>JACGCN010000018.1:0-600000 GCA_014905825.1 Lyophyllum atratum
TGCTCGAGGCATGGAAATTGGTTCTCGCGGGCAGGCCAGACTGGAAGTTGTCGAAGGACGTGTTGGGTTTCAATCGTGTCGCATATCTTGTCGTTCGAGGATGTGTTGTCTAGCGTAACGGTATAGAGCTACTCATCCGAGTCAAATCAATCAGAACATGCGGTGTAGATCAGGAAATCGCACCTTCGAATGTGTACGTGACGTGATCCCCACCCGGTCGCATAACCCGACGAAATAGCGGCCGAGGTTACTGCCAGCATGCGTGCCATGGATCAATCGGAAGCCCACAACCTCCGCGCGAAGAGTCCACTGGCCAGACTCGCTCACATCGATCCAGTGCGCCGTCATGCCGAGGTACCCATACTTCGTGGTTTCTGCGGACCATCCGTCGGCGGTGCAAGAAACCTTACCAGGGGCAGCCTACCTGTAACTCAGTATATATCACCTATTGCAATGTGCAGCCATTACTCACCTCGATATCTTTCTTCAGTTGCTTGAGGCGATCAACGAAGGCCTTGTGGATGAAATTTCTGACGTCATGTGAGCTTGGCAGGTCGGCCCGTTTTGCCTGTGGACGCATGGACACCAAACAGTTTCGGAACGAGGCCTTATCCGCAAGCAGAAGGGCCTGGACCGGGTCTATTAGAACTTTCCACCAGAAGCTGAGATCGAAACTGACTTGGTCGTCGCAAGCCACGAATATCGATGTTGCGCTCAATACCCCTGCCCTCGTGAACTCTTTCGGTGTGTTTACCTTCGCAAAGCTCAGTTTGTCTGCCCATCCCTCTTTTTCTTGTCTTCGCGCGCTTTCTGCACCTCGAGCGGAATACACCTGGGAGCAAGTGGAATCCTTGGCGTTGCGGCATTGCAACGCCTCTCATATTCTTCAAAGTGAAAACTCGCGATATGGCCGCGACACGTCGAGTTTGACCCCAGAAAGAAACACTCGCGGCGTGTTCTCTTCGGACGTGTCTTTGTCTGGATAGAGGCCTCCGTCTCAGCTCTGAATTGCAGGGGTAAGTCTATCATTTCTAATCTCTCACACAGTACACTCACTGGCATATTAAGCACCATCTTCCGGCCACTGTCTCAAACTCGCCGTTTTTCGTTGGGAACCTGACTTCGACCATGTCACTGAATGTGGTCAAAAGGTCGCGGGTGGAATCCTTTTTGCTCGGGGCTGTATATTCGGGGATTCCTTCAGCATGGCGGTCATCGAGGTCCTGTTGGTTTACGAGGTGAGTACAGTGTTCGGCTGTCGTCACATCATTTAACTTACCTCTTCCTGCTCGTCCTCCTGCCCCCCAGATGTCTCCACTGCACCACCCATCTCCCCTGCATCTGTCCCAGGCTCCTCAACATCCTCGTCCTCATCAGCCTCTTCGACGGCTCGCCGCGGCCTTGCCTTCCCCTTCCCCTTCGCCTTCCTCTTCGGCGGTGCCGGCGCTTCCTCCTCTGACGTGTCAGGTCCGTCATTCTTCCTTTTCCGTTTCCTCTTGCTGCGATGAGGCGACGCTGCTTCCTCTTCTTCGTCACTGCTAGGTTCGTTGTCGCTGGCAGCACGCTTCTTGCTGTTGGCAGCGGAACGAGTGGTGGCCTTTCCTTTCGTGGCTGTAAGTGCCTTCTTCTTTGCCTTGCTCGTCGGCTTATTAAGCCGTGAGGGACCAGGCTTGGCCATCGTCGACGCACAGAGTAGTATGGGAGTTGGGTAATAATTATAGTAGAGTAAATATGTGAGGCTTTTAACGAGTGCACAGCTGAGTGCACAACTGCTCGCTGCGCTGGCCATTTGCGGGTCCTTTGCCTGCTGCTTTGCGTCTGTTCGGCTACCCAAGGCTCGTGTCCTTCAGGCGTAGCCTTGCAGCATGTTTTATGTGCATTCAAGGGTCTTCCCTGTGTACTTCGTACTACTGTCACCGCTCCTCGTGTGTTGTGGCAGGACTTTTGAGCATCTGAACGTAATATGTACATGTGCTAAGTACCTGCTACGTGTTTCTGTGACAGACTGCATGGGCCCTTGAGTCCGACCTGTGGTCCAACTGGTAGTCCAGTTGCAACCGGTTGCAACCGGTTCTGACCAGTCGCCGCAGCCAGGCAATTTCCGAGCAACCGCAACCGTTCACTTGGGAAATCGGCCACAACTGCAACCGGAAGTCCAGTTTTTTCCGGTTGCGGTCCGGTCCAGTTGCGGTTTTTTTCGGTTGGTGCAACTGGACTTAGAACCTCTAGTCCGTATCACAGCCCAACCCTGTACCCCAAGTCGAACCCCAGTCCACATCCCTGCCCAACCCTGTACCCCAAGTCGAACCCCAGTCCCCATCCCTGCCCAACCCTGTACCCCAGTCCACATCCCTGCCCAACCCTGTACCCCAATCCGAAAATTTTTCAACCCTAATTTGTACCCTAGTCCAAAAAAAAAGTCTCTAGATAACCCTAGGTTTCGTCGGAGTGCGGGGTCCGACTATCCCTTCTGCAAGTTCCGACTGGGACCTCATGAGTTCGTCTCCACTCACTGGAATAGGCAAACCCGGTGCTGCGGTTCGACTGTTAGGTTCGACTGTTCTGAATCCACCGATCGCGCGCTCACTCGTTGATGGTCCCATCTCAGGCTGCCTCGAACCGAGGCCACCATATGCATGCCAATCCGACGCGCCCGGCTCCTTGCTCAGAGTCCGCCTCATGCGGCGCCGTTCTACACGCAACCTTGTCATACTGGCACCGGAATGATCGTGTCGGAGGGCACCTCCCGCTGGGAAGGGGTCGGATTCATGCAAGGATGTCTGTATCAGTCCGAGACGCCTCAGTGCATGGCTGGTGAGTTGTTTTCTTCCATTTCGTTATCGAGACAGGAGCTTATGTGTTTAGGGTTAAAAGTGCGATTATGGGAAACATGGGCGGATACTGGAACGGCGATGAGGGCCGGAGAGGTATTGAGCAGCAACGAGAAGCGTGAGGGACGGGATAAATATGGCTTCGTCCTCAAAAAGGACCCGTAGAACTCGACAGGTGATGGGTGTTTGGCGAAACCGAATGCAGATACGTGGTCCAGCCTCCAGGCCCTGGATGTGACAGAGCCTCGGCGAGCCCAGCGGTACGAATATGTATGGCAGCAGCTCCATGCTCGTCGAGACTACACCATTGGTCTCTCGTTGGAGCTGTATCGGCGATCGCTTCCTGTCACGCTCAGCATTCGCTCTAAGTGTAGTTAGTATCGATCGCGTGTTCCAAATCATCTGGCCGATATCTGGCGACGCTGCGTACCTAGGGACTCATGACAATGCCTCTTTCGACTAATCGTGGCATCCGTTCGCGCAGGAATCTCCCGCTCCCCTGCCAGCCATGCAAGTCAACCACCACACTGTGGAGCAGACCCTCGCGCCACTTGTCTAGATAACCGTCTCGATATCAATCCATCCTTTCTTTCCTACACTTATCGCGATTTCCCACTCCATCGTGAGATGCAGCTCCACCGTGTTAGAGGGAATACTGGCTAGTACTATAGCAATACCATGGGCTGACTGGATGATGCCGATCTCGATTCGAAGGATGTGGAGGTGAGATAGTCGGCTGAAGTTTATGGTCGCTGCTCCTGAGAGATCTACGTGGCATCCGTTTAGACATGGAGGAAATGTTGGGCGAGCGGGAGACGGCTTACCGAGATCTACGGCGATACTTACTTCTTCCAGGTATTCCCCCGACAAGTGAAGGAGCTTCTCAAAGGTATAGTGGCGCCACTTTTCAAGGGTAGTCGCGAGGAAACGAAGACGGGATAGAGATAGAGACGATGTGATGTCCGGATCCCCCACATGATCCAGAAGATGCTCCAAGGGAAAGCATACAGCCGCCAAAGTCTCGAGATATCCCTGTTGTCTCGTTTCATATATATTTATCAGAGGCATTGTCCACGGCGACCGACTTGTGGGAGTTCATCTCGAGATGCCGGATGTTGGAGAATAGTCGGAGATACTGGATAGGAAAGCCGATTGCACCTAGGGTGAGGCCCACACAGGACGGGCTGGAAATGCTGCTAAGAAGAGAGTTCTGCAGATCTGCATGGAGGTAGTTCCAAGAGTGAGAGAATGTGATGTCTGGGCCGCCTATGCTGAGGTCTCGCAGATGCGGTCTAGTGACATCCAGAATTCGACAAATGGCCTCTGCTGGTCTGATCGACACGGTGTCGATCTTCAAATGGATAGAGCGAACATAAGATGCCAGAAGTGGATTCATTGAGAGCACACAGTGAAGGCGTTGGTTACGCGCCGTGTTGTGCAAAAGAAGCAAGATGTGATGGAAAAACAACGGTTGGGAAGCCGTGCGGAAAGACCATGATACGAGGCTGCATGATTGAAGGGTTCTACCGTCCCCGCCTAGTTGTCCGACGATGTCTTCAACGATTTCTTGAGGGAAAGTGGCTGGTAACATCGCGTTCGAAGCCAAGTTGAAGCCGATAACTTCTCAAGGCGACGACGATAATGATAAGATAATCGATCGTGTTTGGCATCAACCTCGGCGACAATTTGATTGTTGTTCCTTGCCTCAACCACCACTACTTCTGGCGCTGTACGATATGGCGCGCTACCGAATCACCGCAAGGGCGTTTGGAAGCCAGTCATCGGACATCAACGTAGTTTTCGCCTCCATCAGCCGACACGCGGCTTGCGATGTCGACGTCAACTTGACCTGACCCTCGGCAACTCCAGCAGGTAGTCCTCTCGAAAGAGCGGCTTAGGAGATCGCGGAGAGGCTCTTTGACGCGTATTGCGGACATTTCGCAGCTGATAGGCCCCCAATTACGAACCAGTTGTGGAGGCGGCTGCATACGGACTAGGAACAGGGATCAGCAGGATCTGACGTTCATCTGGGAGGAGTCGCTGGGAGCGGGCTCCTGCGGGAACATTAGCATGTGAGCACTATCCGACCTTCCTTTTATCCGTATCCGGCACCCCAAAGGTACGTGCCCGACCTTCTTAGCATTAGATTTTCGTCTCACCGACCTCGTGTCTAGGACTTCTTCTCTCAAGGTTCTCATCTCGTCGCTTACGGTCGAATACGGGCCTTGAAGCAATCGCTATGGAGGGCAGGGGCAGGTGTTGATGATGGACTTAGCATAACCCTATAAGATACGTCATACTTATTTCTATTTTTATTAACACGGTCACTATACTTAGATCTCGCTTATTTGTTTCGCCCTCGATGCCGTGCATCGAGACCCATCCCATTCATTCCATGCCGCTCCTTGTTTACCAGTCTTTGCTAGTCGATATTTTTCTGTGTAGATATCCGGCATACCTACTCAAGCCACCCTTAGTCGTCTTACACTTCGTGTCTGGACTCTAAGGGTGAGCAGATCTTTACTTACTTCCAACTTCGTACCTTACTGACTGACCTCGTAGTTTACTTATTGTGATATTCTACAGGTCAATATAGTCGTCTTACACTTCGTGTCTGGACTCTAAGGTTTACTTATTGTGATATTCTACAGGTTATCGGGCCACGTTAGCTTCTGTGATTTCACACCAGACATATCCCTAGACGGTCTCAAACATTACACTGCGCACACATCCCACATACATTAAAATGTCTACAAAACCGGTATCTACCCCGATTTTCCCAACGGCCGAGCAGTTCGACGGCCAAAACTTTGTGGCGTTCAAAAGACGCATTTTACTAGCGGTGCGCGCTGCAGGCGCCCGAGGATACCTCGATAAAATACCTTCCCCCATTCCAAAACCATCCCCACCCGCACCCGGCGCTTTACCTCCCGAGCCAACGGACTGGACCTCGACCACCCCATCAGTCAACGAATGGGAAACCCGAGACGCATGGGTGCTCGCGCTCATCTCGTTCAACACCACGAACCCTGTGGGACTGGGCGTTAAACAGGACGGTACCGCCGCTGAGGCCTGGGAAGGACTCACCGAGCTCTACGGCAGCACATGCGAGCTCGCCGCTGCCGCAGCAGAGAAAACCCTCCGTACAACCACGTACTCGGACGGTGCGGATTTCCCGGCGCACGTCGCAGACCTCCGCACCAAGTGGAACACCGCCGTCGAGCAAGGTGCAGTGATAGACGATAAGGGCTTCCGAGCGATCGTGATAGGTTCCCTCCCGAAGTCGTGGAACATCGTCATATCTACCCTCCACACCACCAAAACGTCCGCCGCCGCTATTGCAGCGTTACACCTCCACTGGCAGATCGAAACGAAAGACAACCCACCGGCAGGTCCGGCTACCACTGCCCTACATGCCAAAGCTTCGTCGAACACGCAGAAGCCGAAGCTGGTGTGCGTTAACACCAATTGTGGGCGGACTGGTCACACGATCGACAACTGCTACTGGAAGGGAGGCGGAAAAGAGGGTCAATTCCCCTCCAACTTTAGGAGTCGTGCACGTACCAATTCCCAAGAGACCACATCCACTAATACCACCACAACTACTACGCCCGTAGCGGCTGTCGCCAATACCACCTCCAAAAACACATCCCGCGTTACCTACGCCCTGTCTGCACTCGCCGAGTCTCCCGCATGCGCTCAGTACACACCTGCTGCTTTCTTCGAGCTTGCCGACGCGTACCTATCCAAAGACGCCGCCGCCACGGCTATGGTTATGTCGTCGGGGGAGATCATGACTTACGCGGACTCCGGTGCAAGCGATCACTGCTTCGTCGAGCGATCTGACTTCACGGAGTACGAGAGGTTTGTCGTGCCGCGACAGGGTCAGCCAGCCGACAAAGATGGTTCCTTCTTCATTATGGGACGGGGAACTGTAAAGAAAACCGTGGTTGTTAATGGGGCCGAGTCCGACTTGCTGTTCAAGTCAGCCCTACACACACCTGACTTGGCGGCGAACTTGATATCCATTGGGAAGTTCGACGCCGCAGGCTTCACGGTTACTTTCTCGTCGGGGAAGGCGTCCTTCGCGGATCCAGCTGGGAGAGTGTTCATGGTGGGAGAGGGCAAGGATGGGATGTATCGAATCCAGTTCGCTCCCAGGACGGCCAGAGCTATGGTCGCACGATCTCTTGATGTGCCTGTGGACCTAGACGTATGGCACCGTCGTTTTGGGCACGCCGGTGTCACTGGGTTGCGGAACCTGGTAAAGAAGGGTCTCGTTGATGGGTTACACGTCAAGGGGAATCTAGATGTGGAGGGGCTGTGCGAGGACTGCGTGTATGGGAAACATGCTGCACGCCCATACGATGGTGTAGTCGTCCCCGAGACCGACCCGAATGATCGATGCCATATAGATCTTTGGGGACCCGCCACAGTTGCCTCGCTCGGGGGAGCTTGGTACATGATGTTGGTGGTCGACGGTGGAACGTCTCGGATGCAGAGCTTCTACCTGTCGAAAAAGGACGCTGTTACGACATTATCAGCGTTCAAGAATTACCATACCGAGTCGGAGCGTCAGACCGGCCGGAAACTCCGTCGTTGCAGGATTGATGCGGGGAGAGAATGGGTCAACGCGCTGTGGTTCGAGTATTGTGGATCGCATGGCATTATCCTGGAGATTAGCACCCCCTACGCCCACCCACAAAATGGACTAGCCGAGCGCTCGATACGCACCATAATCGAAGCCGTCCGCTGCATGCTCGTGGATAGCGGCCTCCCCAAACCTCTCTGGGCAGAAGCGGGGTCTACTGCCGTCACCGTGCGGAACCTGGTCCCATCGTCTCGTCACCCCGACGCTGTTCCCGAGGAGGCCTGGACGAAGAAGCGCCAAGCCGTCGCCCACTTACGTCCGTTTGGCTGTACTGCGTTCGCCAAAGTCCCCGAGGAACTCGTGGTTTCCAAATTGGATCCACGATCGATCAGATACGTCATGGTCGGCTATTCCGACAGCGGATACAAATTGTACGATCAGGGGTCTCGGTCTATTATTACCAGCCGTGACGTTATCTTCGAAGAAGGTCTTGGACACCGCGCTCTTACCTTGCACAGCGACGACGACCTTCTCTCGGACACCGCACCTGCACCCGACCCCAACGCTCCGGGCGTTATCACTGCTAAACAACCCATCGCACCCCGGATTCGTGCAACCGACGGTCCGCTTCACGCCGCCACGAAAGACCCTATCCATAACCCGCCACCTAATTCCCGCACCGACGACCTCGACCTTCCTCTTGCCGTCCGCCGCTTACGTCGACATGCAGCCCCCACTCCGGCCATCATCGCTACCCGTGAATTCGAGGCCACGGAGGATGCTGCGGCCCGCGCAGGTGAACACTGGGCTGTAGACACCCCTCTTCCCCGCGCATTCATGGCCGAGGACTTCCCCGCTTTCCTCGCATCCCTCGACAGCGCCTCTTCACCACTCTCCGATACTTACCTCCCGAAACACTATGGGGAGGCCATGAGGCGCCCTGATCTGTGGCAGGCACCTATGGACACGGAGCTGTCAATCCTGAAGAAGCGGGAAGTTTTCCGCCTGGTACCAGCGTCGTCTGTGCCTGCGGGGAAAAAGGTCATAGGGTGTATGTGGGTGTATGCTCACAAGTTCGATGCCGATGGGAACATTGTTAAGCGGAAGGCACGTCTGGTAGCGAAGGGTTTCTCTCAGGTACCGGGGGAGGACTTCGACGAGACGTACGCGTCTGTGGTCAGGCTCGAGTCCATGCGGATGACCGCCGCGATCGCGGCGGAGCTGCGGTTGGAGATATGGCAGGTGGATTTTGTGTCGGCATATCTGAACAGCGTGTTGGACCACGTCGTCTATATGCGGGTGCCGCCCGGGTTTCCAGGGGGGGAGGATAAGGTGTGTTTGTTACAGAAAACCCTCTACGGCATGATGCAGGGGGGTTACGACTGGTGGCATAACCTTGATCGGAAGTACACCGAGATCGGCTACACGGCGTCGCGCGCAGACAGCTGCGTCCGGTGGAAGAAGGTGGACCAGGAACGCACCATCACTTGTACGTTCACCGACGACATATTTGGCATATCGTCGACCACTGAGGGGAAGGTACGGGCGAAGGAGGAGTTGGCGAAGTGTTATGAGATCAAGGACTTGGGGGAGCCCAAGTACATTCTGGGCATGCGCGTTGAACGCGATGCCGGCACCGGTGCGATCTCATTATCTCAGCGCGCGTACCTCGAACGAGTCCTAGAGCGTTTCGGTATGGCCGACGCGAACCCACACCCCACTCCATTACCTACCGGCATCATCCTCGACGCGTCCCACTGTCCTCGTACCGACTCCGACCGCCACTATATGAAGGACAAACCCTACCGCGAAGTACTGGGATCGCTCATGTGGGCTCAAGTCGCAACTCGCCCAGACATCTCCTTTGCGGTGGGCTTACTCGCACGCTTCCAATCAAACCCTGGACCTGCGCACTGGCGTGCGATGATCCATGTACTCGGATACATCAAGGGTACGCTTGACTACCGTATCACTTACAGGAGCGTCGATGGCGGACTTAAGCCTATGGGTTTCGTCGACGCCGACTATGCTGGGGACACGGACACGCGACGCTCGACAAGCGGATACGTGTTCATGATGGCCGGTGGACCCGTATCCTGGAGCTCCCATCGCCAGCCCACAGTCGCGCTCTCCACTACAGAGGCCGAATATATGGCCTTGACGCGTAGTGCCCAAAATGCCCTATGGATGCACAACTCCCTGGTGGAGATCGACCTACCCCAGCCACTCCCTGCTACCATCCGATGCGACAACACCTCCGCCATCGCCCTCACTCAGTCGACGAAGGGTCACACGCGCGCAAAACACATCGATATACGGTACCATTACATTCGTGAACGGGTAGCAGAAGGCGACATCCATATCACCCATATCCCCTCTGCTGAGAACGTCGCCGACATCTTCACCAAGCCTCTCCCGCGCGTCGTCCACGAGCACATGGTCGACCTTCTCCACCTCAAGTAGGGTTATGAACGTCCGGGGGAGTGTTGATGATGGACTTAGCATAACCCTATAAGATACGTCATACTTATTTCTATTTTTATTAACACGGTCACTATACTTAGATCTCGCTTATTTGTTTCGCCCTCGATGCCGTGCATCGAGACCCATCCCATTCATTCCATGCCGCTCCTTGTTTACCAGTCTTTGCTAGTCGATATTTTTCTGTGTAGATATCCGGCATACCTACTCAAGCCACCCTTAGTCGTCTTACACTTCGTGTCTGGACTCTAAGGGTGAGCAGATCTTTACTTACTTCCAACTTCGTACCTTACTGACTGACCTCGTAGTTTACTTATTGTGATATTCTACAGGTCAATATAGTCGTCTTACACTTCGTGTCTGGACTCTAAGGTTTACTTATTGTGATATTCTACAGCAGGGTCTTTCGCTCGTGGAGGAGGGCGCCCACGATCATCCCTCGTCACGCCTGGCGTCTCCGGCAGTTCTCTCCCCGCTCTTGTACTTAATACCGTAATGTCTTCTCACGACCCCACACTGAAACATCCATCCAAAACTCAAGACACGGCCATTCGCAGCCACCCAGGCCGGACCTTTTATCTGGCTCGTCACATATTGCCGCCCAATACCCTCGAAGAATCGACATTCATTCTTTTCCACTGCTCCATCACTTGCATGGAAGCCCAGGTATCCAACATGTACCTCTCCCTGACCCCGCCGGCCCACCTCGTCCTGCGTCATCATTGTAACTCCACGTCGCACTGGAACCCCCAGTCGACACACGACTCGAACGCGCGTAGGATGAGGCCGACATAGCTGACCTTCAATCACGGTTTCTCACGTATCCGCCCCTGTTCCTCGAGGAGACCCACGAATGCTGTTCACGTCCCCGATGGTTGAGAAGCGTCTGTGTTAGTCGTGGGAAGCGCAGAAAGGGCGGCGGCCGGAATTCGGAGGAGAAGGTACGTTTCTTTCATTGACATCTCGCGGGCGTGCCTCATTCGGATCGATTCAGCTTCGCTCTGCCCTCGTCGACTTCCAGCCCCAATGTCTTTAGACATTCTTGTCAACCCTGAGGCACGATGTTCGCTTCACCGAAGACGCGAGACAAAAGATGGGTACGCTTCCGTTTGGGACTATCGTCTGCGAAGAAGCGGCTCCTGGGGTTTCTGGGCGAATTTTGGTGGGTGGCTGCTGGGAGGGTGGGGGGTATACGGTGGGGAAGAGGTTGAGCGGCCCGAAGAGCAGTTCGTTTCGGTTTGGGTATTCGGACGAAGAAGCGGGACATGGTCAGAGAGGCTGTTTATTGGTGCTGGATAAACGAGATGCGAAGCCTTGGGAGGCGTAGGAGGGGTCGTTCCAGTGATGGTGAAGATGTCTCAATTCAACCTCCCCACTCTGGTAGGTCGAGTTTCCGTATCATGCTGCCGTCCGACCTTACCCATTTCACGCAGGCATAACTACGCCATTTTCCTCCAATACCTCCTGTTCCGTACCTGCATCGTTCATGCACAAGCACTACCTGATCGTCGACCCGTCTCTTGTACGAAAACGAAAGGCAAATGCGCCTCTGCTGGAACGATGGATTCAACGGAGAAACAGTCCCAAAGCCCACGAGTTTTCGATTCGATTTGGGGTGCCCGTCCCCGGGGTGGCTTTGAGCTCGCGAACGGCGTGGCCATCGGACGTTCGCTGACCAGGAAGATGTTCGAAAAGATCAACTTAAGAGAATGCCATTTTCGAAGAGTAAGGTATCATGTCGTATCGTAGCTCGTCCCATGTAACAGCCCAAGTTGCGATTTCACGGTCGCATGCTCGCGCCGTGGCTTCGACCTGTGTTGGACCTGTACCGCCAACTCTAAATCTTAATATGTGTACCGCGACGACGGTCGTGCGCTGTACCCGGCATAGGTATGTTTTTCCTGGAGAGACTACAGAACGGATGATATCATGATGAGATCATATTTCGATAGGTAGCTTCAGAGTCAGCTTGAAGCACCAC
Organism: Lyophyllum atratum; assembly: GCA_014905825.1. Taxonomy (NCBI): domain Eukaryota; kingdom Fungi; phylum Basidiomycota; class Agaricomycetes; order Agaricales; family Lyophyllaceae; genus Lyophyllum; species Lyophyllum atratum. Next base: position 11,885 of record JACGCN010000018.1, read on the forward strand.
TCTCGACTTGACCTTGGCTGCGATATTTTCCCCCGCAGGTATAAAGACATGATATCATGATGATATCATACCCGAGTAGATAACCTCTTCCGACCTAGGGTTGAGCATGAAGCAGGCTAAGACCTCCACACCACGTAACGTCCTCCTAACCAATGGACGTTTTCCAACTACCCTCGACCTGGCTCGACAGCTCAAGCTAGCTGGTCATCGAGTTTTTGTAGTCGGTGCGTTGGCAAAATTGGAACTGCACTACCAGCTTACACCAACGGTTTTATAGACTGTATGCATTTCCACGTTTGCAGGTTCTCCAACACCGTCAAGCGGTCATATCGCGTCCCTGTTCCCCGCGAAGATCCATCGGGATTCATAAGCGGGGTGAAGCATGCTATATCCGACGCCCAGATCGACCTCGTCATCCCTGTGCACGAGGAGATACTATATCTCGCCAAGGCATCCGACACCGACGAAGACTTACGCACCAAGCTCCTCGCGCCCGATTTCAAAACACTCGTTCGCCTCCACAACAAGTGGGAGTTCTGGCGCTTCTTGAAATCGCGACACCTTGACGTACCGAAGGCCCAGCTGTGTCGAACGTACAACGACATCTTGCAGCTGGACAGGGATACGGAGTGGGCGGTGAAACCGGTGTATGGGCGGGCGTCGACGAGTATTTTCCATCTCCATCCGGGGGACAAACGTGTGCAGCCGCCAGAGAACGAAGTGGACGTGGGCGCTGGAAAACACTACATCGCGCAGGAATGGATACACGGCTCGAGGTACTGCAGCTACGGCGTAGCATTGAGAGGTCGACTCGTGGCGTTCGCGTTATACCCAGTGAAGGACACCATCGACGGTGCGCTATTCAATTCACATTCTATACCCCGCTACTTAACACCCTCGTCCTACTAGGTTCTTCATGTGTGTATTTCCAATCCATCGAGCACCCCAGGATCCGCACCTACATCGACCGCATCCTCGCTGGCCTACCCAATTTCACCGGACAGGTCGCCTTCGACTTCATCGAATCCACCACCGCCCCCCACCGCCTCGTCGCCATCGAATGCAACCCCCGCGCCACCGCCGGCATCCACCTCTTCTCCGGCACCCCCACCCTCGCCCACGCCATGACCTCCTCGAATCTACCACCACACTCCCCGTCCGACGCCATCACCTCGAACATACAACGCTCCCCTACCGCGACGGCCCAACCCGGCGCGCACCGCCAGCTCGCACCGGGTATGCTCATGTGGCGGCGCAACAAAGGCGACTATGCGAAGACCGGGGCGCTCCGCGAGTACGTGCGGCACATGAAGCGCCTCACGACGAGCCGCGACGTCATCTTCTCAAAGCGCGACCTCATGCCGAGCTTGATGCAGCCGTTCCTGTTGACGAGTTACTATGCGATATGTCGGGAGAAGAAGCTGAAGTTGCCTGAGATGTTCCAGTGGGATTTGACGTGGGAAGTTGACGGGGAGGAGTTGGAGGGGGTGCGGAGGATGTTTGAGGAGGATGGGGAGGGTGATATGGGAGGGAAGGGGGGGAGGGTTGTTACACCGGGTACTGGGGCTGGAGAGGGGAGGGTGTGAGTACAGGGTAATGTTTAAGATATCCCGCCGTTGTGGTACATACCAGCGTCGTAGCCTCGTAGGACAATATTGAGATATGAATGAGACGGCTCGCGTTCACTGATATGACCCGTAGTCGTAGACACGGGGTCACAACGGTGGGTGGCGTGCGACTCAGCGAGCATCCTAGATTGGATCTGCAGCGGCGTGGCTCGGTCGGGATGAGGAGTACGAGGATGGAGGGTGCATCCGAGCTACCTTCAGGTGGAGTCCCAGGGAGAAGAATGGGGTATAGTAAAAGAAATATCGAAATCGTCGGAGAGCAAGTATCAGCAACGCGTATGAAGTCTACTATCCGACAGCACCGAGCCATATTCACTCGCATCCTGTGCTAAACATCCACGAAGCCATAGGAGCAGGTGGAACTCGCTCGCTCCTGCGACTGAAACATGGCGATGGGTCGTAGGGCGCCGCTAATACCGCAGCAAGGGTTTCCGGGGAGAGTCCTATTATTTACGAACGGGCGTCGAACATTGAGTCATCCTCGAGGTCGTATGTCAAGAGGCAACATAGGGATCGACATGGGCGACGGAATCAGGAGGCACAAGGTTAGAGCCTTGCTACCCCAGGTAACGTGGGCTGGAGAGGAAAAAGCGTCCTTCTAGGGTAAGACTACAGGATATCCCGCCGTAATGGTACCGTACATACCAGCCTCGTAGCGCAGGACAGTGTTGATGCATAAACAAAGGGCCCGCGTTCACCGGCATAACCCATAGTCGTAGATGCGAGGGTCATGACGGACCAGACGTTGACGGTGGATGACCTGCAACTCGGTGGAGACTAGAGATCCGATGCGGCGTGGCTCGGTCGGGATGGGGAGTGAGGCACCGCTATTACCGCAGCAAGGGTTTCAGCTGAGAGTTCTATTATTTACGAACGGCGTCGGACGTCGAGATTGTTATCGACCCATTCTGGAAGTCGAGGGTCAGGAGGCAAGGAAGAGATCGACATGGCGAAGCCACCCAACATACGTCGACACCTGTCTGTCGCGTGCCAATCGCACCGTACATCTAACGCCTCCATAACGGCCTTGAGCTGACAACGACGGGTACTCGTGTCCCCCGGTCCGTACGAATATATCCAGTACGTCGAGATTCATACGGGCCTGAGCACGAAAGTTCTCGTCAGCGGACGAATACAGATTCTCGTGTAAGTACCACACATACGATATCAAAAGCCTCGTCCTATTCTGCGGTGCACATGATCCACTCCAATGGCTCAGGAGGCCGATCGCGATCGACACAGACCCTCTGATGACGTTCTCGATATCATGATCACCGCACAGTTACCAGTGCATTCCCGGCGATCGACATATAGCGAAGGCTTTTTCCTAAAAACAATCGTTATCAGCGTCACCATCCGGCTCAGATTCTTGGAGATGTACATGATAAGACTCAGCTATAACGAAACATTCCTCCCAGATAGATCATCCATCTGCGCCGGGTCAAACCATCATGGACGATACATCATACGATCTGGGGTCCGTCCACTTATGTACATCGCGACGAGTCTGAGAAGTCCAGAAAAAGGTTCGCATTACCTCATCTAGAGAGGAACATAGATACCGTCAGCCCAGAGTAAAGGTTCCTGTATGTCGTGGCTTGATAATCCTTACCGTGATAGCCATGTGGCACTATCTCTTTTCTAAGCTCCAAAGTTAGGTACCGCGTTTCAGTGTGAAGATGAGGACTTACTACGGGTTGGAGTCTACGCTCCTTGAGTTTTTGACGTTGGTAGCGCCAAAACACGGCCTGTGGAGTGAAATGATTAGAGCGAAAAGGCGTTGATTATCTCGAATCAAGACTTACGACGGATTTATGTAAGAACTGGCTTGTTGCGTCTACTGCGCCACCACGCGAGTCAGCGTCGAACGTTACACCGGGTACGTTTTGGATCGAACCTCTGTACAGATGCGTCTAGGCCCTGTGGACGTGATGGCCTTTTAAACTGTTCAGACCACCAGAAACGTCTTGATGCGAGGGAAAGCGGGGCAGAAAGGGAGAAGTTGTCTGTGTAGCGCGCGTGAGAAGAGAAAAAATATGTTGGACTGGGAATATAGACCCTCTGACACATATGCTGCGAAAACGGCGGTGTCCAAACCAGATTTTCTCCGATATTCTGCACGCGCGGGGACCGGCAGGGCGAAACGATTTACCTCGGGCCAGGGTCTATGACGGAAAGAAGGCTATCGTCAGTCCCTGAGCAGATGGTTTAAGGGCAAAGATGGGGTGATGACCGGACGTACATGAGCGACGTAGGACATAGCTCAACGTATCTGGCACCATCACCGGTAGCTTTCGCCGCCCGCTGAAGTTTAGCTGCGCGTGGAAGATCAATTGTGGGGTCATACGAGGGCGCGTCAGACAGAGTACAAACCCTGTAATTCAGCGCCCTGACCGCGGTAACGAAGTGTCCCACGAAAGTATGATGCTTCAGCTCGTTATGGACATTCCCGCTTGATTATCTTAACTATCAGAAGGGTTCCCCGATAAATGACAGTGCGTACATACCTGCGTGTAATGATATTAACGAAAAGGAACGACATATCGGTAAAACCTTGGATTTGAGATCGAGGGTCGTCATGCAGCGGAATGGCAAGGTGAAGAATCGGGGTACCCGCTCCCACGACTCATCAAGAGCTTGTGATGTGATTTCTCGGATGTCGGGAATTATGCTGAGAATTTGAATAAGACCCTGGGTGAAGTGACACAGTGACGCTTGACGTTTGATCAGAATACGGGCGTAGGTGAGGTGCAAATCGACATACTGGGCAATGCTAGAATGTCCGCTGATTCATAGGCCAACGCGGAGGGTCCGGATTGACATCCACATGCGCGGACGTACAGTATGTGTCGAGAGACCGCATGCCCACAGTGATGATAGCTGGCGGACTCGGAGACGAGGTCGGAAAGTGCTAACGGCAGCCGGGCCTCGAGCTCCGCTGAGATGCGTAGCCGAGCCGCCCATAGCGAACGTTGATGAGGAGTCTGAAGCCGCGACTATGGTGAAAGCGGTCGAGATATCATGGTTCTCCAGGTCTTATCTTGTGATCGCCGGAGCAGAACCTAATTAGAGGGCTGACGGCTATTTAGCGATGTCTTTCGAAGAGCGGTGAGACCAAGAAATCGGACGTACGAGATACGGCAACAGCGTGAACTTTCGCCATCGATGTGAGTTGTAGGAAACCTGTTATCAGAAGTCGTTTACTCACATGACACATAAACGAGTAAGGCACAAAACGAAGGTGAAAGAGCGAACGTGCAGCACAGCGCATTCCCGGTGAAACGATACTTTGAAGTTTTACTCTGGGTAAGCGACTTGTATTGACGTTCATACGGTGTAGCTATGTCGCGGGTAGGATTTTGAGATAGAACCTAGAAGTTTTCTTATTATCGCCGTCGGTCCGATTAGAGTGAGCGTGCCTGCTTTCGATTCACCGTCCAAGAGGATGTCGAAAGTTGACTCGGTCCTGGCAAGTTGCGGGAGACGTTGAGGCGTGGGATGTATGCCGTTGTCTGCCAAAATATCATAGCACAAACAATCACAACGTGTGCCTTCCTTCCTCCACACAAGTGTCGGTAAAAGTGAAGATGGATCCTCCGTTGCTTCTCCGAGTCCGTTAAGCTGCCCCGATGAATTGCGATCCTCATGGGGCTCGTACAGTCTACCAAGTTTAGGGGCGCCACCGGCTGCTTAGGGTTTCGCAGTGCTCGGGGTCTTACTAGGGTACTTTTCGACGCCAACGGATGACGATGTCGGTTGCTGTGCTGCACAAGAATCAGGGTAAGTAATTTATTGAGTGAAACCAACCTCGAATACTGAGGATCCGTCCCGTCTCTCAGGGTTGAGCTTTTACACCCTGCACAAGCACCTGATTCGTAACACCCTGCGATGTGGGATTCAGAAACCGCGAAATGCTATCTGCGTCCCCACCAGATTCGTTGTGCCGCAAGGTCTTTGGAATACTGTGTAAATCTATCAAATCTCCTACCGGAGGAGCTTATCGGGAGCCAAAGATTGTAGAACATATCTCCAGGTGGATTACGTATCGAATCAGAGGAAACGGTCGAATGAAACGATAGCGATAGACACGACTATCTTACCTGGGTCTTGTTCCTTCGGTGGTCTCTATACGAAGCCTCATTGCCCGAACGTTCCCTGCTTTCGGACCGTATCCTGATATGTCGTCCTCTTATTTTCTTGTCGGGGCGAGGTGATTACCTCGTGTTCTGTTTGACCTGCGAGAGACATGACACCGCTGGAATTGAAGCACGTACATCAACTGAGTTGCCTATGCAAAACTCGTGGTTGATCTCTTTCACCAATACAGCCGAGCGCCACTTACAATGCATGCCCGTACTATCCGGGGCTCCTTCGTAAAGTAGAGCAGAGTTGACCGACGAGCCGATGGCTGACAACGACACTAGGCGTATATCGAAGTATGTTTGTTGTCTCGCACAGACGCAACATGCAAGAAAAAGCATGTCTCTTCGGGGCGTACATCACAAATGTACATCTACACATAATTAAGTAGGTCCACTCTGACACTGATGCAATCTTTTCACGACGTGAACGGCTGATGACGAGCGAAGGGAATCTGAACACTCTAGATAGCTTTCTTAGTCTCGTTCTCGAGTGCGTCTTCTGCCAACACACGCGCGGCCTTCCCGTGCTTGTTCTTGTAGAAGACAATGTCGCCGTCATCCTCGATAAAGCAGCACTCCGTAAAAGTGCGGTAGAGCGCGCGGAAGGTGTTCTGAAAGCATCGAAGGAACGTCAGAGACTGTTTGTAGGTTTTAAAAGAACGGCGTCGTACCGTGGAGTCATAGTTGTAGTCTTCCTTGAGGACCTTCTTGATGGCCTCCGTAACATACGGTTGGTTATCTAAAATGTAGCAAGTGAGACCAGGATATCTTCGTAATAGATCCATTGAAGATAGGCTCACAAAAAGGAATCGAAGAGAACAAATGATGGGCGATCTGGAAGGAAACATTAGTTGGGTGCTCGGGATGTATCTAATAAAATGAGCGCACGTGGTCATGAGAGACGTTGTGCAGGAAGAAGCGCCCGGCCCAGCCGAGGAGCGGGCGGTCGACGGTGGACACGGCGCCGCGCAAGAAGGACCACTGCTTGTTGCGGTAGTGGGCGATGGTCGGGTCGGAGTGGTGTAGGTACGTGAGCATGACAATCCAGTGGTTCGAGAGCTGTAATCCCGATGTTAGAAGACAGGACGACTGGGGGGCAGCGAAGCTAAACGCACGAGGTATGGAACGAAGTAGAGCTTCGCAAAGTTAGCTATCCCGACTTCGCGCGTCCACATGTAGAGGAGGCAGGACATAAGGGTAAGTCCAATGTTGGACGCGATGACTCCCTTCCGCTCATGGGGCTTGAACAGCGGAGAAGAGGGTTGGAAGTGCTGTGACGCGGAACGGTTGAGTAGGTGTAGATGGAGCGTAGGAACATTAGACATACGTTAGTGCCAGCAGGATACATCGGGGAGCCCATAGCATTGGTGGCGAGGTAGAATTGCCAGCCAAGCGCCTGCATGAATATCATGCGACCGAGTGTGTAGATGGGCGTCTCTTCGAAGATCTCGTGGTAATCGGTGACGTGGGCAGAGGACTCGGGTGGGAGGTTGTAGTCGGTGCGAGTGCGGGGCACAAAGTTCTCGTCGCGCTCGATGGACATGGTCGCTTTGTGATGAGCGTGGTGCGTGGACCTCCAGGCGTAATAAGGTACGAGAATGAACTATTCGAATGTGATGAGCTGGATCGTTCGAAGGAGAGGGTAGAATCGAACGTACCGTGTGGAGACTGAATCCGACGATGTGGTTGAACCAAGCATGCTTCGAGAGCGAGCCGTGACCAGCCTCGTGAGCCATGCACCACCATCCAGCGAGAATAACGCCTTGCCAGTGCCAGTAGAGGGCCCACAGGGACCATTTGACGGCGGCTCCGACGGTTGTCGAAAAGCCGTAATCTTGCACGAGCGATGTCGCAGCAGGGTCGATCAACCACCCTAACTTGTAGACTGCGATCGCGCAAATGACGTCTCTAGCGACGTAGAGAAGAGCCTTCCCCGTGTTCTTCTCATGAAGGTGCTTTGGTATCACAGAGTGAACTTGCGACAAGGTGAGCTTGATCGATCGCGTGAGTGCCTGATTGCGCATCGCAGAAAAACGAAGAGTACCTTGGTTGGAGTGAACGGCGTCTCCAGCCGCTTCTTGTATTCAGGGCCGTCTTTGAAGAGAGAGAACATGATGGTGTTCGGATTTCGTCAATCCACTGAGGATGTTACTCCTGAGTAGAGATGAGGCGGGGGGATGGGGCCACACGGACCCAAGCATGGACGTATTTAATGTGTGGGCTATCGAACCGGGTAAATTCCCAGGTAGACACGACAGTCACTCGGCGTTGGCCGTTCGTGGCAGGTATCCATTTGGCTTCTGCAGTTTCAGTCACAGGTCAGTGGTGGCGGCGATGGAAGACGCCAAATTCACCACGTGACTTGCAAATTTATGACGGGGCTGGACCCCGAAACCCTGTTTCTGTTTACCTCTGCTACGTCGAGTAGCTTTCGATGGGATTAGTTACCGAGCGCTGCCAATCCCACCACTACCACTCGCTTACTCTGGTTCTTACACGACCGCGGTTTCCGACTCCTTGTGGTCTCGAAGTGACTGACACGCCGACAAGTTCGCACACATAGGAATTACATCACAGTTCCCCGCTGGAGTTCCTTGGTTGATGAACAGGATAGGCATGCTGTTCGCCATTCTTATGGATACATAGCCGCTTATCTTTTCACCCCGTCGCCGGCTCCAATCCTACATTATAGAAATCCACGTAACAAACACCGGGAGGGTACGTCTTGTGGTCGAAGAACTGTCCGTTCCAACCGTCGCTTCCCAGGTAGCCCTCTAGAAGTACTGGTGAACCAGTCGAGTAAACTTACGGAGATCCTACACCGCCGTATGCAAGCCTTCTAAGACATAATCATTGTCACCCCGTTCCTTTGTTTGCCATCCACATGTCCTAAAATGCGATGCGGATGATCGTCGTCTTCGCGCGGGCAGATATGCCTTCGGTCCTATTCTCTTTTTGGAGTATCTCCCGCTGTGCATGCGTTGGGAAAAGGTGACAGTTTGTCCCCGATTCCCCTTTCGTTTTCCGTACTGATCTCAGATCTGTCACTCAAGGTTACGAGTTTATCGCATTTTTATTAACGTATTGATTTTCGCGGACTCGACGGCAGTACGACATAAATACGAAGAGTTTGAAGCTCCATGCCTCCCATCATCGCAGCAGCTCTCAGCTTTCTGCACTCTCTTCCCTGTTATATAGTTTCTACAACATGGGTGCTACGACTACCAAGAAATATTCCGAGGATGCGCTCCCCGCGTACACTCCTATGCCCTGGTACGCGCTTTGTCTCGCGAGTGTCGAGAAACAACTAAAACTTCCATCACCTTAGGTCTCTCAAGGAGATTCGGGCTGCTATACCTGGCCACCTCTTCATTAGGGACACCCCCAGAGGGTTGCTCTACTTCGCTCGGGACGTCTTGTTGGCGGCCGTTGCCTGGTCGCTCGCCACCACCATAGACCCCTACTTTAAGCAAACTGCTACACGCGAGCTTCTTACTCCCGTAGGCGCTGAAGTCGCCCGGTGGGCCGCCTGGGGTGTCTAGTAAGTCTTACACGGTAGAATCGGATGTTCTCTCAGCCTAATCGCTGTTCCCTCCGCAGCTGGTGGTTCCAAGGCCTTATCTTCACCGGTATCTGGGTTATCGGACATGAGGTGAGCTTGATCGTTCCCATCCATCGCGACCCCGTCTAATGGTGTATTCCAGTGCGGCCACGGTGCTTTCTCTGACCACAAGATCGTCAATGATATCCTTGGCTTCGTGAGTTCTTCATGTCTCAATTTACATCATGACTGATGGCGTTCGCGCTAGGTCACCCACACGTTCCTCTGGACTCCCTATTTCAGCTGGAAGATATCCCATCATCGCCACCACAGCAATCACGCTTCCATGGAGCGTGATGAGGTCTATGTTCCCAAGACCCGTGAAGATCTCGGTATCCCCGACGAGGCCGAAGGTGTCGAAATCGACTACGAGGAGATCTTTGGCGACACACCTATCTACACTCTTTACATGTTAATCCGTCAGCAAGTTCTTGCTTTCCCCGCTTACCTGCGTGAGTCGCATTCAGTTGGTTGAAAGCTCCTGCGAGTTCTGACGTTCTCGTCAGTCTTCAACGTTTCGGGCCAGAAGACCTATCCCAAATGGACCAACCACTTCGATCGTGAGTAGATCTCTGCACTAACCGGAGCATTAACGAACTTATCGCGAAACACAGCCAACTCTATCCTCTTCACAAAGGCACAGAGAAACGCCGTCATCATGTCCAACATCGGAATCGCGGCCATGGTCTGGGGAGTCAGCTACGCCAGCTCCGTCTACGGTGCCGCCGAAGTCATCAAATACTACGCTATTCCCTGGCTCGAGGTCTCCCATTGGTGTATGTGCCGCTCAATTACACTTTTGACGAATCTGACAGTTCGACCACAGTCATCATGATCACCTACCTTCACCACACCGACCCGGAGATGCCTCACTACCGTGGCAAGGAGTGGAACTTCCAGCGCGGTGCCGCTGCCACCGTTGACCGCAACTTCCTCGGATGGCAGGGACGCTTCTTCCTCCACGACGTCGCCCACTTCCACGTCATCCACCACGTACGTGCCTTCATCGATTTACATGCCACATCATACTAAGCACCACGATCCGTCCAGTTCTTCCCCAAAATGCCTTTCTGTATGTCGCCAACCGATATAGCCTCAATTGATACGGGGTTTCTCACGATTACCTATTTTTACAGACCACGGACCTGAGGCTACCCAACACCTAAAGGCGTTCATCGGTGACCACTACGCCTACTCTGAGAAGCCCGCTTTCAAGGCTCTCTGGGACAACTACAACAAGTGTCAGTTCGTCGAAAACGAGGGTGCGTTGTCATCAGTTCCCGCTGCCTTCAACGCAACAATTGACTTACTTTCATTCAACTAACAGGTGAAGTTCTCTTCTACCGCGACAAGAAAGGTCAAGCTCTCCGCAGGCCCGCAGACCAGTACCGCGTCAAGGGCACGAAGGCTCAGTAGACGGCCCCGCTGGCTCCCCCTTCCTTTTATTCTTGCACTCTTCTCCCCCATTATGCATTCGAGTCCACACATCACACATAGAGCAGATCCCATTGAACGGGGCAGATATATATCGCCGCGTTCGAGTCTTCCTAATCCTACCCCCTGGAGGATAGTAGTGGTCAAGTGGACATTAATTTACGAAGATAGAGTAGTGTTTTTGAATATGTATGTATTTAAAGTCTTCCAAGTTGTTCAATAAGACGGCTTGTGCCAAGCAAGGAATGGTAACTTGTGAGCTTGCCAATGCGTGTTGCCTTTGGGACGTATTGAGTGAAATCATGATCTCATCAAGTGTAGGGCACATGCAGCCTGACCTCGGAGACTCTCGCACCGACGGCATGGGATTTCGTTGGAGATTGAAGACTCCTGATGAGATGTAATGACGTCGAGCAATGGTATTGAAGTGGGGCCTCGTGCTATTGCCCGGCTTTTCTTAGTCGATGTTCGCGAGAGACGAGTGCTCAACTCAAAGTGTCATCATGTAACGAGGATACAATGATATACGGCGAAGCAATGACACTTGAGCTCGCAAGGGGTGACACCCATCGCAGCTACAGGGAGCCCCTCGAGGATGCGTTGCATAAATTCGCCTCCGGAGGGTGATGGTCCGCAATTCTTTGGAACGGATCTGGAAAGGAGCCGTCCCGCTATACTCCACAGTGCCAAATTGATGATGGACGCTGGTGGGGCCCGCGATAATGTTGTGCTGTCGCGCGCATCGGTCGCATTTATCAAACTCGTATACTGATATTGGGACGATAAGATAGGTGTGGGAGAACCAGCGACACTTTAGAAGGACGAGGAATGTTGTCGCCTGATGCCGCTGGTGAGAAGAACGCCAGGCGATTGATGTTAATGATACGCACCAGTGTTGTGCAAGAACCCCAACGTTCTTCGGTTCAAGCGTATTCACATTTATCTGCGTGGACGTGATTGATCAGAGGAGATCATGGCGGAAGCCTTGATTGTCAGATACATAACGCAGAGTGGTGACCGCCGGCATGCGGGATGGCGGTTTCAGGCTAGAAGAACACGCAGTATCGGAAGCCTAGAACTCCGAGTCTTTCGTGAAGTTTTCCAGATGTGATTTCGGTCAAGGAACCAGCTTGGTGAGAGTAGAGGGAGACCCTTTATAAGGGATCGAGCGATGAGATTCAAATGGATAACCAGTGGCAATTATCAACGAAGAAATTCCCACGATAGACTTCCCTCACCTTGCCATCTTTCATGATTGTAGCAGGTTCGCTCTGGCCCACGATGACTTGGGAAGTGCTTCAACAGCTGTAGGAATCAGGGAAATCCTATGTTTCGAGATATTCTCGCTGCGATACCGTTGATATCTCGTGAGTTGTTTACTTAAAGCTATCCACCGTTAACGCTGACCTCAAGAATAGTCATCAAATCGTTGCACTCTATACCATCAGCGATGTCTGTCATCCATTCTCGTCGGTGAATTGAAACTAGTTCGAGGTAGCGTCTCACTTCCATGATGTTCAGCATCGAACAACCGCTACTGTCAGATGGTCAGCAGAGAGAAACCGTGGTGATCACCTTGCTATGATCTGCCGGTGCTATGATATTTCTGGGTCATTCTCACAGCACGAGTCTTTCGATCATTTTACGCCCACTAGTTCTGATATTCAAATGTAAGTGTCAGAGGGTCGGGCCCAAGAACGGAAACTGAACACACACAAGTGAGCTGATGTCAATTTTGCTCCACCAGATCCGGCCTATTCTCATTCCGGCCTATCCAGTCCCATCGAAGCTTCCGGGATGTACTATGATAAAGGCTGGTACATTCCTCGATCGCTACTTGTGAGCCAGGGCTCCGAGCAAGATACTTGATACGATTGTTCAACGCATATCCTCATCGCCTAGTCTAGGAGGGTCTTCAGCTTTGGTGGCTTGCCCTATCATGACTAGTATACCCGTGATTGAACGGCGCGATTGATAGATGGCAAATCGATTTTGGCGGGGGGTTGCGTACTGTCGACATATTACCGTAACAGATTCCGTGTTGTCGGAGCAATTCTTCTCGTCATACCACCATTCTCGGTCCTTCAGGTGTTTATGAATTGCACCAATATAAGGTAATCGGCAAATTAGCGCTTCAGAAAAACGCCGTCCCCAAGGCTCGTAGCAAAGTGCCTCGGCAAGTAACAGGCGAGGACTCAGTCAGGTCTCCCAGGCTGTGTGTCATACGCAATGATCCTACCGTAGATACGTCTTAGCCAGAGAATGGAGCGTGATGAAGACAAGATCTTACAAAACCCGTTCAAGTCCGAGCCAAGTGATGTTCTCATCAACAAACCCAACGTTGACGAGACACGCTCTTCCTATCCGTCTGCCAGTTTCGCGTAATGATCACGAAGTGCCACCGAACCAGCCAATCTAAACGCGTCCGCGTTTCGCCCTAAGAACTGCAAAACGGAGTGGCGTGCTCCTCCGACCGTTCAATCCCTTCAATCCCCTGTAGATTCGTTGTAACACCCGACGTCCACCACAATTTGCCCCGGAAACACCTGAGACTGGTTTTCCGACATCCATCGTCTCAGCAGAGAGGCATTTGTGTGTCGTATTGGGCTTTGGCTGGAGCGATGGGTCGAGGTTGAGGTCGTACTTGCACAGGAACGACGCAGGTACGCGATGGGGGCTATAGGACGAGAATGGCGTGGTTATAGATGGGTGAGGTTGAACGCCAACATGATATAGAGACAAGACCTACCAGACAGGTGAAGTCGACGATATCGTCATCCTCGGACCTTAACGTCGACGCGCCTAAGCCACTCCTTCGCGTCCTGTGGCTTCGCGTATCATTCATCCAGCGTAGCTCATCTGAATGTGTCACCCTCCTTCCCACGGACATCCGAGCCGACTCCAAATGCTCCTCCGACCCCTCAACCCCTTCCCGTTAGCATACCCCCAGCCTCCCAGCAGCATTCCACCAAACTTCGCCCCGGAAACGCCAGCTTCTCCGCCGCCGATAGTCGTGACGAAAGGATTCTTCATATTTCCTCCCGGGCCTTCGGAGAAGCAACTTGGGTGACATTGCACTTGAGGATGAAGAAGACGGTGAAGGAATGGGGGATGGAGGACGACGAGGGCAAAACAATGCTATATCAATACGAATGAGACGCGTCCGCAGAAAATAGATGAGTGGAACGTACCTTCGTTCTTTCTAGCATCCTCTCCTCTGTATCGCCTGAACTCCGCCCGCCACCCTTTCTCTACTTTCCTATAGCCGTCCGCCCACCGCAGCGATCTAGCATTGACGCTGTGCACTGAAGGGGTCCGTGGGTGCAAAAGCAGGGAGAGAGAATGCTTGTCGAAGTCCTGGGGAGGTGTCAGTGAGACGGAAGCCTGAAGGCAAGAAGGACGGTCACATACCCTCTAGTGCTGAGCTTCGTGAGGGAACTTGGTGCTATAGATGTTGCTGGTCTGAGTCGTAAGCTGGGACGACGTGGTTGTGCTGAATCTAAAGATGTCTTCGTCTAAGTCCATGGAATTTGTTTTGTTGAGGGGTAGCGCCGGCCGGAGAAGACAATCTGGCCGTCGGTGGGGAGTTTTCCGGGATGCAGCACTAGGGTAGGGAGAGAAAACGAGGGAGATGATGGATAGACCTGGACAAGGCTTGGCAGACGGGCATGGATGTCATGGGTACTGTAACCCGCCTCCACGAGCGAAGATCCTGCACCCCTCCTCCATATCGATTGAATCACAGTATGATTTCCCTTCATAGGCTATCGTCCCAGCAACAGCTCAACTCCCTTCAACTCTTCCCAAAAAAAATCGGTTCCTAGCGATCCCTCTACCAAACCGTGCGCAGCCGCTCTTCCACCGCTCATTCGTAACTGAGGTCCTTCGAGCTGCGGGATGTTCGCAGTACGCGTTGGAGGGTCTCTTCGCGTAGAATATGCGATCTCCTGAGCCGCTCGTTCAACAGAACCATGTGCCGGAGGCGCTGAGGCGGAGACAGCACGTGGGGTCCGCCTCATACATTCGATGTAGAGGTCGTCGGCTACAGGCGGCTGAAGAGATGGCTTAAAGAGTCCGGAAATATCCTCCGATTTGAGAGGCATGCCGCAAAGAAGACGGTGCGGGACTAGATACCAGCGCTGGCGTGTGAGGGCTGAATGTGTCGGAGGATGGTTTGTACAACGTCGCATCGCCGACCCGAGATGACGGAGGCAGGTGTAAAGACACATCTGAAGCGTTCTACTTGAGAAGAAGAGTTCAGTGTTGGAATAAAAGGACGTTGGAGGGCGTAAATACATTTGGAGGCTTAGGACTGAGCATGACGGTCAAGTTGACGTCGACACTGCAAGCCGCGTGTCGGGTGAACCGGGGCGCAGAACCTACGTTTCTGTTCAAGGACCGTGTAACAAATGCCTGTTAGTCATTCCGTAGCGTCCCATATCGTACGGCGCCAGAAGTCGTGGTGTTGTTGAGGCAAGGAATACGAGGTTGATGCCAAACACGATCGATCATCTTATCTGAATCATTATCTCGTGGTTGTCGTTGCCTTTGCAACGTAACGACCTTCAACTGGGCTTCCAATACGATGCTACTTGTCACTGTTCCTCAAGAAATCGTCGAGGACATAGTCGGAAAACTACGCGGGGACCTTAGGACCCTCCAATCATGCAGCCTCGTATCTTGGTCTCTCCGTACAGCTTCCCAACAGCTACTTTTTCATCACATCTTGCTCATTTTGCGAAACACGGCTCGGAGCCAACGCCTTCACTACGTTCTGTCAAATAATCCAACTCTGGCATCTTACGTTCGCTCTATCCAGTTGAAGATCGACGACGTGTCGCTTACACCAGGAGAGGCCATCTGTCGAATCCTGGATATGGCTAGACCGCATGTGCGAGAACTCAGCATAGGCGGCTCCGGCATCACGTTCATCGCTTCTGAGTATTGGAACTATATCCATCTCTATCTACAGAATTCTCTTCTTAGCATTATTGCCAGCCCGTCCTGTGTGAGTCTCACCCTGGGTGCAGTCGGCTTCCCTATCAATTATCTTCGACTATACTCCCACATCCGACATCTCAAGTTGAACTCTCACAACTCGGTCACCTTGGGCGCTGTCTCCGATGCATTTGTATCTGATGACCAACCGAGACGGAAGGGATACCTCGAATCCTTGTCGGCTGCATCCTTTCCCCTGGAGCGTCTTCTGGCATACCTGGGGAATCCGGGACTTGCATCGTCTCTATCTCTATCGCGCCTTCGTTCTCTCGCGACTACCCTCACGACGTGGCGCACCTTTACCCTTGAGACGATCCTTCACCTCTCGGAAGGATATTTGGAAGAAGTAGATGTCAGTATACACATCGGTAAGCCATCTCCTGCTCACCCGGACTTTCCTTCATGTCTAAATGGATACCACTTAGATCTCTCAGGAGGGACCATAGACTTCAGCCGACTAGCTCACCTCCGCATTCTCCGAATCGAGATACGGGTCATGCAGCCGGCCCATTGTATCGCTATCGTGCTAGCCACTATACCCCAAAACGCTGTGGAGCTACATCTCAAGATGCAGTGGGAAATTGCGACAAGCATTGGAAGGAAAGGATGGCTGGATATCGAGGCGCTGCTTTTAGAGAAGTGTCACGAAGGCGGGCTGCGCAGCGTCGTGATTGACTTGAGAGGCTGGCAGGGGAGCGGCGGTTTCCTGAACGCACGGATGCCACGGTTAGTCGAAAGGGGCGTTGCCACCACTCGGTAGGCAACAAATACATATTTTTTCGCGACCGCAATGCCAAACACTGTAGATGATCCGGCGATTATCCTGTACTTATCCTGTCAACACCGCCATGACTCCTAGGATTCCTGAAGACATTATAGATGAAATCGTCGATGTTCTATCGACCACGGACCTCCGATCTTACACCCTCGTATCTCGCGTTTTCCGTGTACTCTGCCAGCGACGCCTCTTTCATCAGGCTGTACCGTCACATTGATATATAAAGTGGCTCTACTTAGCGTAGATGCGTGATATAAAAACGGTTGTAGTTACAGTGTCACGTGACCACGCCAACGCAGGCCAAATACCCAGCATTGCCGCCCTTGGTTGGTCGCTGCCCGGCGGTATGCGCACGGTCGCGCACGGTCCACCTGCCGCCCACCGCTCTTGTTTGTTTGCATTCCATCTGCGCATCACTGCTTCCTTGTCACACTGTACCTGAATCTCGTTCCGAATCACTTCATGGCTATATTTGTATTGTATCTATAATTACCTCCGCTACAAATGATTCGAAAGAAAAACATGGGGAATAACATACCCTAAATAATATAAATAAAATAGCAAATAATCTCATATCAATGTTTACCCCTTGAACCAACCAGGATAAATATCGATCCATGATGTTCATATCTTCGCCGATCTATATTTAACTTCTGATTTCATAAAAAAACATACCGTTGAGATGCCGGAAATTGGCATATTGCCACAGCAAATAGAATTTTCGACTACGGACTAGCATAGTCCTATAGTCAACATACCCATCGACAAAATTCCGAGCGCCGGATGCTTCCGGAACGGCGACTGTGCATATATTCCAGATTGGATCGAAATAAAATATGGATGCTTGTGTCTGGAATAGCTGCTAAGCAAATGATTGGGCAGGTATTGCATGCATTCATTTTAGAAGCGGAGACTCCCCTCTGCACCACACTCCGTCACGCTGGTAGCACGGTGTGCCTGGCATCCTGAAAGGGTTGTTATTATACTCACGGGTTTTGCAACATGAGAATCTCAATTTGCAAGTTATGTATCGTCTCATAACTCATTAGTACACCCAATAACAGAATATACTATGCTGAAGTAGTGTCTTCGAATCACCAAACATTTTACAGCACAATGGATTGTGCCTGCTTTGTAGATGTCGGCGAAGGATTGTAGCTCCAATGTGCGAAACTGTGATGCCCTTGCTTGACTTTTATGATTCGTCTTACTTTTACTCTAAGGACCATGATCGGGCGATTTTTTTTCGTGTAAGGCTTTATCTATACCTAAATCTATTTTCTGCGTTGTCCTGGCGCTGTCCAGTGCAAGAACCCGTGTCGTAGACCCTAATCTTGTGGCGATGGTCAGCCACATCATTGTTTGTACCTGTGTTCATGTGGGCGATTTTGATCAGTTTTCAACATCACGACTTCCAACCTCTTCGAACCCGTCCGTCGATTGCTCACCGTCGCTGTTGTTTACCCC
Organism: Lyophyllum atratum; assembly: GCA_014905825.1. Lineage (NCBI taxonomy): Eukaryota > Fungi > Basidiomycota > Agaricomycetes > Agaricales > Lyophyllaceae > Lyophyllum > Lyophyllum atratum. Next base: position 29,933 of record JACGCN010000018.1, read on the forward strand.
GACCAGACCGCTTGGATTTGACTAGTATTTGGTTGGTTGCAGATTGAACTGTGGAGTCTCTGACGGAAGGAGGGTGTATTGTAAAGGTGTGTAATTCTCAATGTCGGTCATGAGGCACCCCTTCGACGCCTGTCATCGCGACAGGCACGGTACAGATACCATGTTCACTACCCATATATCCTGTCAAGAATCCTTCCCCGCAAGTCCATAGGCCCCGTCACCAGTACGGCGGTGCTCGTCACACCTCAAACCGCGACTTGTGATCGCATGCGAACCTGTTGCTTCCGCCAAGCGACTTTTCGTCGCTCCATGGGCCGCGCTTGCCAGCAGTCGTGGGAAGGGGTTGCCCTTCTCTTGCAGGGATATGGAGTACTTCCAAGTCCAGCGTACCGTAGTAGTCAATTTTGTCTAGCAGAGATCTTTAATGAAAAATAACATACAAATGTTTCACCGTCTTTCATGACGACGGCAGCCGGAGACATAAACACCAAGAAGTCGAGCAACCGGCTGAGTTATAGCCGAGGCGGATGGGAAACGACGTCGCGCCCGACAAGATGAAGAAATGTCAATTTCAGGAACCGGCATCGAACAAAAATAGAAAGAGGCGGGTGTTTCTGAAATGGGAAACCCCGGCGGCTTGTATACGTCGTGAGCAACGATGAGCATAGGCTGTTGCCACCCCTGGGATATCCTTCGATATCGGCTTATGGGTAGCCATCCTTACAGGCAGTTTATATATCAGAATCCGCTATAACTACAACCTTTTTTATATCACGCTATTACTGTAATTACAGGGCCTTGATACATCATCCTGCCAAGGTCTGGTGCTTTCATTCAGTTCATCTCGACACAAGGCACTGCGAACGTAATGAACGCCTCCATCTTACGCTCTTAGGTAACCCTGTCCTGGCCTCTTTCACTCGCTCCCTGACAATATACGTTGCGGAGAAATCTCGCGGGTCACCGCTGAAAGCCGTTTGTGGGATATTGCATATGGTTCAGTCCCATGTGCGGAAACTCTCGGTAGATGGCGACTTCGATCACGGCACTGAGCCTTGGAAGTCTTTCCATGAATCTTTACAGACTGCTCTCCTCAGCATCATTGCTCATCCGTCATGCGTTGATGTCGACATAGGTTACGTCGGCTTGCCGATGACAAACCTATCTGAATCATCACATCTGCGGCATCTCACATTGGCCAGTCGTGAATCAGTCACTATTCCCGGTGATATTCTCGGTGAAGGCTTCTCTCATCCAGGTCATGGAGAGCCGAAAATCCAAGGATATCTTGAATCGCTCCTTGTGAAATCCCGAGGAGCAGCAGAGCGTATCCTACAAACTCTCCATAACCCCCGCCATCCATGTCCTCTGTCCCTATCCCACCTCAAGGTCTTCAAATTATGCTTCCTAGAACCCTGCTGCCCTTTAATACAGGCCATCCTTGACCTCGCAGCTGATTATCTTCAAGAAATGATGATATACACTTTATTTGGTACGTCATACTTTACTCACTCATCACTCGCACTGACCACCTTATGCGAATTCAGACATCTCCAGTTGCCCTGACTTTGCGCGGCTGACGGACCTACGCAAACTCCACGTCATATTCGACTACACTACGGACATGCCACTTGGTGCCTGTGTCATTCGCATAATCGAAACTGTACCGTGTGGGATTCGTGAGCTGGTGTTTCAAATTCACAGGCGCCACCTTTTGGTTGTTAAGGAACATGAATGGCGCCAAATAGACGCGCTATTGGCTCACGAGCGTCATGCTCCGCTGCGCCATGTCACCTTTTACGGCTTTAGATGCGAGGAAGGATATCTCGTGGATTTCTTCAATGACAACATGCCGCGGCTGGCGGAGAAGGGCGTGCTCACTGTAAGGTGAATGATCAGCCTGGTATCCACGGACGATAGGTACGTTACGATACTATTCAACATACACATCTATCTTATCTTATTTCTTTTTCACTGCGGACGCCCCGCTTTAATAAGTCGACCACGCTATGCTTCCTCTATCTATTTCAGAGTCTTCGTACGCAGTACAGTCACCGTAAATATAGAAAATTGTCCGCAACAATGTCCACGTAGCTCTTGCCACCTTTGAATAAGTACTGGGATCCCGGAGACTAGTCCCCAGGATAGAACGAGCGGTCTTAACCTGCTTGACTCTTCAGCCGGGATGGCTATTGGCTTTAGCATACGTCAACGTCGCGCTCAAACCCTTCGCATCCCAGCTTATGTCCTCACATAGCGCCTAGACCCATCCACAACGACCACCCAAGCCCGGTAAAGCCTCCTACGCCTCCGACGGTAAAATAAGATGTACTCAAGCTCTACAAGAGATTCTGTCGCGACGATGACCACGATAGGCATAGGAACGAGGAAGACCGCAATCACAGAACCTCTCCTTGGGGTGGGCATCAACAGCGTCGGCGGGTTCGAATTCGATGCAGGGCTTGTGAGAGCCAAAGCGACGATATTCGGTAGAGATATAAGTGAGATGGGAGGCCGTAGAGCAACGGAGAAGTATGTATGGGGTCCAGCAACGCCCTGCCACTTTAAACTCCGACGCTGTATAGAAAATATGGTCCTCGTTTCTGGAGCCTCATCTAGCGCACGAAAATACTTACTTGTACGAGAAGAATTTACCGCAAGATGATAATAAACAGTTCCCGCCGTGCAGAATTTTTATTTAAATTGTGGTTCATGTTATATAGCGCGAAGGCCGGCCTCAAGATACACATATTTCAGAAATGAAGAACTTTTGAAAGATCTCACACGGGAGAATTGGATCCGGGGGTAGCAAAACACCTTTTCCGTACTTTACTTGAGGCCTCCGGGAGTTGTGGAAGCTGACGATGAGTATAGTGGAAGAGCATCTCCGGCACCACCAAAAAAGGAAATTGACGCGATCGAGAAATCACGCACCGACGCGTCGCGCTTTGTGTACTGGTCGGCTAGCGGGGATTTCATACGTCCCTACTGTTCCGGATGGCGGGGCGCAGGCGCACTGCCCTACAGAAGGCCCAATGCCGGCAAAGCATTGGAATAATCAATGCTCGACGTCGGCATTCCCATACACCTGCCACCCTCGCACCTCAGATTCACCCTGACCTGGGCCTCGCATATCTCCAAAAGGAGCTCGAGAAGACACAAACGCGCCTCAACACCTCTCTTCGAAAGCTTCGGAACAAATGCAGGGAAGCACGACGTGCGAAAGCATCGCGAAAAATCACTCGTGATGAAAATCGCCGTATTGCGCAGGCATCACGTATGCGAGCGCGCCGTGCTACAGGACAGCAAGAACGCGCTGTTAGGAAGGCATGTACAGCGGCGCGCACTGTCCCTGGAGAAGCCTACCTCAAAGCCAAAGGGGGAATTGTCAAAGATGCCGTGCGAGAAGTGATCAGACAGCTGTCAATCTTGAATGTCCCGGAGGAGAAGATGAATATGGTAATTCACGCTGTTGCGAAGGGTCTCGGGGTCAGGGTGATGGACCGTGTAAGCTCAAGGACCGTGAGCAGGATTTTGATGGAGGGAGGTGTTGCAGCAGAGCAGCAATTGGTTTGCGAGATCGAGCAAGAAAAGGGTGAGTGTGGTGTGTATCTTAATTGAAAGGTGACTAATATGTACTCCAATAATCCAGCACTTACATTGAGTGGAGATGGAACCACCATCCGCCATCGAAACTATGAATCGAGATATGCCACGCTACATGTTCCATCCTACACAAGAGGGGATGAATGCGATGACCGCCGTCAATTCAAGGCTCGCTTCTTTGGTGTGTCGTCTGCAGCCAATCACACTAGTGAGATGCAGTTTCAGGGACTCAAGGACCATGTTACGAGAATGTACACGACATACAACAAGAGCCCACTGGGACACGATACCCCTGCTGATGTCTTCTTGTTCGCAACATACATCCTTGGCTTGGGTACTGATCACGCCGAGGACCAGAAGAAGCTCGCACGTTTAATCTTGGAGTGGAAGGTGGTAATTGATCTTGAACTCCGCGGACAGCGCTTTCTCACAGCAATGTTGCCGTCGGAGCTCCTACCGATAATTCTGAAGGCTTGCGATGAGAAAATTAGAGCGGCGGGGGGGATGGCAGCATGGGAAGCCCTTTCTGAGGCCGAAAAAGATAAGAGGGACAAGGAAACATACAAGGGACTCTGTTGTCAGTTTGGAGAGCAGGAATGGACGAAGCTGTCAGAGGATGGGAAACGGGAGGCGCGGCTTTTTGTGTGGACAGGCTGCTGCATGCACAAAGAAATGAATACCGTGAAAGGTGGTACACGCGCGATGGCAGAGTTCTGGAAGGACTCGAAACTGCAGGGCCCGATCAAACTTCTAAATCGCGATAACGCCGCAACCGTGGCGGCAGGACCGTCGAAAGCTGCAGATGATGCATTCGAGAAGTCGGAGGGTGGGGCGATAAAGGTCACAAGCCTGGCCGGGGCAATCTTCAATCATAAAGACGACAAAAAGGGTCAGCAAGATACGTTCCGATTATACTTCGAGGACAAACTTGGCTTCCCAGTTCACTTTCCCGATACGAGCAATACCCGCTTCCAGTCACACTGTGAGGCAGCTGGGGAGCTGATCGTGCATCTCCCATACTATCTGGAGTTCCTACTTATTGTCAAGGATTCTAAAGAAAAGCGGAATTTCAATCATATGGAGAAGAACGTGTATGCTGGGCTTACCGACATCCCAACCCTAACGGAGCTCTGCGTCCTCACACTCTACTCCCAGTCTATCAGTCACCCATACATGCGTTCAGTTCGTGGGTCAGGAGACAATGAACCGAATATGCTAGACCTGGGACCTTTGCATACAAGAGTCAAGGCTCAGTGTAAAACCATTATCGAAAACCCGGCCCTCCTTCTCTCTCATCTTACACAACTGGATCACTTGACAGCAAGCCTTGGGAGCGGCCGGAGGCATTTTACGCTGTCCAGCAACTGGCCCCTTCATTACCATACCTCGAACCGTGTCTACTGGCATTCTTTCGCGGTGCATTGGAGACATGGGACCGATTCACCTCGGAATTTGCTCAGGATGGCATAATCAGCAATCTAACAGCGGCAGAAAAGGGTCGAATGCACATAGCAGCCACAAACGATCGGAATGAGGGCGCACTCGGTTCCCTCCGAGTTGCGATGAGAGCGGCGCCCAATCTCTCGCTGTCGAAGTTCAATTCGAAAATGATGTACCGGCAGAACGGCACGACTAACTGGATTGCTTCGAAGTCCTCGGCTGCGGACCACAAATACTGGCGCGGAGAAGCTCGGTTGCGAGATGAGGCAGGGGTCGACAAGGCATCTCGTCGGGCGGAGATTGAGCATATCAAGTTGGTAGTGGACGGGAAGCGCGTGAAAGGTGTGGTCAGAAAGGAAAAGGCCGACGCTCGAGAGCGTGTCCTTGATGAGCTTATCCCCGAGCTAAACGTCAGCTGCTTGAAGGAGGGAAAGAATTCATCAGGAGAAAACCTCACCGTGGCCCAAATCCGTGCGCAGATCAACTGGCACCGTCGACATGACAAGGACATCCTTCCCAGAACTCTCATCTCGAAAATGCCCAAAGCAGATGCGCTAACTCAACTGATTGTGGCCGTGACAAGGTATAACTTCAAACCAGTTGTTGTCAGCCAGTCAGAGGGTCCGGTAATGCCTCCAATCGCACACGACGAGCCGATGGATTGGGAGGATGTCGAGGATGTCGAGGATGCAGATATGTTGGACATTGACTAATTCAGGCCACTAATTGGAGTCTTAATTCATAGATATCTTCGTATAATACATAATCAATAGTGTATACCTTATAAAACTAGCTTTTGAAGAGTCCTCGGCGGGTGGAAAGAGCATCGTTGACAATGTCGACGATGTGAGAGAGTAACCGTTGATTAAGCGCGGAGCTTGAACCTCGTGGAAAAATCTCGGATCTGCTCGTTTCCAAATTCAGTAGGGACCGGCTTTGCTATCACACATTTTCCCGCAGCGTTGCCGGACCCCAGTATGTATGCCTCGGGTACCAGGTCACGTGTTGGTTCGGGATTGGTCTCGTCTCTTCACCGTCACTGCCGGTGCCTTAAGGCCCAGCCGCATTCTGCAAGCTGTCTCTCCTGCCAAGCGAGGTATAATCAAAGGCGCCTGGCAGACGTCGGCCGGGGGTGGGTGTGAGGACTCGAAGAGATGAGGTCGTACTACTCTTTGGTAGGCTAGAGGGAGCTGAAAGGCCGACATCGTGTGCATGCGCAGCAAGAGGAGCAGCATATCTGCGGACAGTTCAAATGGACGTCCGAACGAATGAAGAAGGGACGTACGTCGATGAATTACGATTTATATGAGGATATTCTCCTGGGCTTCGCGGGGAAGGCGGCGCGTATGAACGAAGCCGATGTCTCTATATAGAAAGCGAAACGCTGGCTGCGCAAATACGGATGTCAGTGCTTCTTCGCGTTCTTCGACCATGGTAATGAAGCCAAGACCTACGAGACAGGTGAAGTCGAACGATGTCGTCATCGTTGAATCTCAATAAGCCCCGCGTAGGCATCGCATGCCTTGGGCGTATCATTCATCCAGCACCACCGACCTCTGGACGTGTCACTCCTTCTTCGCGTGAGTGTCCAAACCGAACAAAAGTGCTATCCGGCCGTTCAACCCCTTCGTCTCCGAATACCAACCACCCTCCCAGCAGCACTCTACCCCAATTCGCCCCGGCGACACTACGAGCCGCTTCTCGGCCGGTGATAGTCTCAATGGAAGAGTAATCGTTTTTGTCCCGGGTCTTCGGTGGAGCTACGTGGCTGACATTATGTCTGAGACGGATAACGACATGGGGGCTGTAGGACGACGAGGACATAGCGAATCTGTGTTAACACTGGTGAGACCCGCCCGCAGAAGGTAACTGAGAGAAACATACCTTCAACTTGCTGCGTCCTCTCCTCCATGTACCGCTTGTATACCGCCGAACTCCTGCCGCCGCCCTTCTCCACTCTCTGATCGCCATCCTCCCACCGCCTGCGTGTAGACACGGTAAGAGCTTCGTAAGCTGACACGGACGTCCGCAGGCTACAGGGGGCTAGAGAGGAAGTGTTGGAGACAGTGAAGGTCTTCCCATCTGAGAGCCCCGATGAAACGGAGGTATGGAAGTACATGCGAGTACTGGAGTGTGAGACCTGTCAGAGGGTGACGAGGGATGATGCGACTACAACATAATAGCATTGACGATCCGAGATGATGGATTCAAGTGTGAGGACAATCTGTGCACACCTGAAGGTTTCTATTTGAGAGAAAAGAGTTCGTCGTTGAGAGTGTAAGAATGTTTGCGGTGTAAATACCATCGGAGGAGCTGAGAGCACTGAGCATGACGGTCAACTTGACGCCGCCAGCGCATCTGCGTATCGGGTGGCAGGGGCGAGAAAATTACAAAACTGCTGAAGGACCATAATCCAGAACCTCCTGTGTGCGATTCGGTGGCATAAAGGGCCAGAAACCGTAGTTACGTAGTAGTTGTTGAGTCAAGGAACAACAGCCGAAAGCTGTCGCCCGAGGTTGATGCATCATGCCAAACACGGAGATATCTCGTGAGGCCAATGCCAAACACTGTTGATGATTGTTCCGGCGATTATCGTTGCTTGATCTTGTAAGTACTTCTTTGTCAACGCCAGCATGACCCCTACGATTCCTGAAGACATTATAGGTGGAGTCGTCGATGTGTTATGGACCACGGACCTCCGATCTTGCGCCCTTGTATCTCACGTTTTCCGTGCACTCTGTCAGCGACGGCTCTTTCATTCAGTTGTTCTTGACACGAGGTATTGCGAACGTAATGATTATGAACACCTCCACCTTATCCTCCTCGACAACCCTGTCCTGGCCTCTTTCATTCGCTCCCTGAGAATATTTGTTCTGAAGAGACTACACGGGTCACCACTGAAGGCCGTTTGTGGAATATTGCATATCGTTCGGCCCCATGTGCGGAAGCTCGCGATAGATGGCAACGTAACTCGTGGCAATACTTGGAAGTCTTATCCTGAGTCCTTAAAGACCGCTCTCCTCAACATCATTGTCCATTCCTCGTGTGTTGATCTCGAATTAGGTCACGTCGGCTTGCCGATGACATACATCTCTCAATCATCACATCTCCAGCATCTCAGGTTGACCCATGATGAATCGGTCACTATCCACGAAGAAGGCTCCTCTGATTTACGTCATGGAGTGCAGAAACCTCAAGGATACCTTGAATCTCTCGTCGTCAGATCTCCAGTAGCAGCAGAGCGCATCGTACAAGCTCTCCATACCCCAGGCCGTCCGGCCCGTCCATGTCCTCTATCTCTCACAGGGTGCGAGCGACAATATTTTCATAAAAGGTACCTCAAACAAATAGTGAAGGAATACCTTATATGCTGAGATTATGCAAGAGCATCATATTGTAAATCAAATATTTAGTTTTAGTTAAGAAAATATAGTAAGCAAAATTGTGATCTTATGATAGAACATATTCTGGATAAATTCATCATATCTTCAGAAAAAGAGCAGGCATTATATGATAAACTCCTTTCAAGATAATTCCATAGAAGACATAGTGAAAATATACTTCATATTTGTAGCATATTACCCCTGATAAAATTCAAAATATCTTCACACTATTTTCACAATATGATTAGTGAAGATTTTAAAATACCTTCACCATACCTCAGGATCAAACAGCAACATGGTAAAAATATTCTAAATATTTGGCAATATGGTGAAGATATTCTGAATATCTCACTATGTTGCAGATATATTTACAATTTCTCCCCTGATCATATTGTGAAAATAGTGTGATTATATTTTGAATTTCTTCAGGAGACATATGCTGCAAATATGAAGTATACTTTCACTTTGTCCTTCATACAATTATCTTGGAAGAATATAGCTTATATTCGTCATGTAATGCTTGCTTTTTTACTGAAAATACAATGGATTTATTCGGAATATGTTCTCTGATAATATAATAACTTTGCTTACTATATTTTCTTGTATAAAATTCAATATTTGATTCACAATATGATACCTCTACATAATCTGAACATATAAGGTATTCCTTCACTATTTGTTCAAGATACCTTTCATGAAAACATTGTCCTTCGCACCCTGTGTCTATCCCACCTCAGATTCTTCCAACTAAGCTTCGACGAACCCCGCTTCCACTTGCTGCAGGCTATCCTTGACCTCGCAGCTGATCATCTTCAAGAGATCAGTCTTTACGCTTCGTTTGGTGAGTCATACTTTACTGACTCATCAGTCATCAGTCGCACTAACTTGCACCGTGTTACAATTCAGATATCTCCAGTTACCCTGATTTTTCCCGACTGAAACACTTACGCATCGTCCACCTCATTTTCAAATACACTCCAGACATTCCACTTGGTGTCTGTGTCATTCGCATGATCGAAAGTATACCAGCTGGAACCATCGAGCTGGGATTTACTATCGACGAGAGGCATCACCTCATGGTTATCAAGGACTCTGAATGGCGCGAAATAGACGCGCTGTTGAGTCACGAGCGTCATGCTACGCTGCAGCGTGTCACGTTTTACGGATTTAAATGCGAGGAAGGAGATCTCCTGCGTTTTTCCTCGCGCAAGCTGCCGCGACTCACGGAGAAGGGTGTGCTCATGGTAGGGTGAATGATCACCTGGTTTCTGCGGCCGATGGGTACATTATCAACGTACAGGATTTTACTTTTTCGTTCACTACGGGCGCCCCGCTCTAAATAGTTGTCTTTAGGTCGTGATAGGTCGTGTCCGCCATAAGAGACGATGACGCGTACGAGTACAGATGGGTGGGCATGGGAAGACACGAAGTCATAGCCTGGCATACCTACAATCGCTTCTCTTGCTCCTCGCCCAATCCAACGGTAAAGGGAGTTTGCAGGCTTTGCGAAAGTACAGCCGGAAATTGAATGTCACGGCTCAGTGCTGTCAGTGGGCGTTCGGAGATGTGACGCGAAGCCTGTATCGGAGATCCGTTCGATAACACAACATTTGTTCCCCGAGGCTAGATTATCTGATGCGGTACCTCTCCAGAAACTACCATGACTCCTACGCTTCCACAAGAACTTATCGATGAAATAATCGGCAACCTCGTCGTCTTTCCCAGAAAAACACACGACTCGTTCCTCTATTATGGCAAACTTGGGGATAACGACTACGCGGCTCATGAAATCATGTCGCTCCGATCGTGCAGCCTCGTCTCTTCATCGTTCCGCGACGCCAGCCAGCGCCAACTCTTCCATTCCATCAATCTCCACGCAGGTCGCCTCACCCACATACAAAGCCTCCTTCGCACCCTATCAAGCAACCCAACCCTCGCCTCCTACATCCACTCCCTCTGCCTCAGCCTCAACGAAACCCGCACCGCAGAAACGCGTCCCCTCTGCGATCTCCTCCGCACCCTCGAGCCCCACGTGCACCAACTGAGGCTCGTGCACGCAGACACCTGGACAAGTTACCGTGAACTACCCATGGGAACATGGAACACTATAGATCCCCTCCTCCAGCTCGCCCTCCTCCGTCTCCTTCGCACTCCCTCCTGCATCGGCCTCGCCTTGGGCCCGGGAGGCGTTCGCTTCCCAGAGGCCCTCCTATCGGATCTCCCACACCTACAAAGCCTGTCGTTGCTTACCAAAGACCCCTTCCTTACCGAGCAACATCCCCAAGCACCGACACAGCACAACCAAGAGCAAGACCCTCCAGGATACCTGGAATCGCTGACTCTGGTCCCTGCGCAAATTACTCCGCGCATCCTAGCAGCCCTCCAAGATCCAGGTGGCTCCCTGTCGCTCTCCCGGCTCCGCTACTGTAATGTAGTGTCGCAGAAAGGATCGAGCATCCACATTCAAGCTCTGCTCGACACGGCCGCACACCATCTCCAGGAGCTCTCTCTCACCGTCCATCTCAGTGAGTACTCATCCCCTCCTGTACTCCTCCCCCTTCCCAAACACCCCCATCTGTATAGCGACCATCGCAGATCCCACGGACTACCTCGACCTCAGCCGCCTCACCCACCTGCGCCTCCTCCGCATCCGCCTCCTCTTCGCCGTCGCTCCCGGCGTTGAGCCGGGGTGGTGGCTCGTCCGCGTCCTGGGGACGCTAGGGCCCTCGGTGACGGAGCTCGCGCTTAGCGGGCGCCGATCCCGTGCGCTACGAACGGCCGCGAGTATAGATCAGTGGCGCGGCCTGGACACGATGTTGACGGAGGAAGGACGTATGCCGGTCCTGCGCCGCGTCGTGTTGTTCTTGAATGCCAGGTCGGCGAAGGATAACAGGGTGTTCTTGGAGGAGCGGACGCCGCGGCTGCTGGAGAGGGGGATCATCAAATGGGAGGGAAACTTGATGGGTATGTAGGGAATGTGGCCCAAGTCCGTGGTTTTTCTAGAACATCATGATGACGAAGAAGCAGCAGCGCTAGTAGGAACTGCGATATTTACTTGCGATGGAAGACGAGGCTAAAAGGCGGTGTAACGAAATATCTGATTATTATAGGTCAAATAATTCCAAAAAAATTGTATCTCCAATCTCGGGGGTGCGCCTCATTCCCGCGAAACCTCTAAGTCTAACCACAAAGGCGGCGTCGCAGACTGACGCGCTTTGGAATCGAATCCAACACATACCTGCACTCCTCGTCCTCGTCCTCCTCCCCAACGTAAGAGAGAGAGAGCTCAGCCCACCAGGTTCCCGGGGAAGCCTCACTAAACTTGACAAGTACGTAGAAGACGTTGCCAAGTCCGTGGTATTCTAGAACACGATGATGAAGAAGCAGCGCTAGCAGGGACTGTGATACAAGCGCCATTATAACTACTTACGATAGAAGACGAGGCTAAAACGTGCGTTAAAGAAGTATCTGATTATTATAAGTCGTATAATTAAGAATTTGTATCTAATCTCGGGGACACGTATCAGGATCGTCCCCGCGAGGCCTCTAAGTCTAACCACAAACGACGCGCTTCCGAATCGAGTCCAACACACGCCTGCACTCCTCCCGACACACCGTCCCGCCCGCTCCCTCTCCAACACAAGAGAGAGCACAACCTTCGATCGTTCTTACGGAACTCCCCACTCACACATTCGCGATCTGCACCCCCCAAAAAATCAATCAGCCTCTCTCCCCCACCCCCGAAAAAGAAAGAAGAGAACGAACCTTAAGCGCCCCCATCCCCCCCATCCCCTCAACCACACTCCCCCTATCCCCCTCCCCCTCCTCCCCAACATACCCCCCATACGCATCCATCTCCTCCTCCTCGTTCTCCTCCGGCACCGGGGCAGCAGTGGTTGTATACCGCGCTGTGTAATCTTCTTTCGGCTGTGCGGGTGCGGGCGTCGACGAGGATGGGGGCTGGGGCTGGGTATATGCGGTACCATTATACCCCGACCCCGATTCTGCCGACCGCGCCTGAATGGGATTGGTATTGTAATCCGCCTGGGCGGGGTGGGGGTGGGTATACTGCTCCCCCGCGAAGGGGTTCGGGAGGTACGACTGCCTCTGCCCCTGCTGTTGAGGATACTGGTTATGATTAAGCGAGATGCCCCTCTGCACCCCCGCTCCATCGTACCCGCCCTGAACAGAAGCAGGAACCGCAGTATGATACCCACTCCCCACCGCACCCTCGCTGACATACGGCTGATACGCCCCCGGCCCCGCAAACGCCGGATACGGCCTCGCGCCCTCCTGCAGTCCATTCGCCCACGCCCCCGGGTCGCGTGTGCTGCGTGACCTCGCGACGCCCACGCCCGCGTAGTACGGGTTCCCATGTGTATCCGAAGAGGAGGGGACCTCGCGCATGCCGTAGGACTCGGAATTTGTGTTGGTGCCGTTAGTGCTCAGAGGGGGCTGTGCGTACGTCCCGTGCGACGAGTTCGAGTACCCCCCGCCCCCATACTCGCGGGAGTGGTTATTGGAGAGGGAGGGGGAGGGGGAAGGGGTGGTGGAGGAGAGGAAGGGGGGTAAGGGGCCGGTGGTGATGGCGGCTTCGTCGACTTCGCGGTCGAAGCGCTTGGCGCGGCGGCGGCGGAGGACGTTGGTGATGAGGGCGATGGAGAGGACGAGGGCGATTAGGCCGACGACGGAGAAGACGCCTGCGACTGCGCCTTTGTTTGCGAAGAATCTGTTTTGGGGAGGGGGGTCAGTGACAGCACTTTTTGGCAGGTGGCAGATGGACGTGCGACGTACCCTTTATCATCGGTGGTGTCGGAAGATACCTGGGAGCCAGTTGCGGCGGCGGGAAGGGTTGGGGAAGCGGTGACGACAGAAGTAGTGGTGAGGACGCCTCCACCTGCTCGGGTCGTGGTGAACACCTGAGTCGGGGCGGGGGCTGGACCGGCCGGAGGAGCCTGGGACGTGGCGGGCGGGGGAGTTGTGCTGCTACTTAGGGTGGTGGATGAGGTTGTGGGAGGGAGGGTGCTGCTTGAAGTGGGTGGTTGTGACGTGGGCGGCTGTGTGGGCGGCAAAGACGTCGGAGGCGAAGACGACGGCGGGGGAGAGGTGGCCGGAGGAGTCGGAGTTGACGACGAACTCGGCGCCGAAGACGTGGCGGACCTGTGAAGGTAGAGTTGAGTCAGAATCCCCGCTACAGAAGAAAGCATACGCACGAAGACGACGCGGCTACATACGCACACAAGTCAGCTCGTGTGCAGCATGCAAGACGCGAGGGTTTACTTACCAGTTGTGTCTGACATACTGGCTAGCTGTACAGCCTACGCCAGGTAGGAGTTCTGGTAAAGAGTGTGTTGCCCGTCAGGAGGGCGGGCGCAGAGGTGAAGAGAGCGTTGAAGCAGAGTATGCTATGGTGGTGTGTGCCAGTGGGAGAGTGACAACAAAAAACCGGTTGTTTAATAGAGGGGACGAACCAAACACCGGTGATCTAACCTCTTGCGATTTTTGCCTCCTCGGCACCCGTCTTGGCGTTGCCCGTCCATGTCGGATGTGTGTGTATTCCTCCACCTTCATAAACCATCCTCCCGTAGGCTCTGTACTCCTTGAACTCGATAACATGAGTTCCTGCCATCTGACGCCCCACGGAAGCCTCGCGCAACCCTTGTCCTCCCTGTCCCTGTCCCATCTCCATCACCGACGTCGCACGACACTAGTCCGAGACTGAACATTGGCTCTCGAACTGCGCCCAAATGCCCACCGGAATATGCTAAAGGTTGGCAGGTACCCTGTCGTCCCCGCCCCCGCCAACCGAGACCCTAAGCTGCCGATGCTCGCGCCCCAACATCACTTCAGAAAGTGGCTCTATATCCAGAAAACAGCGTGCTGGGCTACGAAAGCATCGCGCATGTGTTCCGGAAGCATCTGGGAATGGTCGAAGAGTCTTAGGTTGGGTACCGCCCGGTGCTGTCGAAGAAGTGCGTTCCCCCAAGGTGCGGGCGGGCAGAGACGTCCGAGACAGAGTTATCAGACATCCTCACACTGTACGCACTCCCGTTCCACACCCCCTCTCACTCGATTCCAGCCCCTCATCCCGTCGAGACCCTGCCCAAAAACTTTGCCTTCCCTCTTTCCCGACCCCAGAAACACCTACGTACCTTCACCGCCCTCTCCGTTGAACATGGCCTCTTGAGATCCATATCTTCAAGCTACTTCGTCCTTTACGACCCCGTCGATGTAGAGGCCTACGAATCTGACTTATTGTTAGGATAACATAGTACTGTGGGGTTGCCAGCAGGGCTGGCCGAGCAGAAGGAGATTGACGAGGGCGAGGACACGACGCACACCCTTAGATTTTATTGGATAGCCCATCTACCTCACGTCCTTTCCTCATGTTTCTCACATTCCGGCTCTCGTTTTCCGTGTGATATCACTACATTCCGTTCACATTCGTGCCAACGTGCGCTGCGTCACGTATACGAATACGAATCCATTCTGTCTTGCTTGCTTCTCTTTTCATTTACGCTATCATCTCTCTCGTCTCGCCGTTTACACGACATCGACTTGCGGGGTCCAGGTTCTTCGTTCTTCCACCTCGCACCCTTCGCAGATCCCACAGTATAAAGATGGAGAAGTACAGCGTATCCGTGGTCTTATATACGGGCTCCTTCATCAATTAGTCAGGCGCCGCTGAACGACGCGATGTTCCACAAAGTTTTTTTGCATGCGGGATAAAAACCTCGACTATTCGACCTTAAGACAACTAATCAAAGCGGGACGCCCATATTGAAAGAAAAAGCAAAATGTATACATCGATAACGTACCCATCAGCGACGGAGACCAAGAAATCATTCACCCTACACTGAGCACACCCTTCTCCGCCAGTCGCGGCAGTTTGTCCTTGAAACAATCCACGAGATATTCTTCCTCGCATTTAAAGCCATAAAACGTAACACGGCGCAGCGCCGCATGCCGCTCCCGACTCAACAGCCCGTCTATTTCGCGCCATTCCGAGTCCATGATAACCAAGAGCGGATGCCTGTTGTTGATTGTAAATCCCAGCTCGACGGTTCCAGCTGGTACAGTCTCGATCATGCGAATGGCACAGACACCCAGTGGCACGCCCGGGGCCTGAGTACAGCTGAATTTGAGCACGAGGGTGCGTAACTGCGTCAGTCGCGCGAAGTCCAGGAACCCGGAGATCTCTGGATTGGCATATAAGGTGGTGGGTAAAGCGTGACTGGTGGCGTATAAAGGAGGATGACTTGGCAAACGCACTGTACAGGGCGATCTCTTGGAGATGATCAGCTGCGAGGTCGAGGATACTCTGTATTAAGGGGGAGGCTGATTCTGTGAAGCGTATTTTGAAGACTTTGAGGCGGGATAGAGACAAAGGACATGGATGAAGTGGGTTATGGAGCGTTTGTAGGATGCGCTCTGCTGTTACTGGGGACGTCACGAGGAGCGATTCGAGATATCCCTGTATTTGCGGCTCTGCATTACCCGAATGAGAGACGCCCTCACTGGGGATACTGACTGAACCACTAGCGGTCAACCTGAGATGCCGGAGATGCGATGATTCGGAAAGGTGTGTTATCGGCAAGCCGACGTGGCCTAATTCGACATGCACACATGATGGATGAGAAAGGACGCTGAGGAGAGCGGCTTGTAAGGATTCAGGGAGAGAGTTCCAAGGCTCAGCGACGTATGGGAATTCGCCATCTATCCAGAGTTCTTGCACGTGGGTCCGAACGAGGTGTAATATCCCACAGACGGCCTTCAGCGGTAACCCGTGAGAGTCTGCCATGACGCATATATCCAGGGCTTGAATGAAAGAGGCCAGGATAGGGTTTTCTAAGAGGATAAGATGAAGGCGTGAATTGTGTTCGTGACGCCTTGTGTTGAGATAAACGGAATGAAATAGCCGTCGCTGGCAGAGTGCACGGAAAACGCGGGATACGAGGCTGCACGATGGGAGGTCTGTGGTCGATAGCACATCGACGATTCCGCATATAATGTCTTCGGGAATCGTAGGGGTCATGGTGGTGTGGATAAGGAGTACAGATCAAGCGACGATTTGAATCGCCGGATCATCGACAGTGTTTGGCATTGCCCTCACGAAATATACGTGTTTGGCATCAACCATGGGCGACAATAGTCGGCGCGTTATGCTTTCAGGTGTGCCTCAACATCACTACGACTTCTGGCGCCTTATGCTACCGAATCGCACACAAGAAATCCCGGATTTTGGTCCCTTAGTAGTAGCGTAATTTGCTCGCCCCCGTCACCCGACGCGTAGCTGTGGTGCCGACGCCGACTTGGCCGTCATGCCTGGACCTTCAATGGTATTTACATCCTCAACATCCTTACACTCTCAATGATGGACTCTATTCTTCAAATAGAACCCTTAGCAGCTTTTCGTCACATTCAGGCTCCGTCATCTTGCATCGTCCATGCTAACTTGTATGGCATCACCCCTCGTCACCCTCAGGTCTCACACGCCAGTCCTCGCAGGTCCTTCCATGCCTTCTTCTCAGCGGGGCTCTCAGATGGGAGGACCTTCACTGCTTCTCCAATACTTCCTCTTCAGCCCGAGAACGTCCGTGTCAGCTTACGAAGCAGACCCTACTCGCCATGTCCACCGTACTCATGCGGTGGGAAGACGGCTATCGGGGAGTGGAGAAGGGGCGGCGGCGGTGCATGGAGGAGAGGACGCAGCAAGTCTAAGGGTATGTTTCTCTAAGTTACCTTGTGCAGGCGAGCCTCACTGATGTTAACGCAGATTCGCTATGCCCTCGTTGTCATACAGCCTACATGCCTCTACCCGTCTCAGACATAATGTCAGCCATGTGGCTCCAAACGAATGCTTTTCCATTGAGACTATCGCTGGCGGAGAAGTGGCTCGCAGTGTCGCCGGGGCGAATTAGGGTAGAGTGCTGCTCGGAGGGTGGGTGGTATTCGCAGTTGAAGGGGTTGAACGGCCGTTCGTATACTCGCGCGAAAAAGGAGTGTCACGTCCGGATGGGGAGCTCAGCGGTGCTGGATGGACGATACTTCCAAGCCATAGGACGCCTATGTGGGGCTTCTTGAGATTCAATGATGACGACGACATCGTTCGACTTCAAGGCCTGTCTTCGTGCGTATCTTTCCTTCTGTTGCGAATACCTGTACCCTGACTAAACCTCATCTGAACAGGTCTGACACGTCTTCGGCTCCGAGTTTGTCGTCAATACCCACCCCACCCACGCTTCCCCCACCTCCTCCCCGCCCCCGTCCTCTCCACCGCCCACACAGCCGCCCACCTCCCAACCTCCGACTTCAAGCAGCACCCCCCCTCCCACAACCTCCGCCACAACCCCAAGCACCAGCACCAGCACAAGCCCCCCACCCGCCACGTCCCAACTCACTACGACAGTCGCGCGGCACGCGCGACCCTGGGACCTGGGCGAGTGGGCTTCACGAGGGCGCGAGGCCGTATCCGGCATTTGCGTGGCCGGGGGCGTATGTGTCTTATGTCAGTGAGGGGGCGGGTTGGGCATAATAATAATTCTGCGCCTGTGCGGGGCGGGTATGATGGGGCGGGGGTGGGAGCGGGGGTGCAGAGTGGGCTTTCGCTTAATCATAATCATGGCGAGAACTCTCAACAGCAGGGGCAGGGGCAGGCAGGGTACCTCCCGAACCCCTTCGCGGGGCAGGGGCAGGGGCATGGGGGGTATACCCAACCCCGCCCCGCCCAGGCAGAATCGGGGTACAGCACTGCATCCGCATATACCCAGCCCCAGCCCCAGCCCCAGTCCACGCCCGCACAGACACAGCCGAAGGAAGATTACACGGCGCGGTATGCGGTGCCGGAGGAGGATGAAAATGAGCACCAGGAAGAGGGGATGCGTATGGGGAAGACGCGTATGGGGGGTATGTCGGGGAGGAGGGGGAGGGGGATAGAGGGAGTGTGGTTGAGGGGATGGGGATGGGGGTGCCGAGGGTGCTTAAGGTTTGTCTTTTATATGTATGTTGGAGGCGAGGGCTGATGGGTCTTGTTGGTTTGTGTAGATTGCGAATGAGTGAGTGGGGAGTTCCCGTAGTTGCGCTCTCTCTCTCTTATGTTGGGGAGGAGGACGCGTGGAGGGCGGGAGGAGTGCAGGTGTGTGTTGGATTCGATTCGAAAGATGGTGCCGCCTTTTTGTTTAGATTTAGAGGTTTCGCGGGAATGAGGCGTGTCCCCGAGATTGGACATACAATTTTGATTATTCGACTTTAATAATAAGAACTTTTTTTTGCATTTCAGCCTCGTGAGGCCTTACATCGTCTTCAATCGCAATATGTGAGCGTCTCGGGCCCTCTTCTCTCTTTCGGGCAGGTAGAAAAAGCCGTGGCACTACCGTACACTCATTTCCGCCTGTATTTTCACAAAGCCTGCACCTCCCCTTCTTGCCGTTGGGTTACTAGAGGAGCCAGAGACGCGATTGCAGGTATGCCGGGCTATAAATTCGTATCTTCCCATGCCCACCTATTTGTACTGTATGCGTCATCATCTGTTATGGCGGACACGACCTATAACGATTTTCAGACAACTAATCAAAGCGGGGCGCCCGTAGTGAAAGGAAACGTCAAAAGTATATGTTGAGGAGTATTGTAATGTACCCATCGGCCGCGGAAACCAGGAAATCATTCACCCTACAGTGAGCACACCCTTCTCTGCCAGCCGCGGCATCTTCAAGTCGTTGGGAAAATCCCTGAGATCTCGTTCCTCGCATTTGAAATTGTAGAAGGTGACACGGCGCAGCCTAGCATGACGCTCGTGACTCAATAGCACGTCTATTTCGCGCCATTCAGAGTCCTTGATAACCAAGAGGGGATGCCTTTCGATGATTCTAAATCCCAGCTCGATGGTCCCAGCTGGTATGGTTTCAATTATGCGAATGACACAAATACCTAGTTGCAGGTCTGGAGTGCCGACGAATGTGAGGTGGAGGATGCGTAAGTGCGTCAGTCGGGCAAAGTCAAGGTCACCGGAGACCTCTGAATTGTCATAAGGTGGCTGGCGTGACTGGTGAGCGTGTAAAACTTACCAAATGCAATGCACAGGGTGATCTCCTGAAGATAATCAGATGCGAGGTCAAGGATACCCTGTATTAATGGGCAGGCTGGTTCCGTAAAGGCTATGTTGAAGACCTTGAGGCGGGATAGAGACAGAGGACATGGATGGCGTGGGTTATGGAGGGTTTGCAGGATGTGCTTCGATGTTACTGGAAACGTCACAAGGAGCGATTCGAGATATCCTTGGATTTTCGGCTCTCCGTTACCTGAATGAGAGAAGGCCTCACCGGGGATAGTGACTGATTTACTAGCGGTCAACCTGACATGCCGGAGATGTGATGAGTTAGAGAGGCGCGTTATTGGCAAGCCGACGTGACCCAATTCGACTTTCGCACATGACGGATGAGCAATGATGCTGAGGAGAGCGGCTTGTAAGGATTCATGGAAAGACTTCCAAGGCTCGGCCAGATGAAATAATTCGCCGCCTATTGTGAGTTCTCGCACGTAGGACCGAACCATATGCAATATTCCGCAGAAGACCGTCAGCGGGAACCCGCAAAAGTTCTCCCCCACGTATATTATCAGGCAGTGAATAGAAGAGGCCAGGACAGGGTTGTCTAAGAGGATGAGATGCAGGCGTTCATTATGTTCATAGCGCCATGCGCAAAGATGAACTGAATGAAAGAGCCGTCGCTGGCAGAGTCCGCGGAAAACGCGAGATACAAGGCTGCAAGATAGGAGGTCCCTGCCCCATAGCAAATCGACGACTCCATCTATAATGTCTTCAGGAATCGTAGGGGTCATGGCGGTGTTGACAAAGAGTACAGATTAAGCGACGATAATCGCCAGCGACAATCCCAACGATAAATAGATGGTGATAAGATGATCGATCGTCGTGTTTGGCATCAACCTCGGGCGACAATAGTCGCCTTCCCCTTTCTGTCGTTGTTCCTTGCCTCAACAGCAACACGACTTCTGGCGCTTCACCATATGGCGCGCTACCGAATTACTCGAAGGGCACTTGGCGAATCGTCCTTGGACGTTCGAATGGCAACGGTGTTTTTCGCCTCCGTCACCTGACACGCGGCTTGCGATGTCAACTTGACCATGCTCGTTTCTGGGACTCGAAATGTATTTCCGCCCCCTGATATCCTTACATTCCCCAAATTGATCTCTTCTTCTCAAGTAGAACCTTTAACATGTGTTTTTATACTGGCTCCTTCACCTCGGGTCGTCTATGCTATTTTGTACCACATCATCCCCTGTCACCATCGACCCTCACACGTTACGGCTCGGATGTACTCCCATACCTTCTCCTTCGCAACGGGACTCTCGGATGGGAGGGAGCTCTCTGCTTCTCCCTCAGCACTCCGGCACCCCGTAGCCCGAGGACTTCTGTGTCGGCTGTAGGAGACGGACCCCACCTTCCATCTCCACCCTCAGGGACTCCGAGCCGTTAGGACCTCAGTTACGAACCAGGGGTGGGAGAGCGGCTGTGTACGGCTTAGTAGAAAGGATCGCGAGGAACTGACATTTTTGCTGGGAGGAGGAGTACGGAGCGCCCACACATCCACACAGTCCACACGTCCCAGCCCATGGCCACCCGCTGCAAGATCTTCAGCACTACCTTCTTTACGAATCCAGCGCCCCAGAAGGACTTGCCCGACCCGACCTTCCTATCGTTAGGTGCTCGTCTCACCAACGCCTGTGTCCGGAACATCTCCTCTTCCTAATCTTCCACACGCGGACCAGGTCAGTGTGAACAGGTTTAGCACAGTCCCGTAGGACCTGTCCCCGACCCGGTCCATCCACCTTGTCCTTCAGTCTTACCTCAACACCACACCACGTCGCGCTTGAACCACTGGTCGACCATCGACTCGAACACACTCGGTGCATGACTGTCGAGGCTGGCCTTCACTCGCGGCTTCTCCTGTATCCGACCCTGTTCCTCGCAGAAACCCATGGACCCTGTCTGTATCTCGGACGGCTGAGAAGGGGTCGCACCGGTGGAAACCGATTGCTACAGTCAGAAACCAGCTATTGGGGAAGTGGAGAAAGGGCGGAGGCCGGCGTTCGGAGGAGAGTATGCAGAAAAAATGACAGTACGTTTCTCTCACTCACCTTCCGCGGGCGCGCCTCATTCGTATCAATACAGCTTCGCTATGCCGTTGCGGTCCTTCAGCCGCATGCATTTGACATTCTTGTTAATCCGCAGGCATGGTGGCCGCCACGGCGCTTCACTCAATGCCCAGGACGAAGAATGTGTTAATCTTTCGTTGTGACTACCGGCTTCTGATGCTTCTGGGGCGAATTCTGGTGGGCTGCTGCTGAGGGCTGGGGGATTTGTAGAAGGGAAGAGGTTGAGGGGTCTGAGGAGCACCTGGGTCCGGCTCGGGTGTTGGTGGGTGCCATGTTCGCAAGGGCTGTTCAGCGGTGCTGGATGAACGATATGCGAAGCTCTGGGAGGCGTAGCAGATGTTCGGGCTCGTTAACGCTGAAGTTCGATGAGGACGTCATTGTTCGACTTCCCCTAGTCTAGTAGGTCTTGTCTTGATATCATGTTGGCGTCCAACCTCACCCAGTTCCCTCAAGCATGACCACTCCATGCTCGTCCTGTAGCTCCCATTCCATATCCGTTTGGTGGTTCTTAGGGAGAAATGCGCACGCGTTTGGATCGGCTGTTCGATGGCACTTCGTGGTCACTGCGCGAAACTCTCATTCTCCTCGTCTCTGTGTCGCGCCATCGGTGCATATAAGCCTACACGATATCAGGTTCTGCTCCTGTTCCTGTAGAGTACAATCATCCAGACTTGAAACTACAAAACACCCGCATCGACAGTACAGAATCGCAATAAACGAGAAAGATACCCTCGAAACACTAAAAACATATCATTGCATTCGCCTCATCTTCCAAGGACCCTCACGCCGAGCCCCGGACTCATCGTGGTATCCCGATTACCCAAATGTCTGGAAAAGTGAGGATTTTTGTTCGGCACAGCTACTACCAAGCTAATGGATAGTGTTCTACGAAGAGGGTCTGGAAATGCCCTTGCAATGTTTTCGGATCTGATGAGGGTGTTTCTTAGGCTTTAATAGGAATACAAGGCCAGATGCGCATGCGAACGAGAGCCAGATATGTATATTTGATTCATCGACTGCCAACTATTGACTGCGGCACTGGGGTTAGAATATTATTCTGGGGGTTGTTGCAAGTCGGAACTGGAGCGCGACTCTGGAACCTTGGCCGGGCGGGCATACCGTTTCTCGTCCGGAACATCGGCGTACTCTGCCTGAATGGCCGAAACATCGGAGATCATCGCTTCGGCGTGTTTCCAAACCCTCTGCCGATCCTCCTCCGTTCTGAGCATACAATCTGGTATCAAAGCCACGAGATCCTCAGCTCGTCCCTTTTTGAATGCCCAAACGGGTACGTGATGCCCGTAGAAGTTCAGAGGGTCTAGGGGTTTCGAAATGAGCATGTCGGACGACCGTATGGAGTGATATACTACATACCTGGCAGCCAAAAGTCGAGCTCCATAGCGAGATCGTACAACTCTTGACACCCAAATTCTAAATCCGGCGGGGCAAAATCCCCCATGAGAACCTGGAGCCGCACTTCACACTTATGGGGTCCGGAGTGTTCCAGATCGATGAGGATGAATCTGCCGTCTTGGTTTTTCACGACATTGCGTCCGTCAACATCGTGATGCGCGAAACCATGCCCGTGAAGTTCCGTAAACAGGTGGTATATCTCAATTCTATACGCGTCTTGTTAGGTATGAACTGATACGAGTCATGCCACGCCACTCACTTATCGTCGCACGAAAGACTCTCATCCCGAAAGTCGACACTTTCACCACAATCCTCCAGCAACAGGACAGAGACGAGTTTGTTGTAGATCGTCGCTTGGAAAAGGCCGTAACAGCGGGGGATGTAGGTTCCCTGCAGACGTTGGAGGTCCTTCTCGTATCGTAGCGCTTCTTGAGTGAAAATCGAGGAACGCGGGTATCGTGCGTTTACGTCGGTCTTCAAGACAATATTACGGGGTCCCGCTGGTTGGTGGCCGAGAAGCGATGCACGGTAGACAGTAGTGTAGTCGCCCTCATAGATCTCCGTGACCTCTTCGATGCGGTACGACAATGGGGACGGTGGTGTAGGGCAACCAGCCTGAGTGACGCGTTGAAATACAAACGGTTCGGATGGAGGATCGCGTTCGAGTTGGTGGTTGATTCCGATGTGGCAAGGAAGAATGAGCTCGCTCATGGTGTTACACTGTGATGTCGCCGTCCAGTCGAGGGTCAGTAGTTATCGTCGTTAAACGTTAAACATTGAGTTGGAATGCACTCAATGTCATATACTTACAATGTGGTCACTGGACTTCAACAACGGTTGAAAGTGATTGTTGAATACAGGGGACGAACCAAACACCGGACATCTAACCTCTTGCACTTTTTGCCTCCTCGGCACCATTTTGGCGTTGCCCGTCGATCTCAGATGTGTATGTATCCCTCGAATACCTTCATGAGGCAGATGCCAATAGGTCCTGTACTCCTTCGAACCTGAAAGCCTTGCGCTACCCTTGCCCTCCCGGTCCCTGTCCCATCTCCATCAACGACGTCCCACGACACCAGCCCGAGGCTGAACATTGGCGCCTGGCTCTCGAACTGCGCCCAAACGCCCATCGGAATACGCTGAAGGTTGGCAGGTACCCTGTCGCCCCCGCCCCCGCCAGCCGAGACCCTATGCTGCCGCATGCTAGTGCCCCAACAACACTGCAGAAAGTGGCTCTATATCCAGCAAACAGCGTGCTGCGCTACGAAAGGATCGCGCATGTGTTCCAGAAGCATCTGGGAATGGTCGGGGATTTTTAGGACAGTCGTGGTTGGGCGCTGCCCGGTGCTGTTGAAGGAGTGCCTTTTTCCCAGGTGCGGGCATCAGTTCCGACGATCTAGATGGCTTGTCACACCTGAAAAACACTGGAAATTCTTATGTGATCCAACCTCTCGCCAGAACGTCCTCTTCGATATCCATCAAATCATATAAGACACTCTGAATTTCAATCTCTTAAACGCGCTTCGCCAGCCACCACGCTTCTGCCTGCGCCTAATTCTGATCCTCGGTGGGGTTTTCCTTTCTAAGGATTCTTCGACCTTGACCCCTTTCCAGTTCCCACAGTATCAATATGGGTGTATCCATGGTCTTTATGTACGGGCTCCTTCGTCAACGAGTCAGGTGTTGTTAAAGTCAAAGGACACGATCTTTCACGAAGGTTCTTCGCATGCGAATAAAAACCTCAACTATTCTGTCGTCGCGGACAAGCGAAGTTGAATGAATCAGCTCGAGGTGACGCTGGAGATGTGCCAACCCGCGTATGTGCTTTCCATACTGGAAGAGCTTTCTTGAGATATGCACACGCCCGAGGCTGGCGGAGAGTGGAATATTGATTGTCGTAAGCATTTTGGTTCGGCCGACGGTGTTTCTCAGGCTTTCGCGTGCATCTCTTCTCTCTGACTTGTGTCGATGCCGTAAGGAAGGCGAGGCCAGACGAACATGCGGACGGGAATGAGATATGTATCTTTGATTCATCGACTCCTAGCTACTGACTGCGGAACTGTGGTTCGGATCTTACACTGGGGATTGTGGCAAGTTCGAACTGGAGCGCGACTCTGGAATCTCGCCCGGGCGGGTATACCGTTGCTCGTCAGGAACATCGGCATACTCAGCCTTGATAGCCAAAACATCTTCGATCATCTGTTCGGCGCCTCTCAAAACCTTCTCCCGATGCTCCTCCGTTCTAAGCATATAGTCTGGTATCAAAGTCACGAGATTCTCAGCTTCTCCCTTCTTGAACGCCCAGACGGGCACTTGATGCCCGTAGAAGTCCAGGATTTCTTGGGGTTTTGAAATGAGCATGACGACCGTATGAAGTGATATACTACATACCCGGCAGCCAAAAGTCCAGCTCCGTAGCAAGGTCATACAACTCTTGACATCCAAAATCTGAACGTCGCGGGGCAAAATTTCCAATGAGAACGTGGAGCCGCACTTCACACTTGTGGGGTCTGGAGTGTGACAGATCGATGAGTATGAACCTGCCGTCTTGGTTTTTCACGACATTGCGTCCGTCAACATCGTGATGCGCGAAACCGTGCACATGGAGTTCCGTAAACAGCCGGTATATCTCAATTCTATACACATCTCGTTGGGTATGAACTGATACGAGTCATGTGGCACTCACTTATCATCGCACGAAAGACTCTCATCGCGAAAGTCGACGCTTTCCCCGCAATTCTCCAGCAATAGGACAGAGACAAGTTTGTTGTAGATGGTCGCTTGAAAAAGGCCGTAGCAGCGGGGGATGTAGGTTCCCTGCAGATGTTGGAGATCCTTCTCGGATCGTGACGCTTCTTGAGTGAAATTTGAAGGACGGGGGTATCGTGTGTTTACGTCGGTCTTCAGGACAATATTGCGGGGTCCAGGTGGTTCAAGGTGGCCGAGAAGCGAGGCACGGTAGATAGTAGTGGAGTCGCCCTCGTAGATCTCAGTGACCTTTTTGATACGGTACGACGACGCGGACGGTGGTGTGGGGCAACCAGCCTGAGTGACGCGTTGGAATATAAACGGTTCGGCGGGGGGATCACGTTCGAGTCGGTGGTTGATACCAAGGTGGCAAGGAAGGATGAGTTCGCTCATGATGTTACGCTGAGATGTTGTCGTCCAGTTGAGAGTTAGTACTAATCGTTGTTAGACGTTGACTTCGAGTGCGCTCAAATCTAATATGGTTGAAAGGTGGTCATGGACTTCTGGGAGAGTTTGGGGAGAGTTGTCCCGGGTTGAAAGCGATTGTTGAATACAGGGGACGAACCAAACACCGGTGATCTAGCCTCTTGCAATTTTTGCCTCCAAGTTGCCGCCATCGGTTTTAGTATCCCTCGAATACCTTGCCGTCAGTAGGTCATGTACTCCACGAAGCTGATAATACGATCTGCTGCCATCTATTCTCACGAAAGCCCCGCGCTATCCTTGTTCTCCATGTCCCTGGCCCATCTCCGTCCATGACGACCCAATCACGACCACGACCCCAGCCTGAGGCTCACCGTGGACAGGCGTCTGACACAGTTATCAGGCATCCTCACACGCACACACTCACGTTCCACACCCCCTCACGCTCAGTTTCCACGCCCCTCATGCCCTCGCGACCCTACCCAAACATGGCTTCCCCATTGCCTTCCCTCCGTCCCGACCCCAGAGACTACATGCGGCCTCCAAGCACGCTCGAGAGGTCTGAAATATGTACGCCGATATCCACTGATACGTCCGGCTCCCATACCTCTTGTAATTCAGAGGCCAGTAAGGTCATTTACTCCTAAGGTGGTTTGACGCCAGCCAAACGCGCCATGGAAGCCCTACCCTCCACTATCCTCATTCTCCCCGTCTCTGTCTCCCATCGATGCGTAACCCTACACGATATCAGCTCTGCCCCTGCTCCTGTCGAATCATTCAAACAAGAAACTACTAAGCACCCGCGCCATGCACGCGTCCCGTCGATGCTTGCCACAAACGAGATAGGATACCCCCAAAACACTGACAATATATCATCATATGTGCATCATCCTCCCAGGTCCCTCACGCCGCAGCCGCAGACTCATCGTGGCATGTCGATTTCCCCGCAGAGGGGAGATTCACGAGGGCGGCGACACGAGACACACGCCCTTCACGGTCACGACTCATCACTGATACGTAGATGATATTAGGATTCCATCTACCTCAGGTTCTTTCCTCGTGTTTCTCATATTCCGGCTCATGCTTTCCGTGCGGTATCACTGCGCTCCGTTCGCATTCCTGCCAACGCGCGCTGCGTTACGTATACGAATACATTCTGTCTTGCTTGCTTCTCTTTTCATCTATGCTCTCACCTCTCTCGTCTACGCGGTTTACGCGACATCGACTGCGCGTCCGGGTTCTAACTTCTTTGTCGATGTTCTTCGACCTCCCACCTTGCACCTCCCACGGTATCAAGATGGGGAAGTACAGCATATCCATAGTCTTTATATAGGGGCTCCTTCGTCAATGATTCAGGCGGTGTTACAGGACACGATGTTTGACGAAGGTTCTTTGCATGCGGAAGAGAAACCTCAACTACTATGTTGTCGGGGACCAGCGAAGTTGCATGAATTAGCGCGAGACGCCGCCGGAGATGTGCTAACCCACGTAGGTGCTTTCCTGGAAAATACTGGACGAGCTTTCTCGAAAAACGCCCCCGCCCGACACGGGTGGAGAGTGGAATATTGATTGTCTGGAAGAACGAGGATTTTTGTTCGGCACAGCTACTACCAGGCTCATGGATACTACGATCAGGGTCTGGAAATGCCCATACGGCGTTTTCAGATCTGACGAGGGTGTTTGTCAGGCTTTAGGAATACCAGGCCAGACACACACGCGAACGAGAATGAGATACATATATTTGAGTCACCGACTCCTAACTACTGACTGTGGAATTGGGGTTCGAATCTTACACTGGGATTTGTGGCAACTTCGAACTGGAGTGCGACTCTGGAACCTCGGCCGGGCGGCGGGCATACCGTTCCTCGTCCGGAACATCAGCGTACTCTGCCTGAATGGCCAAAACATCTTCTATCATCACTTCGGCGCTTCTCAAAACCTTCACCCGATCCTCCTCCGTTCTGAGCTCACAATCTGGTATCAAAGCCACGAGATCCTCAGCTCCTCCCTTTTTGAATTCCCAAACGGGCACGCGATGCCCGTAGAAGTTCAGATTTCCTAGGGGATTCGAATGAGCATGACGACCCCATGATTTGATATACTACATACGTGGCAGCCAAAAGTCGAGCTCCCTAGCGAGGTCATACAACTCTCGACACCCGAATTCTAATTTCGGCGGGGCAAAATCCCCGATGAGAACCTGGAGCCGCGCTTCACACTTATGGGGTCTGGAGTGTTCCAGATCGATGAGGACAAATCTGCCGTCTTGGTCTTTCACGATATTGTGTCCGTCAACATCAAGATGTGCGAAACCGCGCCCATGGAGTTCCGTAAACAGGTGGTATATCTGAATTCTAAATACGTCTTGTTGAGTATGAACTAATACGAGTCATGTGCCACTCACTTATCGTCGCACGAAAGACTCTCATCCCGGACGTTGACATTTTCACCGCAATCCTCCAGCAATAGGACAGAGACGAGTTTGTTGTAGATCGTTGCTTGGAAAAAGCCGTAGAAGCGGGGAATATAGGTTCCCTGCATACGTTGAAGATCCTTCTCGTATCGTAACGCTTCTTGACTGAACATCGAAGAACGCGGGTATCGTGCGTTTACGTCGGTCTTCAAGACAATATCGTGGGATCCGGCTGGTTGGTGGCCGAGAAGCGATGCACGGTAGACAGTGGTGTGGTCGCCCTCGTAGATCTCAGTGACCTTATCGACGCAGTACGACAACACGGACGGTGGGGTGGGGCAACCAGCCTGAGTGACGCGTTGGAATATAAACGGATCGGAGGGGGGATCATATTCGCGTTGGTGGTGTAGACCGAGGTGGCAAGAAAGGATGAGTTCGCTCATGGCAAGCGCGTACACAACACGTCATACAGTATGCGTCAACATGCATCAACACAGAGAAAATAGCCGTCTCAGGGGACTTTCTCTTCGGCAACACCATGTATACAGCTTCCTGGAAGGCGCGATAGGGACACTACTCTATAAGACCTCAAGGAATCTACAGATGTCTCAAACATGGCTATTCATGGTGTCTGATGCGAGTCTTGCCGCACCAAGTGCCGCATGAGCGTGCATGTGGACCGCGTTCTAGAGGGTGAGAAATGGGCAGTCAATATCCCGCATCAGGATACGCGGCGACGGTACGTACCTCCATAACACATTTCCTCCATGATGTCACACAAGTCGTTAGTATTTATTCAAGCAGGAAGAGGGCCCAAGGCGAGGCCGATGCAGGAGGGACTACGCAGAAGACAGAGGAGGGTGGCCTGGAGGGGGGGATCTATGGTGTTCCATGCTTACATGAACAGTTCGGGTGACCTTTTCTTGACCTATTTGCACATGAGCCTCATTTCATGCACAGGTCTCCGAATCAAGCGTTCTCGTCAAATCTCCGAACCGCACACTATCGCTATACAAACACGACAGCATCCAGAATTGACATTTCCGGCTGTAATTTCGCAAAGCCTGCACTTTCCCGTTTTGCCGTTGGGTTACTAGAGGAGCAAGGGGATGATTGGAGGTATGAGCTATGAGTTCTAAATTTCTAATGTTTCCATGCCGACCCATGTGTACTCGTATGCGTCATCAGGTCTTATGGCGGACACGATCTATAACGACCTAAAGACAAGTAATTAAAACGGGACCCCGCAGTGAACAAAAAGGTAAAATGGGTACGTGGTACGTTGAGGGGTATTGTAACGTACCTATCGGCTGTGGAAACAAGAGTCTTCTTTCACCCCACAGCGAGTACACCCCTATCCGCCAGCCCCGGCAGCTTGTCATCCACGAGATCCCCCTCCTCGCATTTAAAGCCATAAAAATAGACACGGCGCAGCGCAGCATGACGCTCGTGACTCAATAGCGCATCTATTTCGCGCCATTCAGATTCTTTAATAACCAAGAGGGGATGCCTGTTCTTGGTCGTAAATCCTAGCTCGATGGTCCCAGCTTAGTGTTGCCGCGGCTGAGTCAGCCGTGCTCGGACTATGAAAGCCCCGGCTTTCCCCGAGATTGTCTTAATCTGGCTCCATCTAATCTGACTACCAGTTCAGCCGTGCGACTTTCGGCTGGACAGCTGGCTCCAGACCCTCACGACTTTAGCCGGCTTAAGCCGGCTAAAACCGGCTAAAAGCCGACTCCAACCGGTCAGACCCTCTGATATCCCGAGTCGAGGTCGGGGACTGTGAGGGGGTCGTGTTCACGGAGTACGCAAATAGTACAGAAATAATCAATACATCATATAAATTCATGAAGAGGCATATCAAATTGGGGGCGCGGGGGGTGAAAGGGGGGACGCAGGACTCGACAATGAATCAATGATCATGAAAAAGGAAGAATTGAATCGTACGAAGCATCAGAATTTGGGGCCTGCCATTGTGACATGTCGCGATTGGAGTTTGGTAGGGGGTGTCCGCTGTGGAGAGTCGAGAGACTGCGAACGGGGTCCACGGTCCAGCTGCTTCCAGGCTTCCAGCAGCAATGTGCTATACCGCGGCGGTCGGACTGTGCAGATCGTGTCGAGAATCGAGGATAAGCTGGAGGATTGGCGTCTTAGTGACAGAGGAGAAGATAAAATGCGCTACAAAGAAAAAGACTGACTGTAAACGGCCTAGCAGATTTGAAAAGAAGCATCGGAACTTCAGAAGAGTAGTGGGATTCGGAGAGCATCAGTGTCTTCGGAGTCTCCTGATGGACCTGTGTCTGCGGATGGAGGGCCGTCGTGACCTGGACCACGGCGGGCAGCCGCACAGGTAGACCTGTCCCAATCAAAGACATGATCGGCGGCATACCCCTTATCATGGAGAACATCGTGGAAAATTGCGCGAAGGTAGGTGTAGTCGGGCGGTGCGTCGAACGCGAGGGACCGTGAGTAGTCCAGAAGTATTGCGAAAGCATTGGGAAGATTCCTGCACAGCTGTGTGGCGCTTATGTCGAGCTTCTTCTTCATGATGAGTGCAGATTTCTTCTTGCGCGAGGTGGCTTCGAGACCTTGCCAGGGAAGGGAGCCGCGTAAGAAAAAGATCAGAACATATGCCAATGACTCAAGATCATCCCGTCGAGTAAGTTCGACGCCCCTGTGACCGTTGACTGAAAGGTATCGAATTGTCCCAGTGAGTGTCGCCTGACGCATGTAAGGGATATGGGTGAAAGACATAGCATCGCGATACTGGTTTGCGAGACCATAGTCGACGAGATAAATGAGAGACTCGGATTTGTGGCCTAGTGGCCCCGCGAGCAGATTATCGGGCTTGATGTCGCGATGGACGTAGTTTCGATTGTGGATAAATTCGAGCCGAGATATCTGTTTTGTTGGTCAGTTGTCAAGTATGGGAAGTGGGCAGAGGCATCGCATGCAAGGTGGCTTACTAGTTGGATTGCGAGCATGCAAACAGTTTTGACGCTGAATTGCCGATGACAAGTCTCGAAAAGATCTGCCAGGGAAGGTCCAAGGAGGCTCATGACCATTGAACGATAGCCGCATTCCAGGCCGAACCAGAAAACCTTTGGAATCCCCTCTCCCTGGCCGATCGCCTTGTAAATGTTCCATTCCTCACGCAGCTTCGGGTTGTCGACTTCAGTATCTTCCAGTTTCACTGCAACATCCACCCCAGTGATCACATTGGTAGCGGAGAAAACATCGCCTATGAAGTGCAAGGAATAAGGTCTTCCCTCCATACTTCGAAGTTCCGGAAAGACGCACCAAACGATCCTGAACCTATCTTCTTTTTCAGTCTATATTTTCCACCAATCCTAAGAAGGCCTGGTGGAAGGTCCGCCATGCAGATTAAGAATAAGTGGCGGGCGTTGGTGGGTGTGACACAAGGGTGGCAGATGCTGTGAAGGACAGTGCATCACTCAGTATATGATGAAATCGACACAGGGCTAGGACGTACATAAGAATTGAATGATTGTCTTGCGTTTTACAGCATGTAGATATGTACAGATGAAATGAAGCGACGCGGAAGGCCAAGAGTTCGCGGTTGTGGGAGCCAGGACGGTCATTCTCGCCGGTTGATACATGTTCAACGTCATGTGACTCTGGCTGACGCACAACTTGAACATGGCATGCCGCATATTGCCCACCTGCATCAACATGTGGGCTACCCAAGGGTTACCATTAGTCGCGTATACTGACTACATCAAAAAATCTACTGAGATGAGACACGAGATACAATGTCTTCTAATCTACTATATAACGAGAGCCCCCACTGCCAGTGTGTCTTCTTCAGTTCAACGATTCGCCCGTACTCCTCCGGGTCCTCCCTTTGAAGCTGCTTCTCAGTGCGGAACCCGTTGTCAACGAAGCGGAAGAGGCCGCCGCTGCAATACTGAGTGAACGAAACACGACTTTCCCCTTTGCGAACAGGGATATTCGCGTGAGTGAGAGTTGCTGAAGGGACGAGAATGAGCGTGTTCGGAGGGAACTCCACGACGAGTTTGAGATCGGGTAGAACAAATTGCCCGCCTTTTGTGGGGTCGAAGCAGCCTAGAGCCTGGATGGCACACCATCCGATGGGAAAATTGAGGAGGTCACGATGTGAACGGGTCCAGACCTTGGGACCAAAGTTGAATGCCGCAGCTGGAAAGATGCTCTTTGGAAAAATTCGCCGGAGGTAGGTCAATTTCTCAAACAGGCCACCAATGTGATTAATATAATGGGCGTATACTTTGGGAGCCCATAGGCTAAATGCGACTAGAAAATGTCTGATGAGTTTGGATGACTAGAAACACAGGTAACGCAAACGGACTTACAGTCAGCAAAATGAGCCAGCCGCTGGATATCCGGATTACTGATCAGCCGCTCGACCATCGCTGCGTGAGGGCCATTGTCGAGGTTGGTGGGGTAGGTGGCACCGAGACCCATAGTCACGCCAACGTTGAGCGCTGGAAAGTCACCGCGGCGATGGGTTGTCTCGCTTTTTGAAAACTTTGCTTGGGCTCCCTCCCTCATGATCACATTATAAGCACGCTGACAAGATTCCCTGTAGGTGGGATCGTTGCTGGGACGACCGACAAAGACAGCAAAGACCCTCTCATCTTCACTGGTTAAAGGCATAGCTGACCTGCGATCATTAAGGGCGCGAGCAACCAGATGGGAATGAAAACTCACAGTCCCTTCCAAGGCACATACGTATATCCGGCATTGAGGGCGTCTTCGACGCTAAGAAAGTCCTCTCCGTCGGGGGCCCGGTCTTGCCTTCGTGCAGCATATCCACCACCAGCTGCCGGAAGTTTATTTGTGTCTAGTGCGGTGCGGAGAGGAATGCTCCCGGTGACGTGGGTAGCGAGGACCTCTGGGCGCACTGCATGGCCCTCCTTAGAAATCTTGGCATGTCGTCGCATCCGCCGCATCTTGTGGTTGTGCGACAACTTGGGCGGAAACGTTTGAGAGGCCGGAGGCGGTAGGGCTGACTGGTATGGTGAAGTGCTAGAGGTGGAATCCCGCGACGGCGGTGCAATAGTGTCCGGTGCGGCTGGGGCACCAGGGGGCAAGTCATCGGAGCCAATAGACAAGGGATGTTGAAGAGGACAGACGGGAGAGGCATCTGGCAAGAGTGAGCTAAAAAGGGCTGCAACAGGAGCGACGAGCCTAGGCTCTGCAATCGCGGGCGGCAGGGCTGCGGTCGGGGATCCACGGAGCAACGGCTCAAATGCATCATCAGATTCGCATTCTATAGCCAACTTGATGCACTCAGGCAGGTTGAATAAAGCACGGCAGGGTATGGGTTCGACTTCAAATGGAGAGAATGCCATGCCGGATCGCGTCTGTGGAGGCATTGTCAACGCAAACACCGTCGATAAACGTCTCAACAGACCTTGCGTGCATTGAATGTGAAAAGCATCTAGTCAGAAATAAGAAGCTAGCATCAGCGTCATGAAAGATCCAGATGCTACCTCGAAGGATCTCCCTGAGGCAGGCAGTTTCTGGACTCAGGCCCAGGTTTGATTCAGAAGTCCAGAAACATACTGCCCCATGAAGAGCCTTCGAGGTATGATAAGACGGTGGCACAGCATCTTACCTGAAACTCGAGGCAAAGTCTGGTAGCTGTCGGCAAAATTGCAGTCCTTTTATCGGTTCGCAAACAATGAAGAAGTTAAAGTTTCAAACACGAGTGGCCAGTCACGTGAACATGCCATTGTCAAGCTTCGACAACTTCAGCTACAAGTGTTGGATGGCCGAGTACCTACGCCCATGGGGGAGCCCGATTCCATTCTCAGTCTTACAATGAAATATCATGAGATTCGGGTAAGACATTCCCGTAAGTTGTGGTTGATTTCGGGGGTTACATGATCGAATACAGTGTTACAAAAATCATTCTACTGCGTCTGAATCCTGTGTAGCATTAGGCTCATCTGGCGCGTCAAGGTTGATGGCGCGAATCACGACGTCCATAACTCCTTCGTTTGGACCACGAGAAACCAGATCGCCGAGTAAGTCCTGACGGACACGACCATCCAAGCCGTCGTGCGCTTCCAAAAGCCGCAGCTCGGCTTCGTTGGTCGTGTATGATCCTGCAAAGTCCATGCTATCCTCGTGATTCATAGAGAATTTCAGCATCTGTAGCGCTTCCATGAGAATGGGAGTGATGCGGTTCCTGCGCACAGTGTCGGTCTCTGCGCTCGAAGAAAAAACACGCTCTGCAGGGACCGAAGAACCCTGAATCGGCAGAAAATCCATTGCCAATCGGAAGATGGTGGGATACTGGGTGCGATTAACCTGGTGTACAAACGAGGCGGCGTGAGTACGTTAAGAGCTGGGTAAGTAATTTAACATACCTCCCAGAACTTTAATTCGTCCACGCCAAGCACTGGTCTCGGTGATGTTACCCAGTTGCTAAATTCCTGCTCGACTGTCAGAATACTCTGAGTAGAATCGCCAGCGGCGTTGCTTTCTTCATCCTCCTCAGCTTCTGATGCAGAGTCGTATTGAGTTCGCACTATATAGTTGACATAGCCGACTTTGGTCTTGTCTGAGCGCGATGCGGGAGCAGTGGGAGCAGGCGAACGGGAGGAAAGATCGACGAGGCCCTTTTGGCGATAGGTCGTCATCTAGGCCAATAAATGTAGCACCTTTAATTGATATAATGAGACCAATCACATACCAGGTCTTTGATCGTTTTGCGCGCCTCGACGATGTAACGTTGCTCCCAATTGTCGTCAATATATGACATACGGAACGAGGGGTGCACGACTGACAAGAATGGCATATGTTTGTTACAAGGCATATTGGGGCTCGAGAGGCGGAAAGGGAACTCACACATGGCAACAACATAAGCACTCGTCGCATCCATCATCTTGTAATATTTATATGCTGTATCCAGGCCGGCTTGGATTGCAGAAGCGAGGACTGGCTGTTTATCGGCAAGCGCCTCCAGCTTGGTCATGAGGGCCTCGAAAACTGCAACAGAACCGGCAAGGACCGGCAGTTTCTCTTTAGCCATAAGGTGCTGGACCTTGTGAGGATGCTGCGTAGAGATGATCGTCGTTAGCTGGAGCCTGGGTTTTGGAGGTAAGGCAGGAGATCCGAGAGACACGTACCCGTAAAATGGCGATGAACTGCTCAATCTGCGTCCATTCGTTGTGGGTAATTTCATACTTCTTTAAACCCTTGAACTCCTCCCTCATGCTCAGAAACATATTATCGAGCGGCTGGTTCAGTGGACAGTGAGTACTAAAGCGCAGATGTTCACAGAATCATTGACGCACCTCTTTCATAGAGAACAACCGCACCAACATCTCGTAAGTAGAGTCCCATCTCGTCTTGACGTCCAACAACAGCTTTCTGGGCTTGATCTCACGTGCTCCCGCCCACCACCCAGATGTGTTCCCCTGCGTGATGAGCTTCTGGAAAGCGTCCAAACGTTGGCCGGAGGCACGCATAGATCGAATAAGGGCGCGGATCTTGTTGAGAAGGGTGACTTTCCTGGCGCCGCCATCATCTTCATCTTCGTCGGAGGTAGCACCGTCATCACTGGCGCCCGGGTAGTCAGCGACCTTGACGTCCAAGACTGCGATGATACTGCCTGCGATAAGGTGGACAACGTGGGGAAAACACGAGATGAGCAGATCACGAGGATTGGAAAGGTCGGGGCGATTTTCCTTGATGAATGTCTCAATGAAGGTGCCATTATTACTGGCGTTATCGCAAGTCCAGTGGCCGCTCTGTGAGAGCAAAAATTAGTTGTCAGAAATGTAAAGAAGCCTAGGAGTCTGATGCCATAACGCACCTCGCTAGGATCGATTCCGGCACGCAGGAGCAAATATTTGACCGTGTTGGCGATGTTCACCCCAGTGTGCCGTCCACCAAGTTTATGAAACGCGATTAACTGGGACTTCAAGTGGATCCCGTCCTTCTTCTCTGCGTTGGCGTATCGAAGGTAATGACACGTGATCGCGAGATAGGACGTCCTATTCCTAGAGCTCCACATGTCCATGGTGAAGCTGACACGTCCAATGGCGCTCTATCTAGTATATTAGACAGGTCAAAATAAACAAACATTAATACGTACTGCGAGCTCAGCCTTCAGCTGGACAAAGGAAGCTTTCCACGTGTAAATTATCTCCTCCCGGACTTTACTGCGGTGAGGGATCTCCTCGTCCGTCAATTCTGGCCTGAGGAATAGCAGCAGATCGCGGAACGCCCGACCCTCGACAACCATAATGCTCTGAAACAAATGTATCAATCCCGAGAGCAAGGTTGAGATGAGATAGGGGCACACTTGGTCATCGGATACAACAAAGCGAACGATACGTTGGACAAGACCGTCGGTGGAAAATGCAACGCGAGCATTCTGGACTGCCGTCTTCCGCAACTCTTTGAATCCTGGAAGGAAGTTGGTCCAGCCATTCTTTTCCGCTTCCGCGAGGTACTGGTCGCGATGAAGACGGTCGAGGTGGATTCGAAGCGTCGTGTTTGAGGTAGAATTAGCATAGGTATAGTTTGAGCCGGTCCACTTGGTTGGATCCTCAAGCTTTTCCTGTTCAGCGCTAAGCCCAGGAAAATTCAGCCCTGTGTTGAAGAAGAGAGGCCACAAACGCACCGACAGACAAGACAAATACGTCTTACTTTGGGGTCTTTGCCTTTCGGCGTAAAAAAGAAGGCAATATCAGGTGCTCTTGATGATGCAGCGCCGCCGATGACTTCGCTGTCTACTGAGTCAAGGGAGGGTGTACCGACTTCGACCATGGAGAATCAGTAAATGCAATACGTCTCACGGCAATGCTGGTTACACACCTGCTATGGTCTCGGTCTCCTCCGACGGTGTAGCATTCGAGTGATGAGCAGGAGTCCCCTGCTGTCGCCGTCCTCGTGGGGGCATCTCTGGATGTGACTGACACTGACTGTTAATGAAGAGAGTGAAGAAAGGTATCCGATGGCATGTCGAGTCCAGAGCCAGGACCTATATATCCTCTGAGTTGGAACTTAGGACCGGTCGACCGAGCACAGACCTCACGAATGCTGAGCGCGCTGAGCAGCTGTGAGAACTGACAACTTCTTCAAGCGTTGTTCAAGGTCATGCGGTCCCAAGAACATACGTTGCACATTGGTCTTGGAATCACAAGTACTATCGTATGGTCTGCAAAACCCAAAGCAAGTAAAATGAAACGACAAAACTGACTGCTCACCGGATGTCCGTGACTCCGCCTCACTGTGAGGTGATCATGGGGCTTGAGCACGGTGCACGAGCAGACGCTGTGGTCATTCTCAGCATACAGATAATGGAGTTAGACGTCAGGTAGTAGTAATTTGGTCCACCAATGAACTTTGAAGAATTTGCAGAATAAGAGAATCCAAAGCATATGCGGCTTTGACTAAGAGAAAGACGTACCTTTAATGGAAGGCACAGAAGATCCAGCAGCAGGCGACAATCAATGTCGATGATTCCTTGTGGTTATGTTCTGCATGCTGCGACTAGAAAGTGTCGAGGCAACTGTTAGTTTTGGACAGAGAACAAACAAAGAAGAGATCTAAAAATGAACAAACCTCTGCAGAATCATAAGCCCGTGCGATCTAGGATGGGAAGAAGGAAAATCGTCTTATCAATCGTCTGCTGGCGTGGCACGGACAGATCCCAAATGGTTGAACATCTCAGAGCGGCCACAGAATTGTGAAAGTCGACCCGGACACCCGTTCCGGGTGACGTGTAGTAGTTAGGTATCCCTCCACCGCAATTCGTTGTGACTCGTGAGTATGTGCGTATGGCTGACAACAATTCAGAGTCAAGTATGTCGCCTTTGACGGCCAGCCACCTTCCTGATCTGCGCAACCTCAAAGTCCGTTGAATAATTATTGATGCAGGGCCCAGGCAATCTCCAATACTCAAGGACTGCACTCATTATCTATTTCAGAGGTTGCAGAACGGTATGTACAGTACATACTCCAGAGGGCGTTGAGTGACAGATGTCTGCCGACTAGGCAAACTACAGCAAGCATGACATCATGCGACCGCGCAATTCATCAAATTGCGCGGTAACATGACATCATACCTGGCGAGCGGAAAACTTCCCGCAGCACCGCTCTCGCCTGGAGAGACTGGTTCAGCCCTGCCATGCTGCACCATGCGGAAGAACGTGTACGAGTTCCCAAGGCCCAGCGTGGAAGCAGGTACTGGGGTCTGGGGAGGTCTGATGTACGTAGATCATGGTGTCCGGGCCCATCGATTCGCACACGCTCGACGATCCACACACGCTCAAATTGAGACAGTCGCGGGCCGAGTCCTACCACATGGTCACTGCCTGCGAACACCACCTGGTGGGTAGGAGACGAACGTAGAACTGGTGGACGCACCTCCGATCGTGAGAATATGACGTGTCAAGGCAGCGCAAAACGGACTTTGCGCGTTCCGGCCGTGTCATTGTTCTCATGCCTAAAATGCAAACATGAGTGATAGAGAAGGAATAGGGAGGATGGAGGAAGACAAAGGTGGAATAGGGGTGGAGCAACGTCAAAGGGAGGATTTGGGGCACGTGGGTGCGGCTGACTCGCTAGGCTGCCAGCCGACAGACATTGGGGTTCTGGTGAGCGATTGAGATGTGTCGAATCGACGCTGGGGCGGTGGGGACCGTGGGAGCACCGTCATCCGGTGGTGATGATGGGCCCTAGGGGAGGGAAAGGCATAGACGCCGCTTAGTCAGTATTTGCGCGGGAGGTGCTGAGAACACACCTGCATCGCTCTCCCCTGGCTGAGGTCTGCTGAGGCCTGTACTGTGGTCTCTCTCCCACGGTCGTGGAGCTGCTCGTCCTGGATCAGGGTGAACGCGGTGTGGGGTTGTCCAGCACTTGCCTTTCGTGAGAGCTCGGCCGGGCCGCTGCAGGCTCAGGCGTGGTGAGACGTGGTAAAGGCCTGTGGCGGCCTACGGCTCAGGCTCTTAAGTCTTTTCATCCTTCCCACAACTCTGAGCCGCCTTTCACGTCCTACGACTGCAGCATCATGAACACAGCTCTTACCTTACCATCTAACGCCAATGCTACCACCGAAAACGAACACGATAGGATGGGAACAGGATGGCAACATTGTCAATCCGACTCAAACGCTCGCACTCCGGCTACATCTGTGATAGCTCGGATAAAACTGTATCGAGTCGTTGAATGGCTACTGGAAACAGGACTGGTAAGCCTTGTTGTCTTCTCATCCGTGAAACGGCGTGAATATGACTCAAAAAACTCACAAATCACCTTCAACAGTCGATTCACGACCTCCAGATCGCCTCGCAGGCGGTGCTTGGTTTCAGGTTTCCCGATGGGAGGCAAGCAAGGGAGATGCGATGGTTGGGGAAGGAAATTCAGGTGCGTAAGATGGTCTTTTCATTTGAGAATGTGCTCACTCACCGTCATGAACAGAGAAAAGTCGTTTGCAAAGAGATTGAGGTCGGCTGTGATGGCCCTGATGGGTGGCGGGCATCAGCATGGACCGTCGATAGTGCCGACAGCCATGCAGCGATGATGCGAAACACGACGAGCGTCGCCGGCGTCGAAGTCACATGGATGGATCGTTTCATTGAGATGTGAGATATCACAGAAATTATACTATATTGGAACTTCGTAGATGAGCAATCTGAAACAATGTGGGAATTGGAAGTACGTACATAGGTGAGAGCAAGTCAAATGACAGGTAAGGGTTGATGACCAAGTCGCCTGTGCGCGAGGACACGAACGCGGTAATGGGAGCTCCGAGCTCCACAGAATCGCAGCAGTCGGAAGGTATGTGTGACATAGGGACTAGTAGGTGTGGAGGAACAGGCCCGCCCTGCCAACGGTTTCGTATCGTCGTCGCCGATCGACCAAACGTCTGCAGAATACAGCAGCACCGCTCAGCACAACTCGGCGTCAGGGTCGATGGACTAGCCATGCTGTAGCCTGTGAGCGGAGACGCGAGGAGAGCGTGAGGAAATGATTGAGGTGCCAGGAGTAAGCGAGGCGGAGTTGCGATTGGGGAGGAGGCGGGGCGGGGTTGCAGGATGGGGAGGTGGAGGGAACACCACGGAATGGAAGGCAGAGAACTCGCCTATACATCTCCCCAATCTCCCTCCCCCTCTCCTTCTCCCCCTTCCTCGCCCTCCTCACATCCCACCATGCCCTAACCAGCCCCTTCTCCAGTAACGCCTTCTCCACCCCCCTCGCCTCCTTCTCCCTTGCCAGAGCCTTCTGTCGTAGCTCCGTGAGTCGGCGCATGTCGGGTTCGGTGAGGAGGTGGGGGTCGAGGTCGTGCTCGAATGTGTCGGGGGAGGGGGAGCGGGGTGGGGGGAGGTCGTCGAGGAGGAGGAGGCTGCCGGTGTGCGATGGGGAGCCGGAGCCGGAGCCGGGGTGTAGGAAGAGGTGGGGGTGGGGGTGGGGGTGTCAGAGCCCGGGAAGGGGGGGAAGTCAGGTGGGAGGAGGTCGTCGTCTGCCTCTGCGCCGGGGAGGGAGAGGAGGGTGGGCCCCGGGGAAGGGGGGGGAGGCGAGCATTGGGTCGGTGGCCCATGGATCCAAGTCCAAGTCCATATCTGTGTCTGCGTCTGTGTCGAGGTAGTCTCCATCGGGGGTGGCGGATGACGAAGAGGGGAGGTCCGCGATTCGCGAAAGACCGGAGGGACGGCGAGGTCGGTATATCCGACTCGTCCTCGTCCAGGGAGGGGAGGAAATGGATCTGGTGTACGGCCGGCGGACTCGGGTGGGGGAAGGCTTGATACTTCTCGTCGTACATCAACTCATCCTCGTCCAGCAGGTCCAAGTCGAGCTTTCGCATGAACGACGGAGCGGGCGAGCCGGGCGGGGATATAGGTGTGGGGAAGAGATCCAGCTCCAATTCCAGCTCATCGTCGTAGTCGACGTCCATCTCGGACTCCATCGTGGAGGTTGGATTCCCATGGTCAAACCAACTCAATCGCGGTCCGCGGAGCATTGTCGCACGGACTCGCACCTGTATATGTGAGCGGGACCAACCGCCAAAAGTCCTTCCGGTCACCGTCTATTCATTTCTGCGTTTGAGATTGCCCCAAGAGGATTCGCAATGATACCTCTGTGACTGAGTCTAGTAATGTTCATGATGGTCGGGGACTCGAGAGGACGTGACGGACGTCCTGTTGGCACTGTCATTGAGAGATGGGGACAAATATTATGAGCCTGAGAAAGGAAACACATACCGTGGATGTTAATAGCCATTACAGAAGCCGGCAGGTGGGTAGAGTGAGGAAGTGAAATTCAGAGGAGGAGGAGGAGGACGAGCCGGCTGAACCGGTTATCAGGGCCGAGTTGACAGTAAGCCGATATGATGTCATTGAAGTCTGCTCGACCACGGCTCGGCTCGAGCCGTGGCTTCGGAGTCGGCCGAAGCCGGTTGATGGCAGAGCCGCGGCAACACTATCCCAGCTGGTATAGTTTCGATTATGCGGATGGCAGAGACACCCAGTGGCAGGCCTGGAGCGCAGCTGAATCTGAGCATGAGGCTGCGTAACTGCGTCAGTCGAGCAAAGTCAAGGAAACCGGAGTTCTCTGAATTGTCATAAGGTGGCTGGCGTGACTGGTGAGTGTGTGAAGGATGACTTGCCGAATGCAGTGTACAGGGTGATCTCCTGAAGGTAATCGGATGCGAGGTCAAGGATACCCTGTATTAAGGGGAATGCTGATTCTGTAAAGTCTATGTCGAAGATCGTGAGGCGGGATAGAGACAGAGGACATGGATGGCGTGGGTTATGGAGGGTTTGCAGGATGCGCTCCGACGCTACTGTGGACATGACAAACAGCGATTCGAGGTGTCCTTGAATTCTCGGCTTTCCATCACCTGAATGGGAGAAGCCTTCACCGGGGACAGTGACTGATTTACGACTGGTCAATGTGAGATGCCGCAGATGTGATGATTCAGAGAGATATGCTATCGGCAAGCCGACGGCACCTAACTTGAGATACACGCATGACGGCTGAGCAATAACGCTGATGAGAGCGGCCTGTAGAGATTCATGTAAAGCCTTCCAAGGCTCAGGGACACGAGATGATTCGTCACGTATTGTGAGTTTTTGTACGTAGCACCGAACCATATGCAATATGCCGCAGAATTCGGCCTGCGGTGCTGGTGCGTGAGATCCCACAATGTATACGCCCAGGCAGCGAATAAAGGAGGCCAGGACAGGGTTGTGTAAGAGGATGAGATGGAGGCGTTCATTCCGTTGGGTGCGCCATGCGTAAAGATGAATCGAATGAAAGAGTCGTCGCTGGCAGAGTACACGGAAAACGCGAGATACAAGGCTACAAGACCGGAGTTCCGTGGTCGATAGAAGATCGACAACGCCATCTACAATGTCTTCAGGAATCGTAGGGGTCATGACGGTGTTGACAAGGAGTACAGTTCAAGCGACGATAATCGCCGGATCATCTACAGTGCTTGGCATTGCCTTCGCAAAACAATATGCATTTGTTGCCTACGGAGCGGTGTCAATGCCGCTTTCGACTAACACTGGGTGCAAATGACCATATATTGAGGGGAAAAATCTTGATTATATTGTGAAGGTCCTCTTTATATAATACAACCATATTCAGCAGTCATATTGTGTAATTATTTTGAATTTCTTTCCATTTTGACCATATGAAATATAGTGGACAAATTCATCATATTTTCTGGAAAGAAATTTTGAATACATTCACAATATTTCCAGTGTATAGTTAAGCCATATATTTTGGAAATAGAATATATTTCTTCTGAATTTTCTCATGACAGATATCATGAAAGTATACATCATATCTTTAGCATAAATTTGGTGGCCAAATGTAAAAAAAGAATCCAATATTTTCACAATTTAATTGATTAAGAATTCAAAATATATTCAGAATATCTTGCACCTGCTCATCACTTATGCCCCTTTTTGTCAACATTGCTCAAAATGGACTTGAAGTATTGTGAAATAGGTTTGAAATATCAATCAATCAAATTGTGAAAATGTGGTGAAGATTTTCTAAATTTGGTCACAGAATTTATGCTGAAAATATGAAATATACTTTCATGATATCTGTCATGAGAAAATCAAGAACAAATGTATTCTATTTCTAAAATATATGGCTTAACTATACACTGGAAATATTGTGAATGTATTCAAAATTTCTTTCCAGAAAATATGATGAATTTGTCCACTATACTTCATATGGTCAAAATAGAAAGAAATTCAAAATAAATACATAATATGACTGCTCAACATGGTTGTATTATATAAAGAGGACCTTCACAATATAATCAAGATTTTTCTCATCAATATATTGTCATTTGCACCCAGTGTAACCGTGCGCAATGATCCCCTGACAAACACTGGATCTCAAGCTGGGTCTATCAAGGCGATCGTCCAAATCAGTCGCCTCGTCGAATCTGCGCATTACGTTCTAAATGACTGCTAGGACAATCTTAGCCTGAAGTCGACGCTGTGAGAAGAGCGGGATGAATCGGCAAGTCTCGGGGACTTTCCCTTCCGCAACGCCATGTATACAGGTTCCTAGAACGTGGGGCACTACTCTACAAAAGCTCACTGAAATCTACAGATGTCTAAAAGGGCATGGCTATTCCTGGTGTCGGGTCATGGGTGCGAGTTTCGCAGCGCACCAAGCGCCGCATGAGCGCGCATGTGGAGTGCATTCTAGAGAGTGAGAAATCGGACGTCAATAGCCCGTATCAGGATAACGGAAACGGCAGGTACCTCCATG
Source organism: Lyophyllum atratum (assembly GCA_014905825.1). NCBI lineage: Eukaryota > Fungi > Basidiomycota > Agaricomycetes > Agaricales > Lyophyllaceae > Lyophyllum > Lyophyllum atratum. The sequence continues at coordinate 74,291 of JACGCN010000018.1, forward strand.
CTGTATCTCCCCTGTAAATTCGTCAGTACATATCCGAGCACAAGGAGTGAAGCGAGAAGCTTGCCTTACGACCAGACACTCCAACTTCCAATGGCTTTCCTATCAACGAGCCCAAACTTCAGCTACGTCGCAGACTAAGATTAAGGAAGTCGTACCTGAGATGACGAGCTCCAATTCTGCCCTCGCACCCACTAGGTCACCACGACATGCCAGAAGCCGACCCAATTCGTAATCTGGGGTTATCATCAGTATCACACAACGCAGTGCAGAAAGCACAATAGCTTACGGGCATAATAAACGAGATAGTGGTCCAGCTCGACCATCGGTCCATACTCGAACACAGCCCTGAAGGCTTCCTCCGCACCCTCCTCTGCATCACGTGCAGGTATATCGACAATCTGGTCAGCCTCATCCAGCACGGCATCGGGGTCCTGTTGATATCATGCCCATGAGCAGGGTAACGAGTCGATGAGACCATAAAAGCAAGACGAACCGGATACGCAATGAATCGCAAACATACACCCTGGAGGAAACGGACAAGGCACAAGTCGTCCCAGTACTCCCCAGCCCCGCCCTCATACTCGTTCACGACCGTCCTTCCATTCGCAGCCTTTTTTCCTCTTTTCCCGCCCTTCTCAGACGATGCCGACGGAGGAGAGCCTAGGGACACGGGTGTGGTGGGCGATACAGCCGACGTCGGCGTGACAGAAGCATCCTTTCCATCACCATGCACCGCGAGCCTAGCAAGTGCGGCACGCACGAGCGGAAGCATCTTCCCCGCGATAACAGCCCGAGGCGCATGCGCGATAGCCTGGAATAGATACGCAGCCTCTAATGCTGGGAGAAGGAGCCTTCGTTTCTGTAGTGCGAACTTCCGGGCCTTGCGTGCGACGAATTTCTGGGCAGGTTCGGTCAGGTTATGCGAGGAAAAGGGACGACGAGGAAAGGAAATGGGAGCGTACCTCGAGCGGTATACTTTTGCCAGCAATCGTCTGTCGGAGCCTAGGGACGCGTGCCAAGAGCTGAGCAGCCTCTTCCATACGTGCAGCCCTCTTCTTCTTGCCGCTAGGGGAATCGTCGTCGGTGTCCCAGTCTTCCAGGAGGCAGACAGCGAGGCCGTAGGAATAGATGGCTTTCGACCACTAACGAGGACACATTCAGCCGCCGAGAGAAACGTGGAGAAGAAAGCATGGGACTGACCGTGGCCTCTTTCTCCAACACACGCCAGCACGCAGCGCTCCCGCCAATCGGCTCATGTGCATCCGTCGCCTCCTCCTTGCAAACGTTCGCCTCCTCCCCGACCTCCCACAACGCAAGTCTCGCGGTTGCGATCTCGTAAAAGCTGATGTGGTGGAGATTGCGGTATTGGGTCTGTGCCCGCATGGCTTGGGTGTAGTACGCGACAGCCTGCTGCGGCTGCGAGCGTTGCAGGGCAAGGCGGCCCGCGCCAAAGAGGAAGAAGACGCCTATGAGGAAGGAGGGTAGATGTTACTTTGGTGCTCGAGACGGAGAGGGTGGGGACACTGACCATTCGGATATCTCTTTATGTTCCACTCCACGATCTTCTTCGCGACCGATATGTCTACGCCTTCTACCGTGAAGTTTGACAGCACGAGGTGGAAGACGAGCAGCGCCATATCGGAGAGGACCCTCCTTACTCCTTCGTCTCCTGCGAAAGAGAATTACGGTCAGCCGACTCTAACATAGAGCGGAAGATGAGCATACGTACCAGTTCCAACGCCAGGCTCCGAGCCTTCCTCGTTCCACCCACCTGCTCGCATCAGCAGGTCCAAGCCGAGGGTTCGGTCGCCTTTGTAGCCAAAGAGCTCGACGATCGTCGCGAGCTTGCCGGGAATGAGCGAGAGCACGACGTTGCAGAGGCCGTTACCGAGGTACACGCCGGAACGGAAGTGTGCGTCGACGGAGGGATCTTCTAGCTTGCGAATACTCGGTGGGGCTGATGATGAACTCGAGGCGGAGGTTGAAGTGGAGGTTAGGGTCGAGATGGAACTTGAGGCAGAGTTGGAGGACGAGGTCGTTGGGATGGCTGGCAAATCCATGGTCGTACTGGGGGAGGTCGCGACCGAAGGGACGCTTGAGGGCACCGAGTTGACTGAGGCCGTGTACGCAGTGTCCATATCGTCGATAAAGGTACCCAGCTGACGATAAATACCAACCGCCGTCCGCATATTCAGACTAGCACAGGTATGCGTAAGCCAAGCAAAAAGAGAAGAAATGGCGATACGCACACTTCTTTGATGAACGCGAGCCAATCTCCCGAATATACTATTCCCAGCAAGACCTTCTCGAACATGTTCTCGGCGTAGAGTAGCTCCGCGTGTCGCTCGAGAACCGTCATGCTTTTGATAAAGCCAGATGACGAGGTAAAAATGGAGCCTATCAAGCCAGCTTTCTTTCGATACTGTGACGCGAGATGTACACCGTGCTTCGCGTGCTCGATAGCAGAGAGCAAGTCCTATATACCAAGTTCGCGTCAGTTCATCTGCCGCGATGCTAAATAGTAGCTCACCTCGTCGGCATATGACATCAACGCCTTCACACTGCGGATTACACCATCCATGGTCACGAAATATAGCCTCTCCTGATTCGCATCGCTGGCATGGCAATACTCTTCACTCTCCACCATCTTGGATGCGAGGAAGAGGTCGAGGGCATAGCGAACGCCTGGCAAGTCGTTAAGGGCCTCGTCTGGGCCATAAGGCGTCTTCACAGCTGGCGCTTCGTGGAATACGGTGGCCCATGATGGTGAAGTGAATGGAGCCTCGGAGGCCATTGGTCGCGAAGAGTAGAGTGGTCCTTAGTTGAGACCTGCACGATGATGGGTGAGGTCATGTTGCGGGCAGAGACGGGATTAGGGCAGAAGCAATGAACGTGTGGCGGTCAGGGACGACTTGATAGATTACGTTTCTCGTCCGTCGCGGTCGGCTAAATGATGGAATGAAGCCATAGAAGACTCGGGATGTTGCGATTTCGGACGTACAAGTTTGAAGATATGAGCCACTCAGCAGGTCTGAAGGAGGAGGATGAGGGTGTTTGTATCACGTCGAACATTTTCCGATTCGCGCTCCGTCTTTCGCCTAGTTAGAACATGTGATCGCAAACACTGGCCGTTTCAATTTGGTCCAAAGTCCATGGCGGGCGGATTGCTGAGGCGATCCAAGGAATCATAAGTTCATTGAAGAGGTGCTGAGCAACGATTATGACTGCTGGAAATAACTGGTGACGAAATACTTGGCATCATCATATTCAGGATTAGCGCCTGTAGCTCCGGCAAGGAGAATGATCCGGAATCATCTCTTATGGCGGGCACGGTCGATAGCGACCCGAAGGCAACAGCTGCGTGGACGTTGTTGCGGACACTTTTTTCGCGGTGACCGTACCATATAAGAAAACCCTGAGATATGTAGAGGAAGCATAGACTGGTCAACTAAATCAAAACAAGGCTCTCGCATCGAAAACATAAGAAGATCCGCATGATGTGTATGTCGAAGAACATTGTAACGTACCCGGTCAGCCATGTAAACCAGGGTAAGCATTCACTTTATAACGAGCACACCCCTCTCCAGCAGCCGCGGCATCTTGTCATTTGAAATACCCATGAGATCTCATTCCTCGCACCTAAAAACCATGAAACTCGAAATCGAGCTCGCTATGACGCTCGTGAGCCAATAGGGCGTCTATTTCGCGCACTTCACATGCCCTCACAACCGGGAGGGGATGCCCGCCAATTCGAATCACCAGCTCACTGAGCCCGTCCGGTAAAGTTTCGATTACCCGAATGACGCAGACGCCTGGTTGCAGATCTGGAATGCATTCGAATGCGAGGTTGAGGATGCGTAAGTGCCTCAGTCGGGAAAAGTCAAGGTGACTATCTGAATTGTCGACAGGTGGTCAGCGTGACTGGTGAACGAGTAAAGGATTACTTACCAAATATAATGAACAGGGAGATCTCTTGAAGGTAGTCAGCTGCGAGGTCCATAATAGCCTGTATCAAGAGGCAGGATGGTTTTACGAGGCGTAGTTCGAAGACCTTGAGGCGCGATACAGATAGAGGGCATAGCTGGCGTGGGTTATGGAGAGTTTGTAGGATGCGCTCTGCTGCTATTGTAGACGTCGCGACGAGTGATTCGAGATACCCTTGGATCTCGGAGCTCGGCTCCCCATGACCTGAATGAGAGAAGCCTTCATCGGGAATAGTGACTGATCCACTAGTGGTCAATTTGAGATGCTGGAGATGTGATGATTGAGAGAGGTATGTTATCGGCAAGCCGACGTAACCTAACTTGATCTTCACACATGACGGATGGGCAATGATGCTGATGAGGGCGGTCTGTAACGATTCATGGAGAGAGTTCCAAGGTTCATCGATGTGATATAGTTCGCCATCTATCGAGAGTTTCCGCACATGGGACTGAACCATATGCAATATCCCACAGAGGGTCTTTAGCGATGACCCGCAAAGGTTCTCCTCCACGTGTATTCCCAAAGAGTGAATGAAAGAGGCCAGGAGAGGATTGTCTAAGAGGATAAGATGGAGGCCTTCATCACGCCCGTCGCGCCTTGGGTCAAGATAAACTGAACGAAAGAGCCGTCGCTGGCAGAGTACACGGAAAATGCCAGATACACGGCTGCAGGATCGGACTGCTCGACGATCCATGTTCCATAGCACATCGATGACACCATCTAGGATGTCTTCAGAAATCGCGAGGGTCATGGCGGCGTTGACAAGGAGTACATACAAGATCAAGCGATGATAATTGTTGGATCATCGACAGTGTTTGGCATTGCGGTCACGAAAAAATATGTATTTGTTGCCTACCAAGTGATGGCAATGCCCCTTTCAACTAACCGCGGCATCCGTTCGTTCAGAAATCTCCTGCTCCCCTGCCAGCCTTTCAAGTCGATCACAACACTGCGCAGCACACCTTCATGCCACTTGTCTAGAAGGACCGCCTCAATATCGGGCCATCCTTTCTTCCCGACGCTTATCGCAATCTGCCACTCCATCAGGAGATGTAGCTCCACCGTGTGTAGGGGAATAGTGGCCAAAAGGATAGCGATGCAATGGGATGACTGGATGACTCGTATTTCGATTCGGAGGATGCGGAGGTGAGAAAGTCGGCTGAAGTTCACGGGCCCTCTGGAGAGACCTACGTCGTGTCCAACTAAACATGAAGGAAACGCCGGAGCAGGAGACGGCTCACCGAGATCTACGATGACAGCTACTTCTTCCAGGTATTCTTCCGAGAGGTGAAAGATCTTCTGAAAGGCGACGGCGCTCCGTTTCGTGATGATGGCCGCAAATGATCGAAGGCGGGATAGAGATAGAGACGACGCGCGGTCTGTATCCTCTAGGCACTCCACAAGATGCTCCAGGGGTATGGATTCCGCCGTCAAAGATTCAAGGTATCCCAGCTGTTTCGGTTGGTCGTAAGACGCAGAAGCATCTGAGACATCGCCCATGACAACCGAGTTGTGGCAGGCGAACTTGAGATGTCGGATGTGGGGGCATACTCGGAGATGTTGGATAGGAAAGCCGACTGAACCTAGGTTGAGGCTTATGCAGGACGGGCTAGAAATAACGCCAAGGATGGAATCCTGTAACTTTGGATGGATATAACTCCAGACTCCAAGAACGATGTAAGTAATGCTGCGTATGCTGAGTTCTCGGACATGCGCTTTGGTAATATCCAGGATCCGACACATAGCCTCTACTGGTGGGCCCAGCGTCTCGTCGACCGTCACATGGATAGAATGAACGTAAGATGTCAGAGTTGGGTTCTTTGACAGCACATCGTGAAGGCGCTGGTGTCCCGCCGTATATCGCAGGATGAGCATGATGCGATTGAAAAGCAACTGTTGGGAAGGTTTACGGAGAGACGAAGATACGAGACTGCATGATTGGAGCGTTCTGGGATCTTGGTGTAGTTTTTCGAGGATTTCTCCGAGGATTTCTTGAGGAAGGACAGGTAGCATTGTGTTCGAAGCCAAGTTGAGGCGGATATTGGGCGGATACGTGTCGTGACTGCAGGTGACGACAATCAGATACTGATAAGATGATCAATTGTGTTTACCATCAACTTCGGTCGACAAAGGCTGTAGCCGTCTTTCCCTTTCGGTTGTTATTCGTTGCCTCAACACCACTTCGATTTCTGGTCCCTTATGCTACCGAATCACATAAAAGGAGATTCTGGATCACGGTCATTCGGCAGCAGCGTAATTCCTCACCCCTGTCACCCGACACGCAGCTGCGATGCCGGCGTCGCCTTGACCGCCGTGCTCAGTTCTCCAATGGTATTTACACCATCTAAATTTCTTACACTCTCAATGATGACGGTGCTTCAAATAGAACCCTTTGCAGGTTGTCTTCACACTTGGCTCCGTCACCTCTGATCGTCAAAGTCATGTTGTACAGCATCACCCCGTCACCATAGTATCACAATACATAAATACTATCCACCCTGGTACTTACGAGAAGCGCTGAAGTGATTGGCGGACTTGCGGCCTACCGAGTGACGGCAATGCCTCTTTCGATTAACCGTGGCATCCGTACGTTTAGGAATGTCCCGCTTCTCTGCCAGCCATGCAAGTTCATCACGACGCTGCACAGCACACCTTCACGCCATTTGTCTAAAAGGACCGCCTCGATATCGAGCCATCCTTTCTTTCCGACGCTGACCGCAATTTGCCACTCCATCTTGAGTTCTAGCAACAAGGTGTTTAGGGGAATAGTGGCTAGTGATCTAGCAATACGATGGGCTGGCTGGATGACTCGTAGCTCGATTCGGAGAACGCGAAGGTGAGATAGGCGGCCGAAGCTTATGGGCTCCTTTGAGAGATCTACATCGCATACGTCTAAACATGGAAGAAACGCCGGGAGAGCAGGAGACCGCTTACCTACGTCTACAACGATGTCTACTTCTTCCAAGTATTCTTCCGAGAGGTGAAGGATCATGTCATAGCTAAAGGCGCGCGGCTTCACGAGGGTGTCGAGGACAAGAAGGGGCGATGGAGATAGAGACGACGCGAGGTCCGGATCCCTCAAGGTTTCCAGAAGATGCTCCAGGGGAAAGGATGCAGCCGACAAAGACCCGGGGTATCCATTCTGTCTCGGTGGATCGTAAAATATGAGCGCATCGCCGGAAACATCGCCCTCGGCGACCGATTCGTGGAATACCCGGAGATATTGGATAGGAAAGCTGAGTGCACCTAGGGTGAGGCCCACACAGGGCGGGCTGGAAATAGTGCTGAGAAGAGAATTCTGTAGATTTGAATGGATAAAGTTCCAATACTGGGACGCGACGAAGGTAGTGCCCGAGCTGCCCATGCTCAAGCCTTGCAAGTGTGGTCTAGTGATATCCAGGATTCGGCAAATGGCCTCTGCTGGTGTGAGCGACATGTCGTCGACCTCCAAATGGATAAAGCGAACGTAAGATGCCAGAATTGGATTCTTTGAGATCACATTGTGAAGACGTTGATTACGCGCCGTGTATCGTAAAATAAGGAAGATGTGATGAAAAAGCAGCTGTTGGGAAGGCGCACGGAAAGACCAAGAGATGAGGCTGCATGATTGAAGGGTTCTAGGGTCCCCGCGTAGTCTTCTGATGATGTTTTCGGCGATTTCTTGAGGAACGACAGGTAGCATCGTCTTCGAAGCCAGTTGAAGCGATATGTTGTCAGGCGACGACAAACAGACTGAGATAATGATAAGATGATCAATCGTGTTTGGCATCAACCTCGGGCGACAAATTCAAAGTAGTCGCGTACGTTCTCCTTTCGGTTCTTGTTGAGTCCTTGCCTCAACACCGCTATACGACTTTTAAGTTCTGGCGTCTCATGATATCGAATCACGCACAAGAGATTCGGAATTACGGTTCTTCTGTTCTCGCCCCCTTATCCGACACACAACCACAATCTCAACGCCAACTTGACAGTCGCGCCTGGTTCACCAACGATATTCAGCCCCCAACATCCTCACACTCTTCAAAGTGAACTCTTCTTCTGAAGTAGAACGGCCACTTCACATCTTGTCTTCACACTGGGCTCCGTCATCCGATGCTGTCTCGTACAGCATCGACCCGTGACCCTCACACGCGGCCAGCGCTCGCACGTAGTCCCGCAGCATCTTCTTCGCAGCAGTGGCTCTCAAGTTAGAGGATATGTCGGCGTCTCCACCACCAATTTCCAGCAGCCTGTAGCTCGACGACGTATCTGTCGACTGTAGAAGGCAACCCGCACATGTCATCTCCGCCTCAGCGACTCCGACCCAAGGTCCTGTCATACGAGCGGTTCAGGAGATCAATATTCCTGTAGGAAAAGACCCTCTGACGCTCACTACCACCATTTAGCAGCTGGAAGGACCTCATTCATTACGGATGAGCGGTTCAAGAGCGGCTGCGTACGGTGTGGGGGAAGGGAAACCGATCTTATGGGTGGGGTCAGTGAAAGGTGCAGGTTCTACGCTTTCCGAGGCGGGTCACCCACGGTCATCCATTGTCGCGCCTGTCAAGCCTTGTTCGGGTCTATCCATCGTCACCAGCGGTTCTTACACCGCCCTCATACTGCGTACTTGCATACTCCCCACCGCCGCCATGTTATTTCCTCCAACCGACGCTACCCACAGCCCATGGCTTCCCGAAGCAGCATCTTCAGCGATACCTTCCCTTATGGATCAAGCCCGTGAAAGGTATGTGCCCGACCTTCTTACCATGAGGTCCTCGTCTCACCAACACCTTTGTCCAAGACTTCTTCTCTCTCTGCTCTTCCACGGCGAACCTCGTTCCGTGAACAGCGTCAAGGTTTTCGCTCTTTTTCGATGTCGAATACGGGCATGATCCCAGCTTGGACCATCCACCTGAACCTCAGCGCACAGGCATTCGAGTCGCAGCGACCAAGGCCAAACTTCTCCTCTGGCCTGCCACGTACTTCCGTCGAATATCTTCACACAGAATCGCCATTCTTCCCTTTTCACTCCTCTCGCACATGCATGGCGACCCAGGTATCCGTCAGGTACATCTCTTCGACCCCGCCCACCCACCTGTTCCTTCGGCTTTACCAGGCTTTACCATATCCTCCCGTCTCGCTGGGCCCGTGTCGACGCCGGCTCGCACACACTCACCCCAGGATCGTCAAGGCCGACCTTAACTCACGGCTCGTCAGACATTCGCCTCTGCTCATCGCAGAGACCCGTCTATGTTGTCTGTATCTCGGTTAGCTGAAACGGGCCTGCACTGGTGGAAGGCGATCGCTGCGGTGGGAAGACGGCTATCGGGGAGCGAAGAAAGGGCAGCGGCCGGCGTTCGGGCAGTACGCGGAGGAGAGGATGCAGAAAGATGAAGGTATGTGTCTCTCGTTTGACTTCTGCCGACGCGCCTCATTCATATTCATTCAGCCTTGCTATGCCCTTCTCATCCCTTTCATCCTCAGGCGCAATGTCAGCCACGTCGCTTCACCGACGGCCCGGGACGAAAAAAGAATACTCTACAAGATCATGGGAATATTGGGGCGGAAAAGCAGCTTCTGCTGTTGGCAAGGCGAATCTGGGTAGAGTGCTGCTGGGTGGAAGGGCTGTATACATAGGGGAAGGGGTTGCTGGATAACCACAAGCAGTCTCGAAGTCGGAAAACCTACAGAGTGATCCACTTCCGTCGTGAGAATTCTACTGATCTATCCAATGTGACATAGCTAGTTTCGGTGCCCTCGAATCGATAACTATAGCGCCTTTCTTCATGAGCCCAGGTGTGTAATTTTCAAAGAACGGTCTACTCCGCTCGACTGGCCACTCATCCAACTGCAGAATTACATGACGTAGTGTCTGCGTTTGGTAATTCTGCGATAGCAAGGCGTCGATTTCGCGCCATTCCGTTCGACTTATAGCCAAAGCAACATTCAGGACCATCCTCAGTGTGAGCTCTACGATCGACCCTGGCAGAGTGGCTAGTACGCGCATTATCCAGGTGCCTGGCATGGCCGTGGCACCGCGCCGGATATGGATGCGAAGAACACGGAGAGCCGTAAGCTGGCTGAACTCGAGATAAACGTATGAGTCTGCGTTGGGAACCAGGTGAGCGGACACCAGGCGAGCCAGGATATGCAGACTTACTGAGGTCAATTCCGAATTCCACCTCTTGGAGGTGCGTTGCGGCGAGGGCGAAAATCTTCTGAAGTCCGTTGCTCGCTTGACTCACCGACTTTATCTTGCAGAGGCGGAGACGCGATAAGGATAGAGAAGATGGGTGAGCAGGATCGTGGAGGGCTAAAAGGACACGCTGCGCTGCAACCCACGACCCAAGAGTCAGAGACTCGAGATGCCCCTGATGGTTTCCTTGACCGGACTCGTGCAAGGACTGGTCCAGGACAATAGAATCGGCGAACGGGACTTTGAGGTGCCGGAGGTACCGTAGTCGACGTAGTTGTCCCTCAGGAAAGAGTATGGTTCCTAGAATAAGCGTATGGAACGACGGCCTTTGGAGTAGGTCGAGGATGCATCGACTCATCGTGGGATATACGTCGATCCAACGAATGAACCCGGCTCTTATCGCGCTACTTGCTCTGCTGATTTTCACTTCGTGCACGTTGCGAAGCATCGGTAGTATACCACAGACCGCATCTTCCTTAGATTCGAAGGATATGCCGATATGAAGAGACGAGATAAACGACGCGATGATCGGGTTGCTTAATAGGACATGGAGGAGGCGTAGATTGTTTGCTGAGCGTTCCGGGCTCAGGTCCAGGACAATGTGACGAAAAAGGTATCTCCGGGAGGATGCAGAGAAAGACCCGCACACGGTGCTACAAGCGGTGAGCGTAGGGATGTCTTCATCGATGTATTCGATGATTTCGTCGATAATTTCTTGAGGAATTGAAGAAGTCATCTTCAAGAGGACAGGCACGAGGGATCTGATTTAGCCGCTGTTTGCCTAGTGTATCAATTCTGGGCAAGTTGATGTTGGTACGACTTACCGTGTCACTCAAGCCGACGACAGTTTCTCTGGCCCACCTGGAATTCGCTGCAGACGAAACGATCAACAAAAGAAAGGATCAGAACAGTTAAGTTAGGCCCGGGTAGTGGGGGCCGTTATTGACGGAACAATGTTCAGCCAAACAACTTAAGATTACAACGAAGAAACCCTTCCTTGAAACCTCGTAAGTACCGACCATGACTGCTGCGGTACCTCACGAAATCGTGGATGAGATCCTCTCCTATCTGTCTGAAGATGTAACCACCCTCATGACCTGCAGCACCGTGTCTTCTGCCTTCCGTGAACCGTCCCAGCGACGGCTCTTTCATTCGCTCGATCTCAACCTCGGGCATCCTGCGAGCTTTAAACACCTCCATCTTGCACTTTCAAGCAACCCAGACATCGTCTCCTACATCCGTTCTGTCAAAATCGGGCTTTGCGAGGACTTCGACGGAGACGCCGTGTGCGTTGTCCTGCGTATACTCGAACACCGTGTGCAAGTACTCCAGTTCGACAACATTTCGTCTTTTTCTCTGCTCGGCACTTGGGATAACATGCCCGAGCCCATCAAGCTCTGTCTACTCAACCTGATATATGGACCGTCCTGTATAAGCCTAACCCTGGGAGACATATTTTTACCAGCGGGGTATCTCCGCGGGGCCTCACACCTCCGACAGCTGAATTTACTTCACGCGGATTCCACCGTCTCTGGTGACCCGACCCACCCACCAACAGTTCACGAGCCATCGGACCGCAGGGGATATCTCGAAGTCCTGGTTCTAGGGACTTATGTGTCCACTCAACGCCTCCTGCAAGCCCTTCTGCATCCCCTCCACCCATCGTCACTTTCGCTATCTCAACTACGCAGACTCTACGCATCTCATCAAGTGAGCGCCGAATTCCAAACCCTTCTCGACCTCTCGGCGGGTTACCTCGAAGAAGTACATGTCGGTGTCAGCCTCTGTGAGTTCCTCTCTACCCATTCCAGCACTCAGCTCCTCATGCATTCTCCTCCTCCTTCTATCGCGCTGCGTAGACTTCTCTGGGGAGCACCTCGACTTCAGCCAGTTAACCCGCCTGCGCAGTCTTCACATCGCCGTCTGGAGCGGCGTCCAGGCTGAGCCTGGTGTCTGGCTCCCTCGCGTTCTTGCGTCTATGCCCCAAATTACAGATCTACAGGTTACCATGTCTCTGTCTCTAGGATATCGGATACAAGCTGCTGAATGGAAAGAGTGTGACGCGCTCTTGACTCAAGAGCGACATTTGGGAATGCTGCGCCGCGTCTCCTTTCATTTAGAGAAGCAGTCCGCGGAGATGATTAGGTGGTTCTTGAAGGAACGGACACCGAAGCTAGCAGAGAAGGGAATCCTCGTGGTCTCCTCGAGAGCTTAGGTTAACACGATGGCACCGAATCGGACTGCCGCGTATAACCATTACCGCACGTATCTTAGCTTTCTTTGCTGCACGAATCATTGTCTTCCCAATAGGATCAGATATATTTGGGCTGAAGAATATGGCCCTTCAACAGATGAGTCGCGAGCGTCATGCTGAAAGCTTGACTAGTGTCGTCCTTGACGGGTCATCCGCGTTAGATGACCTCAAGCGATCTATTATTCACTCAATGGCTATGCTGAGCTCGAGAGGTATCCTTTTCATACGGACAGGTTCAAATTCTACAATGTGATGTTCAACCTGATGCTCTTTTTAATATAGCACGACGTTCTATGTTGTGATAGCCTATCAAACTTTTTGACGTTTTAACGATGATACATTTCTGACAAGGAGGTGGTGGTACCTCGACTTCGACGGCTCCCGGACAGGGCAGATAGCGACGGAGGGATACTTGGGCTATGGAACATTCCTAGGCCACGGGGCGTACCCTAGCAGGCGCATAGATGGGCGACCTTGAGGTTGTGCTCAGCAAGCACGTCATCAATGATCGATGCCTTTTAAGACAAAGGAGCGATGACGTCAGGACTCAAGAGACGAACCCTCCCTGAGTCCAACCCAAGTCAACGTCACATAGTAATACGGACATGAGCAACACAGCAGAGAATCACCTCCAACGACCGCCATACTCCGGCGAAGGTGCAGAATCACCCAAATACGGCGGCACCTGCTTCTGCAAAACGGTCCATTTTACGATATCCCGGGATGCTCCCTTGGACTCCAAGTTCTGTCACTGCAAAACATGCCAGAAGCTGCACGGAGCACCGTTTCAATGGGTGAGGCGCCGCCCGATTCGATCTCGAGAACCTCCGAATCCACTCACCCGCTTGGAAGGCTGCTATATTCCAGAAGACGGACGTGTGTTTCACCCGGGGAACGACAGAGTTAGTGTTTTGGAACGCGGAGGAGGAGTCGGGAGAGTACAGTCTCCCATGCAAGGTATCATGCGGACGGTGCCGCACACCGATCATGGATGAAGGAAGGCAGATGTTGATGCTCTTTCCGAGCTTGATAAATTTCCGCACCTCAGAGGATCGAAAGAAATTCTATCCTAGGTACGTCAAATACTATTGGCTGTCGTGATGAGAGCGGCCTGACGCGGACTGTATGGTCGTTCCAGCTGTCACATCTTCTACGGGCAGCGTGTGATGGATGTGAAGGACGGAAAGCCGAAATTTGCAGGACACAAGGAAGAAGGAGAGACCATTCCAGAGACATCGGAGTAGGCACCTGTTGGAATGCTTCGCATCTTAGAAACAACTGACGCGTCGGTCGATTTCATTTCGGATCTAAGTTGGGGGCAAAACGTGGAAGTCCCTACATCAAGCTTGTTAGTTGTAGTCTAATGTTGCGACGGTTCCATCAAGAACTGGAATTCAGTGTTTGGTGTAGTCATGTCCCGCTCGTTCCTGACGACAGGAATGCATGAGTTCGCGTTTGAGGCCACCAAAATGGCATAAATACGCACTCACGAAGTCGAACGTTGCTCTTGCGCCTGTACTTGCTGTCATAATGGCGATGCCAGAAGACCACCAGCTCGAGTCGTATCTTTGGCTTGTCCTACTCAACTGGCAGGACCACGGAAAGTCATCAGATTAAGATAGCTCATGAGGCGACCCAACCGTAATGGAGAGAGAAAGGGTTCTCGGGAACTGACCACCTTGGTCGTGAAAAAACTTCCTAGTGTCGGGCAAAACGTGTGGCACTAGGGTTGCGTATCATCCCAAAGGCCGAGAATGAGGTCCCGACTCTCTAAGAGAGCCGCATTGGCTATTTCAGTGAGATCCCCTAATGTTCAAGTAGCAAATAGCGGCTTACCGGAGGAATAATATCAAAAGCTTCCGCTATGGAGGGCCTTGTCGATTGCGTGCTTATACTGCGAACGAGCGGTTCCCAAATGACCTGAAATTGTACGAATCCCCTTCCAGGAGTTAAGGTAGTGAATCGTGAGGTCCGAGTCGTTGACTAAAAATAATAGGGCTTGCGAAACTAAGCGCCATAGCGTTGAGATGAAACTGAGGGCGGAGGTTGTACGCAAAGATGGCCAGACGTTGATAAGCTCCTTGGAAGCATCTCTACAAGAAACGAGATATCTGATATGGGAAGCAATACGCCGTTGATCACAAAACGATAGCCGTTGGGTGATTCAAAGATGGCCAGTACAGGGACAAAAGCCATGATAAGCAAAAGAGAGTCGAGTCGCTGGTAAAATTCCGAGGCGGTTGTTTGGCTTTCGGCCTTCCGACAAACAATTTGGCCCGGTTTCCGGAATGCGGTAACTTTCCATTTTTGTCCGCACCACATGTACAACACCTACAAGTGCTCGGAGCGTCCCACGGCTCCGCTTTGCTCTCGTTTTCGCGCACTTGTATAGCGCATATGATGTTCATAACATGGACTGAACGACAAGCCTACGCCTGCCGTGAAACAGTCCTCTATATCTTCGGACAGCCTATCCAGCCACGAGCATCTCGCCAAAGATATGGGCGCCCCAGCAGTATGACGCTCCAGACCTACTCTAGATCTCCAACTATGGAGCGGACGAATGCAGGCATGAACACTATACCCATGGAGTTCTTGCTCGAAGCCTTGTGACGCACCACTGTGTGAGTTTCTGAACTTTTAACGTCGCCTGTGTGTAAGTAGACTCAACGAAAGCAGGATGAGTTACCTCTTCAGGCTTTTTGTCCCTACGGCATGCAAAATAATCCTCACGGGCAGCAACATTCTGCCGTCTTTCTCCAGGGTACACGAATATAAGCCGAGCGTTTTGATATCAATGTCATCCAGATCGCGATGGTTCATTGGCGCTACCAGACCATATATCTACTTTCCTTTCTCCTCGGGCATGCTTCAGCTCAGGACGACCGCGCATCCGCCTGTGCTGCGCTAAAGACCCACCTCCGACTCGACAATACAACTATTCTATCATCCACTCATATCTCTGGTCCGGCGAACATCTCCACCCCAGGATCATGTCAATCCCAGGCGCTGCTTTCCTCCGCAGTTTGCCGCGTTCAATTCGTTGTCAACACGACCTCGACCTCTGCTGTCCACGCCGAGGCCTGGCTCCCCGATACATGGTTTGGTCGATTCCTCGGGCTAGGAAATGGTGGTCTGGGTGGTTGTACGTCACCCCAATTTACATATGTCTAGCCCACGTCTTGACCGAGTACTAGGTATCGATTACGGCAACCTTGACTATGGGACCTCGCTCCACTTCGCCACCGTCGCTTCCGATAATGGACACGACGGCAACAACGGCGTAGTGTTTCTCAACCATCCCGAAGTGATCAACGACTTCGCTTTCCGTGCCATCCACGTCGAAGCCGTCATCGGGAAACAAATCGTGCAGGCGTACTACGGACGTCCCCACCACAAGTCGTACTACCTTGGCTGCTCTACCGGCGGGAGACAGGGAACACAGGCCGCTCTGAAGTTCCCGGGCGATTTCGACGGCATCGTGGCGGGCGCCCCGGCGACGGATTGGAACCATCTCCAGGGGTGGAGCGTGATAATGGAGCGATTCGTAGGCGTTCCGAACCCGGGTGGGAGCCGCAGCTTCATTCCTCCGGCACTGTGGGACGTGGTAGCAGCGGAGGTTCTGAGGCAGTGCGACGAGGTCGATGGCGTCAAGGATGGGATCATCACTGAGCCGGATGCGTGTCAGTTCCGCCCTGAAGCTATTCAGTGTACAGCTGGACAGACAACAGGATGTGCTACGATTGAGCAGGTGGATGCGCTGAAGAAGATTTACCAGCCACTATTTGGGCAGGCTGGGCAACTCCTGTATCCTCGCTATGATCCTGGGACAGAGGCAGATGGAAATGCGCAGGCGATATTTGGTGGCTCGGTCCTCTCTTTCCCCAACGTGAGTCCGAAACTCTCTCTACATCTATCTTCCGCTGTGACCGCAACTGAAGATTGGGACAGGGTTGGTTCAAATTTGCCGTCTTCAACGATTCGAACTATGACTTTAGTACCTTCAATCTGAGTTCCATCACACTGGCGGATAGCATAAACGCTGGCGGTATCTCCACTTTCGATGGAGACCTCTCCGCATTCGAGAAGCGTGGGGGCAAGTTTCTCACGTATCATGGGCGGCGCGACCAGGTCAGTCAACTACGACCTTGTCCATACAGCCGCTTACACCTCTCTCCCATCTTAATCTAGCTCATCGCCTCCGGAAATTCAAAGAGGGTCTATAACCTCATATCCGAGACGCTATCCATGCCCTCCCTCGACAGCTTCTACCGCCTCTTCCTCGTTCCAGGCATGAATCATTGCTCTGGCGGTCCCGGTGCAACTGCGTTCGGGCAGGGTGGTATGGCTTCGAACGCCGTCAATGCGTCGGCGAATAACGTGCTGCTTGCCATGGTCGACTGGGTAGAGAAGGGTGTGGCTCCGGAGACAATTGTAGGGACGGCTGTCGATGGGAAACAGAGGGTGCACTGTCGATACCCACAGAGGAGTGTATGGAATGGAACTGTATTCGGCTGCGTGGTGTAATTTACGACCGTTGAGGCGTAATGAAACTTTGGGTGCCCATCCGAAATTTATGGACTCAGCGTTGCTTGGGTATGTATAGGTGATTTCCACATTGATTGAGAATCGTCATCTAGTGGTATCCTACTCTGCTTCATCTTCTTTACGCACTTCAACGCCCAGTCTCCTCTAGACGGACACCATCAGTGGTGAATTCCTCTATCCTGTATCCACGACTTAAGCCAGCTTCATCCCGAGCAAGTCCATGACTACCTCCCATCCTTCACATTCCTCCTTATCAAGATCGACATCAATTGATGCTAAATTGGGAAACATAAGCATGAGGCATGGAAAGACCAGCAGCGGCGACGTGATTGGGGACTGCACAAGCCCTAAGTCTATTATCGCCTCGTTACGAATTCCATGTGGTAGGATTTGGTGATTAAACGGCATAGCCAGAATGGAAAGCGATAGGTCTTTGAGTCGTGGACAATATCTGACTAAGGGAATCAATCCCGCCAATGTCACCCTGGGAAGCTTGTCATCCGCCTCATGGTTGACCTCGAGATCTTCGAGATGAGGCCATGCCATGGCCGCAGCTGCATACCAATCGTCATCAAACGCAGAAGCGCAGCCTAAGTAAATGGTCAGAGACTGGAGCGCCCTGAGCGAAAAAAGGGATGCGAAGGCGTTGCAGATAGCATCCGGCTCGCCTTCTTCTACGTTTGGCAACCCCATAAGGTGAAGCATGGTCAAGGAGGAAACACAGCGATGGTGAAGGAAAGATCCGGTGAATTTTGCCAAGAAGGGCACCGCTTCAGCGGGTGACTCGCCATAAAGGTGTGCCGGAAAATCGATAGACATCCATTCCACAGGACACTGGAGTGATGCTATCACGTTCGCTGCTACCTCCAGGGATGGTACTTCAAAGTCGAATGTTTGGAGCTCCGGGAACCGCCCGCCTTTCGTCGTCCACAGCTCTTGGTGCGCGGGGAGAATTCCTTTGTATGGGATAAGGGGAAGTATACATCGACGGAGCCCCGACAGGCCTCCAAGGTGATCGATAATACCAGGTGTAGTCGTGAATGAGCCCGCATCAAGGTTGACTATGAGATCTTGGAGATCATGAAGGGAACAAATAAGATTTTCGAGTGCGGAGGTGAATTCAGGCGTAGTATTCCGATAATCGCTCATCCCAATACTGAAGAAGCGTATGTTTGGGCACGAATGCCTAATGCTTAGAAGCAGCCTAGGCAACGACCCCGATGGCCCTCCGGAGACAAAAATACGCATTGACGTGATAGTGGAACCAAGGAGAGCAAGAATGAATGGATGGGATCACTGTTTTAAAGACTGACGCTGAAAGAAAGACGGACATGAACACGTGATAATTATCAATAATAGATAAGATATCGATATCAGATTCAAAGGCCAGACAGCATCTCCGTGGCAACCACATTTCGCCAGCTTTACTTGTCTAGCTTCGAGGAGTTATCGCTCAAGGGACAGAGTAAATTAGCTGAAGGCACTGGGCGAAAGATACCACTAAGACAATCATTACAAATGCGGGGAAGGTGCCTGGTGTACATTTTTAAAAGAAGATACTTCGAGTCTCACCGAGACTTGCTCTTTGTCTTCGACGCGCATCCTGGTTCCTGAGTTCCTCTTGATTCCATTACATAGATAGTACACCGACATAAACCGTGACTTTAACTTAGCACCGTTTAACTTACAATGGCCCGAGGTGAACTCAGGCCTCCCCCTTTTCTACCCGGGGCATAGGTGTAACGTACTTCCCCGCTCCTCCCCCAAACACATCCTATTAAATACAAGATGCGTCAATACCCCTACTCTGAACAACCTAGGAAGCCAGGCGCACCTTAATCGTGCCGCGACACACCATACACAAGGCTTGGCGACTCTCCCACAAAGGGTACAGCACGACCGCGAAGCACGAACAGAAGACCCAAATAATACCGATCACGACCCATGCCTCGAGCCCGCGCACGCCGAAAATCGTCTGTGCGAAGAAGAGCGGAAGAGGGATAAGGATGATCATGATCACGAGCTGCAGGGGAGGAATCAGGTGCAGGTTAGCATGGGACAACCGAGGGTGGCGACGCCATACGATACATACGAGTACAACAGAGGACCAAGCTGCGAACTTGAATGCCTTATTTAGCTCCACCGGGTCGAGGTCGCTTTCATCCGTGATCCCCACCACCTCATTGACAGACTGGACCTCCGGCGTCGCTGTCTTCTTCTCCTCTTCTCGCTCTTCAATGTTCTCAACAGATTGCGTAAGACGGTGGATGTGGTGGGGGCTATTGATAGCACGTGTCACGTCAAAGTCAAAATCTGCTGGGCTCTATAACGGGACGGAAAGGTAAACGATAAGTGCTTCAATGAAGAAAGGGAAGGCTTACCCATAGAGACCAGGCGACGGCGACGATACCCCCGACCCCAATAGACGCCAAGTTCCCAGCCAACATCTCAAAGTCCCCCCCGCTCGTCTGAACAGAACATGAGTTGAGCCATACACATGTAACAAGTACCTCGGGATACTCACAACAACATTGATAACACCACCATTCAGCGCCGCAGTAGTCACCAACCACGCAACAATCCCCGCAAACAGTCCCGATACAGACGCGACGATGCATCCCCACTTGTTTGCCTTGCTCCACGTTACACAGAGGGCGATGGGAACGACGGCAGAGCCAAGAAATACACCCATGAATGTCTATAGGAGTGTTAGGGTTTCGGAGTCAGGTCAGGTGAGGAGGCAGCGGGGTGAGGGAAGGGACGTACGTAGAGCCAACCCATGGATACTCCGATGTAGAAGAACACCAGGCCAGCTAGACTCATGAAAAGTGCGTATGCGCCAACCTATAGGAGAATAAGCGTCGCGTACGATGGTTAGTGAGACGAGATAGAAATACCATATAATGGGACACTCGAAGAATCTGTTTCTCGGTCGCCTCCGGATTGATATATTTCTGCACATGGGTGTCATATGTCAAGAGTATTTGTCTTCCAAAAGACGGTGCTTGCCTTGTAGATATCATACGTCAGGATGGAAGAAACAGCGATCAGCTCGGCAGAGGTCGCAGATGTGACAGCCAAGAAGAGGAGCACGAGCATCGCCGCCGCGCCTGCCTTGCCTAGGAGAGCAGCTGCCGCTGCTGGTGCAGGAAGTCCAGCAGACACGTCCGCCGGGAGCAGAACGCGCATAGCGGGATCGCCGCGGAGTGCAACAGCCGCGAGTCCAAGAGTAGTCGCGAAAGTAAACGGTATCGCGAACCTGCACCGTACACCCTACGTCAGTACGGAGATAGAACAAGGAGGATCAACACCCGACTAACCATGCAAGCCCACCCAACAGATACGCCTTCACGCAGCTCGCCGGCCGACTCGCAATCGCCCGCTGCCAGTACGCCTGATCATTGAAGACAGTCGCAAAGTTCCCTATGATGTTGATGACGCCGAAGATGAGGCCGTTGCGGGAGCGCATGGTGAGGTACGAGCCACCGGCGTTGCCGTCGACTGGGCTTACAGCCGATGCGGCGTCGAGGAGCTCGTGCATTTTGGCTATGCTGCCGATTTTGGGGCTGGTTGCGTAGACGGTGAAGACGAAGGTAAGGATAATAGCGAAGAGGACGGTGGTATGAGTACTGGTGGGGCATAGTTAAGATGGGAGAGAATTGGGTAGGGAGGAGGGCACGCACTAGTCGCATAGGAGGGTTGCTCGCATGCCGCCGACTACGACGTAGATGGCGACGCCCAGGGGAATTAGAAACATCGCCTGTGCGGATGGTCAATGGGTGGACAGCGATGAGGAGATAGAGGAGCATACGGCTATAGTGCTCATTCCAGTCAAATCCGTGACTGTTGCCGAACCTCCGAGAATAAGCATGGATGAGACGATCACGTTCGTCGCCAGCCTGGTGTGAAAAGATATTTAAATGTGGCCATGTACAGGCTAGAGGCTACGTACCCGAAGAATAGGAAGATACCATGCGCGACGGTTCCCCATCTAGCAGCCACAATCTCGAGCCAAGTATGTGCATTGGGAGCATTGAGTTTTAGTTTAGCGGCGAGCTGCAAGAAATCGACTGCTCGTCATTATGCTCCACCTTAGCGGGGAGGTAGAGAAAATACCTGGGCAAAAAGCAGGACTTGGATCGTCGCGCCTGCACCGTACCACCAAGGGCCAGAGATACCATATTTATACGCTACGGCACTTGATTGCAGCTGCAAGCCCGGGTCAATTCAAAGGTCTTCGTTCTGATGAAGCAACTGACCAATGTAGCCGCCCATGTCCATGCAGAGACAATGCCGGAGGCGATCAGGCCAGGCTTAACGCTTCTAGATGCACTGCTGAATTCCTCCGTATTCGAAGGATTGAACGGTGTGTAGCGTGCTTGAAGAGCCGTCAAGAAGAGCATAAACGCGCTGAAGAACAAGCCGATGCCTATGTGAACTGATCAGCCCTATTCCTGGAACTAGATCGTCTGTTCTGTACCAATAACTAATTAAGAATCAGTATGGCTCGTAACATGCTGATATCACGACATACCAACTCCATATCCAGCTCCTTGAGGAAGCACACTCGAAGCCGTAGAGGACATCTTAATGTCGAGGAAGGAAGAGGGGGAAGACTGACGGGGGATACATAGCCCAAAGTGGTTGTCGATGTTAAAAATGGGATTGCTTATCGTGTGTTTGTGGGGTGAAAGCGTGGACGAAGATAAGAAATTGGCGGCACCAGTCAAATTCAAAGATGGGTCGAAAGTTTCATTCGCAAATCGTGACCAGGTGGCGAGATAACGGCGGCGGATATCCTAGATAAGGCCTCAGATAAAGGCTTGGAGACGCAAAACCATTGCAAATTTCTGTGGCTCCAGACTAAGAGTTTTCCACGAATCAGATACCCCTGAATGCAGATAGGAAAGCGGTACAGAGTCATGCAGGCTGCCAGTGCTCGGTGGCAAAACCCTGAGCAGTGTTGGTTGGAAGAAAGGAGCGCGTCACGCGGATAAACAATCACAAACGCGACATGACCCAGATATGGAAGGGTGGGTAGATCGGACCATGGCTGTTATCGGCTCATGAGTCCGAATACCCTGCGAACAGATAAGCCTTGGGTGAGTTGACATTGGTGATTCCGAAAATCACTGTGAACGTCGGAATACGCCTTACGCATTTCAAATCTGATGCTCATTGAAAAATCAGCATAATAGCACCCTACGTGCTACGACTGATCCATCGGATTTTTCAAGCCTATCAGAGTGGTTGTTACAACTCGCGGACGCCAGCATCAATTTCGGCCTTGCCAGGCTGGACTGATGCGCCGTCAGCAGGAATCCCAGGGGTCGGCGAACAGACCCTGGAGTGCGCAGGCAGCTAGTCAACCCCTAAACGCAACGATGGCCCCTCTTTCCTCGTTCAACGATCGCGTCCCATTTCAATGACAGAACTAAAGCTCATCGTCGACAGCTATGCTTTCCGTCGAAACCATTGTCGAAAGACTATCCCACTTCCTGAATGTCCCGGTAAGCAATGGTAATGCCGTCCCACCTCTACTAGCGAAACCTTGAATAGGAGGGTGAAAGCGTCCTTGGACACATGGCTGGAACACTATGCAGGGATCGAATTGTCTCCCATACACGAAAATGCAGAGGAAATTTATCTCTGTTAACAGGGTACAATCTAGTCCTGCAACGTACTATGTACATCGTACAAGAAACAGCAAGCCTTCAACAAAACATGGTTCTATTTTCCACTGTGAAGTGTGCCAACGAACTTCGAATGGAAATACAAGGCAATCCACGCTGGCAAGGGCGTGCGCCCCGGGAATCGTCGTCCAGATTACAAGGATCATCCGTGACTTGAGGTCCGTGATCTCGCAGAGATAGAATCCAAGATGCTGCCGGAGCCTCTATTAACGCCAAGTCAGCGTAGCGTAGTGTAACAACCACAAAAGCGTAGGTAGATAAGAGCCGCCGCCGCCGCGTACAAGAGAGTGGTGGACAGAAACGAGTATCCAAGAAGGTAACTTACACAAAAGGGACAAAGATCAAAGCAGTAAGAGAAACACCGTAAGGAGAAGCTACACTGGGAGGAGAAGGGTGATCATGATACAATGACAAAGCGTCATGGGCAGAGGGTCAGCAGATGAAAAGCAAAGGGAAGGCGATCAGAAGGGGAAGGTCGTAGTCGTAGTAGTGATACAGTTATACTTGGAGACGTCATGCTATATGGTAAAAAGAAATTTCGGTGCGTGTCGTAGGGGAGTCGTCATTTCAAACCGAGACGCGGATGGTGGCGGGGCCACGGCGCCAGGAGCTGGTAGCGGCACTGGGAGCAGCAGAGCTTTTACGGACCGAGGGTGTCGTGCCCTGGGTGCGTGTGCGGTGGGGCGGGGTGTAGACGGGGGCCGCGACGATGCGGGGTGCAGCGGGAGCAGGGGCTACAGGGGCGGGAGGGGTGCTTGGAGTCGACCTCGGGCGGGCAGCGCCGCCGCCGAGCATGACGCCGCCGGTGAGGACGGTGCTGACGCCTCCTTGGTAGAGGTACTTGGTCGGGTTGGACTGAAGCACAGGTGCGGGGGTCGGGGCGAGCTTCGTGATGGACGGTTTGGGGAGGGAGGAGATGGAAGACGCGGATGTCTGCGAAGACGCGGAAGAGCGGGAGGTGAATGAGAAGGCGGAGTCGGAGACGGTGGATGAGCGGGAGCTGGGTCGGGAGCTCTGCGAGTCGAACTCGACGTCCGAAACCTCGGCCTCTGATTCGGAATCGACATCCTGGGTCATGGGGACCTGGGGCACGGAGGCAAATGTGGGTGCGTCCTTGCTGATCCAGATGATGCCAACCTGACCGTTCGACTTTTTGACGACGTAGACCCTGGTGGGCTCGATGACGAGGTCGAAGGCTGCTCCGCCAAGGGCCTGGATCCAGGCAGTCCACTTGATGCCAAATGCAACACATGCGAGCTGGATGGGAAGGGGCGGGAGGCAGGTCGGTGCAAACGAAAGCAGTTGCGGCGACTTGGTGTGCGCGGCCATAGCGGATTGCAGGTAGAGTGAGAGAGCAACGAGTGTGCTCGGAGACTGGATCCCGAAGAGAACGAGGGGGCGGGTCAAGAAGATGGTGGCAGCTTGGAGAGCAGGGGATGCAACGTTGGGAGACATTTTTAGATCGTGCTGAAGATGGTGGGTTTTGGCGTGAATCGAACGATCGACTTGCGATGCTAGGACGTAACAGATACTAATCGAAAGAAATAGGTAAGTTTTCCCGTTGGGCGAGAGGTAAGGTCAACATACCTATTGAGTTATGGATACAGTGGCGGGAGACTTGAATACCAGAATGCGAAGAGTCTAGGAGATGAGGCGAGTCGTTCAAGTATCAACGAAGCTGAGGAATGAAGCAGATGATGAGCCAGGAGCTGGATGGAACTTCCATGACTTCAGCAAAGAGTCTTTATACGACTTCGAAGTGCAATACATATCTGGACGTCAATGGATGGATGCCACAAATGTCAGGTACCATTGTCTGCAAAGAACAATGCTGTCGCGTGGCAGGGGTGGGCGGAGTCGCCATATTTGGGAGGTCAATGATTGTTGTTGATTGTTTGGATACAAAGGCAATTGTTCTTGCTGACACCTTCCACCAACAATTCTTTGCAACGACGCCAGACACCGTTGAGACGCAACAGGTGGTGGCTTTGTGTTTTTCTAGGCTACTCTGGCAACAGGATGCTCTTAACTGCGAAGGAATCGTAGCCACATGCCGTTCGACTTTTTGATGACGACGTCTGAATTTGCCTCGGACCTCCCACGCCCATGGACCTCCCCAATTTAATCCAATTTATCTTTCCCTCTTCGAGGGCGCAGTGTTTACCTCCTGGTGGAACGTGCCATCGAGAATTTGAGGTGAGATGAGTTTCTTCGTCTTCAACATCATCTGCGAGGACTTAACCTAGACTGACAGTCATCGTTTTCTACCGTGAGTGAGACGCTTGTATATTCCTATCCCCCTGTCTTCGGCTCCGGCACTTCTGCCTGAGGAACATGCTCCACGGAGTCGAAAGTCAATCTAAATTAGTCCTCTGACGCTATCGTAAGTGTAAGAGCTATATTCCCTTGATCTCCACCGCAGCTCTGATTATGTCCTCCGTCTTCACCACTGTCGCAAACTCTCCATGCAACTCTGCAAGCGCGACCTAGTGTATAGTCCTTGCATCGAATTTCTCCTGTTCCTCCGGCGAGGATCGCGTCATCAGTATGGTACAAGGAGGTCATGATCATGATTTCAATCGATAAGATTACACAAATACTCCAGGAGATAAGATTAGATACAAGGTCGTCATCTTCTTTTCTTCTTACGAATGCCTCTCTTCTAGGAGTAAACTCGGAGCCCGGCGATGTCAAAGAATGCATTTTGGAATTGCGATGGGTTGTTGTTAACAAAATCTGGGGGACCGAGAGACATCAATCTCTGTTTATGATGGAGAAGTGGCAGACAAGTGTTGCTCACCGATGCAGTTCGACGGACAACTTGCAGGATAGAGAGCTCCGGCCCAGTCACCACCTGCAATCATGGGTGAGTACAAGGGGGAAAGCACCTAGAAAGTGGACTCACAAAGTGTAAGGTTGATGATGATATTGTGTTGGCTGAAGTGTTCCTGGATGTTGCAGGTGTCGCTTGGGAAGAAGGCAGATGGGGTTCCCTGTGTGAGCGAGGTACCATGAGAGAGATATTTGAAAGAATGAGACGTTTACTGTACCCAGCTGTCGGTGTTGACGGAACCCCCTCCGTTCCTGACGTCTGCTGGGACGGCGCCATCGTTTCTGCTCCAGAACCACACTTTGATAAAGGATGTCGTTCTCTCGACCGCATACCTATACGCCAGGGCCATATAAGCATTTTTAAATCTGAGGACGCAGAAAGCGCGACGAACCAGCCTCCTCGATTATTATTGAACGATGGCCCGTAGCTTAGGTCAGTGTTCAATTTGACACCACACCCTGTGTTCCCATTGATCGCTGCATCGCAGTCAAGTTGGGTTGGAGTCCTGGTAAAGGTCAAGCAATATATCTTATGAAGCTCAGCTTGACTTACCCAGTCTGAGGCCGCGAAGCAGGCATTACGCATCCTGAAGATGCCTTTAGCTTTCAAGCTATATGTGATGCTATATCAACATACCTGCGCTGGTGTGGAGGGTGACGGCGTTCGGTCCTTGGTCGTTCACGCCTTCTAGTATATCAACTTCCCCCTGAGAGCTGCATCAGCTTTGCACTCTGCACAAGAGAGATGGGGCTTTACCCCGCTCGGCCAACCGTCCTCATTCGTCTCCCAGATGGCAGGCCACGTTCTAGTTACGGTAAATTAGAAGAGCCTTAAAGGAACGACCGTGAACCTACCCGCATCCTTGGGGCATATGACGGACATCGAATCTATCGAGATATCAGCTCTTGCATCTGCAGAGGCAGAAATTAAGACGCCTACACTGCGACGTGGGTAGTGTAAACCTTCTTCGATCTGATCCTAACAGAATCTCTCCCGGGACCGGCAGGATTAAGAGTCTTTTTGAAGTCTGTTCGAAGAATAAATGTATCGCCCGCCGCATATGTTAGGTTCTGGTTCTGGGCGGTCGTTCTATCCACATAGTTCCTTTTGACAAACGAGGAGTCAAAAATTGACGTTCAACAAGGAGAGATGGACTCCACATACACTCTGCCATGTGTCGGATCCCCGATAGCTTGGAAGTCGAATGTGTCGTAAAAGGCGGGACCAACGATGCTGTCGGAGAGTGGGTAGTTGGCAGCGAGAGCCGGTCCGGCAAGAGACAGAAGGGTCAACGCAGAGAAAGGGGCCTTCATGGCTAAGATTTTGCGCGGAAAGTGTTTGAAGTGATGGAAACAAAATCTGCTAGAACACTTTATAACAGACGAAATCGTGATACACAGCTTCTCTCGAGGTCGTTAACACGCAGATGACCATGGATACCACATCGATGAAGGCCTACGACCGAGATAACGCACGAGAATTAGAAGGAGTAGACTTCATGACCCATGAGGTGCTCATGGGACTGGAGCTCACACTCGAAGCCGAAGGCGATTGTACCAGAGTTTCGCGGTTGAGCAAGGATCCGAAGGCTACTTCTGCAGTAAATTCGCCGAGAAATGTTTCGAAGCCATGCGCGATCTGTATGCACCGTGTGCGTCGCCGCAGTATCGGGGTGTATGTGGTTGAAGCCTATTCTTGTGTTGCACACTTGTTGCCGCATCCGGGGTTCCGAGAAGTGATGTTATTTGCGCTTATTCGCGTCGTTGCTACATCATATTCAAGCAGAGGACAGATGATCCCGAGGGAGCGCGTTCAACCAGTCGCGTGCCTGATGCCACTCGGTTAGGCAATCACATGCAACACGCACGTGTACCTACCTTGCCCCACCTCCACCGCAACCATCGTTCGGCCAAGATCAAGCTAAAAGAGAACCTCACAACGGGTTTGAATTCCACCATGTCAACCAGTGTACGCGCCACGACTCAGCATCCTCGGAGTCCGGCGCTACCGCCCTCTGCTACCAAGTTTTTCTCACCGAAGTTCCGAGTGGTATAAAGTTCGCTTACATCGAAGTGCCGTATAGATCTAGTGCTCTCCCTCGGTCACAATTCTAGTACTACAAATTCAGTTGTCGTTCACTCCGATCGTATCGTCAAGACTCTGATTATCCATTCATGAATCCCTGAAAGGGTAAAACTCGGTGTCGTACAGTTCAGACGTCTTCGAAGAGGTGGTTGCGAAACGTAGGATGAGTCGCCAAATTTCAGCCGAGGCGTTCGATGTAAAGATGGTAGTACTCGAGTAGGGTGATTTTCAGAGTGCGGCATTGGATATGAGGCAGTCTGACAGTGTTTCTGCCTAAATGCAAGACGCGATAGAGCTGAAACTTCGCAAGGGCCGAAGTGTCAAGTTAATGAGTCCAACATTCCTGACCTCCGGAAAGACGCCGAACAAGGGACCTGGTTACTAGTGCAGTCATCGTCAGTCCCGCAGGAAAGAAAAATGCGATATTTAAGTTTCGACTGAAGTCGTACTCAGGAATTGTCAAACAGGTCGTGTCAGCAGAGCAGAAGCGATGAATTTACCCCTGAAGCGACAATATGATAAGATAGACTAGAAATGCTGGGATGAGGGTGTGTCTAGGCAACTACATACTTCATGTTCGCTGAATCGACGATTTCTCATCTCTTCCTTCTTCCTCAAGCTGTTCTTTCCCGACTTCCTCGGTGAGATGTCCCGGTACGAAAGTCCCTGTACCGCGGTGCTGGTTCAGGACCCCGATGGCGGTATAAATGTATGATGCATACCTTGCCGAAGTTCTCGCTCAGCGGCACGATGGTCTTCCACCTTCGCGAAAGAGGATCCAGGCACGAATATAGGAGATTCCTCGAAAAGAGCATCCATTTCTGTCGATACACTTGATGAGTCCGATTTCAAGTGCCAAGTTCAAGAATTTTACCTTCCAGACGACGCCCAGTTGTCTCCTATCGTTGGCAGGCAGCATTGTCAACAACCCGGTCTGTAGCCGAAGAAGATACGAAACTTACAGGGTAGAAAGCCCATATAAATAGGGCGCTGTTGTGAGATCAGACCGAGTCTTAGCGGGAATGCTTATAGCACCTACTTGGTATGGCCACAGATTGCGAATACAAGATCTTGGGTAGCCATTCAGTAATCTCGCAGTCTAAAACGCAGAAGCACAAACATACAATATCTGACCGTCGTCGTTAGCGAAATGTAGTTAAATCACGACTAAACCTTTCACTTACTTCCACCCAATTGCCGCGAATGCTTTTGGTGTAACTTGGGCAATGAAGCTACGCCCGTGTGAGTGATGTAAGTCAGGATTGCAAGCAGGCGGTACCAACAAATTCGAGATCCACGACGAAGAACTGGTGATTGCAGTACTCTTTGCCCGCGTCCTAGTGGAGAATATCTCTGCGGGGTATGCCCAGGACAAGGGGCCAATGCAAGCGCTAAAGAAGAAGTTGAAAACCCAAGTCCTATCGACAAATTAGTTAATCAATGATGACAGGCGTCCTGAATGACCTACGTTACTTTTGAAACCCGAGTTTTCCTTGGTCAGGCGCGGTAAGATTACAATAATCATATCACCTACTGATGAAGATCTAGTGTTGTACAGTCATTATTCGGTATGCAAGCAAAACACCACAATGAGGAACTCACGTAATGAGCCTGCTCAAGAGAAAGATCACGCAAACACAATCAGTCAACTCGGCCACACGGCGTCGATGATTACACTTACAGCATCGCTATGGTTTCCAGTATGAGCAGCTAGATGTAAAGCGAACTTTAAATTTGACTTACTTGTCAACAGTCCCAGGATAGCGGGCCATCAGAATTGCTCCAACAACGAAAGACAGACCAGAGGCAACGTTGCCAATGATCAGTGGGCGCCTCCTTCCTGTTCGATCGACCCATAGAACACAGCACGCTTCTCCAATCAGGGCGATAATGCTGTTGATAGACTGAAAGAGAAGAATTCGGGTTGAGGTGAAACCCATCTAAACTCGCACGCCAGGGTCAATAAAGCCCAAACTCCACCATGAATGACTAACCGTCGTAAAAATCTTGAGGCCATGACTGACGTCAGTCCTGCGTCTTTGGAGGCGCCCTCGGATGTAGGACTTACCGTGGTGGAATAGTACTGGATAGCGCTAACTCCTATACCGGATGTCAGTACTTCTCTTGAAAATCACAAGTCCAGAATCGACCTGTCATCTGAACGGAAAACTGAAGGATATACCTGTCCGAAGTGTAAGCAAGGCACCTGACTGGGCGGGTTTGGATACGCATACCCGAGACTAAGGCGACGGAAATTGCTTGGGATAGCGAAAAGCTCCTTCCAGCTGACGTGCGCGGAAAATCAGAGGGTTTCACAAACATCTCATTCTGTTGCCAACCTTGACTCTCCGATATCCCGGGCCTTGTGAATATCCGCCTTCATGTCGTCAATTTGAGCGTTGACAAAAGGGTCATCCACATTTCCGTTTGAATGGAGTCGAGCAAGGGTTTGTCGCGCTAGACATGTGAAGTGAATTGTCAGAACGTCAACGTAAGTGCAGACCACACACCTTCCTCTATTCTGCCCTTTTCTGCTAGCCAACGCGGGCTTGTCGGAATGAGATATTAGTCGGGGGTGGATACGGCAAGGACGTACGATTCAGGTAGGAGCAGTATGAAAGAGATGAGGGGCAATGCGGGAAGTATCTAGAACCCGTATTAGAACGAACGATGGGATCGCTGAGGATTTCCGATCACCTGCAAACCCAGCGGGACCCTCCATTCCGCCTGAGTTCCCTTGAGGCCGGCAGACGTCCCATAGGTCTGATAACATATTAAATGACCGTCGAAGAGCATAGTCCAATAAGCTTACCACCCAAGATGCGATGAAGGCTGAGTTGAAGTATGCCATGAGTCATGCACTATGCATATATGGCGAGATTTTACCTCCAATTCCAAGCATAAACTTTTGGACCAATGAGAAAGTCTTTATCAAGGGACGCAAGGTCAAATCTCACCTGTTGCAACGTCGTGAGCCTCCCTCGAATACTCGGGTGTGCGATTTCAGCCTGTCTCGACCTCAGCCCGACGGATTTCGATAATAGGGAGCCTAAAAACGCACTTGGTACAAAGGCGCCAGATCCGACATAATGCCAACCCCGAAACCTTTCATTCCGAGTCAGGTCTTATCTTGAATAAGCAATATTGGAGCAGTACCAGCGAAGAACCGGCCTGCGAGCATCATGTCCATATTACGGGCTCCCGTCTGCAGTGCACCTCCAAGTCTACCATCATGTCCTTATCAGAATAAACCGAGGATTATATGTATAGAACTTACATGTACACAGCAGCACCGAGCTGAATGGTTTTCCGCCGCCCAAACTTGTCGGCTGCATAGGCCACAGGAATCATCCCGAAGAAACTGGCGAAAAACTACTCCGTTTCAGTGGATATGGAGGAGCAGATGACGTCACATACCATCCCAGAACTAGAACCAGAGTTCTAAGCGAGTAATACAGAAGCGATCACCAAATACACCCACCGAATATACTGGCAATTAGGCCAACCAAGTTCTCGTTCTTATAACGGGGTCCCATGACCAGCTTGCGCAAAGTTCAGCCATTGGGAACGTCAATGTCAAAACCTAGAGAACGCACTATGAAATCTGGCGCAGGTAGGACCCCCGCGATGACGCCCAAATCATAACCAAAGATGATACTTCCCAAACCTACAACCACCCAGATCCGTCAGCCTTCCAAGCTCTATTCATACGCGATGAGACGTGATTGACGCACTTGCGAATAAACCACACAGCCATGTGTAGACCTTGGGAGGGAGAGGCATGTCGTAGCGTGATGCTTTACGGCGTTGATGAGAAGAGCCAGTCAGACGATCAGAAGAGCCATTGGCGTATGTTCTTTCTTAAATACTGGTATGCTTCGGACGCCGTAAAGGGCGGCACTCGACGGACCGCGGAGAATTGCAGCCGCGTCCAGGAGGGCACGGGATCACGGGGTGGTACCGCATGCGGTAATACTAAGCGGCCCCCTGAGCGGGGCCCCGCAGTCCACCATCCAGTCCTTGCTAAAACGGTGCAGATAACGAGCAGAAATAGAAAACGTGTCCGACGTTTCGCATTGGGCATCGGGTATCATGAGGTCCACCCGGGTGTTTATATCTACGACATTACTGTAAAGTAAACACCAAGACTTGATGTATCGAGGTTCAGACTATAACTCATCGTCGAACAGGAGCCTAGGACGTACCTTGGAAAGAATGTTTCTTTACAGCATACGTCCCCGAAAACTCCTCGTCTCTAACGACAGTCTTGACCTTCTCCTCCCCGAAGCTATTCGAATCCTTCAACTCGGCGCTCCAAACCTCATGTACCTTGACGCTGCTTGCCACAACGGCGTTAGGGCCGAACAGGATAGGCACCGTGAAGGACTCGGTATCGCTGCGATTGAGGATCGCGACTCGGATTTCTCGGTGGTCGCCGTCTGACGCGAGGACGGCGCTGACGTCGACGTACTTTGTCAATTTGGCCGAATCAGGTGTGTGGAGGGTTAGGTTCTGAACGAAGGTTGGAACTGTCGGGCCTGTGTAGACCGCGTCGGGAGAGGGCGTGGTGACATGAACATCGAGAGAAGACCCGCGCATGAGGTTAGAGAATAAGTGCAGGGGATAGTAGGTCGTCTACCAGCAATATTGTCAGGGAAAAGGTTGATGTTCGGAGGAGCGATGATTATTACCTGGCGAAATAGGCCTGTTGGGGACGTTATAATCTAGACGTAACGTGTATATCAGGCGTAAAGCTCAGGGCAAACCAAACTGTACTTACCGGAGAAATCACATTCACAGACCTATAAGACACTATCAGGTCCGATCCAAGAGCGGCTATCAAAGAGAAACGTACTGGGCGATACAAGCGATCTTGACAATATCGGCTTTCCTAACAAACACATTCAACCAGGCAGCCACAGCTAAATATAAGGCTAAGCAGTCAGCAGCAGTTCACGCGCTACAGGAGTTGTCCAACCTAAGGCATCAGAGAGGTCGTAATGTTCTTCGGCGCCTTTCTCGCCAGGAGCTGGGAAGTCCAGAATAAGACATGATGATCGAAGAGCATATTGTGGTGTGTACCTCTGATGGGATCCCTGAGTCATGCATAAGTAGAATTCCAGGTTTAAGAACGAATGACGTACCAGACGTTCCATTCGTCGAAGCAGCTGCGATGAGAGTAAGGACAAGAGAAGTTCGGAATACGAGGTTGAGGCGTACACAGTCAAATCCTTGTTCAATCCGCTCTCGATCTTCGCGAGGTCAATCAACGATCGTGTAATCTCTATCCCCTTTTCGGCGGCAGCAGCTAAGTTCAAAAGGTTGGTATCACTGCTCAAGACGATGGTAGAAAAACATAACTCACGACCCATGACGTTGACTGAGTGCTTGCCCTCACTGACGGTATAGACTGGCGGACAGCTTGAGTGGTAATGGCAAAGAGATTGTGAGGAGCGTCACGTACGATGGACAGAATGGAAGTCAACGACGGGTGCAAGCTTCCGCAAGGTCACCCGGTCCCAATCCGCGAATCCAGTTTCTGCGCGTGGAATTAGTTATCTGTCAAATAGTCCAAGTAAAGTCGAACGAACCTCCGCAGGATATCAGTTTGATGCTCGGGTCGAGTAGCTTCAGGGCTTTGGCCCATTGGAATGCCTTCTTCGCGTAGTCCTGCGATTCCATCTGTCCGACTGTGAAAAGGTCAATTTCACGCGAAGGCCTGTTTAAGAGCAGAGTTTACCTTGCCATGGGCCCCATACTTCGTTACCTAGAGCGAACATTAATTGATGTCAGAGAGGGCAGAATGCTTTCGTCGAAAAGAATAACCTAGGGCCCAATACTATAGTGGAAAGCATTGAGCGTATTTCGTTATATGGAAGCAAGACAATCTGACCTTGACGCCGTAAGGCTCCTCATGCCCATTCTTCCTGCGCAAATTGGCGTAGTGCGTGTTGGCAGAGCTGGGATAGAAAGTCAGTCAATGCATAAGACAGTGATACGTGTCATGCACCTGTTGCAGTATTCCAGCCACGCCAATGCGTCCTCCATAGTTCCGGTCCCCATGTTCAAGCAGATGAACGGCTCTGTTCCCAAAATCCGGCACCACGCTATGAATTCGTCTGTAAAATCATCAGCAGGCGGAGCGTGCATGTCTCTTCAGTCGACGCATACCTGTGCCAAATTGGTTGCTTTCCTCGGTCAGCCATGCAAGTTCTGGACGGCGTGGGCGCAGCTCCTTGGGTCCAATTCCGTCTAACACGCGAAAAAAAGAAAAGGAATCGTCAAAGAACACTTGGACGCGGCAAGAGGAAATTTCACCTTGCCAGCGGTAGCTGCTCACGAAGTTTCTATAATTGAACGTCAGCCAGCGCGTCGGTTGTAGCATGCAAACCACGTACCCGCCAGGGTACCTCACGAGAGGCACCTTCAGATCCTTCAAAACATCCAAAACATCCAGTCGAAAGCCGGTATTGGGATCAGCTAGCCCATGCTCGTTCCCCGGATCATACAGTCCCCCATAGATGCATCTCCCCATGTGTTCCGTGAAACCAGAATAGATCCTGGGATCGACTTCATCGATGACGCGCGCAGGGTCAATGTGAACGGAAGGCGAAGGATTGGACATCGTTGAAAGTGAGATTGACGCAGGAGGTCGCGTCGTCGTCGTTATCGTTGACGGTCCGCTCGATGTCCAAGATATGGCACCGGGCCGCCTGTGCTGATGTTAGCGGACCGCACTCCTTTTGAGGAGTCAACTGACCTTGGCTCAAGATTCACCCTCATAAGCGTACCCCATGAGATCTTGTGGGCTGTCGCGCGTAAATTTCTCATTTTCCCGACAGCTAGGAGTCAGGACTCCAGCTGCCATGTCAATGTTCGACATTCACTTCCCCATGCCCGATCACCCTCCTGTGATTTCATATATATCCTCGGAAGCCATATAGGGGTCCTGGTTACTGGTAGGTATGAGAGTTACAGACGCACGAGATGTCGAAGGAGGCCGTTGAGCGTGTTTTGAGTGGCGTTACCACCTTCAAAATTCACCGTCACGTAAGGGTGTAGTTGTGGCATGTTTACCATCAGCGTCCTTCTTCCAACCTTGTCGTGTTCATAATTACATTTTTTGAATCCCTCTTATCGCCAGCTCGAAACTCCATCAAAAATGCTTGAAACTCGATACAACGCTCGGGATGGCGGTCAGACTCTTTTGAAAGGACTGATATCTACCGTTCCAAGAGTGAGCACTCATTCCTCCGTGTCCAAGGAGTTTTAATGAAGGCTTCTTCTGTAGTGCCAAGGCTCGTATGGACCTCGGTGTCACGCGTAGTTTGCATCTACACGAACCGGGTGCTCGGCGGTGAAACTATCTAACCGGAGGAACTGTCTTTAGCACCCGCACACCTCCGCACACGCAACTCACTTACTTACCGTGAAATCGATGAAGATGAGAAGTGTGTCGCCAGCTCGTATATCCCCATGCGACGAAACCTCTGAACAATCTTTCACGGCCGCCTCCGTTAAAGGGATGCTATCTATTTCTCCATACTGAACTATCGCAGCTGATCTGGAAGTACTGCCTGAATGGTGTAGTTCAACCGAGCATGAACCATCGACTCCCGTGTCGTCACCTACAGCCTAAGAGTTATAAGTTCCGGCCACCCACATTCACCGTACCATACTCAGCAAGTTCGATATGCGTTTCTCAGCTATAGCCTCCCTCCTCGCCGTCCTTCCAGCTCTTGTCGCATCCACGCCTGTCCATGAAGGGGTAGAAGTGGAATCGCGCACTCTTGGACAGACGGGCTCGTACATGGTATCGGGTCTTGGAGCGAGGAAGAAGCAGCTCATCGCATGTGGTGCCAACGAATTGGACCTTGCTATCGCGATGCTTGAGTGAGCCTTACGCTGTTTGAATTTCGTGTTTCTCTGATGACTGCTTCCCCAGGACGGAGCGTATGTCTACCGACTATACGTACGGTGATGGGAAAACATATGATTCTGCCAATTTCGTACGTTGCTCCCTATGTTTACGAATCTCAAGGCTCATAAGTCATTTCACAGGGTGTATTCAAGCAGAATTGGGGCATGCTTCGACAGAGTGTCAGCAGATACAGTGGAAAGTCGGCGTAAGCATTCTCCTCTTATAGTGGGAGCTTTTCTAAAGTCTTTAACGCAGGGCCGACTACAACACTGGAGCTGAACTGAACAGTAATCTCTGCTTGGACATCAGCTCCCGTCACGAATCGCAGAACTACTTCGGTGAAGGCAAGTAACGACTCGTGCCTCGGTACGACGCTCTATACAGTATACTTACTCCTCATACAGGTATTTGGTTCGCTGGCCATCGGAATGGAGCCACGTGAGACGATCGCACTTCCGTGGCCCCTCTTCTGATTTGTGTGTTCTATCTTAAATAGCGGTCTGTCAAACCCGAATACGCAAGATATTCAGAACTACAAAGACGCTGTTTATGTAGGTGCACTCCAATTAGTACCTCGAGGTAGTCTTATCTTCTCGCCAGTGGATCCGCAACCAGCTCTATTACTACAATAACGGCACGTATCATTTCATTGATGTCCTGTAACTGTTGTACTGATTCTTTTTACTCTAGGAGCGGACATGACTGTCAGTCTTTTTGTCCAATCGCAGTGATCCTCCTCATCCTTGCTAACCTACCATCGCTCGTAGTCCGATGTACGTTTCTGGGTCGACGTAAGCAGCCGATTACATTTACTTGACAGCTTGTTTCTTACGTGTTATGAAACAGGTTCCAGCTATATGAGGTGGCGTCAGAAGGTCAGAAGTACCGAAATATCTACCGAAAGGGCGGAGAATACTTCTCTTGTCTGGTGTGTTATGTCGTATGAGGAGAAGGCCTATCGTTGATGTTCGAATGGATGCCACTGCTAAATCCTACTTGTAAGGGCGCAAACCATCACTCTTCTCATCTTCCGTCCAATCGAGCTGAAGTCACCCAATGGAAACTGAAGGCCCGCTGCGCCGAGACTTTACCCATATTGTGGATTGACAATGTTGGGGGCAGACTGATTTGCGGGACCATATCCCAGATGAGCCCTTTGCCTAGGTGTTCGCTGCATCTTGGGACGGTTGCCAAGAATGTGTAATCACAATGAGCGAGAATACCAATATCGAGTGTCATGTAGAATATGATTGCTAGAGGGCGCATAGAGGTAATGAACATACAGTCAAACTAATACATGTACCTAATCCTATGTTAAAAAACCATATAGTGCATATTATACCTACCAATATACTTACGATTAAAGATACATAACAAACAACGTTCTAACAACGTTCTCAACAATACACGGCACGGTCAATGTTCAACGGACCCTAATCTTCGGCTTTCGAGCCTTCGGCTTATGTGTCTTCGTCTTCTGTCGTTTCGCCGGGCGCGGCGTGTCACTCCCCTCCCCTGCACCTCGTTTAAGTGCGCCGTGGACTCGGCGGTTATGAGGCTTGATGAGGTCCAGGCGCGCGAAGCGAACGTTGCCCGGGCAATCAGGACAGTACGAATAAAAGGGCATATGGCCCTTGCGAGTGGCGCGAATGTGTCGGAATAAAGTTTTCGGCTCCTTACATAGCTGTCCGCATGATCCCCCCCAGCGGCAAACATACATGCCGCCTGGACCGTCGGGAATAGCCTCCTCGATGTGTTGCACAAGGTGATGTTGGATGTCCCGCTGATATTGGAGATCCACAGACCCTTTATCA
The DNA here is from genome assembly GCA_014905825.1 of Lyophyllum atratum. NCBI lineage: Eukaryota > Fungi > Basidiomycota > Agaricomycetes > Agaricales > Lyophyllaceae > Lyophyllum > Lyophyllum atratum. The sequence continues at coordinate 111,598 of JACGCN010000018.1, forward strand.
TTGGGCGTATATGTGTCGTGCCGGAAGACCTCGGTGCACCTGGCCCACCGACACTCGTACACAAAGCCATCGTAGACGCCTTTGGCGAATTCTTCGTCGCGGCTGACGTCTGGGTGGTACACGCTTTTACTGGAGGTCGTTCGAGTGGAAGGGGTAGGAGTTTTGGGCTGATCAATGGGGAGGGTGGAAGAGGCCGGAGCGGAAGAGGTAGAGGCATGGGGTTGGCTGGTGGCGAAGGCCTGATTCGAGATATCCGTCAAGCTCCCTTCTCGGAGGACGCCAGACGGACCGGGTACGCGATAGTGGGAAGAGACGGTAGGGAGGCGCGAAGGGGTAGAGCCATGTGGTTGGCTGGGAACGAAGGCCTGATTCGAAATATCCGTCAAGCTCCCTTCTCGGAGGACGCCAGACGGACCGCGTACGCGATAGTGGGGGGAGACGGTGGGAAGGCGCGAAGAAGCGGTGGAAGTTGTGGCCGCCCTAGCGGGGAACGGGTATTGGAGGGCAGAATTGAACGTGAAGTTAAAATTCATGTTCTGGTTGAACGTAGGATGGAAATTATTAGCCCTATCATCCACAGCGTAGTACCGTTGTTGACCGGCGGTGGAAGACTGAGGAATGGTATGGGGGAGATCGTGACGGGCGACGTTCACGTAGGGCAAGGCTGGCGGAGGTTGTGCCCCGTGACGGTGAGTGGCATGAGGTGGAAGTTGGGCATTGTAGACGTAGGGCAGGGCGGGGGGAACATAGTTCGGTAGACCAAAGGTGAGAGGCATGGTGTCCTGGTTAGTATTCATGAGTGAGGGAGGGTGTGATCGGTAATAGTCATAGGTGAGGGGCGTCGGGGCGGTATCATGTGGATGATTGTAGTGGAAGGAGGGAACATAAGGAGCACCACCGCTCAGCGGGGGTGGAGTAGGGGCGTGCTGTTGCCTGTTGTAGAAGGTGGCATGGTCCGGGGGTGGTCCGCCATAGCCCGAGTCGTAGTATGCGATGGAGGCAGGAGACGGGGCAGTTGCCGTCATCGTTTGTGGGTGTGGTGGCTGTTGGAGTATCGTCGGTGGGTCGGAAACAACCTCATTGCGGTAGCTAGAGTCGACCGTTGATCAATAAATGCATGTTCAGCCAGGAGGTAGAGAGCTTTTACCTGTAATCTCCAACCGGACTTTCGTTCGACGATACTCCCCAGTCCATTTGGGGACATGAATTAGAATTGGCTTGTTGGTAGCCGCCCATCCAGCTGTGGTTGTGGATTGTAAATAAAGGACCGAGTGACTAGTACAAGAATGGAGACGTACGTGGGGTTCGGGGCGACGAACTCTTCCGCGGTGGGCGTCTCGAGGGGCATTTGCGAATGCGCGTCTATGTCGCCACCTGCAAAAATATCACTGAAGTGTGTATGAGTATGGCGAGTACAAAAATAGACGATCGACAAACTTCGTAATGTCCGTGGTCCACTGGGCGGGCCCAAAGTCGGCGAATATCGCTTGGGCGGCCTGTGAAGGCGGTAGGTTGTCGAGATCTTCAAGGCTGCTGCAAAGACGAACATTTGTGAGTGTTGGTAAGTGTGAAAGCAGGAAGACCAACGAACGTTACAGGTTGAGTGCTCCTCTGAGCATCCTCAACATCGAACGCGTCTAGAATTTCGGCGAGCCCGTCGCGTTGCATCATTAGAGAATGGGAATGGAGGTTGGGGGAATGAATGGAGAATGGGAACGGAGGCTGGGAAATGAATAACCTAAGCCACAGAGGCTGCCGTCTTATATACTGGGCTCGGGACGGTATGGCGAATACTCTCTGTGTTTTCATGTCCCAACTTGGCCAGTGTAGCGGCCGGGAGGTAGTTCGAATTAGGAAATGTGATACTGACCACCGATGTACAATGTTCTGCCCCGCCATCACATCACAATCTCCGCGAGGCATTGTTCTGGTTCATGACCAGGAAGGCGCCCAATATCGGCGGCTACCGTTCGACTTTAGTTAGTCACAACGACATTGACTCTGCACATAGCAACCATGGTGCAAGGCGCCGCAAATTGAGTCTTCTCTAGGTACAGTGCACGGGCAGGGGAATCGCGGTTGTACAATTCTACACGGGCCGACACTTGTAAAGCCGACAATGGGTCTTCCGAGAAGCCTGACGCAAGTAGTGTTGGAAGGTCTGTGCAATTGGACGGGCGGGACGAACTCGCTTAAAACACACCGGAGAATGGGTGCAAATGAAATATCATCGATACATCGGGTGCTAGTTGGTTATGCATCGGTCACTGCATAGTCTGGAATTAGGAGAGACTCCGTGGGAGAAAGTCCGACCGTCCGAGTATCCCGATACGCCCGCTTTGACCTAGTTCAAAGCGCTTTTTCGAGTGACTTCTGCTGAGGGGCCCGATGTACAGCTGTAGCGGGCGGTACAGGTCCAGTTAGTAGGGATGGTCGAGGAGAAGCGAGGCCAAATTCATCAAAAATTTGATTGAATCGACGCGCCCTATTTGAATCGGGGTGGCGTGCACAACATCTTCAAACGACGACACATAGATCAAGCATTCTTCCTGACGCGGATGTATTTGAGCTGCGTCGGCGTCAACGTATATTTTTGAGACGCACTGCAGCCCCGATATCCACCGTCACCATCGAGCTCAACCTTAATGTGGCTCGGACTACAACCCCAAAATGGAATCCCGGGTATTACCATATTCCTGGTGGCAGTCAAAGCTGGGCAGTCAACACAGATTTTGGATCGTCGCCGAAAAACTATCACATTTGGTCTTCTAGATCTTCCATGGCGACTACATGTCACCTCAAAATTTTTGACAAAGGAGAATACCACCGATGAGGAACAGTGCCACCGCTCCGAGCTCGGAGGTACAGGCCACCATGATCAGGGTCCTCGCCTAGATCGCGTAGCCCACCACGATACGCACACATGGTCACATCTCGTACTCCGAATCTGCACAGAAGTTGATAGCCTCGTGGTCATTGTGGGAGGATCTCCGATGACAGGGCAAGATATGTTCTGGAAAGCAATAGTAACCGGACTCCAACCAACGGGGATCCTCAGTGGCGGACAACGCGCCTACCAGATTTGTGCTGGTGCTCCTCTGGCCCTTTGACTTGGAGGAAATGGATTTTGTGTAAGTCTTTGCTCAAGCGCTCGTATATGCGCATACTAGATACTTCAATCTGCATGCACGCACTATTACCGAGTCGCGACTAATTAACTGAACTGGTCACCACGTGATTATGACGCGACGCGTCGTGTACCACGTGCATCAAAATTTCTGGATCGAAAAACTTCCGTCTCGCTGTCACTGTGTCGGTTTATCTGTGGGCTGCACGGTTATGCTCACATCCATTGTACGGTCCAGGACACGCAGGATCGACCTTTCTGCGACCTCAAGAGCGGTCAACAATACTCGTCTCTTCGAGTTCAAGTCCTTGAACGTTCCCCATTGTCGGTGTGGATGCCTACGGTCGTTTTCGTCGTCTTCGAAGGTTTCTGCGGACCTGGTAGAGGGAAACATTATACCCACGAAAAGTATTAGAAATATTGCTATAATTGCCCATGGTGCGCTCCTTTACTCGTAATACCTTGGTCTAAACGCGACTGACGGTGAATTTATAGTCGATCATGGTAAAACCACCTTGGTGGACCAGCTTTTGCGGCAGTCAGGAACCATAAAGCAGCTTTCCGCCACCGAGCAGGTTCTTTACACGCCAACTTCTTCCTCGGCCGCGAGTAACACTACCGCAGACAGCGCCATTGATAATGGTTTCATTACGCGCGTTATGGACTCCAACGACCTGGAACGCGAACGCGGTATCACCATTTTGTCAAAGTGCACAAGCGTAAACTATAACGGAAACCTAATTAACATCGTCGATACACCTGGACACGCGGACTTTGGAGGCGAAGTGGAACGAATCTTGAGTATGGTGGATGGTGTTGCGCTGGTCGTTGATGCCACTGAAGGACCGATGACGCAAACTAGGTTTGTGCTCGGGAAGGCTTTGAAACGCGGTCTGAAGTACGCCCTTCCTCGTCATCGTCTCGTGGCGTGTAACTGACCTCATCATGTAGACCTCTTGTCGTCCTCAACAAGGCTGATCGCCCTACTGCACGTCCCGTTCAGGTTGAAAGCGACTTATTTGACCTGTTCGCTACCTTGGGCGCCACCGACGAGCAAGTCGACTATCCCCTCCTCTACGCCTCGGCGAAGCAGGGCTGGGCACAGGACACACCACCCACACCCGCACCAGGCAGCCCAGCCTCCGCCGAAGTGACCCCAACCAACACCAACATGACCCCCTTATTCGACCTCATCCTCTCCCACGTCGAGCCTCCCACCCACCTCGATCGGACGCTGCCCTTCTCGATGCTGACGGTGCAGATCGAGAGCGACCCCTACGTCGGCATGCTGTACCTCGGGCGCATTCATACTGGCATCCTCCGCGTCGGGGACACCGTCTGGGCCATCGACGCTGAAGGCAACAAGGTCGGCGATGGGAAGGTGAAGAAGATCTACGGTCGGAAGGGGTTGGAGCGGACGGAGAAGGACGTGGCGGGTGCAGGAGAAATCGTCAGCATCGCTGGTATCAAGAACGGCGGAGTCAACGTCACGCTCATCCACCCCGAAGGATGGAGCGAAGACGGGCCCAAACCCCTCCCAGTGAGTCCCCCCTACTCCTCTCCCATTCCCAAGGGTTAGTTTCTGACGAACTACTCCTACTACAGTCAACGCCCATCGACCCCCCTACGATCTCCATATTCGTGCACGCCAACGACTCCCCCCTCGCCGGACAGGAAGGCACCAAGCTCACCTCCCAGCTCATCCGCGAGCGCATCTACAAAGAAGCCGAAACCAACGTCGCCCTCACCGTCCTCCCCGGGCCCACCTCCGAGTCCCTCGAGCTGCGCGGGCGCGGCGTCCTGCACCTCGGCGTACTCCTGGAAACGCTCCGCCGCGAGGGCTTCGAGCTCGGCGTTGGCCCCCCGAAGGCCGTGATGATCCCGGATCCGGACCCGGAGAAGAAGGGAAGGATGCTGGAGCCGATTGAGGAGTGCACGGTGCTGGTGAGGGAGGAGTATGCGGGGTCGGTGGTGCAGAAGCTGACGATGAGGAAGGGGGAGATGATTAGTTATGATGCGGATGAGGATGGGTGGGTGAAGGTTGTTATGGAGGTGCCGGCGAGGGGGCTTATTGGGTATATGGCGGGCGAGTTTAAGAATGATGTTCATGGGCAGGGGTATGTGGCTTTGGATTCGAGTGGTACGCTTTTCGCTGTGCTGATGCGGTGTTGTAGGACGATCAACCATATCTTCAAGGCTTATGAGCCGTACCGAGGCGCCATTGATACGGGTCGGAACGGCGCCCTGGTCTCTATGGCTTCAGGCGAACCATCCGGCTACGCCATCGCTCCCCTCCAAGCCCGCGGAACGATGTTCATCCACCCCACCGGCCAAGGCGAGTCCACCCCATCCCTCCCACCACAGTTGCGCTCCCTACTAACATGCTTGAACTCAACTTCAGTCTACCCCGGGATGGTCATCGGCGAGTCCTCCAAATCGCAAGACCTGTACCTCAACCCCTGCGTCAAGAAGCAGTTGACGAACATCCGCGCGGCGGCGGCGGACGAGAAGATCGTGCTGTCGTCCCCAAGGATCATGACGCTGGAGGAGTCGTTGGCGTATATGGGCGATGATGAGCTGGTGGAGATTACGCCGAGTAGTATTAGGCTGAGGAAGGTGGTGTTGGATATGAAGAAAAGGATGGCGATGACGAAGGGGCCGAAGAAGAAGGCGTAGGGCCCGCCTTGCGGATTTAGATTAGAATTATGTTTAGAGTAATTGAGTAGATGTTATTATACCAGCCGTATGTGGGGCCGTAATATACAACCACCCTTCACTATATGGCTTGCCTCTCGGGCTGTTGCGCCTTTCGTGACGGGGGCAGCCGCAGCAGTAGAACTCGTACCCGTGCCTGCAAGGAAACCCTACCACGGAACCAATATGCAGCAAGCTGTCTGCTTTCCTCCCTCGTAGGGCTCTGCTTTCTAGAATATATATACAACGTTACATATTGGTATAAGTTAGAAACAACTAAGTAATGACCGAAAAAGGCGGAGGTACAATGTAAGTATAACAAGCAGAACGTGTATCAGGCACATAAAAATCACGAAGGAGCCAAGAGATCATCGATTATACGTCGGCGGTGGTTCGTTCGGTGTATCATCCCGCCAAGTCGCCTGCGCTTGCCGAGCCTCTAGCTGCCTGATCTGCAGGCGCAAATCATCGAGCTGCTGTCTCACGTCCGCATCCTCGTGCCGCGTACTGTTGGTCCCGCTATCGGTGGGCACGGACGAGGCGGACGTCCCGCCTTGTATGGACGCCATCTGCTCGTTGATTCTCCGCTTCTGCAGCTCTAAGTTAGACCGCGCGGATTTCGAGTCGGGGGCTGAAGAGGTCGAGGGCTGGACGGTGGATGACGTGGGTACACTTGGTGAGGGAGAGGTGGTGGTGGCGCTTGTGTTCCCTGAGCTGGAGGTAGGTGCAGTTGCGGTCTTGGGTAGGTTGTTCATCGTTGATAGTTTGGTGCTGACAGTACTGCTCAGCGACTGAGGTTTTAGCACGGTGAAGGGTTGGAGTCGGCTATTCCGATTTTTTGGCCATGTCTGCTCGTCGCCAGAGATAGGCTCCATTGTGTGTTTTTGACGACGGCGAAGCCAAACTAGAAGGGCGAGTGTTATGGCGATTATGGCAAGACCACCGCTGACGCCGCCGATGATTGCCCCGATGTGGGAATCCATGGACTTTCCCGAATTCCCGTCGGAGGACGTCGAGGATGGCGTGGAGGTGCTCGATCCGGTTGATGACATTGAAACGCTATCATTCAAAGGTCATGTTAGCCTTAGACGATGGGGGAGCGGAAGAAAAAATTACCTTGAGACGGTGGTGGTTGGAGTGGCAAGGATTTCAAAGGGGGGCGAGTCTGCCACGAGCACATCGCTGAATTGCTCTAGTTCGTCACTGAGGTTCGAAATGATATCATATGGAGCTTACCTGGCCGTGGTAGCTCTGATAACGTATTGTTTCCTGATAGCGAAAGCGTTAATGTAGTGTCTATATGAAGATTTCGACTAACCTGCCCACTCACCTTGGTGGAATATCTGGCGGTATTGTAAACAGAGGACGAACCAAGTTGTCTATATCTAGTTGATCAAACAGCTCCGTGCCGTTCTTCTGGATGGTGTCGAAGAGGTAGATGTTGACCTTTGCTGGGTCCCCTTGCTCGGGCGTCACCTGCACATGGATAGTGTTGCCAGGAATGGCTGGTGGATCTGTTGCGTCGGGATTGATAGCGAGTTTGAGGGCAGACACTAGCCATGGAGCAATGGTGGGAACCAGCCTAACAATTCTTCCCATTTAAGCTAGAACGTTATAGAGGGCAAGAGGAGAAGACGTACCATAGGATGCGCAACACTTCGTGGATCCTCGAAGCCATACCAAAGAGCGGGCGCCTTGACCAGCAGTGCCCTGGCAGCGAACTGTGGGGGTGAGAAAGGAGAGGGAACGAGAACTGTGAAATACACAGTTGTCACAGACCCGGCTGATCATCGATCAAATTGAGACGCCATCATAGCAGTTCCCCCTGGGGCTGCGTAACCCTGTAATGAGAATCTTCAGCGCTTCAATACGTCGACTGGTGAAGCGTATGGACTTCAAGCAACGCGGCTATGAACAGAGTCCTTTTACGAAGGCTTTCGATGTGTTGACGTGATATGAATTGATATACATGTCTCCACAGTGCTGAGTGGACTTGTGACTTGTCGTGATGGCAAGACAGTTTGACGAATACAATCTTCGGCATCATAATCAGGTACCACTGTCTTCTGACGGAGACGAACCGATCCCCAGAATGCCTCACTGTCGACTGACGATTCACGCCATCATAGTCTTCGCGGTCATGAAAGGATGTGGTAGCGGTTTATGGAAAGGGTCTAGGAGCGTAGGAGCAATGTTGCTAGGGATATGACTGAGAGCACGAGTAGGACAGGCTTTACAAGAAATCTTGCTAGACGCTGATCTTCGCATTTGCTTCAGAGTCTTCTTGTCGTGCAAAGAATTTCAACCGCGATGAATTGTTATCTACATCTTGACAGGGTTCATGGACACAACTATGTCTTCGAGGAGGCCGCACTTGGTCCGCACCGAGGAATCAAGCAGAATTTGGAGAAAAAGGCACACAAGGCACCTGGTGACTGGAGAGCATGCTTTCTATGAGCGATCGTCGATGGTCGTGTGGGCACGCGAGCGAGGGATCGACTCACTTAACAAATGCCCAACGAGTCCCTGACACATGAGCAAACGGGTTGGGTCAACCTTGACACGATTGAAGGGTATGCTAGGGTATGTCGGAGAGCAGGAATATCGGAATCATCGATGATCATCGACGTTGAGCGAGAGAGTCAACTCCGAAAAGGCAATCGATTTCCACGGTCAATCATGAGACCGCTTCCGGACCCGGGTTGGCATGTTTGCTCCTCCCTCGAATGCTCTTAACATCTTCTAAGTCGCATAACTATCACTCAATGCTCCACCTCAGCTCACCTGAGCTCTTAAGAGAATGGAAGGATCGTGGACCCGAGGCAAATGTGTAAAAATCCCGGGGGGCGTGGAGACGATGTCGACCTAAAAGGCCGAGCAGCCATGGGTTTGTGAACGAGTACTGATCCCATGATTCGGATGGATCATCTACGGTAAAGACGATGGAAACTTTATCGCGCTAATCTTGGAGAATGCAGTGAGTTTATTCCCTTGTGAATCTGTATTTGCGATGCGAGTAACCCCGTGGTTTCAGAGGATTTTCCGTGTTCAAGAGGTTGCGCGTGGGCCCGCGCTAGACCTGTTGCCGCCCATACCTCGAGGCCAGCGCACACTCACCGTTCTTCAAATTACTTCACCGGCATGTGCTTCCGAACAGGTGAGGGGACTCGATGAGCCATGTGTGGGCAATACCTACCCGCACATGATGCCTCTTCTGGGTGCGCGCTGGCGCAGGCCTCGAAAGATCATCTGGACGTGAGCATTGTGCTTGAGGGAAGGCATAAGGCGCAATGTGACCTTGGCGACGCAGTTATATAACCCTCAGCTATGCGTTGCGTCTTGCACACTTTTGCGCCAATCCCGAATATTCCAACATGAAGGCTACTATCTCGGCTCTTGCGCTTCTCTCTATCGCTAGCCCAGTGCTCAGCGCAACCTACCCTTTGTCCGATAACATTGTAGGATCGGCCTTCCTGAACGCATTTAGCGTACAAGCCATCTCGGATCCTACTCACGGTCGAGTGTATGGGTCCATTCTTAACACCCATCTTTGACATGAACTCATCCTTTTTCAGGAACTATGTGGACAAGGCAACGGCACAAAGTCAAAACTTAACGTTCTCATCGAGTAACACCTTCATTCTTCGGGCCGACTTCAAGACAACACTGAGCGCTGGCGGTCCCGGTCGGAACTCTGTCAGGATCAAATCAAATAAGGTGTACACCACCCATGTTGCCGTGTACGTCTCGAGTGCTTGTTTCTGCACTGGAGATGACGCTCATCCTGACTATAGCTTCGATGTGCGACATATGCCACAGGGCTGTGGGTAAGTTGGTCGCGTTTTGATAACACGGAAAGTCCCTGAATCGTGGTTTCGCCAGTACATGGCCAGCGATTTGGGAAACGAATGAGTCCAATTGGCCTAACGGGGTAAGAAAGTCCTCCACCTCATAGCGCAAGCATACGTAAACGCGCTTACACTCGACAGGGAGAAGTAGACATCGTGGAAGGCGTCAACGACCAAGGCCCTAATGCTGCGACACTGCATACCGGTTCAGGTACGCGCCATCTGAAGATCCCTACCTTCAGACCCCTTATTCTCCGTCTACTTTCAGGTTGCACGATGCCTGCATCACGTCCTGAAACTGGGTATGTTCTTCACACCATAGTCACCCTCAGGTGCCCTAACCTGGACGTAGAACCCCGACGCAGCTCGACTGCAACGCAGCCGTGAACGGCAATGCAGGTTGCGGTGTCAAGCTAAGTTCAAGCACGAGTTACGGCCCGGCCTTTAACAACAACAAGGGTGGATGGTCGGTCTCCTTACGTATAGGCTTTTAGCCTGTGTCGATCCTCACATTGTTTTTCGCTTCTTCAGGTATGCAGTAGAACGGACAAACACCTTCATCAAAGTCTGGTTCTGGGCGAGGAACGATGGGTCTGTTCCCGCTGATGTCAAGAACGGCGCTTCTTCTGTCAATACCGATAATTGGGTACGAGAACGAACATCTTCAGAGAGGTTACCTGCTAATGACATTACAGGGCATAGCCTCCGCGTTCTTCCCGAATACCAGCTGTGATATCCCATCGCATTTCAGCCAGCACAATATCATCATCAACTTGACATTCTGTGAGTCGTGTCCCAATGTTCCCTCGAATGTTGAATCTCACGCCTGGCATCGTCAGGTGGTGACTGGGCGGGGACTGTGTATGGTTCGTCGGGTTGCCCGTCTACCTGCGTTGGTGAGTGCGGTTGTTGGTTCTGTCAAAGCCCTGAAGTTGATCGCTGTATATAGACTATGTCAACAATAACCCGTCCGCATTCTCGAATGCTTACTTCGACTTCGCCTCCCTCAAGGTGTACTCCTAAATATATAGAGCAATGACTAACCTACGATGTAATTGTGTCCAATATTGAAATGCCAGCAGTTAGATGAATTCTGTTCCATGCTACCACACCTCTCGATCGACTAGACTATCATTAGCCGTCGAACATATCGGGCTTTATATCTTCATGCAGAGGTGCCGATGTTTAGGACATCTGCGTCATGTGAGGCTTACTGGGCGCCGTGATCTAATAGTCGCAAATAATCAAACACTTTCTGTTCCCAATATGTATCTACCCTTGTTGCTGCGTATGAGCTTTATTTTGAGCGTATAATTTGAGGTTGAGGTTGATAGATGCGCGACGTGGCGATTGAGAGCAAAAAACTGCTGACCAAGTAAACCTCGCGAGGCTCTAGAATAGAAACAGATTCCAATCACGATATGCGCATTCTTAAAGCCTTGTACTTGAGGGGCAAACTTCATGACTGAGCAGGTACGGGAGTGCCACCAAATGAGCACACTCGAAGAGCTTAACCACCGATATTGAATGATCCTCTACCACATACATGACGACATAGAGCCATCGAGGATTATCAGTCTTCCAAATATGAGAGACTTCCCGATCGGGCACGCGTTGTTTGGTCATGATTTTGCCTATTGTTGGCAGGTGATGTTTGGGCTCGGAGTCTGACCTCAACCTGAGCTCGTCATCCTACAGTCATCCTACTCCTCCTCGTTTAACTCTCCTCCAGCCTGCCACCGCTCGCGATGTCTCTACTGGCCTCTGGAATCTTTTAATCGACTGGGGTGGACCCAGTTACAGTGTTTTGTTCGTCAAAGGAGGTTCAACAAAGTCCAGACTGAATCCCACTTGCCAAGTGAATGTGCCGCTAGGATTGGTAGCGCGATCGTCGGTCTCTAGATCACGGTATACTCTCAGAATAATAACCGATTACTTCTACTGTCAGGCTGTCATGATCCATGGGTTTAATGCTCAAGTATGCTGCGATCGACGATGAGCCGTCACAAACTCAACAGCCTAGTCCGCCCTCCTCGATCGGCATGACCTCTAACCATCTGTCAGTCGCTCCAACGTGAAATGCTCTGATTCTGGAAGAAAGGACGTATCATGCCCGAAATCGAGGGCGGTTGTTAAGAATGAGGTGAACGTCAATTGTGGAAGCCGTGGTGAGTATCTCAACTCCTGCAGCTATTTGCGACCAATAACCCCTAAAACTTCAGATGCTGTCAAAGCAAAACTTGAGATAGCAGCTCGGTGTTCGCAGTAGACAGTGCCACCGCCAACGATCGGAGGCCATCGCACTCGCCGTTGAGGGTGGCAGTAACGGCAGCCAGAAGGCGACAAGCACTGTTAACTGTCGTCACAGTTATCCCGTTCTTGAGGGACGTGTGATCCTCGTGTCTTTCAAGAGACGAGACACGAAAGTAAATTCAATTGCCGGTATGTCAGTGACACGTTCATTGCCTAATCCAGGAAACGTGTAAAATTCCAACATGCGTACATGGCCCTGCGTTCTCCCGCTAGCTCTGCACTCATCGCACCTTATGCGCAGTCCAATAGTTGTCGGCCACGCCATTCGACAACGAAGCCGTCATGATTTTCTATACGAACTGGGTGGGAGTAACCTTCATGTCGAAGAGTAAGACCGTGACAACAGATGGCGCAGCAACTTTGCGTTACATGAAGGGGACACTTATCCTTCATTAGCTTCAGCGTATGCTTAATGGCTATGGGTAAGCTCCCTGCCTACTTTTGGATTGGTACTCGTTAATACTATTGTTCCCGTAGACAAAATTTGCTTGTAACCTTCAACGTTTTCACCAATCGCACTCACAGTCTTCAGTAAGTACATGTATTTGACCGTAGAGTGTACGATATTGACCGACGTCTAGCGAAGGGAGTCAATCGGGCCTCTCAGGCCGCCACTTCTGTGTCACTCTGCGTTTGAGTGAATGCGTCCCATGAATCCCTAAGCGGCAAGCCTAGGATCCGACGACCAATCACAAGCCTGGGTCTTTCTTCCACTTACTCCACAAGGCACCCTATTGCACGCAAGGGTGCGTCCGAATCGCCGTTTTTGCGTGCAAAAGCATGCGAAATGGCATGGGCTCCTCTCGCATGACGTCTCTTGGGCATCTCCTTATTATGATTCTCAAGCTTGGGCTACTTGGCTCACCTCGGAGTCTCAGATATCTTAGGCTTTTACCCGTCATGTTTGCTGGTTTTCTCGCTCCTTTCCCTCATGAATACAAACGATGTTTCATGCGGTAATCCGTTGGTCGTGGCACCTGAATTTTTACGGGTTTCTTTCTCGTGTTTTATATCCTTCCACCTCGCCTTATTGCGCGTGTACGAACATTCTCACTTAAACCCACCCTCTGGAACGCTATATTGAGCCTTTTGAAGCTTGGTTCCAATCTCCATCGCTGGAGGTCCGCTGCGACGCAGGAAATTGAAGGCATACCTGGGCTATGATGTCGATGACAAATAGCTGCTCCTCGGAGCCTCTGAAACTCAAGGTCGTACTAAGGAGCCTCCAGCCTCCTTTCTTCCACAGACCTCCTCGCACCCCTTTATGGGATTTCATCTTGCAGGCGGCTTTTGTATTCCGTGACTAGGTAAAGGGGCGGGGTTTCTTATACTATAAAAACTGTATGATCTCCTTGCCAAAGACTCATCTTCCAACCCCGGAACATCTACAGTCATGAAGTTTACCAGCTTCGCCATTTCTTCTGTCCTTACCGCCTTTTGTGTTCTTTCAGTTCGTGGCCTTTAGTTTCTTCTCTACCTACAGCGGCATACTTATCTATCCTTCCAGGTGCACGCTCAGGGTGCTCCTCAGCGCTGCGCCGACCCCAGGCAGGCTACTCCATGGTACCGCTCGTTCAAAGCCAACGTCGTCGATCATTTCTACACCGCTAGCCGCACCGAATGGCTGAACTCGATCAATGCCCTTGGGTACCGCAACGAGGGTATCGCTGGCTACGTCTTCCGGAACCAGCAACCCGGCACAGTTCCTTTCTATCGTGATTACAACAGCCAAAGGACCGATCATTTCTACACCAGGAGCCTTCAAGAAAGCCGCAATGCTGTAATGTCGCTTGGTTACACCGCTGAGGGTATCACAGGTTGGATCTACCCCACCGCTTCCTGCGGCGGCGTCCCCTTGTACCGTCTATTCAATTCAGCCCGTTTCGACCACTTCTACACAACCTCCGTGGCCGAGCGCAACTCCGCTCTCAACAATGGGTATAATAACGAGGGTATCGCTGGTTATATCCTCCCTTACTGAGCCATTCGGTGGGCATCTTTTCTCGTTCACTTCTCGACTTTCCGCTGACCGTTTCGTCGCTTTTAGTTCTCGGCCTTATCCACCCCGCTCCCTTTTTCGGTCACTTCTCGACTTTCCTGACCTTTGGTTTGCGCTTACGATTCTCAGCCTCAGCGCCACTCGTTATCCACCCCACTCATTAAATCTACTGAAAATTCCCCTCCTTACCGCATTTGTATCACAACGACAAAAACCTGTCTATGCAGTAACAGGGAATATTCGTTTAAAGTTGAACAGAGGGGCTTTTGAGCACAGTCATTTTCCTGAACAGTTCCGATCCCACAACGCACCTCAGTGGAAGCGCGATCAAGCCTTTCTACATTGCAATGTGAATTGCTTCGACTTGGTGGTTACCGCTGATTGCCAAGATGTCATGACGAACAAACATAATCGGTCTAGAAAAAGTCGATGATCCAAAGTATGCCATCTTCCAAACTCAATCAAACTGTCAAAATGGTCAAGAAGATGCTCAGCTGTCGGCCACTGAATCATGCGTGTCAAGTCCACCTAACCTTCATATTTCCGTCCACCTCATGCTTTCGACCGTTCTCGAATACCTAAATAGCGACTCGTCTTTATTAATGTGTTCTTATTCTCGACGGAAATCCGTGCCTGGGGATCAAGGGATCTTCACTTCTCACTCTCCGAGTGACAAGATCAGCCTCTAACTTCCGAGAACGTGTTCTGACGTACGCTGAGGTTTTAGAACACTTGCATGCGGTCATTCTGAGTGCAGCATCGACGTCTTTCTCACGACACAGGCTAGAAAGCTTCCGGTGACCTTCTATTTCGAATTCACTTGCTCATTTTTCCTACAAGCTCTCTGACCCTTCTTATTCTTATCACAAACGAAGTCGAAGGCCCTGGTTATGGGCGCAGAATTGTCGGACGTTACATGCGGTGCTTCTGGCAAAACCTCTGAATGTGTCGTGTGGTAAGCCACCGGACACAACATTCATTAAGGCCCAGCTCTGGAAACTGATGGTCCTTGGCCGCCGACGTCAAGAAGATGGATGCCAAACAAAACGCGAAACTTCTTATTTTAGCGCAAAGTAGATTGAGCCCTTGTTAACGCTCCTCCGCTTCCGTAGACTTAACAGAGCCAAGGACTTTGTTTGCCGTATTGACACTCATGCATCGGAAAGCGGACCACCTCAATCCGAGGTGATTTTCGAAATGTCCCAGGCGCGCGACGACGGATCCTTCCTATTCTTTGAACTCAGCTGGACAGCGGAGACTGGACGGGCGCAATTGAGCGCTTACGGTGGCTTAACTTTGCGCCTAATGAACTTTGTAACTTTCGACCCTTGAACTCCCCTCATGATCCCCCCAAGAGAGCCATTTTGTGGTGAGTCGGTATCATTGAAATAACAAATACCACTTTCCCCTTCCGTGGATCCGCATGATTTAATGTCTGGCTTCAATCAATAGATGATGCTAAGACACGAACTGGCATGGCAATCCACGATGTCCATCAGCCCGCTTAGTACATGATCAAAGAATAGGCTATAGAAACATAGAGACATCAGCTTTTCCCCATTGAACCAAGTGTCGTGGGCAGTTCTTACAAATTTGTAGCTCCTCGGGGAGACACCTCTACTGACACCACGCAGACTGATTCGGAGGCATTAGTCCGGCTTAAAGGGGACCAATCAAGAAACCCTGAATCGAAGACGTGCCAGATTTTGAGTTGTTCTGGGACCTACTGTACTCTTACGACCTGGTCTTCACGTAACGCGTAACACAGGCCGTGAAGAGAAGAGATTTTCGGCCTCGTAACGCGTAACAAAAAATTGTGAAGAGTGTTACGGACTGAAATTTCGACGGTCAAAAATCCCAAAAAAAATCCACAGCAGGATGTCATGCAATAGGTACACTGAGAATCACTTGACTGAATGGTCGTGAAGAGATTCAACCCTTCGTAACGCTGAATTCCGAGCCATGAAGAGCTGAAGAGATGAAAATTTTCGTAACGCGTAACACCCCTCGAAGACTAGGTCGTAAGAGTACAGTATTCTTCCACAAGCTCAACATACGGCACAGCGACGAACCTGGCTTCTTTTCCGTAATGCTTCCTTCTGGTCGTTAACAAATTGACCAGTTTATCTGTGCTATCCCCTACCGGGACTTCAGATACAGTGGTCGCCTTGCTCAACGTCGGCTGTTACAACGTCTGGAGAGTCGGAAAAATTCCGAATTGCAGTCGTCAACCTAGAGTATTAAGGAACTGCTCTCAGCGTTACCCTGCAGCGAAAGATGGCGATACTATCACGCCCAATGGTCGATGTCACTGTCCCGCTCCCACGTGTTGCCGAACTTGGATCTCGCCTGACAGCCTCGAGTTAGCCAGCATGCATTTATGGGACACGTTGATGTGAGATCCCATCCCATACATCCACCAAAACCCCCACAATGACTGCCCCTCGCTACTCCAAACTCGAAAACTCGCTGCTCGCACGGAACGTCGTTGGCTCCAAAAGATTTCACCCAGAGTTCTCCTTTCCCGATGCCGATGTCATTCTACGATCCTTCGAGGGCACGCTGTACCGTATCCATTCATACACACTGCGCACCACCTCTGGCCTCTTCGACACCATGTTCAATCTTCCACAACCTATGAAATGCAAAGGCGCAAATCAGGGTCACCGCGAGCAGTTGGGGTCGGGGGAGGACGGAGATTACGAACCTGAAGAGATTCCTATCTACGAATCGGATTTCGTCCTCGAGCGACTCCTTCGTCTCCTCTGCAGCATCCCTGTTCCATCCTGGGAATCATATGATGATGTGGACCGCGTGCTCACTGCAGCAGAGAAATGGGACACGCCCGGGCCCATCGCCAGCATACGTGCCGCGTTGACCTGCCCACAGCTACTCACATCCGACCCACTACGCCTATACGTCCTCGCCAAGCATTTCGACTGGAAAGAGGAAGCGAAGTTGGCTTCGACTCAAACGCTGAAACTGAACTTGCATGACCCGATCCATGCTCCGACGCTGGCCCGATTATCATCCAAGGATCTGTTGCCGTTGTTGAATCTCCATCGGAAACGGCGTGATATGTTTAAGAGGCTCATTGACAGCCCCGAACGATTTGCTGCAGGAAATAGGTAAACCTTAGTTCTTGCTTCTCGGACTTCGCATTGACTCACGTGGTTTACAGTTCGCCATATCACTGCAGCCGATGTGGAATAACGCAGCTGGACAATCATACGTGGAGAGAGTACAAAAACGCCATGTTCGCGGAAATTGATAGAAGGCCGCTTGGAGACACTTTGGGGGTGGTGGTGGGACCATCGGCGGACTGGCCGGAATCAAAAGCCTGTTGGGAGGCGACGTGTAAGATGGAGGGATGCGGAGGGTCGAACTACGACAGAATTGCGACGCTGCGGCAGATTCGGAACTGTATTGACCTCTTGCCATCCACGACAGATGATTGACGGTCTTTGGGCGTTTTCTCGAACGGATTGTACTGATAGCTCTGTACTTAGAATAAAATGTAGAAGGGTTCCATCATTTTCGGAAAGACATACCGTCACCTATTGCTCGCCATAGAGCGACACTTCGAGCAGGGACCCCGTGAGGCCGAGACTCGACATAATGATGCGCATGCTTCACCACGCTTGAGACATGCATGACCACCCTGGAAATCGAACAAGTCCGTCGGCACCAGTCAATCCATCTCCCCGTTTCTTGTATTCGACTAGCCAGAGGAGTATGCGAGAGTTGGACAGCCCTGAGGAAAGACGTGGCACCAGGCGCGCAGAACGAAGGATTTGGTTGAAGGGTAAGCGTTACAGTAAGAGGCATTCAGGGTCCCAATTTTCTGGTTGAAGACACCAAACCGCATCAAGGGTGGATAGGTTGCGGAATTGTGGCATTGGGCAGATGAGAGCTCTTGATTCACCCGGGATCATGAGATAAGATGCGCAAATCCGAGCAAAATCTGACTAGAAGATATAAGTATAGGGGATGCAGTCAACATCTCGGTGGACATAAAATCCTATGAAGCCGAGAGCCTTTTCTTCGGAGTAGTCGAAAGAGCAACTTGCATGGAATTTTGAGAAAAAACAAGTAAGGTAGAGCAAATCCATACTCATCCAATGTTCAGGGTCCGTTACTGATGTGTGACGGGTGGGTTAGCATAGGCACGTGAGACGGGCCGCTGTCCCGCAAACGCGACGCACGAGATCGTCGTTCGACATCGCCCGCGACCGACAGCAATAGTTGAAGACCAAGTTGAAGGGGGACTGTATATAATCTAAATAAATGTAGCGTAGACTTTTGGAATATAGGATCACAATCCGGCTTTCATGAGGTCGTCCATAACTGTGTCTGGCATCATCCGGTGTCCTCTATACTTCCGGGATGCCCAGGCAGCCTGCTTCCCATCCAGACCACGATAATAAGCGTCGATGAAGCGGCGAGACCGGCGAGCATATCTGTGATGAGATCTAGATCAGTCACCATCCAAATCAGTCATCTGATGAGACGCACTTGCGCATAATCCCCACGGGAACAGACTCAAGCGCTGACACCACATTTTTCTCCAGATCCTCTTCCTTGGACGACGGGGGGTACTCACGATACACCCGCTTCGCGTGACCCCAGCATTGCTCAATGAAGTTGAGCTCACAGTGGAATTTAGGCAAGAAGACGGCCTCAAAACCCTTGGCCTTGCATGCGATCTCGACGGCCGACAGTTGATCAGCAAAATCAGGCTGGTTGTAGAGTACGCGCCTCTGGCAGCAACGTGTCGCACCTGTCGCGCACTTGAAGCCTTTGCAGGATCCCTTTAGCTTCGCGTCTTCAGTAAGTCCACGTTCCTGCAAAAGCTTAGTCGTTCCCTTGAATGTGCCCAGGACTGTCACGCTCGGCGTGTCGTAAAAATGATGCGGCTGGCCACTCGGAAGCCGGCCAGGACCCATCTGCACGGTACGCTTTTGTGGTTTTCCACTCCCCTCAGCGTACTGAATCTTTCCATCAACCATGACAGTAACCGCGACCCCGAATTTCGTTGAAGGATTCTTGGTCATGTTTGCGGCAGAAGGTGCTGTGGCAGGCCGTTTCGTGTGAGTGGTCGCATTATCAAAAACAAAGACATGCTCATCATTGGGATAGTGCTTATCGAGGATTTCCATCGCACATTCCGTCTGCGCGATAATCTCGACGTTTGTGAAGTAGCCATCTCGATTTTTACCTGCTTTGAAAATAACGCGAGCTGATTCCATCCCATCAGGAGATCGTAACCATCCGTAGTCAGCAGAAACAAAGTCGGCGACCATCAGCGAAGCACCTTCCCCCTTTGCACGAGGGACCGCTTTCTCCGACTCATGGACCCAACGCTTCTTCCGGCGATCATGGGCGTAGAATGTCGACTCGTCATGGAACCAGATCACGAGCCGCCGTGGTTGCGGTTGCTCTCCTTTTTCCTCGTCCTTTCCATCGAGTGTCCAAGCGCGCATTCTCGGCTCAAGCTCCTTCCATCGTGGAAGGAAAACATTCTGCCGGTAGTCAACGACATCCTCTCGTTCATGGCCATCGACATATTGCCCGGAAGGCTCGAGTGTCCATCGAAAGCCAATCCGGCTGAGCCAATTTCGCGCGGTCATCTCGGTGATCCCTTTTTTCATCCCGTATCGCTTCTGCACATCCAGCTGCGCCATGTAGCGAACCACATCCATTGCAGAGATGTATTTCCCGATTGATTGCAAGTGAGTGAACAATTCTTGCTTGAGACCCTCGTCGTCGACGCGGGATTTATTCCAGGTGCCGTAGATATTTAATGGAAGGTCCTCGGCATCTTCGATGAATGCAGATGTCCACTCTCGGAGGCGTCGAGCGAACCAGGATCCCTTTTCCGCCGTACGTGCTATGTCCAGTGAGGCCGCCATCCATTTCTGGTAAAAGGGTGATTTGACATCGGTGTATGCCCACAGAAAGCGCTGCATTGATTCGAGCCGGCTTCGCAGAAGTAGGTCGAGTCCTGGATCCTTGTAGCCATTACCTGTATCCCTCCGTGGACGAAGGATGCCTTTGATCTGTTCATGAGCAGCCCGCGCGGCTTCGAGAGCTGGTGGTTTCCATCTTTTCTCCTTCTCGTCATCACCGGCCTCTCCCTCCCCATCTTCGTCACTCATCCCGGGCTCATCTGGTTCATCCCCATAGTGTTCATCCTCTGTAGGCTCATCTTCTGCGGGTTCCCGGACATTTGGATCTTGGCCGGTGTCCATCGGATTTTCGGATGTGCCGTGAAACAACATGTCATCCATTTCCATAGGTGTTGATTCTAGTCCGGCCTCGAGTTCCATAGCAGGTTCATGCTCCTGGGATACAAAGAACTGGGCTGCAAATTCCCATACAGGTGGCGGCCCTTTTCGCGGTGAACTTTTGGTTGGTGAGCTTTCCCTTGAGATGGACCCCCGAAACACAGAGCTTTTGACTGTGTCGAAGAAGGATCTTGCCCTGCTCTTAATTGTATCATGAGCACCTGGGATGGATGGTTCTACCTGTTCAGAATATAAGTTGACTGATGATTTATTGCGGATGTCGCGTCTCGACTCACATTCTCTTTTTCGGTGTCATCAATCTCGGGCTCAGGTGTAGGTTTTTGTTTCTTTTTCTTCGAAAAGTTTCCTAGGTTGAAGAGGTTACAAAGCTTTCGCTTTGTTGGTCTAGCCATTCCTCAACAGCTAAGTAAGACACAATGCTCGAGGGTCGATGTCGACGGCGCGTTGGACGCGATGTACTTAATTGTATCACGTGGTCGTAGTGGTAGTAGTGGTCATTTGAGTATATATCAATAACAACTCATTGAGTTCGTTTCTCGTAAAACTGAAACCCACAGATATTTAGAAACATGAAAATCGAATTACTGTGGGTTTCCGATTCATTGTAAAGTGCTTGCTGTAATTGGTATAAAATTTCCTTGCTTTTGTCACGCAAAATCACGCGCACAGCCACGGACATTAGATGAGTATGGATTTGCTCTACCTTACGACCAAAGGCGGCCAGGCCAGGGCCGGTCGGCATTTGCCTAGACGTCACGTGCTTGGTTTCTATTTATAAAACACAAAATCGCTCAGCCTTGTTTCACCTTGCATCGCCTTGTCAGAAACAGGAGGAGGACTGTGCAGTGTACACATTCCCAACACAAACATACTTTCTTTTGTCTCAACAAAAGTGGCATTTGACTCACCGCAATCGGTCTTCCCGGGGCGGCACCGCACAGCTTCAACTGGTACGTTTGCCTTTACGTGGCGGATTTCAACACTCTCTGTAGTGCAGCAGGAATGCTCGAGTATACTACTACTGGACTGACGAAGTCTTCTAAAACGCGAAGGCCCCCATCTCCCCGCTGCCACTGCAACGACGCTAAGCAGTAACTGGTTTGCAGGATGAACGGGACGTGATTCCACATGATATTCCGTGCCCGCCAAAGTCCATTTGTGCACAGGAATGGTGAGGTCCCGGAAAGCCCGATCGCCGCGATCGCCGTATTGTATTCCGGTCTAATGATCCTTTCAAGCAATGCGACAAACGATATTGGACCATTCCATTTTCAGCGACGAGTTCATGGAACGCGCTTTTGTATTAAAGGCCGTTGAAAATCAACCTTGCCTATCTCATTTCTCCCTTCCCTTCTTTCTTTACCTGTCATGATTTACGCGTCCACATTTGGTTTCGTCCTCGCTGCTCTTCCTGCGGCTTTGGCTGCAAGCATTGATGTCTCTGTCGGTGCTGGCGGAAAATTAGCATTCGACCCTCAATTTGTTACTGCTGAGGCAGGTGACATGGTGAACTTCGTGTTGTGAGTAACGTGCAACAATTCTGTGCTCTCGACTCACGTCCTGACCCTTAGCCATCCCAAAAACCACACTGTGACACAGTCGTCTTTCGAACAACCATGTGTTCCCCTCCAGGGTGGTGCCGACTCGGGATTGTGAGTGCTGCTGTTGTACAAAGCCGAGCACTACTGATATCCTTTTCTAGCATGCCCGTCGCCGCGGAGACTACAGATCTTCCCAATTTTCAATTCCACGTTGTCGACACAAACCCTGTGTGGATTCACTGTCAGCAAAAAGGTCACTGTGGACAAGGCCGGTGATATCCAACCCACCCAGAGGAATCAGATTCTGACGTTCAATCTATTGTCTCTAGGAATGGTCTTTGCGATCAACGCACCAGCAGATCCCAGCCCGAAGTCCTTCAAAGCTTTCCAGGATCTTGCCATCGCCACCAATGGCACCGCAGCCAGTACAGACACGACCGCTGGGGGAGCATCAACTTCGTCATACGTCACCCCTCCGGCTCCCCAATGGCAAACCGCTACCGCCACGGTTACGTGGGCCAACTCCGTGTACACCACGACCTACACCAGTTATGATGGCACCCCACGTGAGTTATAATCCGTTCTTTCACATTCGACACATTATTCAGGGCAATATCCACAGCTCCTACTCCCGCTCCCCAGCCTGCCGACCACAAGATCGTCGTGGGCGTAGACGGCCAGCTTGCATATGGCCCCTCCAACATCACTGCTGCTATCGGTGACACGGTCACGTTCGAGTTCCACCCCAAGAACCACACCGTTACCCAGTCTAGCTTCTTGAACCCGTGTAAGGCCCTTGCCGAGACCTCCACGACTGGTCAAGTGGGATTCAAGTCCGGATTGTGCGTCCAGCTCGCTTTCTTCCTTCTTATTCTTTTCTGACATCTGTTCCAGCCGACCCGTCGCCGCCGATGCCACCGAGTTCCCCACTTTCAAGATCACCATTAACGATGTCCGTACCCTATCTCTCCTGAATGAAAACCTATGACTGAATGATTGCTTTTGTAGACTGCGCCCATCTGGGGATACTGTGGCCAGACGAACCACTGCAGTGCCGGCATGGTGTTTTCCATTAATGCGGTGGAATCAGGCCCCAACAACTTCGCTGCTTTCGTCGAACTTGCCAAGCGTTCAAATGCCACTTCCACCTCAAGCGGTGGCACCGGCACTGGCTCCCCGAAGCCTACTTCAGGCGCTGTTCTGGGAGCGACTATTCCATTTACTGCCATTGTCGGACTGGGAGCTCTGGCCGTGTTTTTCTCTATGCTTTAACGGACGTTTATCGACGAATCCTTCTACCCTCATGCTATGATTTATTATATTTCCGAACTCTTTATCGAATAGAAAAGTCGGCGTAGTACAATATGTATATCGACAACCGCCATTGTCAATAATTGCTATGCTTTGATACACAAAGTATACTTGGACGGGCTATGCGAGATATGGATGTGTGAATTGACATTAACAGTGACGCAAAACGCGCTGGTAAAGAATCACAATGAATCCGAAGAACCTTTACTCTCTATACATCATTCCAATCCCAAAACCTAAGGACGGGCTAAGATTCGGAACCGGGACATCACGAGAAACGCGTTCGTGACCCAGAGTAATCAGGTCCTTCGAAGGTGTAGGGGAGTCAGAGGTAATTGATGGACGGGCTGAAGTTTGACATGATCTGCCCGAGTATGCTTCTAAGTTCAGATCATATCAAGAAAGGGTCGACAGAAATGAAGAACCGCCCAAAGCTGAGCCCTTGATGTGAGAGAGACGCCTACTGGCAAATGACGAACTTGAAAAGTAGAAGGTATAAGTATGATAAGTACATGCACTTACATGCATAACGCTAGTACTGTAACCTCCTCTGTAACTAAGAAACTGGGGAAGCGTCTGAATATTAAGCTCTACTGGAACGTCTACTGATGTGTATCTGACATTGACCAAGTTAGGGACGAGACCCTGTTCTCAAAACAAAAACGCCAATGTTATGATGTTGCGCAAGTTCCATCCACCTCGTGCCCAGGGTTCATGGCCACCCAGTGAACACGTTTTTGTCCACAGCACACCTTGCTTTAACTCCACCATGGCCGCCGCCCAGTTTAAAGACCCCGCTCGCAAAATCCACCCAGCTTTCAACTCGAAAGAAGGAAACGTCGTTTTGTGCTCCGCAGAAGGCACACTTTACCGCATTCCGTCATTTATATTGCGAAATACATCAGGGCTATTCCGCAGCGTGCTTCCTCCAGCCCAGAAACCGGGGCAGAACACAGAGGCGCAGGTTACGGATCCGATTACAGTCGATGAAAAGGACGTTTTCGTTGAGAGAATTTTGCGTCTGATTAGTGGAATGGAAACGCCGAGATGGGAGTCGTTCGATGAGATTGACGCCGTACTTTCGCTCGCGGAGAAGTGGGACGCACAAGGCCCAATCTCTGTGATTCGGTCAGCGATTACGGCGCCCAGATTCCTAGCAGAGCCACTTCGCTTATACGTTACCGCTGTCCGCTTCGGTTGGCATCAAGAAGCCAGGCTTGCTTCGACGTACACGTTAACGCTGTCTCTCTACGAGGAGCAGTACAGAGCTCAGCTGGAACGACTTCCAGCGAAGGACTTGATGAAGCTTCTGGATTTCCATCGGCGGCGCAGGGACGAGTTCAGAGCCCTCATCGATGGCGATGAGCCTTTTGACGGAGGAAATTCTACCAATTACTTGTGCCCTGGGTGTGGGGAGAAAGTCGATAACCATACGTGGAGAGAGCTGAAGGCGAGGATGTTTTACGAGATGGATCAGAGGCCGATGGGCGACACTTTGGGGGGACTAGACATGGAGGAATGGCCGGAATCCATGGCGTGCTGGATTGCAAGCTGCAGGAAGGGCGAATGCGGAAGGCCTTATTACAACAAAGCAGTTACGTTGCGCGACATACAGGGCTGTATTGACAAGCTTCCGATTACCATTTGACGAGATTTCTGATTGAGGCTAGGACGGGATGCGACAGAGCTGTGATTGACAGAATATACCGGCATGTAATGGTTGATACTGACAGATAGTTCCATTCGCTCTGGGATTAATATACGTTGTATACTAATGTGACGGTTTCGATGCAGGAGGTCGAGGTATCGATTCTGAGAAGGGTTTCGGGAACATTGAGGGGCAGCGGGAAGCATTTGCATACCTTTATGTATTCCAACTGCGAGAAGACCTCATCGTTTTTGTTCGTTCCAATATGTGGGTTGCTTATGGAGACTGGCAGTGGGAGGCGGCCCAGGCGGGGACAGCCTGGGACAGCTCGGGAACAGCCCGAGGCTGACAGTGACAGGAGAACATGTGGCAATATTTGTCTGGACACGTGGTTACAAACAAAGAACTTCATGTAGAATCATTGATCGCCATTCGGCGATCCTGCCAAAATTTACATTCACCACGACCACCTCTACCATGTCTGAAGAGGAGGCTGATATCTCCCTGGATTCCATGTTCACAGTTAGTCGTATGCAACACTAAAGGGCTAATGTATTCAACTTCATTCCAACGGCGCCTCAGGAACCGCCTCGGCCACCAACCCCAGATCCCACTGTTGCAGTGTATAATCGCGAAAAATCTGGAAGCGCGGCAGCCGAGGATTGGAGGGAAATCGAGATACAGCTCGTTGGGGCCCATCCTCTATGGGGAAACTACCTGTTGGAAGCTTTCCTGCTTACGTTCGTCGTTGATCTCATTCGTACCAAACAGATGGAACGCCGCTCGTGCTTTCGCTTCATATCTCGATGAATACCAGGAACTCTATCACGACAGATTCGTCCTCGAACTCGGCGCAGGAGGTGCCCTTCCTAGTATCGCGGCGGCTAAAAATGGCGCTCGAAAGGTTTGGGAAGATCCTGCTCTTCATACTCTCACTAAAACTGCATCGCGATGTGCAGGTAGTGATAACGGACTATCCCGATGATAACCTTGTACAGAATATTGCTCTAAACGTAGAGAGAAATATCTCCATTCCCGATCGAGATCGCGTGTCAATACAGGTCATCCACTGAATTGATAGAGGTGTACTTCATTTACCGATGGCTTTCAGGGATATATCTGGGGCCGAGCGGTTGAACCCCTGCTGGATGCTCTCCCAAAACCCATATCGCAAGGCTTCGATTTGATAATCCTCTCGGATCTGATTTTCAACCATTCCCAGGTAAACCGCACGTATAGATCTACGCAGCTCAATTCTGATCATCTGTCTAGCATGACGCGCTTCTGGCAACATGTGAACTGGCTCTGGCACGTATACCTTCGGGGTCGTTGGTCTCATCTTTCTCCCCATCCGTTTTGGTTTTCTACTCCCATCACCGGCCACATCTCGCGCATCGGGATATGGAATTCTTCCAAAAGGCTGAGGAACGTGGGTGGCAGTGCGAGGAGGTCTTGACACGGAAATTCACCGTGCGTTGATATTGTTCCAAGACTTACACCATCTAAGAGGCCTCGCTGCGAATAGCCGATGTTCCCGAACGATTCAGGCGAAGAATCCATCAGGTCTACCGTACACGGATGGAAGCTAACACGTTCGGCATTAGCTCCCAGTAGGAACACCCACGAGACTGCGTAACATCTGTATGATTACGTGCGCCGCAGCAGGTGGACATAACTCATAACGGAATGAAAATGATATATGAAGAATATAAAACTACACATGTGATAAAGCGATAGTAGTCCTCAACGAAGACCCAACGGCTAGGTTTGTCCGTCTCCCTGCCCCTCTATCTTCAAATTTCCCCTTCCTTTCTAGCCGCCGTCTTCTTCCCTTTCTTCGACGCTGGCCTCATTC
Organism: Lyophyllum atratum; assembly: GCA_014905825.1. Lineage (NCBI taxonomy): Eukaryota > Fungi > Basidiomycota > Agaricomycetes > Agaricales > Lyophyllaceae > Lyophyllum > Lyophyllum atratum. Next base: position 138,242 of record JACGCN010000018.1, read on the forward strand.
CAGCCTTTCCTTTAGTCTCCGCCATCACCTCCCCGGCCGCCACCAACCTGTGGTAAGCTTTACAGCCTTGCAGATGTCTTGCACGTTCGCGACCATAGGTGCCGCAGCAGTACTCACAAAAGTACTTCCAGGAAATATGTGACTTTATGTGGCGGTCCATCGTCCGCCTTTCCTTGTACTCTCCCGTCACATCGCACCCTCCGTTCCAGCGGCATACCCGTGTGCCGTCATCCTCGCATGGCGAAGCATGTTCGTTAATATGCTTCTCAACTGTTCGGTTGAACTCAGCCTCCTCCCTGCTGCTCGAACCCTCGAGCTCGATCCGTGCCTCGCAGTTCCCCCATTTACAATTGAAAATTTTGGCGCAGAACACGCCTGTCCTGCGCTCGTCTTCGGCGTAACGGATGGAGGGGAGGAAGGACAGAGTGGAGGGGTCGGAGGACGAGCGAGTAGATCTGGACCACCCTCTGGAGTTGTTGGAGGACGATGAGCTTGCGACACTGTACGCAGTGGAGGGGGTGGGTGAGGGGACATTGTTGAGGGAGGGTGAGTTGGGAGATGGTGGCAGTTGGAAGAAATCAGACGGAACGGGGGAGGGAGTATACGGTGGCATCCCCTGAAAGAAGGCCGTCGTGTCAATCAACTGCCCATAGACTCCTGCTGGCGCTGCCAGAGAGGCGTAGGCATTTTGCTGGTCAAAGTCGCGAAAGTTGGCGGCGGGAGAATGGGAGAATGGTTGAGGGTAAAAGGAATTAGGGTTGAAGAGTTCAGCGCGTAAGAGGTCGTCGGGTGTCACGGAGCACGTATAGGATGAGGAATTTTGTAATCCAGCGTAGTGGGACTCGGGGAAGGGTACAGGTAGTTCGTTTCCGTTATATTGGAATGCCGCTTCTACGGGTGTCTGAAGACCCCAATTCGCCTCAAGTCCCATAGACCACGCGGCGGGCGCTGTGTTCGGGATGAGGGAAGGAGGCTGAGGAAGTGTCTGATAGGATTCATGACTGAGAAAAGTAAATTAGCTTAGTTCATCGGGTAGAGAAGTGAATAACACGTACGGCGCCCACATTTCTCCACCATGACCTAGCCCGGCCATCATCATATACTCGACGTCGTCGAGTATAAACGAAGTTTCGTCATGAAGGGGCGCAGAGCGGTAAATCGATGTCATGTTCGTTGAGAGCGGCTGGGTAAAAAGTAATTGACGGAAGGTGGTTTGGTCGGAATGGGATGGCGGCTGAGTGGCTCCGAGATGAGTATGAGTATGAGAGTGATTCTCCTAGTCCAACCGTTTTTAAAGCCACCACAGAAGAAGTCAAAGCTGGCGCACACATTCCACCTATGCATCACCGTGCTAAAGCGTCGAGAATTGTGTCCCGATTTGGTCAGTGAGCGGTCCTGGCCACGCGACGTTTATAGTCGAGTTAATTCCGTGCGCTAAGCGAGGGGTCTTTGCACGTCACTCCCAGAGCATTGTCCCTCCGTTTTGAGTCCCATCGGAGATGATGTGATTTCACAACAGGGTGCTTTCCCTGTGTGATTTCGGGAGATGGGACGATAGTACTAGCAGTTGCCTGTTGCCTCGTGCTGTGTTGCGGTAGAAATAGGTCTTTCATTCCCATCTGGACCGAATCATCATATTCTAACTAGCTATAGCACCCATCACAAGAAAGCGGCTGCGAGAGCAGTTTCGAGATCGGATAGTGGGATCCAGAGCAAAGCGTATAGAGGACGATGCACGAGCTGCCTTGGTGATACGGGAATGTGCTGTACGCAATCGGGCGCCTATAAACCGGCGGTCAAAGCAAATGGTCGGCTGTGACCCTCTGGACCTGCCAGACGACCAGCAAGCCACGACGCCAAAGCCGCCACGGGATCTACCTGAGGGGAAAGAGCCCTGGGCTGCGGGCGAGTTTCCGATGTGATACGCTCTCGTTGACGAGCAAAGTAGCAGTACGAATGATGTGGTCGGCATCCAGCGATCGGTATTGGGATGGAGCGGTATAGATGATGATTTTGATGGTTTGGCTTTGCCCGTGTCGCATATGCCACCGAAGCAGATAAAATCGCACGGTTCGCTTTGACACCGAAAGGAAAAGTGAAGCTTCGAATCCTCCCGGGACAATTGTGTGAGCACGAGCCTTTTGAGGCAGGACCGGCGATGCCAGGGGCTGGGATAAAGGTGAGCGCCTGAGGCGTGGGTGGTGGTATGTTAACGCGGGGATGCGATACTGCATTGATATACGATATTCGCCTGTCCGACAGAGTAATCAGGGCGGACTCGGCGTCAGAGCCTGGTCAAAGCTTGCGATGTGATGGGTCCACTGGGCAACACTGGAGTCAGGGACACAGTAGTTCACCGACATCCTAGAGCACCCCTCTGTCCCGAAAACTGAGCGACAAAGGGGTAGTGGAGGGTTCCTTACATCCCCGCCTCGAAGTTCCCACTCAACATGAGGCTCGGTCTGTGGGACTGTGATTGAGTGGGTGGTGGCGAGCGTCGCCCAGCGTGGCATTGGCAGGTTCAGGAGTTCCCCTGTTGTGCGTGAACCTGCATGACTTGTTCAGCTTTAACCATAGAGTGTTGAGCCTAGGATGGAAGTTTGCGCTGGATGTGCCGGCTCTGGGGGCCCGGTCATCACGTGTCCTTGTTTGCCACGAAGGATTTGACAAGCAACGCGTCGCGTCGCGTCCGATTGGGGTAAGCTCTAGCTTCGGTTCACTTGCCGAGTTATGATTTACTCAAATCGTGCTGATGCTCAAGAGCCGCAGGCTCTGGAGTTCATCTTTGTCAATTTAATTGATGCAGGCCCAGCTGTTCATGGATATTCCCCGGGTGTTATCCAAATATAGCATCTGCGAGAAAAAGAAACAACAAGCTTTCATGGCTGCATAGAAGAGAAAAGGGGAGAAGTCCTTTTACAAAAGTCTGATGATCTAAGAAAACACGATGGACGGCAAGCTTCTGCTTGGATGGGTTCCCCCTTCGAATTCAAGAGCAGAAAGGAAAAGCAGCCGGAATATTGAAGTACTGATGCATGCAGTCGTCAGCAAAAACAAATGAGGTAAAAGCGCATGCGAGACGAACCGTAAGATGGGCAGGAGTGACGACAGTGAATATAAGCGGTATGCTAGCTGAGCACGTTAGATCCTCGCCGGTAGCCGCGCATTGTTTGGTGTACTTGAACAAGGAAGTCTTGAATGAATCAAAGTATGTCCAGTATTCAACTCCTGTTGGTAACGCAAGAAATGTCAGAATGAAGGACAGAATCACCCTTACGGGTGACCACGAACCATGGTGTGCATAGTCTCCAAGCCCGAACCTCGGGGGGATGTGGGGAACCCTAACATCGTATCGCGTCATTCATAGTGAAAAAATCGTCGAAAAAATGAAAGACTAACGGATCTGTAGTGTGGACCGCTGTATTGAGATCGATGATCTTAGTTCACGAGAGCGTTTGACATGGGAATATGGTTCTCACCACGGAAATGCTTGCCGGGGCCAAACTGTTGGTTCACCCAAGTCGCATACGCGGAGTTACCCGTCCTCGAAAGCGCGGCACTGAGCTGGAGGAGCGTGGACATGATTGAGAAACCGCTTACCTAGGCTGGCCATATGTGTACATACGAATAGGGCTGTCGGCAGTTATTTTAGACATGGTCAACTTCGTTGTAACCAATACAGCGGGTTTAAAATGGATACGTACACATTGGGAAAGTTTTGCTTCAAGGTGATCCCTGCAAGGCTCGAAAGCGCTCCTGAAAACAAGACTGCTTAGCATAGATACATAGGAACGAGGGGCGAAATATATCACCTCCAAGAGAATGACCGGTGGTCACAATGGTATAGCCCGGATGACTCGCCAATTCCTGTCGAACAGTTGATATGACGATTGCAGCGATGGAGTTCCATCTGAAAAAGGGAAAACAAAGTCGTATCCGCCTTCAGCAAACGTTCACCAAACTAGTATAGAAGACCTCACGCTCTGAGAAAACCACTGTGCACAGCGACTCCAGCTGGTACGATGCAGCGTTAGTCTCTATCGTCACGACACATATTGTCGAAACATACCAGGGGCGGAAACACCTGGGGAGGAGATTTTCGTCAATCTAATGTCGGCGTCTATGATAAAGTCTTGGATCGAAGTACTGCGTTGATAAGGGTTAAACGGATCAGCAAGTTCCTAATGGCAGATAGGCTCTTACGCTGCGCGTAAGGACAGCACTATTTCCTTTCTGGTATCGTCGCGAGCGATGAAGCCTTGGGTGTCGGTGGGCTTATCATCCAGCTAAAATGCGAGTAGGTAAGCCAACGTAGACTTGTGAACTCGATTCCTGTACCCTCAAGATGAAAGTATTTCCGTTTGGGCGGGGACAGATGTTGAAATGCGTAGAGGCGGCGTCTATAACACAGAAAATGAGTGACGTGGTGGATGTCACTGGCCAAAATATTACCAACATTTGAAATAAAAGACCAGATCATCGTATACCGCTTGAATGATTCTTCCCGTCAGCTTGGATTCGAGCACAGTATGAAAGACTTCAATTACCTGAGGAGATAGTTCTCTTCTCCAATTCAACCGTCTCTCCCACTGGCGTGGAAAACACTGTTTGAACCAGCAGGATAGAAAATAGTGCGGAAACTAGCGCTGCTGTAGGTGGCCGCATAGCTTGCAAAGTGATTCGAGAAGAGAGTCAGGAAATTTGCTGTCGAAATACAGCTTCAAATGCCGATACTTATAGGACACTCTTCCCTCCTCGAGAGAAGCAGGCGGTGCAGCGCATGTTCTGAGCACATTTCGGAGCTCCAGGGAAACGAACTACAAGATTGCTGCCATTGACAAGTTGATAATCAGTTACTTACGACACAGCACACTGCTACCCTCTCTGGAATTAATATTAAGCCCTTTGACATATCGATCGTGCACGAACCGTCGAATGTCCGATTCGATGAACACAAGGCAAGGTAGACTTGATAGGCGCACATCACAATGCCTTGTGGTTCTCTGTCACTGTCGGAATTGACGACTCAGAGCGTCTAAAGCAACACATGCATGTCATTAAGTCGTGACAGGCCTCCGAATTAGCCTCCGGGCGCTAGTCGGGGAAGGAAACAAAGAGGTGCCTCTCCCACGAACAGTATAATGAATCGAGGGATGTTAGCATCCAGTGTTGAAATCTTCGTCGTTGGCAGGTTGCTCGTTCGATAGGTCGGAAATGAATGAATGCATCGCGTCTAAGACGCAATGATTGTGAAACGCAGACGACATATGGTGGGAACAAAGTAGATATGCACCGAGACCAGTCTTGTGGGATCATTCTGCGATCGGTTAACCTGGTACGGGAAGTAGGGTCATCAGAAGCGGTGTTCACAGGTCATGTTTAACGTCACAACTGTGTATGAATGAGCTTTCACCGGGTTTCCGGTCAATCGTGTGGTATCCAGCAGTGCGCCACGGGAGACCGTCCCATGGCGAGGCCACGGCCCAACTTTTGTTCGTGGTTCAGGTAATTCACGCACATGTGTAGCCGGGCCTGTAATCATCGTTAATGAAACCTGGCTCGATGGGCAAGGTGACACCGACCTTGTGTTCTAAACTCATGCATCACGCTGTTCAAGACCCGTGGTCCGGGCACACAGGTCTTCGAGGACACAGGGGCTAGGAGTAGGCAGATGACGAATGGACCAGGCGAAATCACGTATACATAGACTGTGGCGCCCAAGATCTGGGATTTTTCTTACCGCGCCTTGCCCCCTGCTAGATTCATAGCGCTGAGGTCGTGAAATGGAAGCTACCTGGAGACCCATGATCTCTATTATTCGCTTCCTCAATGCAGAGCACAGAAAAAATGTCAAGCCGGCTGACAGTGACGAATGTCATAGATTGCAAATGAACTGAGGCGAGGCGATGGCGGTCGGAGAGATACATAGGTATTGTGTCACGGCATGGAGACGAATATGGTCAAAGAACGTGGAAGCGACATATGCGTGCCACAGGCATTGGACGGACCCCAGTCAGGGTGCAATATGCGTCTCCATGACCTTCTGGTAGCCTGTTTCGGAAAGAAGAACGCCCTTCTGTCAACAGTGCATTCGGGCATCCTACACGCGAAAGCCGCACCTTTTCGTTCAGCCAGTAGACCGGCGACAAACATCAATATCGCCCATCCAGTTGAGAACATGCTAAGAGTCGCGACCAGCACTGACACGATGGCGTAGCCGATCGACTTCTTCTGCTGCCACTTCGGACACGAGTACAGAACTTGGATATTTGCTGAGCCATTCATTGTCAAGGACTGCATGGATTGGGCTGCATGATAGAGCGTAGAAGGCGGTAGCATGGGGTTGAGCTTGCTGGAAAGCGTCTCATTCAGCGCCGATGAATTGATGAAAAAATTATTGGGGATGGTATTTCCAAGATCGATCCGAACAGTGGCAAGGATGGTCTGAGCAAGGTTGAGCGTCCCGAGATATATATCCGTGCCTATTGGGATGAGTGGAGTGCTCAAGCCGGGCTCGTTTACATCGAAAGTAGAGTGACTAGCATTGGACCATACGATGGTCGTGCCGATGATGGTGATATCCGGGGGATGAGTCGCACAGGGATCACTGGGGTCTCGAGAAGCGGGGCATGGAACGACTTCGGCATTTCCAGACATGATAATAGGGTGGTTAACCGGCGCTTGGAGAAATGCGTCCCAAAGAGGTGTGAAATCGTCCCTTGCCAGCTGCATCCTAGGGAGAAATCGTGAGATTCCGCAGTGATCTATAGAACGTCACCGAAGACTCACATATGGTTGAGCACACTGGATCTTGATGTGTCCCCCGTGCCCGTGTCGTTAGACCCCAGTTTCTCAGGGTTAGCTCCAAGCAGCGGGGGTGAGTATTTTCCTTTCAGCAGGGTCACAGAAAACGACGTTGTAGCCAAGATATTGAAGCCGCCCACGTCTTTGCAGCTAATGGCGACTGCGAGATCTGCAGAGCGAGATTGCATCTGAGCGTCCATATATATAGCAATGGCATCGCAGGTTTCAAGCGTGGATCCGTTGTACGCGAAGCTTCCAACATGCGAATTATTGGTAGAGTAGCCGACGGTTACCAATTCCCACTTGAAAAGGGAATAGTTGGTGGTGAAGGTATCTCCGACGTTGAAGCCATGTGGGTCGCAAAGCGTTCCAGGCTCTGAACGACCGTATCCACCAGGGAGAAGGCGGTCATACCAAAACGATTGCGAGACGTTGAAGTTGTCCCGAAAGACTGTCACTGATTCATAGCCGACGAGAATCGCTAATGGATATTTCGACGTTATCGACGTATTCCTATGTAGATATAGAAATCGGACTTGCCATTCAAGACAGCGAGGACCCCTAAAGAAATTACAGCAACTGCGAGAACGATAGGCGTAAAATGTCGCCACGGGAACGCTTCTTCTGTGGGACGCTTGAGCTCGAAATCCTGGAGCTTTTGGATTCTCCGTTGAAAGGGACCAGGAGGTACAACGGAACTCTGCATGATCGTGACTGGGATGGAGTTTGGTGTTGAGTGGAATCTTCGTCTGTCAAGGCGATGTGTCGGAATTTATTGGATGTACTTGCAAACGTGCGTTTCATGTCTAGAGCAAAGTCGCTGCGAAGCCTATTATTCTTGTACAAACTCAGGAGACCCCAAAACCATACATGACGGGAGGCCTGGTGACTTACGATGGTCTATGAGCGCAATTTACAGAGGCGCCCTAAAAATACATCTCCATACCAGGCTATACTTCTGTGACGTGTTATCATAAGAAAAACGAAGCGATACACGAGGCGGAGGTACCTACGCACCTGAGTACATCAGAAAACATGGCGCTGTCTTGGTTAAACGCTTGTTGGGCGCTCTACGCCGCCACAAATCCGTCCCAACACATTTCTGACGTTTCGTATGCAAGACCCCTGGCAGCGTGGGTTGTGCTTCTCGTTGATTTACTATGATAGGCCATACTCGTGCGATTGACGCCTGCTTCCAGGAAACCCTCAATAGAATCCGAGTCTCGAGCCGCAGGTGAGGACGAGTCAGTAGTAGAGACGACTGAAAACTGATCTGGGACGATTGCCCATGATGATCACGGGCCCTTGTTTGCTCGTGAGGGTCATGTGTTCAACAAATAACGCGTCGCGTCATTTCACGTCCTCCAACAAATAACGCGTCGCGTCACTCCCGAAGGACGCGAAATGATAGTCGTCAGGCAATGCACTTCGAGTTACAGGCGCATTCCCCGCATCCTCGACCGGTGTAAAATCATGGCGATTCGTTGCAATTAATCGTAAGCAATCCTAAATTCATACTATAGCTAACATATACAACATAACCCAAACCCGCCACTCACTGCGCCTCCCCAGCCCTTTTGGAGTTCTCGTAACATTCCAGCGTAACACTCGCCATGAACCCAGGTATGCACTGCTCCTTCTCAATCCAAAACCTCATCAGGTCAGGCAGATCCTGCGGGCCCCCCTCGCCCTGCGCGACGAGTTGCATTCTCATCTGCTGCCCTCCTTGGGTTTGAGTATTGTTGGGCGAGGAAGGCGTCGGCTGAAAGACAAATGACGCGTAGAGGTCGTATACCGACGTGACGCGTACTTGGCCGTTAGGCACGAAGACGAGCTTAACGCCGAGGATGGACGCGATGGCGTCCCGGAATTCGGCACCTTTGGCGATGTATACCTACGTAGCGAAATTGAATATACCGTTCACAAAAAAAACAAAGAGTAGAGGAAGGGAACGCACCTGCTTGAGCCTCAACAACCGCTTTTCCTTCTGCTTCACCACCTCCTCCAGCTCCGTCTTCTCCCGGTTCACAAGCTCCCAGCTCTCCCTAGGCACGAGATCTTCCCTTTCCCCTCCCTGCCCCTCCCTCTCCTGCTCCACTTCTCCCTGCCCCTGAACCGGCGCCCTCGCCTCAACCTCCCTCAACCGCTTCATCAACGCCTCATTCTCCCCACGCAACCGCTCCATTGCCGCCTCCCTAAGATCAACCCAAGCCCTCGCCGGATTATCCCGCATCTCAAGAACCCGGACCCCGGGTGGGACGTGCCGTCCGCCTGCGATCTCGCCTTGGAGTTCGAAAAGGGTTTGTTCGAGGGTGTCGATCTGTTCGAGGTGGGTAGTAATGTGGGTTTCCGCCTCCTTGAGATCTGTTGAAGTTCATGTTAGCGCGATCAAGGAGGGTAGACAGAAAATAACTCACGTTCCTCGACAACCCTCACCCTCTGCTTTGCCTTCTCCACCTCTTCCACCAGCGCCTCTCTTGTGCGCCCTGTGCCCTGCCCCGGTCCGCCAGAAGCCAGGAGAGCGTCCGCATCTCCACCCAGCGCGTCAAGCTCCGCAGCGAGCTTTGCATTTGCGGCCTTGTACTCGCCTAGCAGTCCCTCGAGCTGTGCGATGCGCTGCGCCTGCATATCCGCGTCGTGGTGTTGGTCCAAACTTATGTTCATAGATCCCGGATCAGGTGTACGTTCGCGGACCGCACGCGCTTCTGCTGTGTAACTCGCCTGTCCGATGACTTTGTCAGCGTAAAACCGAAAGAGAAGGAGCGAAACTAACCAACAAGGCTTTCAAGCCACCAACCTCGCCCTCCCTCAACCGCACCTTCTCCTCTGCCCGCCGCACCCGCTCCGCCAGTACGCTCTTCTCTGTTTCTAGGATTTCGGCCTTCGTTTCGGCAGCCTCAAGGTCGGGGAGACGCGCTTCGAGCGCACGCAAGGCGGCTTGGGTCGTCCCGTGCTCTGAGAGCAGCTGCGCGTGGGCCAGGCGGAGGGACGCGAGGGCGTGGGTTTGTGCGACCGGAGGTGGCGTGCCAGCCGGTGTTGAGGGGGTCACAGCGGCTTGTTGAGGTTGGGATCTTGGCAAAGGATTAGTTATGATCGAGGGGGACGGTGAGAGAATGAGGAAGAAACCTACCTGGCGCGTTCTAGCTCCGCCTCCAACCTCACTACCCTGTCACGCAGGCCCTCCATCGCACTGAGCTTCGTCTCAAGCGCGCGCTTCTCCTCTTGGAGCACTGCAATGCTCGCACCACGCTCTTTCAACCGCCCCAACTCGTTCGTGAGCTTCGCGTTGTCCCTTTCCAGCTTCCGAAGATACGTCGTCTGCCGGTGCAGCTCATCTTGAATGACGGCCATGTCGTCAGCGCGGACTTTCCCCTCGCCGTCCCCATTGGCAGGCGCAGCACCTACACGCACACTCTCTAGTTGCGCCTGAGCTTCAGCCAGGGCTTCAGTCCGCTCATCGAGCAGACTTCGGGCTTGTGTCAGCTCCTCCTCGAGGAGCCGAGTGCCATGTTGAAGGGCCGTGAGTTGTCTATTGTGCGTCTCGGCCGTGCGTGCACTAGTGCGGGATAGCGTGGCGTGCGCTTCCTCGAGGTCCTCGTGGGCTTCTCGCAGAGCAGACAGAGTGCTACGAAGAGTCCGGAGGTCTGTCGCGGATTTGATCTGTATAAAAAGGTTAGAGTCATAATTCCTAGACAAGTTCGATACATACCTTTTCCGCTTCGCGTTCTGCGCGCTCGCGCTCTTTCTCTGCCCGCTCCGTTTCCTCCCGATCAACGAGCCACCGTCGGTCCCGCTCGAGCCGCTCGATCGTGAGGTCCCGCTCGCGGAGCTTGCCCTCGAGCTCGACTTTGGCTGTCTTCAAAGCCACGAGCTGTCGTTCCAGTCCGGCGTGGGCAATAGAAGAGGTGAAGACTTGAGTTTGAGTCCGATGTGCGCGTTTGGCGCTCGCGACTTGGGGGTCTGTATTGAGTTAGAAGTGAGAAATTTGTACAGGGCTTAAGCCACGTTGGGCATACCATGTTCGAGATCGGCGGCGAGGGAGTCGCGCTTCGTGGCCGTCGTTGAGCGCAGGAGGAAGCTAGAGCGGTACGACGACGACGACGGCGTTGGCGTCGACGGGTGGTTGTCGTCGGCCATTGTGGTTTGAAAGAGAGTTGTTGATGCTTATTTATCGCATCGCTTGTACACCTTCCTTTCAACCGTGAACCACGTCTTTTGCCAATCTTGTGCCCATCTGTGGATATCTTAGGCTCATCCTTGAGGACTTCTATACCTATGCTTTCAACTGATTACTTGTTGCCGACTGACTTATGGGAACCCGTGATGAAACAGCAAGAATGCATCAGTAAGTTCGGTCCACTTGTTACCTTCTCAAGCCAAGGCAGTAACGAAGAGTTGCAGTTCAAGGCATGCACTCGTATTTCAGTGTAGTGAATATCTGTTAAGTATCAAACATTAGGCACCCCCCTTTCTGAGCAGGTCTTAAATGCGCTTGAAGAAATATTAGAACGTCGGGCAGCCACAAAAACAAACGTATAGCTCACCATTATCTTCATGTCTATGATAGCAGTACTCATGGTGTTCGATCCCAGACTCAAGGACCAAAGGAGCCCTTACCCATCCTTTCTACCGAGAGCCTCGTTCGGTCTAACCACCGGCTCTCTCACGAACAAGTCCGGCTCTGTAATACAATCCTAGTAGGTATAACTGACGAAATCGTGGATATTGATCATGATATCCTACACCTTCAACTGAAGATCAACCGCTTCATGGAGGACATCAAAGTCCTCAAAGAGTCGCGCGACCAAAAACGAAAAGAGGTAGAGTTTCATACAGCCTTGCTTTCCCCTGCCCGCCTTCTCCCGCCCGAAATCCTTGCCAGGATATTCCAGTACGCCGCTTCATTCGACCGCCACGGTCCTGGACCGCGGTTTAACGCAGCTCCCTTTGGCTTATCGCACGTTTGCGCCACATGGCGAGCTGCCGCTTTGGGCTGCTCCGACCTCTGGAACAGGCTTGCGCTCCAACCCGCCGACCCCTTCCCTGACAGTGCCTGGTCTTATATCTTCAGCACAGTCATGGTGTCTTGGTTCGAGCGCGCCAACCCGTCCCTCCCATTATCTTTTTCATTTACGCACCACGGTTATACGCCCTATCTGGCTCAAGACATAGAATACGAAATCTGCCGAAAGATCGCACATTTCTCACCTAGATTCCTTGAGCTCCACCTCGCGCTTGACGAATACAGCATTCTCTTGCCATTTTTGTCACTACCCGGCGACAGCCTCCCGTTCTTAGAAACCTTATTTTTCGTTGGTGGAAAGAAAGCCGAGAATTACTCTCGGATAACTTTATTCAAGGCCGCCCCTCGTCTCCGTGCGGTCACTCTCCACAACATAAGGTCATCCGTGGACCGCCTTTCAATTTCCCTCCCATGGAGCCAGCTATCCCATCTGGAGATCAAAGGGGATATAAGACTAGCAGCATTTGCTACTGTTATATTCCAGTGCACACAGATTGAGTCAGCATCGTTTGCGAGCGTAAATCTATACTCCGAGGACTCGTCATATAGCCAAGTCCAGCCCACGTGGCCCGACGACGTCGTTACATTGGCGCGGTTGATGACACTCACCCTCGTCTTCTGGGAGTCAGGGAGCAGGGAAGACATGGACCGTGCCCTTGGAATCCTCGACTTGCCTAAACTGCAGACCCTCACGCTCGTGGGTGATTATGGGCACGATGCATGTGATATTCTTTCCAATGTCGAGCACAACGTGACCCGTCTTCGTCATCTCATCCTCGATGCCCACGAGGACGCCGACACAATCGCCAAGTTCATCGAGATTAGTGATATGCTAGAAACGCTGACGGTGTGCAGGTGTGACCTGAATCCGGATATCATGTTGAAACATCTCAGACGTTCGGCTTCGCTCGTCCACCTCGCTTCCTTCACTTTCGCATTGTCTTACAACGGGTGTTACAGGATGTCGAGGTTCCTCGAGGAGGTACTCCGCGTGGCTGATGAGTTCTGCGACCTCGTTTCATCTTGGATGGAGGATCCCTCCCGTCAGCGTCCATTGGAGTCTCTTTCCTGGTACATCTATGATATCGATGGGAAGACAGCCGACGAAGTGCGCGCCGTGCTTGAGCGCACCCACACGAGGATCCGTGGATTAAAAGGGCATGGACGTGTGGGCGAAGTAGTGTTCAACACAGATGTTTTCGAGACCTATAAGCAATTTGCCCAAGCCGTCGGACTCTAGGATAGACATGCGGTCGACATATGTCGCTGGCAAATTGTAGGTGTGGTGGGGCGAGGAGGTCGAGGTCTGGGGCTCATAGTACTGATGAGTTTTTTGTATAAAGTCGTTTAAGATATGGAGGCTCTGAGGTCGCGGTCGACAAATCCGTCTGCCAATGAAGCAGTTGACCTTCTCTGCCGCGTAGACATCAAGCTCGAACTCCTGCTCTTTACAGTCTCCAAGCTCGGAGTTGCCAACTTGGTCCTGGTCGTGCTTGAAGATCGGTCGGGTTCCGGCTCGGACTTACGGGTTGTGAGAGACGCGCCTTGTAGGCTTGATTATTGAAATGTTGGAGAAGTCTGAGAGTATATCGCAGGGACGGGTGTCAAGATCATGGTCGTTGTTGGAAGAAAGTGTTGACCTATATTTATGCCCTCCTTGATCGCGACCATGCACGACGACTAGTCACCTGCTCTGATCAGACAAGCATCCATGAAGATCCCTCGTCTTGCTACAAACGACGAGATCGCACTTCATTCTATCCCAATAAACCATCTCGTCACCGAGTACGAAGAAAGATCCCACCCCTCCAACAGTACAACACCAGTACAACACTCTCCAATGCCTCGTCCGGCTCAGTACGATTGATGACCATACCCCCAGTCTCCGCAGAACTATCACACAGCAGAAGAAGGATGACGCATCGAAAGTACGTCACCTCTCGTAAACCCGACATGAGGAGCATACCTGGGTCATGAATCCTGAGGCTCTCGCTGCGTGCATTAAAAATAAGTAGGGTCAAAAAGGTCAGGTCTTTCCTGTTCGGGGATCCCCATGCTCAGAAGTCTCCCGATCGAAGAGTAGCCGTTCGAGCCCTCAAACGAACCAGAGACTCGACCATGCGGATTTAATCCCAACGCGACTTTCTTTTTGTACATACTGCAGCTAACACTGCCTGGCGCTGCACTTAGCACGGGCGTGGCGCGCCATAAGGATCGTAACATCACTCAAGACCTCCCTGGTACGTCTGTGTCAATGTCGATCCCGAGCCTATGTCCAAGCCCTGGCTGACGTCCAGCTCGATGCCTTCAGTGGTAGCAGAACCCACGTCACCTTGAACGACTGCATCTTCTTCAAGTAACGAACGATGCGATGGATCCCGAACACGGATCCCTGATCGTCGTGCGTGGTCTTTCATCACATTGACGCTACATGCCGAGGCAATCAAGACGCACTGAGGATCTCAACACCTGTATACTGATGCCATTACGAAGGTTACTTGGCAACTTACGAAGAGGACAGCTTAAGAAATCTGACGCGGGACGCTGAAAGCTATGATCGAGAAAGGTCTGATAACCACCAAATTACCCAGCACATATTCTAACTAACTACCCAATGTAAAAACCACGCTGCCTCTAGAGGTTGATGTTGATGGGGGTGCAACCGATGACAACAAGACCATTCTGAACGTGGACGTCAACCAAAAACCATGGACGAGAGATAGCTGAGGTAACTTACGAATTTGTTGTCAGTGCAGCAGACGGGCTGCGACGTGCAAGAGTTTCCTCCCGCACCGACCGCGGAGAGGGGGCTGCAGTTGACTGCGACAAATCAAGGTTAGGACTTCGGGATATGTCGAAAAGAACGAAATAGACTTACGACCAACTTGACCGGTAATATCCTGAACGGAGATTCCCAACAAGCCGAGTAGGCCAGACATGTTCTCGTCCGAGGCCTGCATGAGAAGTAAGGAAACGAATTCACGTCAACGCTGAAGGCAACTTACGTTCTGCATGCTGTTGCAGCACTGAACCTCGCCGGTGTTGCACTGGCCGGCAAGGGCGAGGAGGGGAAGGGCAAGGACGAAGGTGGCGGCACGAGCGAACATGGTGGAATAGACGAGGTGGTAGAACGGATAGGTCGTTGAACTGAAGTTCTGTGGTGTTCTTCCTCACCTTATATACCACTTCCTGCCTTGCTTTGGGATATTTTGCGTTGTTGTCTGTTTTTCTCAATGACTACGTACTCCGGAATACATTCCGGGACAGAAGAATCGACTAGCTCAGGGTCTTGTCAGAATTTGTCACTCTCGTCACCGCCGCACTTTGTGGCGCGCCAGCGGCCGGGGTGATCGAAAGTCAACGGCTAGTCCAGCAGTATTCATTTGAAGTCCGTATTGAATTTCTACCGCCCAACGCTTGCACCTTATGATGGCACCTGGGGTGGATGCAGCACCTACCAGGTGGCAGGACCGTACCTACCAGCATACTTACCAGCGTTAAACGTTAATTAAACATCTTCGTACAACGAGCTGACAGGGTAAAAGGAACGTTTTCAGAGTCAGTGTTCGCCGATCAAGCCAGGTACCTCCGGTTCCGTAATATCCGTCGACAGCTTAAAATTCACCCTGCATCAGGGTCTAGTTTGAATTTGAATTTGCATGTCTCTGCGTCTCGGGTGCGCGGTCTGAGCAGCTCAGATCTTCCAATGCCCCATGGACGCCCAGCTGGACGACCACTTGTTTTCCACTTGCAAGTCGAAGTGGCAAAATGTTGGACGGAAGAACGATGTAGTTAACTGAAACGCGGCCATGAGACGGAGAAGACATACAGGGCCACAAGAAGACCGTAACGCCGAGACTAACGAAAGCAGCCGACCTAATTACAAAACGCACAACAAGCAGCAACATCCGAAAGCTGGGGTGAAAACATTATAAAAGGGTACCAAGAACGTCGTAGAACTCCAGTTCAGCCTACCAGTCCTACCTACCACCACCACCACCACACTCCTTCTACCACCTCACTCATTCCAACATGTTCGCTCGTGCCTCCGCCTTCCTTCTCGCTCTTCCTCTCCTCGCTGCGGCTCTGCCCCATGCCCCAACTAACCAGTGCAACACTGGCGAGGTTCACTGCTGCAACAGCATGCAGAACGTAAGTTGTTCCTCTCATTGGTAATGTCGAACTCTATACTTATGTCTCTTCCAGGCTCAGGACGAGAACATGTCTGGCCTCCTAGGCTTGTTGGGAGTCTCCGTCCAGGATATCACTGGTCAAGTCGGTCGTAAGTTCATTTCGTTCACAGTGACGTCCCTGCGATTGCTCACGTTGATTTGGCGCAGTCAACTGCAGCCCCATCTCCGCCATTGGCCTTGCTGGCAACTCTTGCACTTCGCAGCCCGTCTGCTGCACTGACAACCAATTCGTAAGTAACCGCAGCTATCTCTCGTCCACGATGTTGTTGATGCCCGCTTTCAGAATGGTCTCGTTGTCATCGGTTGCAGCCCTATCAACATCAATGCTTAAACGCAGCGTCTTTCCTTTATATTGGGTAGTTAGTTAGAATATTTCCTGGGTAATTTGATGGTTATTATACGTGTTCGCAATCGCGGTTTCCAGACTTGTGCGTCAAACATTTTAAGCTGTGTTGATGAGTCAGTGAGCTGTGGATAACGATGGGTGAAGACATCGCTATTGAACTCTAGAATTTATTTCCATTTCTTGAGGTGGAATGGGTGAGTGCGTACATGATGACAGGCGACGTCTAGTCCTGAATGAGTCTTGTCGAGGATCCACCGTGCGTAGGCAAGGTACAAATGTCCCTCCAAGATATGAAAACTCCTCGTTGGACGAAAAGGATCTCACTCCGTCGTTCAATGCCGCTGCTTGGACCAGGAGCAGAGTTGTTGACGCGAGGTGTCTATGCAAGATGTGAATTTACAATCTAAACACGAGCTTTCACAAGCTTAGGGAGCGGCAGGATCGTGGGCGAAGACGGGCGTACCTCAGGCCTGCGCGCAAGTGCCGTGTCTAGTTGGGTTAGGGTTACATATTTTGGACGCAGTGGGACTCGGGAGCCCTTCACTCTCTTAGCTTAGTGTTCCGCCCACCCCAACCCCACCGCGCTCATTTGCCCGCGCCTTGAAGCCTCACATGCCCAAGATATGCTCCATGCTAAGTTCGCGACCATCACGAAGGTCGTACCCCGGAGTTTGCTTTTGAGGCCGGCGAGTTGGCCAGATAGCCCAGGATGCGCAACGAAGGAGCTGAAAACCGTTGTAGCTTCAGGGACGGCGAGTGCGATGGCTTTGCCGTGCTGGTTAGTACAGTATCGTCGCTGTACTATGGAGCTGCTTGGGAGACTCAGACCGACGTCGTACCGTTATCGATATAAGTTAGGAGTGTGTCACTTTTTCGATGTTTATTAGACACCAGAGGATAGCAGTCGTGGGCGATGAGCACATAAAGATTGCGATGTCGAGATCGGGAGGAAGTCGTCGGGCATGATGGTGGTCAGTGTCCAAGACAATGTGGACATCTGTTTATCACCGCGTATTTTCCACCTCGGAGTCGGCGTGTTCTTGACCACCTACACTATGGAATCAGACTGCGTCGACGTTACTAGGCACTAATCTGCGGACCCTGGACCTCTCTGACGACAATAATAGCATTTACTTGCAACATTAACTGTGCCACTGCACTTCGACCCCGGGGTGAAAGCCATCGGCCAATTCGGACCCTAATACAAGCTCATCTTGCTGCAATCAAGCAACGCTCGCCTGACTTACGACAAGGACCAACAGAAATCTATGGCTATATCGCTAGTGTCTCATCCGACCTTCCGCCTTTCGTTGAGCACCCTCGCCATTCTCAAAAACTTGTCGACTGAACGCATTCATCCGAGTCCGCAACAGGAAACGTTGCGCCTTCTTGATCCTCCTTCCTTCCTTGGGTCTCAGTTCTCAGGCCTCAGCGCTCGCTTTACATACTATTCTCCAGAGATTCGAGCACTATACACTTTACTAATTCGGATTGCAAACCTAGCCGGTGCCACAACCTACGACAAAGCTAATCTCTGATCAAACTGTCTTGGGAAGGTCATCAAATGCAGCCCTGTATCCCCCGTAAAGCGAGGGACTTGTCGAACCCCACCCTCCCGCAATGCTTCTTGGCGCACTTTACATTCCAGCACGCAAGAAATTCCGGCCATTCCTTCGTCCCCGATCCCGACACCGTATCATCCAGCGGTCTCCTGTCCATCTCATGAAACGTCCTCGCCTTCAGCTCTTTCCAGGCGTGTTTGCTGCCCTCATCCCCACAATGACAACAAAAATGCCGTCGTCAAATCGGGTACCAGCGTCGATGAGGGCTTGAATACGTTTCGGCGGCCGGCGATGGAAGCTGAGGAGCTTCATTGAATCCTTCCCTGAAGGCTCTGCGTGTTCGTCGTCGTAGAGAATAGCTTCAGCGTGTGAGCAGCTGCAAGCGAAGCTTCTTCAGCCCACCCACACCGCGTAGCAATGGCGTACAGGCGAAGCGGCTCCGCGAGGAATCCAGGAGCTGTGATTGCGCAGCGAATGATAGAGATTACACCTGGAGTGTCCCACTTCTCTGCGAGGCTTCGATATCATCAAGCGACTCCAATCTAGGTATTTCGACTCCACTTAGGCTTAGGTGCGGTATCATCCGTCTTACGACGGCGTCGTTCCCCTCGATCTCGATGGGGAATGTCTCTTGTGCTCTGGTCTTGTCTGCATGGCATGGGCGTTGTAGGCGAATCGGGGAGTACGCTACGGAATAGGACCTATGTAATTCGCCGGGTGTGTGACGGCATCTGGTAAAGCGCACCCTGACGCGGACAACACGCCATGACCTGTATATCCTAGCACAATGCTGTATACAATGCCAGCAATAGACTCCGCGCAGAGGTTGACATTAACCGGAGTGCTATCCAAGGGAGAGCCAGGCAGACAAATCGAGCCCGATAATGAAGCAAGGGTATATATAGCCATCAAGTCATCCAGCCAAATTTAACGAGTGGTTAGAGTATATGTATCCGGACGAAACCGACTCCGCTCAAGCATTCGCGTTGACGGGAGTGCAACCCACGGCAACGAGGCCGTTCTAGCAATGACGTCAGTACCTGCATAAATTCAGAAGGAGGGAGGGGTACTCACGAATTTGTTGTCTGTGCAGCAGACGGGTTGGGTGGTGCAAGAGTTTCCTCCAGCGGCGATCACGGAGATGGGACTGCAGTCGACTGAAGTAAAGAGGTCAATACAGGAACGCCTGACTATGAGAGGGATGGACTTACGACCGACTTGGGCGGTAATGTCCTGAACAGCCACTCCAATAAGGCCGAGGAAGCCAGAGACGTTGTCATCCTGAGCCTGGAAGCGATGCCCAGTGAGTACATAATTGCGAGAGGACAGAGCGAGAGGGACGTACGTTCTTCAGGCTGTTGCAGCACTGGACCTCGCCGGTGTTGCACTGCCCGGCAAGGGCAAGGAGGGGAAGGGCGAGGACGAAGGTGGCAGCACGAGCGAACATATTGAAATGGAGGATGTGGTAAAACGTGAAGGTCGTTGGAACTGATTTTCTCTGGTGTCGTTCCTCACCTTTTATAAACTTCGATGTCCCCTTTCGGGTGTTCCTCCTTGTTTTAATCTTCTAACCTGAGGCTAGTTTCTGTGGTGGGTTCGTCGATATTACGTCTCGGCGCGCTAAGGCATCGCTGATGCATCGGCCCTTGCAATATTCGCTTCGCTCTCTTCGAAATTCACGGACATTTTTGCCACACCCACGCCACGTTCCCTCGGATGACCTCATAGAAACGATATTCCCCGCCTCTGAATTCATTGGACAAGAGTGCAGGTCATTCCGTTGTGCCAGAATATATATGTCGCGTTGCAAAAGTCCTTTTTGGTTCGTCTCGGCCGACTATTTCTGTGGCCTTTCACTCGCCGGTCCAACTGAAAGACACGGTGCTCCCATGCCATAAGTACTCGAGTAATTTACACTCACTATGTCAAGGTGGCGCCCAGTTTCTGAAGAATGACTTGCCTAGTTCAGGGTCTCTGTCAGAAATTTTAGAATTTCATCATACGCAGTGGCGCATCACATTGGTGATCTGTTCCCCGAGGCGTCAGCGGGGCTGCGGGCAACTTGAATTTGAAGTCAGCACGGTCATTCAATCTGCAAGACTGAACCAGTGGCAGGCCATAAAGGGAGACCATAGGAGAGGCAACTATACACCAGGTGACCAGGAAGACCCACTTACATACCAGGCGAGAATCATACCCAACTCACGACTTGGAGGGGAGGTATGCTCCACGTTTTCAGGGTCCCTTGAATTCGCCGATCACGAATTCGCTTCCGCCTCTGTACTCGTATACATTTTTGCCTCAAGCGTCTGGCAGACTGTTTTGAGTGGCCCAGATGATAGAATAGCATAAAACATGTATTATAGAACATTCACCTCGTTTACAGAAAGGTACGAGGACGTATGATCACGCTTACTCAAGAATCCCACCGACTTGCACAACAATCCCACCGGAAATCTTTTTATTTTCTGCAAATCGAAATCCCACCCCCATCGACTTGAGGTAGACTCGTACTCGTACGTTAAAACTAAGTAACCCTGCGTCAGGGTCCAAATTGAATTTGAATTTGACTTTCTGCAAGCGTCCTCGGCCTGTGTACATTTGTCCAGCAGCGACCACGTTCAGGCTTTCCATCGATGGCAAGACCGTACCGAAGCCTAGCAGCCACCAGCAAAAACTAGATACAGCGATGTTGCGCAGGTTCAAAATGGTGTTGATAGTATGCTTCACGCAACCGAGATGCGCCGTCAGCACCAGAAGGCCACTGACATATAATGACGCCCAAAACACCGCTCACAAAACCGGCTAGTCTAGGGCTGGAAGTAAATCGAACAACGAACCATCCGAACTGGGACACTCAAGCAGTATAAAAGGCGCGCAACAACACCACAAAAGATCAGTTCAACGACCCCCACGTTCTACCACATCCTCCAATCTACCATGTTCGCTCGTGCCGCCACCTTCCTCCTTGCCCTTCCCCTCCTTGCCCTCGCCGGCCAGTGCAACACCGGCGAGGTCCAGTGCTGCAACAGCATCAAGAACGTACGTCCCTCCCACTCGGTCGTCTCCAAATTATGTACTCACTGTGCATCGCTTCCAGGCTTCGGATGACAACGTCTCTAGCTTCCTCGGCCTTATCGGAGTTGCCGTCCAAGACATTACCGCTCAAGTCGGTCGTAAGTCCATCCCTCCCCTCGTCTGCCTTGCCATATTGACCTGTTTATCACAGTCGACTGCAGCCCCATCTCCGTCATCGCCGCTGGCGGAAACTCGTGCACCGCCCAGCCCGTCTGCTGCACTGACAACAAATTCGTGAGTACCCCGCGCCTCCTGGTTTTTTTGACGATACTGACGGCCTTGGTAGAACGGTCTCGTTGCTGTGGGTTGCACGCCTGTCAACGCGAACGCTTGAGCGGAGTCGGTTTTGTTTGGGTAGTTAGAGCCACTTGGTAGACTTGATGGATATACATACCCTTGCTCCATTATTGTGCTCGTTGGTCTGCGAGACTCCCCATTAGTTATCCTGTGAACGGGGGAGAACGTTCCGCGAACCTAGGTTTGTGCTCATTGATGTCCGGGGGGGCTTCACTTGTCAAAGTCAGGTTGTCTGAGGGTCAAGTCAAGGCGAACTTTGGAAGTAAGCAGGCCCGGAAAGCATTCATCGAAGAGGATAACGAGAGGATTGTCGAGACTCACTCTGATGAATCTTGCAACTCCGAGTTCCCGAGTGCAAAGTCAAGGTGCACCTTGAAGTACTTATACGAGGGGAGCATTCATCGAAGAGACTAACAAGACAATTAGCGAACTCACCGCGACATCCAGAATTGACCTTGCAAGTCCTCAGGAAAGGGAGAACAATGGGGAGTCCTTCAAGATCCCCATGCATCCACCATCCTTTGCTCATGCATGTACCAATAGCACCTTGTTCTCCTCCACTCCCCACGACCTAGAACACGCCCTATGTAACCACACCGCATGGCGGCATAACCATCCAATCGTAACTCCCAAGTACGCATACAAGTACACTGTGTATACTCCCCCAAATCCGAACTCATCTTCCCCATCTTCAAATAAAAGCCACAAAACACGACAATACTCGTATATCCCACTACGCTAATCCCAAGCACTCTCAATCCCACCCACCCCTCCAAACCTCCCCGTCCCACTCCCACTCCCACTCCCACTCCCCCCCTGCCCCCTCGCCCCCCACCCCGCATCCGGTGCACCACCCCACCCTCCTCCTCCTCCTCCTCCCCCCCCACTCCCCTGTCGACCCATAAGCCCCGCCTCCAAATTCAAATTAAACGCCCCCGGAGCGACGGTAGGAGAGTATCCCGCATTCGGACCCTGGCTTGGGCCGTACCCCCCTTGGCTGGGAGCAAAGTTCTGAGGGTACCCTTGTGGAGGTGTGGGTGCGTACCCTTGTGTGGGTGTGTACCCCTGTGACTGGGACTGCGCCTGCGCTTGCGCTGCTCTTAGCGCCGCCATCCGATCAGGCCTCCCCCCCGCCCCGATCGCCGGCGTCGACCTCGGTGTCGGCAACGCCTGCGGCAACGGCTTGGGCGGGAGACCCACAGGCTTCGCGGGCACGGGATGGGGAGCAGGAGCAGGAGCAGGAGCAGGAGCAGGTGGTGCCTTCTTGAACTTCATCCTAGGCTGTTTATCCTGTTTATCCTTCGCCACCTCCCCGTCCTCCCCCTCGTCTCTCCTTTTCCGTTTCCCAGCCGATGCGGAAGAGGAAGAAGCGGAGGCGGAAGATGAGGCAGAAGGGCCCGGCTTCCACCTCCTAATAAACTCAATCATCGTCCTCGCGACCCTATCGTTCATCCTAATATCCACATGCTCAACCCTCACATCCGCCCTCATCCTCCTCACCCCCTCCGCAAGCCTCCTCCTCCCCTCCCTCTCCCTCTCCTCCCTCTCCCCCATCTCCCTCCCACCCTTCCCACCCTCCTTAACACCACACCCGGCCGCACCCATATGCGTCCCCACCAACAACCCCACCATCACAAACTCCACCGGCGCCACCTTCACCGGGCTCCCAAACACCCCGTCCCCCCCGCCCGCCCCCGCCCCCGCCATCTCCCCCACCACCCCCAACGCCGCCCTCACCCGCCCCTCGAACTCCGGGGTGAACCTTGCAGGGTCGGAGAGGAACCGCTCGAGCTTGGCGAGGGCGCCCGCGCCGTTGAGGGCGGCGAGCGGCGTGTGGAGGCAGTGCACTGTTTGGGCGAGGCAGCGGAAGTCGGCGCCGCGCGCGCGGTCGAAGTCGAGGGACGCGAGGGAGCCGGCGCCCGGGGAGGAGGAGGAGGAGGGGGAGGGGGTGAGGAAGTGGGAGACGAGGGAGCGGATGAAGGAGGCGCGGGGGGTGCTTATGACTTGGAGTTTTTCTGGGGGGTTGGGTTAGTGGGATGCGCGATGAGAGGGAGGGAGGGGAACGGACCTGCGGGGGTGAGGGCCATGCCGAGCTGGACGCGCTGGGGGATGGTGTTAGAGGTGGTTAGTATGGGCGGGGGAAAAACAGGAGGGAAGGGAGGAGTTGTGGATGAGTTGTATTTGGGCCAAGGGCTGTGGATCGCGCTATCAAGGAGAGAAAGCCGTGGTATAGATAGTTGGCGATATCAAGGGGAATGTGAGACGCAAACGCAGCGCTTGTGCTCAGCCCAAGACGGGTAATGTCGCTCTCCACACGGAGTGTACAGTTACCCAGTACCGCAACCCCACGACCTCATGATATACGGAGCAACATCTGCCCAGCCAGAACGTATGGACTGATGGGATACCGGGGCACGAAGTAGGAATATCGAAAATACGAAGAACCCGCTGCTCACCTGGAAGATTTCGCGCTCGTCGCTATCCGTGACATCCTGATACTCCACACACACGACCTGCTTGTTCTTGAAGAGGGTCCTGATGTGCTCCGGAAGCACCTTGCGCCGGTTCTTGCCTCCCGTATCCGTGTACCACAATTTTTCGCCAGTCACTCTACAACGTCGTGAGTTGGGTGTACGATCGGTCAAAGAAGGTTGTGTAGTAGCACTTACGGGTCTCTGTCTATACGCGGGCGGGGTCAGCCCAAGAAGAAGAGTTGAAGCTTGGAACGGAAGACGTACGAGGAATCTATAAACACGGTCAGATGACAGCGTTGATGAAAGGACCGAATATTCAGAACGCACCATGCCATCCATGAACCGCTGGATCGAGGTAAGCCTCTGCTTCCCATCAATGCAAATCTTCTTTTCCGACCCATCATCGAACGACACCACGGAAAAGATCACGGGCGGGATGTAAAAATTGCGCAGCACGCTGTCGATGAGCCCCACCATCTTCGTGTCGGGCCACACCACGTCGCGCTGGTACTCCGGGTCCAATTTGATATCGTCGCTGTGCATCTGGTCTGTCGGTTTCATTTCATCAGTTCGTACTTAGGAAAGGGCAGGGGACGCGGTGCGCACCGTAGAGAGCCTGGGCGGTGTAGGTGGTGGCGCGGGGTGCTTTGAGGGCATTGCGGATGCGGTAGCCGCCGCCGACGGGGGAGGCGCGGCGGCGGGGCTTGGACTTGGACTTGGAGGAGGAGGAGGGCCCGTAGTCGTTGTCGTCGAGGTCTGTGAGGTCAGAGTACTCGTCGGACGACGCCATGCTATGAGAGAAAGGGTTGAAAAAGCCAACAAACACACATCAACAATACTCTTCTACGCGTGCCCCGTCGTCCCACACACCCTCCCTCTTAGTCCGAGTCCTATGTCTCATGAACCATGCCTCCTCCGCCCCAGGTGTTGCGCCCGGTACGTCGCGTCTCCCATGTGGCAAGTCTTCTAACTCGGGCTCCCACCAGTATCCCCCGATGACTAACTAGGGCGCTGAACGACATCCCATCACACAACCGCCTTGCCTTCAAACTCACCTCCCCACCTCCTCCTTCTCAAACGCCGAACTAGAGCACCAGCTCGCCGCCCTCCAAACCCTCCTCCTCAAGCCTACCCCAAAACTCAGCGAGCAGTGTACGCATCGCGCCATCGAGCACCAGCTCACGATGCTGCAGCATCGCACCACACTCTTCGACGAAGCCCTCCGGCGGGCACACGCGCTTCTCGATCACAACCCCGGGGCCGCTGCCACCGTCCGAGTCGCCCAGGCGCGTGTATCACGTGACGCTGACGCAGATGTGGGACTCGTCCTGAAAGAGCTCCAACGCCGTACGGACTCTGTGCGTAAACTCGAAAAGAGGAATTCACAGCTCACGAAGGAGATGCGCGACAAAAAAAGGCAAGGCCAAACGTAAACGCGCGAGCGGCGGGTTGGAGCCGATACAGATGGGGACGCGCAAACTTGGACCACTGGATGACTGTAAGTATCCTGACTCGGAACTTATGCTACGAAATCCTTGTTGCATGGTCTCACCACCGCATAGTTGCTTTAAAAAGCATCTTAGCGTCTCGAAAGCTGAAACACATGCTCGCTCTGATTCGGACATGCTTACAAGCATAAGAAGAGGTCTCGCATACCGCCTCTCTGCTCATCGTCTTACAGTGGCGTGAGAAAAGATTGCAGAGTCGACGCGTCTCGGTTCGACGCGTCAACCACACCACAACGGTAACACTTTTGGACTAACTTGCAGGGAGTAAAAATTAGCTTATCATATGTAGTTTTGTTATATACAATGAAATGTTATATTGAGGTATCATGGCGGAGTTTTGAGCCTTGCAAGTCAGTAGGCAGGTTGTCTGAATATGGTACATAAACAGTCTGTATCGATAACATCACAAAAGCATAAGAATAGTGGAGGATATGATGCGAGGAGGTTAATAGCGTGTATATTTACCCTTGGCAGCCCTTAATGCCTCAATGCGAGCCGGTATTGAGTCATACAGGCGACGGACATAGTGCAAGTCCAATTTGGCCCATTCCTGCTGAAGAACCTCCCACAGCTCCTCGAGATTGCGTGGGCGGGGGTTGCGAGCACGCACACGACGGTCGAGGGCCTCCCAGGCATGTTCAATGATGTTCATATCAGGTGACGAAGGCGCCCAGGGCAGCACCTTGATGTTGTGATCCCTGAACCACTGAGTTGCGCGACGTGATGTGTGCTTCGGATCGAGATCTTGTTGGAAAATAATGTTGCGAGGGGTTTTTGAATGGTCCTGAAGGGAGCCCAGGAAGGATTGGGAGAGAATAGAGCAGTATTGCTCTGCGTTCATGCGGCCATCGACACGGTGAAGGCGGCCTGTCCCGTTCCATGAGATGCAACCCCAAACCTGCAAACTGCCCCCGCCATGCTTCACCGTCTTCTGCACATTCCTCTCCAGTAGCTCTTCCCCCACCATCCTCCGACAGTACTGCTTCCCATCCGACCCAAAAAGATTGAATTTGGACTCATCTGTGAACCAAACTCCCCGCCAGAATGATGTCGACTTCCGAAAATGTGACTGAGCCCAGTTCTTTCGACCTGTAATGTGTTTCTTCGATAACCACGGCTTTTTCCTTCGTATCCTGCCATGCATGCCCATGCGGATAAACATCCGGCGGACTGTGGAGGGGTCGACATGCGGGAAAAGTTCCCGCTGGACATCAGTCGCGTCCGAACATTCCCCGCTCGTGATCGCTCGCTTAGCGCGACGTTCTGCATGAGGTGACAGAGCCCTCGGACGGCCAGGAATTGGTGTCTTGGTGTAGAAATCGGGGTTTTCGCCCTGTTCCATGAGTTTGTCGTAGTTGCGTGAAGCGGTGGTGGGATGGATGCCGAGTGCATTGCCAATTTCGAGGAAAGGTTTGCCTTGAGCCTTCATCTCAAGAATTCGGGCTTTCTTGGTTGGGGTACATGCAACCATGTTGGAATGGATATTTGAGAGTGATCTTCCAGCGAAAAGACGCGAGGTTTGATGTTTGGGTGAAGAAAATCGACGAACACGACGCGTCGTGTCAATGTGACTGTCACAATTTCACGACATGTCAGTGTGATCATAGGATTTCTTGCCTCAATGACATTTTTCATACTTGTACAAGTACACACATAAACTACACGTCCTTAGCTCCCTATCTCTCCCTGTAAGTTAGTCCATAAGTGTTACCGTTGTGGTGTGGTTGACGCGTCGAACCGAGACGCGTCGACTCTGCAATCTTTTCTCACGCCACTGTACGTATCTTACACAGGAATTATTCCAGATCTGGTGCGTTCTTGATGCACGGAGCGTTTTGGTCCGTCGGGAGGTTCATCCGGGTATGACTCCACCATCTCTCTTACGCGTCTCGTGTTGCGGCGAACTGTGCTGTGTAGAGTGTAGAGATTGATTGAAGCCAGGCATGCATGTATGTCCGCTCAATCTGACAGAAAACGGGACACGCTTCTTCTACCGCGCCACCAGGTCCGTGGTCGCCCTCTTACTCCCACCTTGCCACGCCTTTAGCCAACGCTCGAAACATAACCGTACACGAATCATTGACGACTATACGTCTTGTTCCATGATGTATGATGTATCCACTCACGCATCATTCGACCGCTGAAGAAACGGAAACGAATCTCCAATTCACCAGCGATGACTCGACACCCGTATTAATCCTAACTCAGTAACTCACTAAACAGCTCAAGAGGCTTGTCGCACCGCACAAGTTGAAACCATGAGCGGATCCTCATTATTCTCCTGGTCCATTGGACTTGCAAAATACATTCTGGATGCTGGGGTGAGTATGAGTATCGACGACCTTCTTGGTGTTCCCTTCAATGAATGCTTTCATCGTGTACTTCCAGGGTTCACCTTGACTTCGAGACTTGAAAGATCCATCAGCGTGAGTTTCCGCAATCCTCTTTTATCCTCTTCGATCAATGCTTTTTTTCGCCTGCCTCCGTACAGACATCATGCATCAATGACCACAACCCAGCTGCAGCGAACATTCTCCCCCGTTCAGAGGATCTCTAATGGGGAGTCTCGCAGACAAATGGAGCGCGAGAACGGAGCAAGGGTATGTATATCCATCAAGTCTACCAAGTGGCGCTAACTACCCAAACCAAACAGACTCCTCCCCTCAGAGGTTGGCGTTGACGGGCGTGCAACCCACAGCAACGAGACCGTTCTACCCACGCCGTCAGTATCGTCAAGAACTTAGAAAGCGGGGGGTACGCACGAATTTGTTGTCAGTGCAGCACACAGGCTGCGCGGTGCAGGAGTTTCCTCCAGCGGCGATCACCGAGATGGGGCTGCAGTCGACTGTGGTATTAAAGAGGTAAATATGGAGACGCAGGACTGAGGGAGGGATGGACTTACGGCCGACTTGAGCGGTGATGTCTTGGACGGCAACTCCGATAAGGCCAAGCAGGCCGGAGACGTTGTCATCCGAAGCCTGGAAGCGACGTACAGTAAGTACGTAATTTCGAGAGAACGGGGTGGGAGAGACTTACGTTCTTCAGGCTGTTGCAGCACTGGACCTCGCCGGTGTTGCACTGGCCAGCGAGGGTGAGGAGAGGGAGGGCGAGGACGAAGGTGGCGGCACGAGCGAACATGGTGGAGTGGAGGAGGTGGTAGAACGTGGGGGTCGTTGAACTGGTTTTTGGTGGTGGGTTTGCGAGCCTTTTATATGGCTTTGGGGTCCCGTTTCGGATGTTCTGGTGGCAGTTTACTTCCAGCCCTGGACTTTGAGCGGTGTTTCGGGGTGGTCTTCTGGTGGTTGACCGTTGATGGCACACTTCTTTAGGTTCGGTTGCGTGAAGCATACTACCATTTTAAATTTGCGTCTCATCCCCGATGATCCCTAATTTGTAGTTTTCGCTGGTGGCTGGTAGCCTTCGATCTGGTTTCGTCGTCGATGGAAAGCCTGAACTTGGCTGCTGCTGAACATACAGTAGCGGACAAGCAAACACGACAAATTGGATACCGCCTGATTGAGAGTTTTCTGGGCCAAACTGATTTCAGAATCATAATCAGCTCGTCAAAAGACGTCGAAAAACGTATGACCGAAGTTTTTCCCACGAGAAACAAGGGTTGGCCAAATTTTTGGGCCTCTGACATGGTTGCCTACGGGACATAATCGGACCCCCGGACGGCGATGATGTTCGTGCCACTCTGGTGAATGACTTGCGACGGTGTTGGAGGCTCCGGATCACCCAAATGTAGCTACCACAATGGCACTTTCGGGACATGGACTAAATTTGGTGATGACAAATTCCCATCAATCCATTTTGGGTGCTGTCAATTCATTTTATCGTAGCCGAACCGCTCGTTAGAAAGTTTCTATTTTGTCAGAATCAGATTCAGCTCTCAAAAAGGCGTCGATTGCGCTATTTTTCGTGATTTTAGGGGTTTTTTTCAAGGATTTGGCCAAATTTTTGGCATCAAGATTTTCAAAAGGGAAATTGGCTCGTGCAAAAGAGCCTGTTGGGTCCTAATATCATAGTTCCTACGATAAAAGAGCCCAGAAATGATTTGCAGCATGCCCAGAACACAATCAATTTTTTTGTTGTGTTTGCTTGTCCGCTACTGTACACAGGCTGAGCCGCTGAGGACGTTTGCTCAAAGTCAAATTCAAAATCAAGTTGGACCCTGACGCAGGGCCGCTTAGTTTTAACGTACAGAGGCGGAAGCGAATTCGGTGATCGGCGAATTCACGGAACCCTGAAAACGTGGAGCAGTCAACTCTCCTCCAAGTCGTAGTTGGGTGCTTCGTTGACCATTGGATCTTCCTGGTCACCTGGTGTATAGTTGCCTCTGCTGTCGTCTCCTGTTGCGGCTTGCCACTGGTTCGATCTTGCAGAGTGAATGACCGTGCTTACTTCAAATTCAAGGTGCCCCGCTGGCGCCTTGCGTATGATGAAATCGTAAAATTTCTGACACAGGACCCTGAACTACATAGGTAGTCGTCCTTCCGGTCCTGGGCGCCACCTTGACATAGTGAGTGTAAATTACTCATGGCATGGAAGCACCATGTCTTTCACTTGGAGCGGCGAGCGAAAAGGCCATAGACATAGTCGGCCGAGACGAACCAGAAAGGACTTTTGCGACGCGACATATATATTCTGGCACAGCGGGATGATCTCTGCTCTTGTCGAGATGAATTCAGAGGCGGGGAATATCGTTTCTATGAGGTCATGCCAGAGAACGTGGCGTGGGTGTGGCAGGTCCGCGAATTTCGAAGAAGTCGAAGCGAATATTGCAAGGGTCGATGCATTAGCGACGCCTTGGC
The DNA here is from genome assembly GCA_014905825.1 of Lyophyllum atratum. NCBI lineage: Eukaryota > Fungi > Basidiomycota > Agaricomycetes > Agaricales > Lyophyllaceae > Lyophyllum > Lyophyllum atratum. The sequence goes on from JACGCN010000018.1 coordinate 168,341, forward strand.
GCGCCGAGACGTAACATCGACAACCACCCCACAGAGACTAGCCTCAGGTTAGGAAATCGATAACAAAGAGAAACACGCGAGAGGGGACACCGAAGCTGTATAAAAGGTGAGGAAGGGCATCAGAGAAAATCAGTTCAACGACCTTCACGTTTTACCACATCCTCCTCTCCAATCCACCATGTTCGCTCGTGCCGCCACCTTCGTCCTTGCCCTTCCCCTCCTCGCCCTTGCTGGCCAGTGCAACACCGGCGAGGTTCAGTGCTGCAACAGCATAAAGAACGTGCGTCCCTCCCACTCCATCCTCTCAAAATCATCTACTCACTGTGCATCGCTTCCAGGCTTCGGATGACAACGTCTCCGGCTTCCTCGGACTTATTGGCGTTGCTGTTCAAGACATCACTGCTCAAGTCGGCCGTAAGTCCTTCCCCCTCCTCGTCCTGCCTTTCTATATTCACCTCTTTACCATAGTCGACTGCAACCCCATCTCGGTGATCGCCGCTGGAGGAAACTCTTGCACCACCCAGCCAGTCTGCTGCACTGACAACAAATTCGTACGTACCACCCGCCTTCTGAGAATTTCGACGATACTGACGACCTTGGTAGAACGGTCTTGTTGCCGTGGGTTGCACGCCCGTCAATGCGAACGCCTGAAGGGAGTTCTTTGGTCCGGGTACTTACAACCACTTGTTATATTTCGCTAGATGACTTGATGGATCTATATACTTACCCTTCGCTGAATAACGCTCTATCGCTGGCATTGCATACGAGGTCCTGAGTAGTTTCATCCGCTCGCTGTATTGTGCAATAGGCGTCGCGGGGAGTGAAATCTGGTTCTTGGTGTACTCGACGATGAGGACATCCGTTCCTTCGTGTACAATGGGAAACATGAGGGGCGCTCACTTGGTTGCGAGGATAAGAAGTCGTTGATCGTCGGTAGAAGGGCGTGGCAGGATAGATTGCCGTTGGAAGACATGGTGGTCGCCGTCAAAAAGTTGCAACCGGTGAGGTGATAGTAAATAAATGTCAATAGACTCTTACACCGACCACCCTCGACCACCATATCATTATGGGACGACGGGATCGCGACATCGATGCCACTAGCAAGTCACCGGTGCCTAATGCGTCGGCGTAGAGAGGGGAGGATTTTCAGAGTGGGTCGATCAACGGTTCTTATGAGGATGAAGCTCGGTGCTGGCGCTGGACGGTCAAGCTTCAGCTTCAAGCTTCAAGGGTCAACCAGGTTAGCTCAGGTGAGTCGCATTTCATCAATGAGTGCTAATCTGAGGACGGTAGTAAGTAAGGCGTCCCATAACTAAACATTCAAGCCTCAAGCTTGTCGACTTTGGATCCTTGATCCTCCATCTCATCTTCAAGTCCCATCCATTTAACTACTAGATCGATAACTTCGAGTAAGGTCTGCATGTCTCAAGGGAGGTAGCTCAACGGCCCGCAAGATCCTAGGGTCATCGGACCATGGTACGTCTTCATTACATGCCAAAGGACAACGACTGATTCGAATATACTTCACTTCTAGAACCTCAGAGAGCATAATGGAGAACCGCCAGCACATGTGTACGAGTATGCTGGAGCAACTCGACGGACATCGAAGGACGCAGGAGCCTCCTTGACATCGTGGCACATGCGCATCAAGTGACCGATGTTAGTTTCCCGTACAAGATTCTGGCCGTCTTCGGACGCGTGAAGGACCTCTGAAATCGAATTAGGACGCGTTTTCTGTCCCTCGTCGGCACTTACAGTCTATTCGCCGTCAGCCTATCTAATGCCATCTCACTCGTGCACAGTTCGTCATCCTAATAATAAATCTGCCTTTGACGGACAAAACGTATGATACCGGGCGGCGAAGATGATGCTTGACTTTATACGGAAGTGGATGCCCACCTCCTCTGTGTCCTCCTCTTGGCACCCACACCTTCTTCCGCTGTGGCCGAAGAATGTCATGGTGCGGTGGCGGATATGGGGAAAGACGAATAGCCAGGTCATTAACCCAGGACGACTCCCGCTGCTCCTGCGTAGTCGAGTCCGGCGAAACCTATGAGTCTCTCACTGAAGCCATGACCGCTCCTGAGACCCTCATCAACGCGAACAGGCGGATGATATGAGGCCTTAATGGATGGCACGGCTGAGGGCGACGAGGATGCATGTACAATAGCATTCGTAACACCGACTTTGAGGCTCCTCCCGTCGCCAGACAGTCCGGACTCATGGTTTCAGCGGGTCCCTCCTTCGATTCTCCTCCGCTTATGCTACGTGGACCACGGGCGGGCTAAGAGATTGCTTCGATCGCCATCGTCCTGGTCCCAGACTCCCAGGGTGCATGTTCTGCTCTTAACTTATGAACACGCATAAACGAAGGTGGTCCAACTCCAGAATGCTTCGGTGGTCATACACATACATTGATAACAATTTCTACACTGACTGTCACTGTCTCGCTGGTCAAGAACATCGCTACTCCCCAGGCTGCGCACTTATTCGGAATATCAACTCTGACTTATTCCTTCCAAAGGATCTTGCTGTTCATGCCACACCCGGACAACTACTTGCCTTGATAGTTCATGGCACTCATGGGCTGCCCACAGTAGTATGCAACACCGTTCTGTAGAGGCGTACGATATTAGGTGATTAATGGAGGAAGTGTGGTGGAAATACTCACGTCGAGTTGTTGGCAGCACATTGAATATGGACGGAAGTCGTCGCATATGTCGTCGGAGCTTTCGACACATTCCTCTATGTGGTGTCAAATAATATTCAGTACGTATGTCAAGCATATCATTTGCATTAACATACGGCCAACATAACCCCGAGGGTATGGACCGGCGAACGACTCGCAGCAGTATGATCCAAGGACCGTGCCACACCGTGACTCGTTCTCTTGAGCGAGCACAAACTCATTCTCATGAGCGAGAACAAACAGCGGGAGGGCAACAAGCAAGAAGGTAACGACTGCACGAGCGAACATGGCGAAGTGAAGTGGGTAGGTTGCCTGGTTGGCGAGATGGGGCCTTCACGGTAGATACCGCGCGCCTTTTATACTTGCGCTCGGAATGATCCCTACGCAAGTGACGCAAGAGGTGTCAGATTCTTGAAGTGACGTTCGAGATGTACGTTTCCTTAATACCCGAATAGCATCGCGAATAGCGTCGAGATTAAAGGACATCCCTAATAGGGGTTTATTATGCGCGGATCTAGAGGCAGTGTCCGATACATTTCTGTTCATGCTTGGTGGTAAGAGGTTGATCGGAGAACAGTGCGAGCCACTCAGAGTCTTGGCACTTGAGCGATGATGAGAAGATCCGTCAGGCATCAGCACAGAAATCCACCAGGTTCGAAAAGTTGTCCTCTGATTCAGGGTTACATCGATCATGGGATCCAGAAGATGGAGGTTCAGGGATCGAAATTCATGATAAGTTCCTATAGGTTCCTAGAGATGGTTAATGTCCATCGCGACCTGTGAATTCAATGTAGGCCTACCCTGTTGCCAAGGAAGAATGGGATCGAGGCAGGGGATGGGATGTCTAGTAGTCGATAGAGATACAAGGCCAAGTTTTGAGAAGTTAGGTTAGAATAGTGAAGTACTCAACCTTCGCTGAATCAAATCTATGCTTACACCCGTTATGCGCGATCTCATTCTTTCAGCATTGATTTTACGCCCCGGCAAGACCTTTCCAGGCCGCGCAGTCTGGATCCAATAAATCATTGTATTAAGCTACCAGAACCAGGAGGAACGCACATCATATAGTAAGGTGTCCAGCACAACTACACCAATCATATAAGTAATATATATCATAGCAGTGCGCAGTATCCAGCCTACATAGAATCACCTTCACTCTCTTCTCCACAGAACGTCCTCTTCCAGCCCCAGGTGGGGAACGATGATGGGTTCGACAACCATCGAGCAAACACCAGCGCCTGCGCCGGCTCCGCATGGACCTTCGCATCGCGCACTCTCTTCGTCCACGCCTTGAACATCTCCGCATCCGCGAGCGCGCCATAACACATTGCAATCGCATCCACATGCTTCTCCGCGTCCAGCACCTGTAGCCCTTCCTGCTTGATCAATCTCAGCGCGTCGAGGTGTAGCTTTATGAGTGCATCGTCGGGCATAGAAGTATCGAGGCACCACTCCTCGAAGGAAGGAAGGGCGCGCCAGAACTGCTCGAGCGCTGCACGTGTGGTGTCGCTGTGATGAACAGCGTCTTCCGAAGGCAGTGCGCAATAGGTGCAGTTACATGTGAAGCCATAGAGCGCCCGCAGGGTCGTGTGGCGTTCGTGACGAGGGCGAGTACAAGAAGTGTATTGGATTGTGATCTCCTCTCCCTTCTTGATGGGACGCACGGCGGAGAGATAGAGGGAGAACGTAGCTGTATCCCATTCCCATCGTGCATTGGGGCCGCAGCTATGAATGAAGAACATTAGCGAGAGCCTTGATCGAGACTACGGGAGGCTGACCTGTGGTTACACCTGCTGATGTTGAGAAATACGGCTCGGTGTGTCGTAAGCTCGGGGTGGGGAACGTTGGGGACTTGGAGCTGGATCCCTAGAGCGTTGGTTCGTACAATCCCTTCCAGAAGGCCGCAGTCGTCCATGGACTTCGAATTCGCAAGTGCCATTAAATCGTCACATGCATCAGGAGGAAGTCGATTGAACAACTCCGCATACACGTCGGAGAGTGGTATGCTCAGCCCGATGAGGTACGGAGCGACGATGATAGGGTGTTCCACGAGGACGAGGGAGCCGGCAGGTATATCTCGCAAGGCGAACATTCCTAGACCTCGATCTCCCGCGTCTCCTATTCCAAAGGTGTACAATGGGGCGGGGCATGTCGACTGAAAAGTTTTCGGCAGGAGACCTTCGACGCCCTCGTCAAGCAGAACGGCAGCCTCGAAGTCTTCGAAAAGGAAGTTCTGCATCGTATAAGAGCGTTCTCGAACGTGGCCAGCAAAATCGAAGTCAGAGGGCGCCAGCGCAGGATTGGAAGCGACCTGGGCATTGATCTTGGAACAGACGCGTGGGGGAGGTGGAGTACTTGGACCAGCTGTCGAAGAGCTGCGCCAGGCAGGAGAGAATTTCGAGAGCGTGGCATGATCTTTGGAAGGCATGATGAGAGATGTGGCATTTCACGACCAGTGGTCCAAGTTTATATACGTTTTTGCTGGCCTGCTGGGCCCTGGCCATGAGACCGACTGCGAGGCCACACCCGCTTGGACCCGTCAACCCTCGAGGAAGACAAAGCGGGTCATATTACAGCTAGTATCACACATGCCTTTTGTGTTTTGGCTCCTGAAGCTGCATCCATCAGTGCTGGAGTTGACGCTTTGACCTCACTTGCGTAATATCTGATGTGCTGAGCGCCTTTTGCGTCTTCGCAGACTTGTTCGTTCGGAGAGCGCGCAAGACCTTCGTTGGGCTGTAGTTAGGAGAACCGAAATGAAGGGATACCAGGACGAGATGAAAGGGCATGGCGAGAATAAGCTTCAAAGAAGATTATGTTGGAAACGTTGAAAACTCTTCACGATCATGTTTGTTTGCGATTGGTCACGGTATCAGATAAGATTGTGTGATAGACCTTGGGCTCCAGCATGCGACAAGCGCACCCCTGACACGCCTTTGAGCACATTGTTCATCGACATCCGGTTTATTGACCTGCGGGCGAAGCCTGTGTAGACATATATTTACGGCATTGATACGCACAAGAGATCCCGCAGGAGCAGAAAGACCGACGATAATGATGAATCAGATGTCGTTTCTTACTATGACCCGAGTCCACACCTGATTGAATTCTGAGCAGGGATCGGCGTGTGGCTAAAGTCGGTCCTGTTCAGGGGATATGATTGTGACATCTTTGCCCCGGATTACATTGAATCAGTTACTTACTTCTCCTGGTCCGAATGAAAAATGAAACATAGCACGTCCTATCAACATCTCCCGACACCAAGGCCTGAATTTTCCTCCTCTGCCGATATATCACACGCTCCGATAACCTCGGCACCATCAATCTTTGAAACCAACGGGATCGCCAAACATTCAGGGTGCCTGCGGAGTGCTTAGATTTGCTCAAAGCGCTCCATGTATATTAAGGCGATCCCGAGCAGAATCTGCTGCGTGAGATGCGTAGTTGATGATATTAAGCCAGAACCACGAAGCCCTTGGATAACTTAAGGATTGGCGATCCGAGCGACATGGATGCGACGCCACGTAGTGGAGATGGGGTGAAAAGAAGAAATCCGCGGACAACGAGGTTATAGCAAAAAGAACCAAAGAGGTCTGAACGGCGAAGCAGGACATCAAGTCAGATTTCCAGAACTTTAAGACCTGAGCAATTGACCGACAATAGAACGAAGAAGGTCGCAGTAAGCGAATGAGACTAACTGGCATCAAGAAGAAAACGTACCTGCACCCGAGGCTTGGATGCCCACCCTCTGTTCTGCCATCTTCCAGATTCGTGCCTCGCGAATAGAGTGCGCTTCGCGGTCAAGGAAGGGCTCCGAATCATGCATAAACACGAGCCTGGGGTCGGGTGCGTGGCCGGGCATGATGTTTGCAATCGTGGCTGCCGTGAAGCCAGGTAGCGGATCAAATATCAGGAGGAGTACGCACACACGCAGCTGAATGCAGCGTGACAAAACACCGTGTAGGGCCTGAGCAATCGTGTACGCCGTTCTGTCATCAAGTGATCGCGGGCCGACGCGTAGGTCGAAGGAGAGGTGGGTCAGACAGGGAAGGAGGTCGAAGCCCCACCATGTCGTCCAATCTTCCCATTTGTTGATGACAGAAAGGTGGGTAATCTTTTGGAAGAAGGAGAGATCAAAACGTGGATACGGGGAACCCAGAACGCCGTGAAGTAAGACGGAGAGTTTCTTGGGGCGCAAGGGGTCGAGAGCTGCTGCGATCTCGTAGTGGGGCAGACGACACGAGGTCTTCCACGTAGTTGGTACGACCCAGAATGTTAAGCTAGTGACTCCTTGGCAGACGGTGATGATTCGAACGATGCGGTCGTTGTAAATGTCGTACGAGATGCAGAGTGATTTTACGTGCGTCGCGAAGAATGCACGAGATTTTGTATGGGATGTTTCGATCGTCCGTAGGAAGGCACGGCATGTTGTCTCGCGATGAAGATTCACAACGGAGTACAGTATTCGTTCGATCCTAGAAGTCTGGTCAGCTTATACTGGGGTGTTCGATGGAGTGGGCCACTCACCAATATTGGACCAGCCGAGAAACCAAGACCAACTTCAATGCTGTTTTCCTATCATCCAGCGCAGCTTGCTCGAAGACGAGACGGAGAATATCATGAGGGAGCGCTAACTTCAGGGACGACATAATAGCCATCGTTGAATGAATCTGGTGGTTAAGGGATCTATGGGTGGGTCAGCTTGCTACGTTATGCTTGCCGGTGAAATGTAAGACAACGGGGGTAGCCTGATTTGAGATGGTCGTTAGACCCGAATTAACGTCGCCTCTGACGACATCTGCACCTTCAGGTGGGATCGTAGATTTGGGTGGGTTTTGAGCACGGCGTATCATTGAGAAGGCATAGTCGGGAAGGAGTGTCGCGGCTTGCGTCCGAGGGGTCCATCAGGGAGTACTACAAGCTGAGAACATTTTCTGAAGCCTTGATCCGTTTTACTGGGTCTGTAGAAGCCTGGAACACGTGAGGCTAACCGAACGACGCGGATTTCCGGACTTGCCTTCCTCGACGATTAGTACAACGCTTCTGGATCCACTCGGGCGCGCGATGGAGGATAGTACTGCACCCTAAGCCATCGTCATACCAGATATCGGGGTACGAGACGAGTAAAAAGTGCACTGGAATGTTTCAAAGGGCAAAGTGGGACGGAAGCCCCGCAAAATATCATACCCGACTGGGAAGCCGCCGCGTGCCTCGTGCCCGCAGGTACAGGTCCCGGGAAGCTTCTCGGCTTGCACTGCGTCGCGCATCTCCTCGCTCGTTCATCCGAGTCATCCATTTGGCGAATCTGATTCACCTCACATCCCGAGTCAAACATGGATGGCGCGGAGACCTCGGACACAACACGGAGGTACCTTTAGTTTTTGGTTGGGTCCTTTAGAAAATTCTGCCACATAACCCAGAAATCCCCTTGAACTGAGAAATCAGTTGCGAGATGCGAATTCGCTCTGGCGAGTGGCCGTACGGGATTGAGGATATCCATCGATCTGGGTCTGTGATTTAGATCACTCGAACGTTGGGCGTGAGACGAGATCGATATCGCTTGTTTGCTTCGATTCTGCATTCCTCCTTCCCATTGAAGGCGGGGATCTTGAAAGAAGATGTCTCGGTCGGTTATTGGACCTTCAGGCGGGGAGCACAAGGGGTAAAATCAGATAAGGGTGTCTGATGGTGTAAATTCGAGAAGCAGCAGCGGGGAGAAATTCAAAGGGTAGAGCCAATACTACGTTGGCATGAAAAGTGCGGGAAATCTGGATATCTGCCTACTTACCTGTACGCGTCGGTGCGCATGCGCAGCCGGACGGAGATCATATCCAGCCATATGTACAAACTCGGTAACAACCTTGACCAATCTGCATCCAGGACATCGCTCGACTTTGGCCAAGACTTCCCTTGGGGACGGTAATTCTCCGTCCGTCGGAAGGTATTTCTCCCTCTCAGTGACCCATGCGAATTCCTATAAGAAGGAGAACAACAGAGATTGATACCAGATAGAAAGAGATTCTGGCCAGATTCGGCCGCGCTCTTTCAAGGGACGTCAGATTGCATAGCGGTCGCCATCTCCGACGAGATTGGCTATCGACTTGGACCTTCTTTCGGCGTGAATGGTAGTCGCGTTTCTGCTTTACGTTCAGATCATAGTCACGGACTAGATAACCAGGTGCTCAACTGATTATTTGACGTCAAGGAATCGCTGTGTATTTGGGATCTGTCCAAATACACGAACTTGAAAACAGCGAGTTGTTGAAACTGTCAGGTAGAGCGGACTGGTACCTTGACAACCACTCGTAGGAGCGCGGTTCCGCAGGAATACAATAACTCAAAGGTTCCCAATATCTTGTTATGCATCACGACGCAAATAGATGCCCCGAGGACTAAGAAGGGTCACCACGCCAGTAGAGTAGACGGCATTGCCTTCGCGTCTGATTGACTACCAAGTGCTAAATGTTGTGAGTGTGGGCGTCAAGCAGTGTACGTGTTGACGTTCGATACCGATGTCGCCTTGTCCGCGGTGGTATGCCCCAGGTCCATAGAGTAGGTAGTCGTCCGACGACGGTAGCAATAGGCAGCGAGAAAGCTTGAGCAGCATGAAGACTTCATGAAACACTTGAATGCGTTCTGACGTCCAACTTCCAATCGCGAAACTGTCCCAGTGTCCCGGTGTCCGGGCGTATTGCGTCAGGCTCGAGGGGAGTCCCAGATCTAGATACTATGACACCATGCAGGTGATGTCCAAATGATCCAAAGCTGGCTATAAGCTGTATGGAGTTTAGCCACAGAGAAGTCCTCCACGTCCAGAGACTCAAGGTGGCATCATGATATTGAGAAGAAACCAGGTCCTAGAGTGCCGAAAGTGTTTGCTTAGAAATTTTATCTTATCTTATCGATCATCATCCAACTTTCCAAGGTTGATTTTTTTCCTGGGTGAAGCAAGTGAAGCACCTCGATACCGAGGATATAACATGTAATAGGGCAGCGACTTGCTACACTCAATATCGTACGGTCAGCGGACGACAAGAGACAATAATGGTTCCTCAGTTCTGCGTCCGTAGGGAGTGGTAGAACTGAATTTCTGCGAGAATCTGAAGCCTTCCACCTTTTGACCTCGAGATCAGGTGCTGCATCTGTTCTACTCGCCCATGGTCGTTAACTGGCAGCGTTTTATGTCGCAGCTTACGGTGAATTCAGCGTGACAACAGATTGTCACATTGATTCTGGCACGCTTATGATGGTCAAAGGTTGACAATGACAAAGTCCTCCCAGTGTCACTTGCAAGAACACTTCTCCTGAATATCATTTGTTTCGTGCGTTTCGTATCTCTGGTAGCCTGCAACTGTGAGTTATGTTTCGGTACCTATCACCGTCTCTCGAGTTTTTCAACATGATTTCGTCACACCCAGTAATCGAGCTGTGGCTCCCAACGCTCGATGCAGACACGGCAGACCAGCGACACATCTCTAAGTATCCCACAGGACGTTATCGAATGTATCGTCGCAGAACTCCAAAAGGACAACCATTCCCTGAAGCGATGTGCTTTGGCTTCCAGCTCACTGAGGAACGCGGCTCACCGACATCTCTTCTATTCCATCACTATCTCAAACGAGAACCTAGCAAGTCGGTTTCATGCCCTTCTTCAATATCAATCAACGATCGCCCCCCTTGTTCGATATCTCAGAGTCTCTACCGGCTCCCCGAATCCCGCAACATTGCTTCCGGACTGGATAGTTGGCGAATCAGTCCGGAGGATGGAGTCAATCCTACGACGCCTCGCTCCCTATCTATGCTCTTTCACGTTCGTGGGCCCAGCAATATTCTCACTCATCGCAATGTCTCGTTCTTCCCTGCATTCTGCAATCATCGGACTCTTCCAGGCGCCCAACCTTATCGAGGTCCAACTGAAATCAATGCCCTTCCCGCCACTTCATGCACTCAGAGACTGTTCTCAACTCAAACGGATATATATTTTCAGAATTGCGCCGTTCCAAGATGTGGAACAGGAAGTGATATCCGATGGCGACTTGCAACAACCTGATCAGGCAGATCAGCAGGCGCGAGGACAGGTCGATTCCATATACACCGATCTCACACCCGGCTTTCTTTTATTGGCAAAAGCCCTAACAGATCGTGAATCCCGCCTTGGCTTCTCTTCTTTACGACATCTCGAAATTGTCGAGGAACAGGATATGACATTAGCGCTGCTCCTACCTTGGCCGTCACACTGGCCGTCACATATGAAGGAGACTATATGTCTGCTCGAAAATGTTGCGCCAACCCTGGAATCCTTCGCCCTGCGGAATATGAACCTGGAGGTCAACTCTGGTCCGTGCGCTTTAGTCCTATTGGAGGAGATAATTTTTTTCATTTTTCACACAGAGATACATCGTCTGTTCCCAGTGGCTAAGATGCGCAATGTCCAATCTTTATCCTTTACCGTCGTCTTGGGGCACAGATTGGGGAGCAGCCTTGCTTGGCTCATTACCGCTATGGAGACTCTTGCTACTCCTGAGCATCCCCTTCAAAAGTTCATTCTCCGATTGGGGAAGGTGTGTTCACCCGATGCGAGTTTTTATGGTATAGATTCTGGGAGTAGTCCTGGAAACGACGATTTCTGGAGTGCTCTGGATTCAGTACTGGGGAATAGCAACTACTCAAAATTGCGGCAAGTGATCGTCACATTTACCGTTCCTATGCCTCCGCATCCGACTTTCGAGCCAGCTTTCTTGAGGGTGATGCCAGTTTTGTCTCGAAAGGGGATACTGAAAGTCAAGTTTTGCGAGGAGCTGGAGGACCCCACCCTTATTATGCGCTAAGCTACATGCGTTGAACGCTCCCATGACACCATCGGTCCACCGCTTTCTTGAAGGATGTTGTATACCATCGTTAAACCGTTGATCTGTTTGTCTCTCGTCTCCCTTGCCCACATTTTAATGATTTCTGTCATTTCAAGTTGTCGATGTCTATGTCAACCTATCAAAGGAATATACACCGAGATCTAAAGCCAGTATGTGTCGTCATACCGAAACTTATACACAATTAGCAGAGTACTAGTAGCGTCAGCATTGTTCATAGGCGAGGCGATACTAGCGCTCAGAGTGTCGGGGACAGAGCTCATGGCAAAGGTTGACCAAGGACTCTGACGTCGCTCGACGTTTTGTGGGATTAAAAGACTTGTCCTGACAGCTCTGAATGCCGTCGTTCGCTTCCATCTCCTAAGATGCGCAGGATATCATATTGGCGTGTGAGGGTTTGTTGGGGTGAGGTCTTGGATGGACGTCTCATCTTATCTGATCACGATCGTAACAACATCCTGGACTTATCCGATCCTAAAAAAATTACAATTTCCTCTTTCCCCCTGCTACAATCCCTACAGCTCTACGTATACGTATTCTATTTTCAATGCGATGTGATGCGATCCGATGCAACTGGTATGTCCGATCCTAGAGTCTACAGCGCCTCCGAGGGATTCAGAGTTGGGCGAGAATGCTCGAGGCAGAGGTGATGGTGAGCTTGCTGGGGTTCTCCTCGACAGCGATGCTCTCGACCTTGTCGTTGTCGGTAACGATCACGTAGCGCTAGAGTATGAATCAGCCGTCGGCGTGGATACAGAGTGAAGGAGGGATGGATCACGGACCAGGGAGCGGGGTCCACCGAGGAGACCTGTGGCATCGAAAGCGAGGCCGACGGACTTGGCGAAGGCGGCGGTGTCGTCAGCGATGAAGTGGACCTCTGCAAGTGGGGAAACCGGTGAGTTATCCTGAATGAGACCAAAACCCTGAGCATGATGGCGTACCGGATCCTTTGGGGGCGAGGTCCTCTTTCCATGCCCTATCAACCGAGCGATCGCGGTTAGTTCAAGAGTGCGATTACGAGGGACAGTGGACGAACTTCATGACGAAGACGTCGTTGACGGCGAAGATGTAGATCTGGTTAACGCCCTTGGCTTTGAAATCGGCGTAGGACTCGATGTAGCCGGGGACCTGGGCGTGGCAAGTGCCAGTGAATGCGCCGGGGACGCCAACCTACGAGTCAAGCCCAGTCAGACCGTCGACTCGCATGAAAACGTGAGATTGCACGCACGATGATGTTCCTGCCGGTGAGATTGAGCGGGGTGGCCGCGTCGGGTGCAGACTCCTTCACGCTCTGGGCGGGGATGGTGCCGCCAACCTGGATTTGAGGGGTGGTGAAAGACATTGTAGTGGAGATGGAGGAGGAGGAGTGGTCTTTGAAAGTAGTACTAGAAGACTGTGGAAGAGGTTGTTGATGGTAGAGAGTCTCAGAAAGGCTCGTTTATAAAGCGGGTATAGTGATTCCACAATTTGGCCCGACCCATCAATTCGCCATCGCGCCCATCACCGGAGCAGACAGTGGGCACCGGACTCCGAACTCGGGATCAAGTATGGGCTATTTTTTCTCTTACCGCGCGCTGAGGAGATTGCTCTTCCTTCGGACTATGCTGGTAACACCGATAGCTCTGCGCGACCCAGTATTGCAGTCCGATATCGAGTGATGGTAGGTGCTGATGATGACTGTTGGCGTGCACTGTAGTCACGGCGCGCTGCGTCGATGTCAACATGTTCATCTGTTCAGGTAATATTTCTCAGCGTCTCTGCTGTGAATACCTGGCCTGTCATGGAAGAGCAGATGCGACGATTGTGAGCTTATGTTTGCATATAATGAGGGCTGACTATTCCCTTGTAGAGGCAAGCTCCAACTCGGACTTGGACAGATCGTATGAAAGAGTATCTAGTCGTCACGCGGCTCGTATGTCTATATCTTCATCGCAGACCTGCTGTTGAGCACGAGTCCCCATAGCTGAGCATATCCAGTGAAGATTTGATCTTATCAGATACGATTCTCACACCTGGCGTTTTCCCCATATCGCTCCTTTATGGTGACCACCTCACCACGTCACCCTTTGCCTCATCTTCGCAGCCGTCCATGACAGTAGTCCATTACCCCTCGCAGTCGCGTTCATCATGCAGGAGCCTTCAAATTCGAGTCCGCGCTTTCTCACGGACCCAAAAAAACGGGTGCTGTGGCACGGAACCGCGGGGAGGCAGGGGATAGGAAATGCTCGATGTTAGATGCCTCCCTCGTCATAAAATACGTCAGTATACCATACCAGCCCCACGCTTTCTCTCAGATACAAGAAGACAAGTACCCGTTTCATTGATCAGCCCTTTTGCCAAGGACCCCAATCCTTTCCGCTGGAAACTAGCTTCCATTCATGATGAACACCTGCGACGATGAATTCCCGTGGAGCTGGTCACCTCTAGGACACGGATTTCAGGAATACTACGATTACGACAGTCCTACGCCGGAGCTGCTCCAGAAAGTTGATGCTCTAATAACACCCCCAGTGCGTTATACCCAACGTCCGAAGCACAGGTTTACTGAGCCAACTCAGCCATCACATAGCCCGACACCCAATGCTGACCTCTCTGTATCCACCACATTCTACCCGGGTTCGCACGCTCATGGCTTCAATCTGATCTTCTCCTCCTCGGACGGCGTGCTCTTCTACGTCCACACCGACATCATATTGCAAAAATCGAAGGACGCCTTCTACACGCTCTTGGCACCATTCGCCTCGTTAAACAACGCCTCTGAACCCCCGATCATCCCAGTACCTGAGTCTTCGATGATATGGGAACTCATCCTCTACATTATCTACAGCATGTTTTGTACCGCTGGCAAGTGTGCCCCTGCCCTTTCTACCGTGTTCACTGCCATAGACCATATGCCCCACTACTCTGTATCGCCTAAAGACTATATAACGCCTTCGCACCCCATCTACGGATACATCCTGTCTTTTGCGCCTTTCTCTCCTCTGGAAGTGTATGCTCTCGCAGGACACCACGATCTCCTCGAACTCGCTACTGCCACATCGTCGCATCTGCTTTCCTACCCTCTCGCAACTATAGATGACGGAGCTGCGGCGCGCATCGGTGCCGTGTACCTCAGGCGTCTCTTTACCCTGCACGAGTCCCGCCTTCATGCCCTCAGGAGCATCCTCCTCGCACCTCCCCAACTACATCCGCCCACCAGGAAATGCGGCATCCCTGAGCAAAAGGACCTGGCGCGGGGGTGGGCGCTGGTTACAGCTCATCTGGCCTGGGAAGCGAGACCCGGTCCGTATACTCACATCTCAGGGTTCTGTATATACTCACCTCCCCCGTGAAAAATATATGAAACTCAATACTCATTCGATCGCGACTTTTTCGGTTCCTGGTAATGGGTGTTGGTTTCGTTGGTTTCACTTTGCGTGGTGTGTGTAGATCTCTCCAGCCCAAGCATACAGAATGCATTTCGAAAGCTGGGGGACCAGCTGCGTTGTAGACTGTGCAGGGAGAAGCTCGCGGCTCGGCTCGGGGATGTTGCCACGCGCTGGGTGGGTGTTAAGGTCAGTTGTGTTCTCTTTTTCTCTTTCTGTTTCTGTTTCTTACTCTATCTTCCATTCAATCCTTCCCCGCCGGTGTTTTGACAGCGCACCATTGAATCTGGGAAGTGAAGACTGCGCGACCTGTGCCTGTTCCGCTTCGTTGACTCTTGCTTGGGGGCTGGTACCTACCCCTGGGTGATGGGCTCTTGTCTCTTCGTGTCGTCGTCTGCGGTTTCAACTCTCTCACTGTCGTGGTTCCCGCCCCGGTTCCTGTTTTCACTTTTGTTGTAGGGTTATAATTTATTGGGTGTACACTTGAACGCGGAACGTGGACCACTTGGTATCTCCCTCGCCGGCTGATAGCACGGGATATGGTTCGTGTCATACACTATCATCGCCCTCCAGTATCTGTCCATCAACCACTACGGATGCTCTCTTGATTAATCCATAGCGTTGTGGATACGTTCGTGGTGAGGGAATTTAAAATCGACTCGAAACAAGTTAGGAAGCTCCAGAGACTGTTCGATTGACCCATTTGCCCTGGAGCGTCTTCTGGAATACCTGGTGGAGCTAGATCTCAATGACATACAGAAGCGATGAATTCTGGAACAGAAACAAATGAGGACCCCATAAAGAAGACGGGATTATCCAGGAATTTGTGTCGTTGATCGGCGGAAGGTACAGAAAGGAGGTACGGCTGAGGTGTCTGTCTAGGAGAGACTAGATCTGGTCTGGACCACACGTCCTGAATGTTTTTTGTACCTAGAGGGTGCTGAGGGAGCCCTGCTACTACTATGCCGCCGCACGGCCGTCTGCATGTATGTTCTTTGATCAGTCATTTCTGGACTTCTGATTTCGATATTGAAATTCTCTGTGGCGTACATACGTTATTCGTGGCTTCCCGTTCTCGTGCGTTTACTATTCCCCGATGTAACATACCGCTCTTAATGTCGTATCTTCTGACTCTCTGACTTCTCCCGTTCCCACCGAGGTACAGGTACCCATCCCTAGTGGACTTTGGTAGACCAAGACGCCGCCGACCCCCTCCCATAAAAGGAAACCGATACTTCATTTGTACCGCCGTCGTCCCTGTAGCACGTGCCTTCTCTATTCATATCGCACCCTTCGCTTCTTTCGCAATCCGAATCCAACTTGAATCCAACACTCTACTGATACACCTCGTCACAGAACCAGCTTTCATTCAAGTTCGCCGTCTCCCGAAAACCGTGACAGGTCAAATGGGACTATGACAGGTGTCATTGCGGGGCATAGGGTCGAGACAAGTTGGAGCGGGGTACGCACTCCTGAGGCGCATGTTGGCCTATCTCATACAACTGATTCGTCTAGTGCTCGCCATCGGCGCTCCGGCTGGCAGTTCTTTCGCCTCGACACTGTGGTAGCCCTGCGCGGCGAGGACGATCCAGAATGGAGTGGTTGCGACCGTTTTCCGCGCATGTTGGAGGTCATCTGCTGAACCGCAAGAGGCCACTATAGTCATTCTCCGATCGCCAGGACACGACTCCACTCTGCAGGGCCCTGTTTATCAATGAATTCTTACGTTTTTCATATCTATGCGCACCCCAGAAACGCTTGTGGGGTGGTTCATTTTGGCTAGGCACGAACGGCGTTCCTCGACAATACTGAGACTCGGAGGGAACTCACGCCGAATCAATTACAACTCAGGACAATACTCCACTCGTCGGATTGGTGGCACAGGAATTCGGAAAGTTGCGTGTATGGTCATTGGTGGACGGTTTTGAGACGAGGGTTCCGTATAAAAGGCGGGGTTTTTTCGTCGAACATCAGCCATCGCACACCGGTCTTCTCTCGAAGACACCAGCAAATCCTACTCTCATCCCTTCAAAGTTCTAACGCTCACCACATCATGGGAGAAAGTCAGTGGTTCCAACCGACCGTCAGAAACAGGCTATCCCAGGCCATCGTCTTGGCGAATTTTTCCATCCAGTACGGGAAATTCTATGATATCAGTGAGGATCCCAGTCACCTTTAGCCTATCCATTCCATTGACACGTATTTTCTCTAGACGATCCATACACTGAAACCAACAGCGCCCAGGGCACCAAGATCACGAGCAAGGGCGACCACGAATTTGGTCACTGTGGTCGAGAGAATTCTCCCACTGGCACCGAGGGTTCCTTCGAAGTGCACTTGAGCGACATTGGCGAAAAGATCGCCAAGGTCTATTGGGACTGCCCCTACACCGGCAGCAATAAACTCACCAAACACGACGTGAAGGCAGGTTACGACATCTCCATCGATGGCTTCAGCGTTCCCTCTGGTCCCTTAGGGAAAGGAACGATCAGCGTTCGAGAGGATTGATAAAGGTATGCATGCATGCTGTTGTCAGGTGCCGCTCTTGCTGATTTCTCTCGAATTTCCCTCTTGACGTGTCGTCAACTAGAAGACGAGTAGGCATGCTCAAAGTTAGCGTGGTCTTTGTATTTTTGAATCGGACACATACTGTTTTCTTCTGTTCCATTGCTTCGTCTGTTTTTTGCTTGCTATTCAACGTTCGACGTTCGTCTACGTCCTTTCGGGTGCAACCTAAACTCCAGCGTGATCAGGGATCGTCAACAAGGACAGTCATCAGCTCAATATCTGACGCATAAGGCTGGAAAAGCGTTCACTTGTAAGAATAAATCGTGATCATGAATTGTATTTTGCTGATCCAATGCAAAGAGTGTGATACTATGATTAGGCAATATGCATAATTTTTCTATCCTACTCTCCAATTTGGGTTCCAGCCGCTGACAGGATTTGGGTTTCGACCGAGTGAAGATCTCGGTATCTTCGTCACCTTGACGAGCTCTCGATCCAGCGCCGTCTTCCGATCTCGCCCCACTTTCCAGTTGTAATTTGTATAAAGAGGGGACCGGAAAGCCGTGTTAAACTCCCTCATTTTCTTCCTCGATACTTGCACTCTCGAATACCAGTCCACTTGTCCGTTTCGGTTGGTCCGAATCTCTTTCTATCGTTTCCCAATTCCGAAGATCCGATCTTATCAGATACACAATCTTTTCATATTTAGATACGGCATTTCCACGGGTGAGATCACACCACTCCTTCGAATGCACCACGTCGTCCATTTCCAGGATATTGTCGTCAAGACTCGAGCCCGCTGCCGCGTATGATACCGTCGATTGGACCGACCCATGCTCAGATCCCGTAGGGACCTTGGAATCCTAAGCTCGTGCTTCCTCATATATGTATGCCACGGCATAACGAAAAGCCAGGGACCTATGTTACCTCTGCGCGGAGAGGTCCGGGATCACTGATGCTGATACACGAGGCGTCCGACGTCGTCATAATCTACGTCAATATGCCACGTCGATCCCACGCTTCTCTCAGATAATGTAAAAGCCAGAGTGCCTGTTTCGTCGATCAGCGCTCCCCAAGCAAGAACTACTCTCTGCGGAAGTTCGATCACGATGACCACCTGCGGATCCGATGATAAATTTGACTGGGCTGTGTCACCTACAGCACAGGAATGGCAGGACTATGGTTGCCATAGCTTTTTGACAGAACCCTTTCAGAAAGAGGATGCCTCAACGACACCACCAGTACGTTGACCCGACTATTGATGCATGATGCATAAGTTACTGACCTTTAGAGTAGCCCTCACAGAGTCCCAGCCCGACTACATACACCTCTGTCTCGAATACCTTCTACCCTGGTTCACACCCTTGCGGTTTTGATATAATATTCTCCTCCTTAGACGGCGTGCTTTTCTACGTCCACAGCAATGTCATATCGGGAAAATCGAAGGACGCCTTCCACCAACTCTCGCCATCGCCACATCACGCAAATTGCACTGCCGAAACACGCATCATCGCCATCCCCGAGTCTTCGGCGACACTCGACGTGATCTTACACGTCCTCTACGGCATGCCCTGTACCAACCATGCACCGTCCTTCTCCACCGTGGTCACGGCCATAGACCAGATGCCCACCTACTCCATCTGTCCTAAAGACCACATATCGCCGTCCAACCCCAACTACGCCTACATCCTGGCCTTCGCGCCCGTCGTGCCTCTAGACCTCTACGCGCTCGCGGGGCACCACGACCTACTCGAACTCGCCACCGCCACGTCCTCGCACCTCCTTTCGCATCCCCTCGCCACCATAGACGACCTCACCGCCGCGCGCATCGGTGCCGTGTACTTCAAACGCCTCTTCTACCTGCACATGTCCCGCTTCAAGGCCCTCAAGGACATCCTCCTCAAGCCGCCCTACCCGCACCCTCCCTCCAAGGACTGCAATTTCGCTAATCAAAAGCAAGTCACCCGCACCTGGGCCCTCGTCACGGCGTACTTGGCGTGGGAGGCAAGGGCCGGTTCGTATCCTCTTACTTCGGTTCACGCTGTGTACTCACCACAGGTCGCAAATATTAATAACTTAATGCCGTGAAAATTTCACCCGCACTTTTTATGCCTTTTGCTTTCTTCGCCGTATGTGGGGTTGGGGTTTCGGTTTTTGTCCGCTCTCGCTCTCTGCTTCGCGCGCGCTTCGTAGATCTTTCGACTTCGAGCATCCAGAGCGCGTTCCGGGCGTTGGAAGACGATATTGCGTGTGGTCTGTGCCAGTTCTCGATCGAGGACCGTCTCAAGGAAGTTGTCACGCGCTGGGCTTGTGTTAATGTCAGTATTCCACCCAAGACTATTAATCTTCGTATTTCCTTCTGTTTATGTCCGTCCTGCTATTTTGTGCCTCACCTGCCTTTTGGTAGCGCTCTATTGAATCGGAAGGGTGATGGCCGGTCTTTTCTACCCATGTTGCTGTGCGTCTGGGTACTTCCGACCCCCCTCCGCTTGTTGCTTTCATCGTCCCGCCTTTCTGTGCACCTGTGTTTCGGCAAGGCATCACTGGATGGGCGGTGAAGACTGTTCTTGCTCCGTCTCGTTTATTCTTGTCTTGGACCTTGGATTGCATGGTGATATCACTTAGGTTATGAATTTCATCTTCTTCTTCTTTTCCTCTCGGACTGTGTCCGCTTCCGTCCCTGTTTTCGTATTTTTTTCTTTCAATCTTTTTCTTTCAAAAAAGTTGGTTCGCTCAGATACGGACATTGAGCCACTGACAGTGATATTCTTTCATTTAAGTTATACCCACCCGCGCTGTCATTATCATACACGACATACATATATACATGGACAGCACCCATACCTTCACCTCTAGGTCCCTGTTATTTAGGGCGCGAAGGGTCTGACCAAGGTTGAAATTTGAGAGACGCCCCAAACCTGCCTTGGTGTGCCTCAACCGAACTTCATCCCGTATCGCTGGAGTGTTCCACAAAACCTTTGCCCCCATTGATATGGCACCTATCACGCAGGGCCATCGGCAGATCATCGACAACCGACTAAAGCCGATTGACCATCCCGACATTCACCATCGCTTCCTCGCTTCGACATCTCAAAACAATCACAGATATCATTAGATCACACCCAACGGCAATCCTCGGAATATGGTACATACTAATAGGTATACGTAGAATAGTCACGTATCAAAGCCTCGTGGTACAGATGAAGCAACTACATCGCAAGAAAATAATAAACAGCATCAGAAGCGAAATACTGGGCTTTGAACCCAATGCGAAGGTAAAGAGAGGGCGGGAAATAGGGACAACAACCCAGAAGATCGATATGTCACCCAAGAAGGCGGAACCGCACGATGGTGCGTTGACCCGGGAACAGCATGTGGCTATGGTCAGGCAGGACCGCGATCTCCAGCTCCCCATGCATCTGCGGGGCGCTGACATCCAAAGATTGGGAGATCTGAGGCTTACGGTGGACGCA
The DNA here is from genome assembly GCA_014905825.1 of Lyophyllum atratum. Taxonomy (NCBI): domain Eukaryota; kingdom Fungi; phylum Basidiomycota; class Agaricomycetes; order Agaricales; family Lyophyllaceae; genus Lyophyllum; species Lyophyllum atratum. The sequence goes on from JACGCN010000018.1 coordinate 189,243, forward strand.
CGCGAAGCGCGTCACGATACTGCGGTTCGGGGTAGACTGCCAACACGTCGGCCTACATAGAACGCGTGAGTTGGAGGGAGGGGGGAGACGCTATAATCCGAACCAGACGTACTTGAACTCCAAGCCCCCCGCACGCGCCATCTCGTCCTTCAACTTTATGGTCTGCCGATGTAGGACCTCCCTCCTCCCTACCACGTCAAAATCCAGCGCGACCACGGAGAACTCGCCCTCGAACCCGAAGGTCGATGTGACGCGTGGGTGTTCCTCCAGGGACTGTTTGTAGCGCACATACAATGATTGGGCTTCGAAGAAGCATGTGATCCGGGTGCGGAACTCGTCGAGGAGGGCAGACCAGCATTTGTACGCTGGGTAGGGAGACTCCTGGAAGTGATAGATAAGTTAGATGGGAAAAGATCATGTTGAGTACATGGTATTTACCGCGGATGGCCTGCGAGTCGTCTCGGATTTGCTGGCGTCACTCCGTGGTCGTCCCCCCCATTTCTTATGAGAACGCACCAGCCGCGTGGTACACTGCCCACAAAAGACACTTGACGAAGCGGCATCGACCCGCATCCCACAATCCAGGCTCTGGCACCGGCGTAAACCCGTCGACGACCTCTCATCGTCCCTTCTTTCAGCTCTCTCGACAGCCTAACAACATCATCAGCAACACACTCACCCACAAAGACGCATACATCCACTCACCACATGTTTCTCCTCCTCCTCCTCCTCCTCCGAACCAGACTCCCCTCCATCCATATCGGCCCCAGCCCCAGGGGGTCCACCCGAAGCGTCGGCGCCCATGCCCATGTTCATCCTCCGGATCCTATTCCTGTTGTTCCGCGTGCGTACCCGACACGGCTCACACATCTTCCATTTGTACTCTTCCCGCGCCGGTATGACGTGCGTGCAGTTCTTGATGGAGCACAGCCGTGCCCCGGGGGTGAGGAGGAGCTCTTCGGAGGTGGTGGAGGGTGGGACCTTGGGAGGGGGCGCTGGGCGGGGCGTGAAGTCGGTGTCGTGATGCTATCTCAGAGTAAGTACCACCAACCACGAAGAAAGAGAGAGAGAGAGGAAGACTGACCAGCGCGACTTCAACATCGAGACGCGCATGCCGCCCCTGAATACCCTGCCGCTTCCGCTGGTACTCGCGGTGGTGCAGCCGGCACGGGACACAGCATTTCCACTGGTATCCCTTGGGGAGGACGCGTCCGCATCGCTTGATGGTGCAGGTTGCGAGGTCGGATAGGGGTTTAGGTCGGGCGGGGATACGGATCTTTAGGCCGGTTGTCTGGTGGGGCTGTGGGTGAGTCATAAGTAGTCGCGAGGGTGTGGAGACGGAACGTACTGTGAAGGGCTCGTCGTCGTCGGAATCGATGAGGGAGGAGAGATCGCTGAGGTCGGTGAGGTCGCTGTCCCATCCGGAGATTGTGATAGGTGGGGGTTCTTCGTGGGACGAGATTGATGAAGGGCCAGCACTAGGCTTGGGGCTGGATGGCTGCGTATCTTGGGGTCGAGTCTTGTCGGGCTGATGAATCACAGGCTGCGTATCCTGGGGTCCAGTATCGTCGGGCTGAGGACTCACACGCCGAGGTTCCCGATGCTGACAACTATCAAGTCGGGTCCCCACGACCGTAGAAACAGCGTCCAACCCAGGCTCTACCTCCACCGACGCAGTACCCTCACCCGCCGACTCACCAAGCCCATTACCACCATTGGGGGTGTTAACGGTAGCCCCGCGACCACCCGGAATACGAATCTTGATCTTCGGGGTGGGCGTAGGTCCAGGTGCTTCATCCCCGCCCTCATCCTCATCCCCACCCGCTTCCTCCTCATCCCCACCCCCCGCGCCCACATCCACATCCCCACCCCCCAACCCCGCATCCACATCCACATCCACATCCATCTCATCCGCCCACGTAACAGTCTTCCGCCTCTTATTCGAGGGGACCCTCTTCGCCTTCCAGTCCTTCATCACGCAGCCGAAACATCGGGGGGTCGTTGCGCTCGCTTGGAGGGGGGCGGTGCAGGATGGGGAGGCGCATATACGATCCTACACAAAATAAAAAGAGAACGTAAGTATGAAGGTGCGGTTGAAGGAGGAGAGAGGGAGGGAGACCTACGGGCGGTGGAGGTGGGGGTAGAGGCGGGGGTAGAGGAAGCGGGTGTCTCTTCACCCTGGGAGGTGGGGGTCGGGGTCCAGAGTCGGGTTTGGGGCCGGATATTCGTGGAGGGTGGGTATCACGAGAAGAAGAAGCGGGTGGTGTGGGAAGGGAAGCGGGATGTGCGAGTGTCAGTTCTATAGGCTGGTATCGGCATCAGGAAGGGAGAGTGGGAAGGGGAATGGGGAGGGGCTTACGTTGACGAACTTCGGTTGGTGGGGGGGAGCGACTGGGCGAGGGGGTATTCGTAATGGGAGGCCGAGAGGGGTGAATAGGGGTGGAAGGGGGGGTGGTGCTTGTGCGGAGGGAGGCTGTCGTGGACTAGGATGCACTTGTTCTTCTGGAGGCTTTGGGAAGAATATGATGAGTGAGAGTGGAAAGGTGAGCGCGAATCGTAGTACCTCGGGATATGAAAGTTCCAAATCAGCGAGGTCTTCCTCTGGGGTATCATCAACGACTATCTGCAAGAACGTTAACAATCAGCGCGTAGAACACAGACTACGAAGGCGGGGAAGATCTAACAGGTGTTGATGACGTCCCACCACTCTCCTGTCTGGGTACCGACATAGGCCGAGGCATCATGGGCTGCGACGGAACCATCCCCTGCGACCGAGCTGCATCCGGGACCCGGTGCAGTTCGTGCCATGGCCCCGAATACCCCTGGCGGCACCGAACACAGATATCCGCAGGATCCTTCTGGTGAAGGATCGCGGCGCAACCGTGTTGCGCACACAGACGGATTCTGTGACGCGGACGCATGGCATGCGTCCGGGGGTAGGTAGGTATTGAACTCTGTGGGGGCTGTGTTACGCTTAGCCACGATGTGAGAGGAGGCGTAAATTCTGGGAGACATACCCTGCTGGGAGTCGGGGAGGGCTGGATGAGCTCTCCTTGAGAATTGAAGTGGGGCGCGAGACTGGGGGTAGGCAGGGGGGAGTGTCGTGCTTGTGCTTCTGGGTTTGCGGTTGTGGGGTGGTGCGGTGGACGGAGGCTGGGCAGCTTGCGTGCCTGCTGCCTCATGGCTGCTACCTAGACTCCAGAATCAGTCGCAGTTCATGTGTTTCTTTAAAGGAACGGAGGATGTGACTTGGGAATACCCTCGTCGCAGGGAATGTATGGAGGGAAATGGACTTACGGAACGCCGTCGCTCGCCGTCCCCCGGGTATGGAATGGACGCACGTCTAGGTTCTGTCGGCTGGTCGCACAAAGAAAAAGAAGCGGTAAACACGAGATCTGGGCAGCCAAAAGTCATAACTTACAGGTCTTTGTAAGCCCGCGACAGAGGTTGGCCCGGTATGATATGCCGACTATAAATCGTTCTTATTATTCAGAATCCAAGTGCCAAACCAATTCAAGACTCACACTCGTCCTCCGGACCCTCTCCATGCCCACTCCCTTCCCAGACGCGTTCGCGACCAATGGAGCATAAGTCTTGAACGTGACCGCATCCTGCGTGTCAAGCCTTCTTCTCTTCACATCCCGCGCATTCGTCTCCAACCGCGAGCATCCCTCGCATGTGTTGCTCGTGGTCCCAGATAGCGGTGTATAGCACCGTCTGCAGACGTTAGCCTCGGACGCACTGTCAATCGACAGCCGATGCGTTGGATGGTCGACTTCCATCCGACGCCAGTGTCGCCTCGTGCACTACAGAATGGTCAATTAGGGGCTATACACGTCTTGAGCTTCATACAAACACGGGTGAACGTCGACGCGACGTACCGAGGTGCTCCCTCTTCCAGCTACTTCCCGGGAATTATGTATACAGGCAGATTGGCCAGGCACTGCGAAAAAAAAAAATGGGGAAGAAAGGTTTCGAATTCTTTTATTAGCCTGAAGCTTGACATAATCGTATTTCAAAAATTTCAAGCCCCGCGTTGTCAATACAAAATGTATTGACCGGTCCTGGTTAGTGACCGAAAAGTCGCCTTCCTCCTCCTTCAGCTTTTCTTCATATACAGCGGCATAACTTACCTTTCCTCATCACTTCTTCGCAATATAAGCAGCGCAGCCTTGATGTGAGTCCAAAATGTCACCAGCAAGCGCCAAGGCTCTCAGATCTTAGAGACTGGTCAGCGCCAACCGGGGATGGCCGCTAAGCACCGCGGCCCTGGTGAGAAGTATTCGAATCCTTTCGAAATCTCGCACCCCCACAGTCCCTGACCCTTCGTGCATGTCGCGCTGTAGGCGACTGACTGCTCAATTCCAGTAAATGGGATGTCAGACCTCGAGATCCACACACTCTGCTCGAAGTTCGACATCGAAATCCTAGAAGAAGCCTCCTACGTCCTCTGGAACATCTGGAAGGCCATCTACCCCAGATACTCAACACTTCAAGCGTGTCTTAGCGCCCCCGCGGAGGACTCGGGGCTTTATCAGGCGTTGAAACGCGCTCATGGGCAGAAGAGATACGATGCGGTGCGGGAATGGAGTGAGTCCCCACGTTATATATGCCTTCGAGGTCCTGAAGGGCTGGGCAACAGGTGCGGGAACCCCAGGCACCGTGGCACCGAGAGACACGTCGGTCCACTCGCAGGTGAAGCAACTCTTGACTGAACTTCGCCCGGCTTTGACTCGACTAGTCGCGGGTGAGCTGGTCCTCCGTACGTGGACACCGAACGCAAGCATCATGGGCACCGAGATGGCGGCGTTTGTCCGGGCTCTGCGTATACCCTGTCTCAACGGGAAGCCCAACGTCCTCCTACACGATCTAGGAGCGCGACCCCTCCCTCGCCGCCCGACTCCAAAACATATTCATGCCTAACCACCGCGCGTTCGTCCTTCGAATCTCCCTGACGACGACGGCACGTCCGGCGCGATCAAATTTCGGGCTGTCCAGGTTCTGGTGCCATACTTAATTGTCAACTCCAGGCTTGGAGACTGTAAAGAGCAATGTATACGTGGCAGGGAAATTTAAATTTAAAGGTGAGCTGCTTTTCTCTCAGACGGATTTTCCGAAGGCAACCTCAGAGACACTCTATATTGAATGACTTCGTACAAAAAACTCATCAGGACTATGAGCCTCAAACCTCGACCTCCTCTTACCCCACGCCTACAATTCGCCAGCAGCATATGCTGACCGCATGTCTATCCTAGAGTCCGACGGCTTGGGCAAGTTGCTCCTTGGTCTCGAACACATCTGTGTTGAACACTACTTCGCCCACACCTCCATACCCTTCTACTCCATGGATTCTCGTTCGGGTGCGCTCAAGCATGGCCTGCACTTCGTCGGCATCGTCCCCTCCGAAAACATTATGCATGTATAAGGAAAGAGACTCCAATGGACGCTGACGGGAAGGATCCTCCATCCACGATGAAACGAGGTCGCAGAACTCATCAACCACGAAGTCTCTGTCTTCGTTGCCCTTGTAAGAGCATGTGAAAGTGAAGGAAGCGAGGTGGACGAGCGAAGGCCCATGTGTGAGATAGTTCAACACAATATCCGGTCTCCAGTTACATCTCCCTATTGTCAGCGTTTCTAACATCACGCACTTCCCAATGAGCTCCACGATTTCGTCGGGGGACCGGTAGGCATCGAGGACGAGGTGACGGAGACGGCTCACGTTGTGGCCCATATGGGAAAGAATCTGGCTTTCATCGCTCCTCCGATCACCCACGAGCGTGAGGGTCTGTAGTCTAGGCAATTTGAGGATTTCAAGGACATGGTTGATGCCTCCGTTGCTCTCTGGTCCCTCCACTGCGAGCTTGAGTGTCGTCAGCCGCGCCAATGTAACGGCGTCGTCAGCCGAGGATGCGCCGTCTGCGAAATCGGACAAGTTGTCAATATCTACGCGCGCAAATGATGCTGACTCGATCTGCGTGCACTGGAACAAAACAGCAGCAAATGCTTCGGATCTTATCTTTCCTTCGATTTGCAGATAGGATAGCTGGCTCCATGGGAGGGAAAGCGGATGATCGCCTATGAGAACGGATGACCCTATGTTGTGCAGGGTGACCGCGCGGAGACGGGGGGCGGCATTGAATACAGTTATCTGAGAGTAGTCAATGTGACATTTCATATTATCGAAGGATAAGGTTTCCAACAATGGGAGGCTGTCGCCGGGCAGTGACAAGAACGGCATGAGAGCGGTACAGTAGTCCAGCGCAATGTTGAGCTCAGAGAATCTAGGCGAGAAATGTGTGATTTTCTGACATATTTCGCGGTTTATGTCGGGGTCCAGATTGGACTTATCAACGTGGCATGTGAATGAAAGAGATAAGGGAAGGGACGGGCTGGCACGCTCGAACCAAGACACCATGACTGTGTTGAAGATATAGGACCATGGATTTTGGGCTGTGGGGTTGTCGCTCGGTCGGAGCGTAAGCCTGTTCCAGAGGTCGGGGCAGCTCAATGCGGCAGCCCGCCACGAGGCGCAAACGTGCGATACGCCAAAGGGAGCTGAGTTAGACCGCGGTCCAGGACCGTGACACTCGACTGAAATGGCGTAATGGAATATCGTGGCAAGGATTTCGAGTGGGAGAAGGCGGACGGGGGAAAGCAAGGCTGCATGATATTTTGCCTCTTTTTGCTTTTGGACACGCGAATCGTCGAGGGCTTTAATCTCCTCCATGAGGCGGTTGATCTTCAATTGAAGGTATAGTATATCATGATCGATATCCATGATTTCACTGGTTATTCCTGCTATAATTGTATTACAGAATCGGACTTGTTCCTGAGACGGGTGGTGATTAGACCGAAGGAGGGACTCAGTAGAAACGACGGATAAGGGTTCCTTTGGTCCTTGAGTCTGGGGTCGAACACCATGAGCAACGCTATCATAGACATGAAGATGATGGTGAACTATACACTTGTTTTTGTGGCGGCCCGACGTTCTAATATTTCTTCAAGCGCATTTACGACCTGCTCAGAAAGGGGTGTACCTAATGTTTGATACTTAACGGATATTTACTACACTGAAATACCAGGCATGCCTTTAACTGCAACTGTTCGTCAATGCAGTTGGCTTGAGGAGGTAACACGTTGACCGGACTTACTGATGCATTCTTGCTGTTTCAACACGGGTTCCCATGAGTCAGTCGGAGACAAGTAATCAGTTAAACGCATAGGTCTAGAAGTCTCCAGAGTCCATGAACGAGCCTAAGATATCTACGGATGGGCACAAGATTGGCAAAAGATATGGTTTCTTCGAACTTTTAGTCTGAAGCTTGCGGCGATAGTTCAAAAATTTCAAGCCCCGCGTTGTCAATACAGATCAATACTGGTTCCGGACAGTAATCTTCCTCCTCCTTCAGCTTTCCTTCATATACGACGGCGTAGCTTACCTTTCCTCATCACTTCTTCGTGATATAAGTAGCGCAGCCTCAATGTGTGTCCAAGATCTCACCAGCAATTGGCCAACATTCTGTCAAGCCTCAGATTTGGTAACCGGGGATGGCCGGCCAGCGCCTTGCCAGCGCCGTGGCCCTGGTGAGAAGTATTCGAAGCCTTCGAAATTTCGCGTCCCACACTCCCTAGCTTCGTGTATGTCGCGCTGAAGGTGACTGTGGAGGTGTTGACTGCTCAATCTCGGTGAATGGGATGTCAGACCTCGAGATTCACACACTTTGCTCGAAGTTTGACATCGAAATTTTAGAAGAAGCGTCATACGTGCTTTGGAACGTCTGGAAGGCCATCTACCCCAGATATTCAACACTTCAAGCGTGTATCAGCGCCCTCGCGGAGGACTCGGGTCTTTATCAGGCGTTAAAACGCGCTCACGGGCAAAAAAGATATGATGCAGTGCGGGAATGGAGTGAGTCCTCAAGCTTCAAGTCACACATGCCTTCGAAGTTTCTGACGGGCTGGATCACCAGCTGCGGGAGCCACACACACCGTAGCACCCAGAGACACGTCAGTCCAATCCCAAGTGAAGCAACTCTTGACTGAACTTCGCCCGGCTATGACTCGACTGGTCGCGGGTGAGCTGGTCCTCCGTACGTGGACACCCAACGCAAGCGTCATGGGCACCGAGATGGCGGCGTTTGTCCGGGCTCTGCGTATCCCCTATCTCAACGGGAAGCCCAACGTCCTCCTCCACGACCTAGGAAGTTTCGAGCGCGACCCGTCCCTCGCCGCCCGACTGATCAATATATTCATGCCTAACCACCACGCGTTCGTCCTTCGCATCTCCCATACATACTTCTTACCCCAACACGTCTTCATGATCACAGCTTCCTCGTGAATACATCCGGATCCGGTAAAACTCGACTCCTCCTAGAAGGGCTATGCAGCAACTGGGGCTTCTACTTCACCTCCCTCGTCGATTCCAGCCTCCTAGGCTCCAGCGACGTCCAAAACAGCATCCGAACATACATCCCCGACTCCCCCGGGTTCAAATCGACCCTCCCAGCCCTCGGCTCCCCGGGGTACGAGTCGGCCGTCACGAGGAACCGCCGGAATGCCCATCGGATCTTCAGCCAGCTGTTCCTTGCGCGTCTTTTGGTGTTCGACCTGTTCGTTGAGGTGCTGAATGAGTCCTTGAAGGTTTGTGAGGATATTCAGAGTACGGTGTATAAGCAAAGGTGGCTGCTTCTTCAGCTGCAGCCGTCCTTGATACACCCGCAGATTTGGGACGTATTCGATGACTTGACGGGGAAGCTTGCGGGGGCGACGGACAGCTACATCAACACCACGACAAAAGCACTACTAGCCCGCGTGCGCAAGCTATGCATCGACAACACCCCCTCTCCTACCCACCCCTCCTCCCCCAGCAAAGCGCTTCAAACACCCATATTTTGCGTCCTCGACGAAGCCCAATACGCCGCGACACAACACTGTTTTGCGTTCAGATCCGATGACGGCAGCGCTCATCGTCCGGTGCTAAGGGAGATCGTAAGGGCGTGGGAGGGGCAGTGCTCCGGCCAGGGGGTGTTTATGGTGGTAGCGGGGACGGGCATTTCGAAGGATGTGGTGGACCAGGCGATGGCGTCGGCGATCATGAAGGAGTCGAAGTACCGCTGGTGCTCGGATACAGGCGCTTTCGATGATGTGCATGTGCAGAGGCGGTATATAGAGAAATATCTTCCGCCGTCTTTCCTCTCTGGCGCGCCGGGGAAGAGGCTGGTAGAACGGATGGGGTATTGGTTGCATGGAAGGTTGGAGTTTTCGCGCGTTTTGTGGTTTTGTGGGGTGATGCTGATTTTTGTGGTGTGGGGGGATTTAGACATCGGTTTACGGCGGGATATGTGGCTGAACTCCTGGGTCATGAGTTTCGAAGACCACATACGCTTCTTAATAGTTACATACGGCACTTCACGGACTTCGAACCCACCGACGCCCACGACTTCGTCGTCGCTGAAGGTTCGGCACCGTTGACCATCTCCTCCCGGTACAAGCTCGACTTTCACAAGCTTACCAAAAGTATGTCCTTCCATTCCCTAACTCCCATCCTTATAACCTCATCCCCTTCTCAGACCCAGACATGATCGCCACAATCCACCAACTCACCACCCACTACCTCATGCGCTCCGTCCTCCCCGGCAGCCTCGGCCAAGACGAAAAGACCTACGTCGAATACGGCTTCGCCCGCTTCCTCGACGCCGACACCAACACTGTCGCCGTCGACGAGCCCCTCGTTCTCCTCGCCGCCACCCACTGGATCGACGCACACCACCGCTCGAGCTACAAGTTCTTCGCCAGGCAGATCCACGTACACGAGCCCGCCTCGAACGGGTTCGAAAACTACCTCGCGTTCTGCCTCGGCCTCGCGTTTTCGCGGAAGCAAAGGTTAGACCAGATCTTCTCCTTCGTCGGTGGTGCGACCCCGGGCTGGGCATCCCAGGACGCGGAGCTGGTCGCGCTGCACCGCACGGGGGTCGATACGGTGGAAACCAGCCCAGTGCGGCATTCCGCCCGCTCTGGACCCTCGGTGACCCTCGGCGTCAATGCGAAAAGCACGGAGGAGACACAGGCGTGGCTGGGGCACCGGAGCCATGCGCCGATATGTTTCCCGCATGTGGCGATGGGGCCTGACTTGCTGTTCGTGCTGCGCCTCGGGGACGGATCGACGATATGGGTGGCGGTGCAGGCTAAGTATTCGACGGGGAAGAACGGGACGCTGTCTAGACTGTTCCTCCGCCGCGCCATGCGCAGCGTCACGCCTTCGAAATTCTTTATTGACAAGGTATGTGGTAAATGCAAAATTCCTCGCTCGTGACTGACCCGTCGGTGTAGGAAGGAAAACACTTCGCGCCCGCAACGGACCCAGACCTAGCCAGTAAGACCCTCCAGCGTCTGAGCAAGCTCCCGCTCCGGCGAGCCGAGGCAGGGAGATACAGCCTCCTGCGCGTAGTCGCGTCGTTCCCTGCTGAGACGGGGCTGAAACGGTGCATCGAGGAGGACCCGGACGGCGATGGCCACCCCATCGCGGCTTTGAACATGAAGTTCATCAAGCAGCTTACGAAGGGGCTGTCCCCTGTTGACTTTCTAGAAGGGCTGGAGAAGGCCGCGATGTCTTCGCAGGTGGTTGGAAAACGGACGAGGAAGGGGTCGGGGCTTAGGCCTGCACCGATCAAAAGGCTGAAGATATGAATGTAGAGAGAGTGTTTTTGCTATTAATGTTTTGTATGTTTATGCTATCTATTTGCTCTGTTGCTTTGAACTTTAGAGTCCATCACCACGCGAACAGGGAATATCCTATACGTCTATTAGATTCCAAATCTCGCTTGGAAGTAAGCGACTAGGGATCCTGCAGTTATGGATCGACCTTGGTCGGCGTACTTCCTATTAAGAGCCTCGCAGCGCTCTTCTACAGTCCGCCAAAAGTTCCGCAGATTACGAGTCTGAGGATATTCGGCATATATAGTGCGAATATCTGATATTGAATCGTTGGTGCTGCCCCACCGGCGCTCTATCAGGTCTTCTAACGCATCGAACGCCCTAATCGACGGGATGCAGCATCGAATGGATGTCAACCTTGGAAGAAATGTTCCTTGGGCAATGCGCTCCAGAGTGGGCACGGAAATTTCAGTTTTCGCGATGTTTAGTTCGCGCAGTGTAAGCGAAACTGTTTGCAAGAATTGTTCAAGGAACAAAAAGGGGATGGCGGCCGTACTTTCGAAGCATTCGAGCTTGGAGGCTGAGCGAATGATTAGGCCTGCTAGATTAACTTTATTTATAGCGTCGGAGGCAAGGTTCAACCCCAATGTGAGGGATTTAAGCGATGGAAGGACCAGATTTTGGATGAAGTGTGATGGCGTGATAGAGACTCCCCCGATACTTTCCTGGTATATGTGCAGTTCCATGGTATGAAGAGCAGGGAGAACGATCTGGGACTGAGAATCAGGGCATATGGCATTAGATGGCCAGTCAGCATCGCTTTGCAGACAGCATTTGGTCAGGGCGTGGCAGAGTCGAAGTATATCTGAACAGTCTGCAAGACCAACCCTCCTGCCCAAGAGCGAAACCTCCGTTAATTGCCTCCACGGAATACGCAAACTCTGTAGCTGGTGATCCGAGCGGGTATTCCAGTTACCGGTCATCACAGTATCTATGCACACCCTTTTCAAGCTGGGAGCGTTTGAGAAAACAATCCCGCAGGCGCGATGTTGATCAGGGGTGTCGGGTGTCCAGACACAAGTTAAGTCAAGCGATTTCAAGGTCTGGAAAGAGGGTGGTGAAGGGGATAAGAACGGTTCGAGGACCTCGGGGCAACATATCAGCGTGAGGTGATGGATATTTGTCGAAGACGGGATAAGAAGGTTCTCGATGAGATTGACCCCAGGAGGAAGAGCGAAACATGACTCTGTCATGTCAATCTTCAAGACGCGGGTGCCTCGAGAAAGTATGTCTTTGGCCAGGTCCAGAGACCAAAGCGGTTTATTGGTATGAGCAGCACCTTCCAAATCCAAGTAGCAAGATCCAGAGAATGTGACTGCGTGCCAGAACGCTGGGGTGCTGCATACAACCTGACGCCATCGTGAACACAGATGGCTCAGGAAAATCGGACCTTCTTTGAGGTCATATGGTGTTGGAGGAAGTTTCAGAGAAGCTTTTCGCTCGTGAGTAAGGAGCAATATGGTAGAGATTAGCTCGGGAGGTAACTTCTTGTGGGGGGCAATAGCGGCATTAATTTCTCTTCTCCGTTGCAGATGTGTAGCCTGTTCCGCCCGAAGTTTATCCATCATGCCTTTAAGACGTTCGAGCTCCATATCAAAGCGAGCGATCTCGCGGTCGATGACGAGCCGCATTTCTCGAAATTCGAGTTGAGCCGCGTCGGGGACGATGTAGTCTGATCGTCTTGCATCGGGCTCCAGGGGATGAAGGACTTCCATGGGTGATGAAAGGTACGTTCGTTCGCCTTGCACCATTGTAAGGTACAGCTGCTGCCGGGTACGGTATAGAGAGTTCGACTTGGTACTCAGGCTATGAGACGTGGCCGATGCGACGTCAAAAGGGATGATGGTCACATGATTACGAGGCCCTTCATTTCGTTGAGGCCTCTTAAGACCTCCTACCGGCTGCGACGCATTTTCTCTCCTTACCCTTACGCAGATGTACCTTCTATGACCCGTCGTATACCGCATCACATTCATTATTTTACATTTCCCCGACACAACCCGTTATAATCGGCCAACACCCGGTAGAATTTAGCATAACATATATCCACCTCCACGTTCCCCTCTCAACTACCCAACCATCTCCCTATACACCACCAGAACCCAACGGACTCGATCACTTTGCCTGGGCAGCCACAAGGGGCGGACGTCCAACAGCCTCCAAATCTTTATTTATCTCGTCCAGGTGGTTCATGAACTGGCCCTTCAAGTCATCCCACATCTTCGGTTCGTGCTCTTTCGAGTCTACCTCAAGTCGGTGGGGGTGGGATTCGCAAAATAAAAGTTTTGCGGTGGGATTTTTGTGCAACTCGGTGGATTTTTGAGTACCGTGATCATGCGAATATGATGCCGTCGGGCGCGTGTCCCGCCCTCCCGACGCGTCCATCTTGGCCATGGCCAGATTTCATGACTAGTTACTCATAATCCTCCAGAATGGGTAGGTTTGGGGGGTTTAAAGCCAGAGGTCCTACCTCCACTATGTGCCTCTTCTCCTCATGCCCGCTATGCAGCCCAGAAAGATGGGAAATATGGGAATTTCGCGATTTCGTGAGCTCATAGACTCATCGTCGACTCCCGCTCAACGAATTTTGACTACCCAGAGGCCTTTCCACGCGCTTTAGCTGACAAAAGCTCGGAATTTCACCTCGCACTCAGCATTCTTCAAACAGGAGGCGGCGGGCGGCGGCACATAGCTGAAGTGGCTCCCGACGAGATTACCACTTTGAGCTTGGGCCAAAACACGAGGTCACATACAAATTGAGCAAAACCGGTGGGATTTGGTGGAAAGCGGTGGGATTTTTTCTACGATGACAGAAAACCGGTGGGATCAGAATCCCACTCCCACCGATTTGGGAATTCCTGTGCTCTTTCAAATTCCCAAAGTCAACGCAGATTCATTTGGTGACGGGGCAGCATGTAATGACTCACCGTGAAGTTTCCCCGAGCGATGCATGGCGAAATCGGTGACGGTGAGCATCATGATCGTCTCGAACATGAAGGCTACAGTCCGCAAAAAACATGTGAGTGGTCGATCCCGAACAACATACAGTAGGAGGAATGTAGAGCGCACCCATCGTCCCCTCGTGCACTCTCATCGGCTTGAGCTCCGTCTCCGTGGCTGAACTCTTCATAGGAAACTGGACGTGCATCCAACGCTAAATATATTTCGAGTGAAGAAATCGAATGATTGGCTTACCACCGTGGGGACAGAACCCGGCTTCGAAGCTCGCGCCCCCTTTGGTGTAAGGAAAGGTCCGCATAAGTCGCCGATCCTCAAAAGTTGAAGAAGAACTTGACCAACGTACCTGGCTGGAACCCATCGCTGCGTCCATCATGAACCCCATACACCAGCCCCATATACTCCGTCGCCGCATTTCGATGATAAAACTACCCCCTCCCCCCCATCTCAGTACGTGCGAGTATGGGCCATTGCGAGCATGGCGTGACCGAGATCTAGATCTGGGGGCTTCAAGCTTCAAGCCCAGTGAAAAGTCGGTCGGGCGGAATTGAGCCTATTCAAGCCAAACGGTAGTCAATCGAGCCAAATCTACCCCAAAACAATCATTTGTTGTAACTCATCCAATGGTTTGTGGTTAAGTTCAGCCAATGTTGTGAACTGGAGATGACTTCATGAATTGACTTCATCAAATAGACATGTGAAATCCGTCCGACTCAAGCTTTTGTATCGTCATGGACATCTCAACAGAATATTTCCTTTCCTCAAAGCCATTGTTTGCTCTTATTTCAGAGCGAACTTGGCGCGAAATACATAAGTCTCACGGAGGCCGCAAAACGACTTCTTCATTTCTTTCCCCCCAACCACCATATTCTTGGGATCCCGTCTTGCGAGGATGGGACCCAGGAATGATTTCCATGAAGGGACCCCTCGTAGGTGTAAACGGGCTGCCATTACACTGGATACAATTGGGCAATGGAGGAAGATGAAGACGTCGACCCACTTAAAAAGGGCCTCGACACCTTCGTTTACTTAGATAGATCCATATGATAGCACCTGCCACAAGGCCAGAAATACCAGGCGCAGGGCACATGCCAAGTTCAGACAGCCGTCGAAGTGGACGAGCCCGCTGACGAGCAGTGCGGTGGCAGTTCGGTCCTCAGGACGGACAGGTTCTTTAGAGGAAGCTCCGTGAGGAGCCTTCCAGCGACCGCCGGCACCTTTGGACAAGTGCTCTCCAGGGCCGTGGCAGCAGGGTGAAGCGATAATGTGTGCCCCGCAACACATGCACTTCATGTGCCGTGGTCAGGGTCTGGTGGTCGCGGCGTTGGCGTAAGGTCGGAAGACAGAGGAATGGAACTCATGAATATTGAATGGTTCGTGTGCAGCAGTCAAACACGAATGCCACTGGCAATGTAGGAAGGTGTTGTACTCGAGGTGGACCTCGAAATCGTACTGGAAAGTGGGCTGACGTGAGTTCAAGGGTAGAGTGTGGGCAGCGGCAAAGACTATGAATTGCCTTGTATTTCACATTGGTGACAATGTTCGATGCATCCCTGAAAACTTCCGGATTCCCCTTCACAGTTTAGCTGAATCCGACATCAGGGTCCATCCGACTCCAGAGTCCACGATGAATATCCAGCGCCAAATGCCACCCCTGCCTTTGACGATACATTCAATTTTGTTGCCAAGCTCTGTCTGGATACCCCATACTCTATAACCGCTCCCGGCCCTGCGCCTTACATGTCATAGTCTTTGTTGTTACCAGCATCGCGTCGCGAGTGCACAAGGATGACAGGAATGGCAATCACAAGCGAGAGCTTTCATCTGGACCATAGAATGTCGTCCGTTGAAACAAAGTTGGCCCCAGGTTTCATTAAGTAAACACCAATATTGATGATCGAAGCTTCAGTGTCCGCTGATTTCGAGTGTAACCCGTAGCTGTCTTTCAGGCCGTGTTTTGGTCTCTTCTTCGTGATGATCGGATGATCGACTCACCGCCGTACGCGCTGTATGACAACAAGAACTTTTTTGTAGGGTTGGGGAGTTGTTGCGGGTTAGAGTCGGGGGTGCACTCTGTACACCATCAGGCCAGGCTTGATCTGTTGGTAATGGGTAACAAGGGGAAGGTACGACTCTGTGTGTAAGGCCTGGATTGTACATCTCCATCCTTCCTTATAGACTCTTCACCTACGAGCTCTCTCTTTCTCAGTTTATCCTTGTTTACCTATGGCTTCCTTACGTAATCCAGTAGGTAGAACTCGGACATTGTTATATCTTCAATCTCATCTTATTATCATTCATTAGCCTCAGAGCTTGAGTAGAATACTCTCGAGCCTGGAGGCGTCAGATAGATATCCGGTGGACTCTCTATCCGCTTCTCATCGCTTTCCGCGTCCATCAGAAGGTATTACACCTGTCTGATATACGCGACTAGACTACTTCGCTCCTCTCGAGGTCTTTACACCTCAGCGGACCCCTTTCCGACTCGCCAGGGTCCTCGGACGACTCTTCCTTCGAACCCGGGAATCTAGATAGGTTCCACAAAGGTGGACACTGTGGGAAAGTCGTTTCAACCTGGCCGGTCTCTCGACAATTGTTATCTGATCATGTTACAAGTCCCTCTACTCGGCCTTTGGGTCAAGTATCGGGAATCCATATTCCTTGATTCATTCTCCATTCATGAAATCACAAACCATCTTACATCTCACGTCTTGGTCGACCGCGATCTCGTTACGTGTACGACTATCCCGGGCGCGGATAGACATGCACTCGATACATCATTCCTCTCACGCATCGAACTCCTCGTACCCCGTTTCCAACATCTCCTACACGTCGCTGCATCCATTCGAGGCGAACCAGAGTTCATCATCAATCCCAACAAGCACGTCAGCTTGAACTTGCTCAAGTTACTCAGTGGACAGGCACCAAACCCGTCATTACTCAAAGTCGCCTGGTCCGCACTTATCCGTCGACTTCGTTTGGCGCAGCGTCACTTCCATCGACTCTGCTTCCTCCCAACCGATGAGGAAGCCGCATGGAACGAGATCATACTTCAAGACGCTACACAATGTTGCCCTGCACAGCCTCAGAAGCCCTCAATCATGCCGCCTTCTGTCGTGGGCACTCAACATCCGAATGCTCGTCAATTCGGACATTGCAATGCTCAGGAGGACACGAAGGATTCAGGGGATGGAAGAGATAAATGTTGCTGGTCTGGCTTTAGGGGTACACGAAAGGTATGTATGAGCAAACCTCTCGCGCCTACAAGTCTCAAGACCGCATCACCTTCCTCTCTCTCTCCATCGTCAACACTCCCTTTGCGAGATATGCAAGACGGAGTCGGTCATATCACAAACAAACCGACTACGCAAGAAAGCGGAGGAAACGTCGACGATGGACGCTTCCCGTGGCTTTTCCCGGGGAGTGAGAGGGGATCTCAGGGCTCGTGGCTTTTCCCGAGCGTTCAAGCGTCCTCCATCCTCCGTTATCCTTCCTCGACGGGCCCTGCGCAACCTATTGCGGAGTCGACACCTGTGCCAACCGCCTTGCTCTCTCAACCACTGGGTGCACCAACTTCTCCGCCGAACCGTGACGCAACTTCTCCGCCTCGCTCATCCGGAGTCTCATCACCACCGCTTTTGCTTTCGCTGGATTCCATGCCTCCGTCAATGAATCATCCGAGCTCCAGCCATCTCGAAGCAGAACGCGCGCTCAGTGCGGCCAAGAATCCCGTTAGCTTGTCAGCAACGTCACATCCTCCACCGCTCATCTCATCCCGAGCACAAGACAAGAACGGAGCTACGTTACTAGGTGGTGTCAAGTCTCACGACGAGGCCAACAGTGACCATGGACGTTCCCTGTGGCCTTTCCCGGGGAACGAGAACGGTTCAAGCTCGTGGCCTTTCCCGAGCGAGTCCCTTCCTTCCATTCCACTTGTACCACCTGGCACCCATCTACGCCTTCCACCACCTTCCTCAAGCGACATCCTAGCATTACGCGCACCTATTGAAGCTCAGGAGACAGGTCGTCGTGGTGTCGAGCCCGCTCCCGCGCTTGTCAAGCATCCGAGCTCGCGTTCTACTCCGCACTCACACTCCGGTGCTGGGGGGCAGACAGGTCCTCAGGTGCTCGATACCGATGC
The DNA here is from genome assembly GCA_014905825.1 of Lyophyllum atratum. Lineage (NCBI taxonomy): Eukaryota > Fungi > Basidiomycota > Agaricomycetes > Agaricales > Lyophyllaceae > Lyophyllum > Lyophyllum atratum. Next base: position 207,058 of record JACGCN010000018.1, read on the forward strand.
ATTCAGCTCGCCATTTTCGAGCTCACTGTCAGGCGCGGCTATCTCCGCCTTAACGCCTTTGCCAGCGCTCACCATCTCCAAGACAATCTCTCATCCACTCCACCATCTTCCAACCCCTTCAACCCCTCCTGGACTCGAATTTGGCTCAATCCACCAACTCAAGGCGCCTCAGGATGACGCGAGGCCGTTGCCTTACGCAGGACGGCGTCCCACGAGGCTTGAAATCGCCAAAATCGATGTGGGGAGGCGGCTTACATCGCTGCATCGCGATGATGCAGACTGGGAGAACATGATCGATTCGATCGCGACGGATTGGAGACTGTGGATGGGCAGAGAGAAGATGAACATGGGGTATGGTATGCGGGGATTCGAGGTGTGTATCAACAATTGGAAGAACTCCTTCCCTCCCCTCGGATCGCTTCTGGACAGACAGGAGTCCAACGGCGACATTCCCTGCATCAGCGCCGTCTCGAAGTCGCCGCCTCCTCGTTTGACACCGTATCACATGGCTGGCGACACGCCACCACCCCTCACCCTGTCTTGGCCGACCCATCCAACTTCCCCTGGCATTCACATCGACACCGCCCCTGTGCCATCCAACCCTCCTTCTACGTCGCTATTCGCCGCTCACGACGTGCCTCCGCTCCACGATGTACCTTCGCCGACGCCTTCCGCCTCTCCTGCGCCTGAAGACGTCCATTTTCCTCTACCGGCATCTCTTACACTTGCGAGCTGCAGCGGCAGTCCAGGCGACGATGATGCACGACCCAGCACACCATTAGAGCGTCCGAGCACGCCCCTCGATGCGCACTCGAACGCTGGGGGGCACGAGGGTGTGGGTCGCATGCCAATCGCGTTGTGCGGGCACAAGGCAATGCTGAACTCAGCTACACTCAACGACGATGACCTGAGCGGAGGATTCGCAGATACATCGACCCCTCCCAGTCTTGGGAGGTCGTCGAAGCCATCGTTGGCCTTCAACGACAACGCTGGCAGCTGCTGCTTTGGCGATCAAACCTACTCGCGCTTCTGTCCTGCTCAGCCTCCACCTTCGTTCCAGCCATCGCCGTCGATCTCGATGGTCACCGCAGACATTGGTGGTCCAGGTCGACGCCCTCTTCTGCCCGCTTCTTCACAGTCAAAGCATCCAAGTACGCAATCGGTTGCGCACTCCGATGATAGGGGATGCATCCGTCCGCAGATACACAACGCCACTACCCTTCGTCTCAGGTGTGGCCACCACCACAGTCTATGTGGTAAGGACGATACCGGAAAGTCGACCCTCATGGAGGTCGAGGGCTTCCGCTCGAACGTCACCCCCGCTGCCGTCGGTGTGATCATGTACAAAGTCGTTGGGTACCGCTATATTGAGCAACGGATCAACTTGCGTGCTGAACACGCTCGTCACTCAAAATGCCGACAGAGGTTCTTGGACCATCCGAAGAGCAGCCACGATGCGGATGTGGCTACCAAGATGAAGGACGAGTGTGTCAACTTGAGGCGCGTACTCCTCCAACCTTGGGAAGCACACACTGTCTCCACCGACAACAACGCCCCTCAGACCATGGTCCCTGTTCCGATCGAGACCAAACCTATGCAACAGGCACGGTGCAACGACCATACTGCGAGCATGGTCAGGTGTCACTCGACTGGGACGTCCACGATACAGACCGCCGCAACGATCACGCTCAGGGATGTTATCGACTCTCGCTCCCGCGCCTCCATCCCGTGTTCCTCCTCTTCGACTTTGTCATCCTCTTCACCACTTATCACAAATTCGGCGGGACTCTTGTGGGTAGCCTTGCCCTCTCTACCATCGATGCCAATGGGTCCACTAGATGCCTCATCACACTCTCCCGTCGTCTTCCGAGCCCCGTCATTGCATTCGCCATTAATCACCTCGTTAGACGTTGATGGCTCGGATGGTAGTCATTTCGTGCCTGCTCCCACATTGTCTCAGCCGCCCAGTACCCATTCAATCACACGCTTTGATGCTGGGGGGCGCACCTGTCACCAAGCACTCGATACTGACTCTCCTGTTTGCTCACTCAAACATTCACTTTCTGATGGAGGCGCTACTCCCGCTTCAATCTCACAACCGGCGCTTACAGTTCCCAGGACACCACTATCCTTCCACTATCGTGCAAGGCCTCCAGAGGACGCAAGACCATCTTCGTTCGCGCTTCTACGCTCCCAAACACTTCCAGTTGCCGAGTATCATGATAGGGCGCGAGCAATTGAGCCGTGTCAAGCCTCTGCGGGTACAGAACGTCTTGAGGAGCAGCGGTACAACTCCCTCTGCCCTTCCCGTGCTTCACCTTCTGCTCTTGCTGTACCTGGCTATGCGACGGAAGCCAGCCACGTCGCTGTGTCGGTGAAGACCATCATTGGCGCCATTGTCGATGGTCAACTCGAGACCGACACTCCGGGCCGCATCATGAATGTCATCGGTCAACCCATTGACGAGCGTGTCCCCATCAAGGGTGTCGAGCTCTCTTTCGTTCATGCGGAAATTTCTCCATTTATCGACCAATCAACCATGACATCCTTAGAGCGCCCGAGCACACCTCCAAATGCGCATGCGGAGGCTTGGGGGCTTTCACATATGGATGGCTTCATCATGCCAGTGGCGTCCTCTGGGCATGAGACATTGCTGGAGTCAGCAAAGGCGGACGACACTAGTTGCAGCATGCTCACGAGTCCCGCCGCGGCCGCCATTGCGTGCACTCTTGACAAGGAACTCTCGGGCGACCACCCCCGTTCCATCCGCCGTCTTCTCCATTACTATCACTCCTCACTCCCCGTCCTTCTCGCACCCACCTCCAGCTCACATGGCCTCACCACGATGTCGCGATCATTGTTTGACCTCCCGCCAACCCCTCCGTCACCTCATCATGGCAAGGTCTTGAGGTTTGGGGGGCATGGTTTCGATGGAATTTTAATTCTATTGCTGGTTAGGGCTCTTGGCACAGGGGTAATGACTCCCGCCTCAATCCTCATCCCTATCATCTTGAACTTGATGACTATCTGTGGAATGATGGGTTCCGCTCGACCACTCGCTCGCTTTGCCGTCGCTATCACGAGTACTCGAGCGTGGGGGGCAATAGGGGATAGGTACCCAGGAGGCTGGAGTACCGAGTGTAGCTGGTATGGAAGCTGAGGGCCCCATGCCATGCTACGACACGGGATAGGCACCTTGGAGGCTGGAGGATCACGAGTAGCCAGGATGGAGGCTGACGGACCTGTCTTAGGCCGAGGTGCTGATCAAGCAATGCAAACGGAGGCCGAGTCGACACCATGATGGATATCGTGCGATTTTTTTTCCTGGGACTTGATTTTTTTTATCTTCTATTGAACATGATTTCCTACCCATAGTGAGGCGTAACCCCGCATCCCATCCTATCCCATCTCCAATTCCCTTCATGATAATTCTCACTCCTGGTTCAACCCATCCCATATCCACACACCCTTTCTATCATTTTCTCTGCATTGTTCTTCTTCTTTGAGCTCGCAGCTCAAGAGTGGGGGGCTTTGTAAGGCCTGGATTGTACATCTCCATCCTTCCTTATAGACTCTTCACCTACGAGCTCTCTCTTTCTCAGTTTATCCTTGTTTACCTATGGCTTCCTTACGTAATCCAGTAGGTAGAACTCGGACATTGTTATATCTTCAATCTCATCTTATTATCATTCATTAGCCTCAGAGCTTGAGTAGAATACTCTCGAGCCTGGAGGCGTCAGATAGATATCCGGTGGACTCTCTATCCGCTTCTCATCGCTTTCCGCGTCCATCAGAAGGTATTACACCTGTCTGATATACGCGACTAGACTACTTCGCTCCTCTCGAGGTCTTTACACCTCAGCGGACCCCTTTCCGACTCGCCAGGGTCCTCGGACGACTCTTCCTTCGAACCCGGGAATCTAGATAGGTTCCACACTGTGCATCAAGAGGTCTTCTTCCGGGAGATCGTCCAGTAGTTTCCATTGTCCAAAGGGGATCCCTGTGAACAAAATTGGGAGTCATACTGCATAGTTATTGATGGGAGCTGTTGAGAATGGGATATCAAAATACCTACTCATAAGGCCGGAGCACAAACTCTCGCACCACCATGCTAGGAAGGGGAACCACGAGTTGTCCTTTTGGGTTGTCCAGGGTTTTTCGATCTTTGCTGGGCCTCGTATCTACAGTCAATCACCGGTCTATGAGTTACACCACTCAATGAGTCAAAACATGTTTATCGGCTCAATTTCAATGGAATCACCTTGAATTCTCTTACATTATGTTCAGACATATTATATGCATGTTATTGTAAAGAAAATCTAAGCTCTGACATCTTCCGATCCCTTAATAAATGCCAATAGGTGTCAATTCCAGCCAAAAGGCAATTTATAACCGCATAATTTCGTCTCAAAGTCCTATGAAGGGGACACTTTTTGCAGACAATACTGTATATATGCCAACAAAGGTTCAAAGGAACGTGTTGAGAGGTTCAATCAATACTGGACTGAGCCAAAATTGACCAAAAGGATGAATTTCAGCTCGAGGTGGATGCGCAGATGCGGAAGGTCACATCGCGTCACAATCTATTTACGGACTCCGCAAGCCATTAGATACAGGCGACTAATTAACATATCCTCGTCATAATTAAAACTATGGTGAACCACGCAAAATCGGACGCACTCAAGAGACAGATAGCTCGAAAAGAAAAGGATGACCTCATGACACAAGCTATTGCACTTTTTCACACCAATCCAACGGATGCCAAGACCGGAAAGCCAATTTCAATGCATAAACTCTGTCAGCTTGTTTCCGATGACCACTACGCGCGAACACGACGGCGGGTACTTGTTAACGACAGCACATTGGCACGACGACTCAAGGGAGGAATCAGCCTCACAGAGAGCAATGGGAAGAAAGGGTGGCTGGAAGAGGAAGAAGAGGTCATTATCGTGGATTATGCGATCGAAACAGCACGTCGCGGATTCCCTCTCAGCCCTAAAAGACTTCGTGAACATGCAGAGAAGATTTTGATAGCTCGTCTTGGCTCAAAATTTCCAGAAACGAGGTTGGGAAAGAACTGGGCAACCCGATTCATCACAAAACACCACAATAGACTTGGAATGTACTGGTCGTCTGCGATGGATAGTTCTCGAGGACGAGCAGTAAACCCTGTAACGAAGGCCGAATACTTCAAGCTCCTTAAAGAAGTCAGAGAAGAACACGCGATACCAGATGAGCTGGTTTATGGGGCAGATGAAACAGGAGTCCAGACGGGAATAGGTGTCAAAGAGCGCGTTATTGGACCAGCTGGAGCAAAAATACAACATCAGCAAAGAAGCGGCAATCGAGAGAACATCACAGTCTTACCTACAATCTGCGCAGATGGAACTTCTATCCCTCCTACCGTTATCTACAAAGGCGAGGCCTTCCAAACAAAATGGCTTCAGGAAAACCCATTGGATGCTAGGTGCGTCAGAGTTCATCTATATGTCCGTGCAAATAATAAGTCTATGTCCGGTACATCAGAATGGGCTATCAAAAGAAAGGATACACATCAGGCGAGATCGCTATAGCATGGATAGAAGACTGGGATCAACTCACGACTCGAAAAGCCAATGGCCGACATCGACTTCTTGCAGTTGATGGCCACAGCTCACACTTTACGATGGGATTCCTTGAATATGCACGCAAGAATCAGATCGTAGTTCTTTGCTATCCTTCGCACTCCACTCACATTTATCAGGGCCTTGATGTTGTTATCTTTAGTGCCTTGAAGCGAGCCTGGAGCGACGAACGCGACATCTTCGAGCGGAGTGGACCTCCTGTATCAAAGGTTAACTTCCTCGGAGTCTATGCAAAAGCACACATACGCGCCTTTACAAAGGAAAACATACTTTCTGCCTTCCGAAAGACAGGAATGGTCCCGTACAATCCCGACGTTATCACAGACGAGATGATGGCACCGAGTCTGGAGACCTCTATCTCCGCGTGTTTGCCGTTGACGCTCGCAAGTCCTGTTCAAGTAATATCAGATCTTTTTTCACGCCATCGAGCTCGAAAACACCGCAGTGAGGATGACCTTCAAGACGACGAGGCTCGCCATACCCCATCCCGAAGGCTAACTCCTAGCACCGAGCTGGACTACACACCTGTTCGACAAGCGTTGAACGGGTTAGCATCGACCTCGGCATCATTTTTAGTCTCCAATTCACCACTCACCTCGTCATTTCACCTTCCTGCTCTGCAAACATACGAGATTTCGCCTTACAAGCGGGACCAGGACTTGTTGGACACCATACCCGAAACAGAAAATGAACGGCGACTCATGGCAGCGCTAGGCAGGAGAAACAATCAGATATCACTCCAAAAGCAGATCATTAGAGGACAACAGGCACAAACCATTCTTCATTCTGCACATGTTGAGGATTTGCGGGGTCAGCTACAGGGAAAAGAAGAGAGGAAGGCTCGGGGGAATGACAGAGGGAAGATTAACATGGACGGACAACCAAAGATCCTGACTCAAGACCAGATCTTCAATTGCGTTGCAAAATCTCAGCAGGACCGTAATGCTGCAAAGGATGCTGCCATCAAACGGAAGAGTGCAAAGACGAGATATGCAGAGGCTATAGGTATATGGAAAGTCAGAGAGATGGACAGGAAGAAGAAAAACGACGCACAAAAAGCTGAATGGGCAAGAGATGTAAGGAAATGGGAAGTAGAGAAGAATCGGGCAAAATGTGAGCGACAAAAACCCAGATGGACCAAGCCAAAGATGCCACCTGCAGAGAAGGCTGCCCCCAAGCCAAAGGTTGCTGATTTTGTGGAGGAAAGCGATGAGGATCAGGCATGGCCGGTAGTATGATATATCACATACCTCTAGTGGTAAGATCATTGGTGATGTATCAAACCCCCTAACATAAATCCGTCCAAATGCATAGCGAGGCTCTTCACCTTTACCTAAGCATTCCCACCCTTCTCTATCTGCTTAAAGGTAGCATCCTGGCCTCGAGGTCATCATATTTCGGCCTCGGGTGAGTCCTATTCTGGGGGGCGCACCGAGACCCTAACCGGCCTAACCCTAAAAACCTTAAGATAAAAGAATACCCAACCTAACCCTAACAGTAGTAAACATTCCCACCCTAACCAGTTAACCCCGAACCCTAACCGAACCCTAACCAAAACACTAACACCCGCCAAACTTAGGGCACGTGTTGCCACGTGCCCTAAGTTTGGCGGGCACGGCTTCGCCATGCCGAAAATCGCATCATATTAGGCGGTTTGATACATCACCAATGATCTTACCAGCAGAGGGATGTGATATATCACTCTGCTGGTGACTGGTGTGAGGATGGGGAGACGGACGAGGATGAAGGTGAAGATGGCGACAGCATGGGAAGCAGTGACGGCGGCGGAGATAGTGACTAAGCGAAATCGTCTCCATTAGGATGGCGTGACATCTGCCTCATTGACTGGTATAGGCCTGATCTTGGCTCGCAACACTGATAACAGGCGATAGAACTCTCAACACTCGAAATTTTGCATTATGAGTCGACAGTAAGTAGCTTAAAACATCTTTACATAGAAATGCCAGGTCAAAATTTTTATAGACCAATTATTTCAGGCCTCCGACGCCAATTTAATTTGATTGCCTCATAGACCGGTGAATGACTGTACCACATCACTTCCGTAGAACACAATATCCACATCCACAGCCGCGGTCCGTCAGGAGCTGAGGCAGCACGTCCAACGGTAGTTTTCGATATTCTTCATAATGCAGAGTAGAAGGACAGGGGAGATGTTGGTTTCAATCTGAGATAGGATTTGGCAGTGTGAATTAGCGCCGCTTAAGTCATGAGAGCGACGCATGATGCAAGCACAGTTAATGAAGGAGGGTTGGTCAGTGACGTACACGGGTGTGACGATATCCCATGAGCGACCATCTGCGCTTCTTGGACCAAGACGAAGTGAATGGTAGATTTTATGATGAAATGTATATGCTTGAAAAAATTCTAGGAGAGAAGTCAGGATATGTTAAACAAGCAGTGAGGAACACGGAGTAGGGTATGCACCAAAGCCAGCAGCGTCAACTACGTTAAATGAGTGATTACTCATGCTCATGGGAAGAGTGAAAGAAAGTCTTATACTCACTGATGAGTAAAAGACTATTGCTAAATATGTCACTGCGAAGTAAGGAAGTCATTAGAAAAGTAACAGGTTCTGCGACGGTAGTGCGCGTGTTCCGACAGGGCTGGGAAAAGAGAGCATTACATAATCAATGGTACAGACGACGCAGGTCACGTGAGGTCACGCGTTTTCTTCATTTTTTGGGTACCTCTATAAATAGATTTCAAAAATTCCCAAAACTTTTCCACCCAAATGACTTTGTATAACCTCAATCTATAAATAGATCTCGGAACCCCCCAACAAACTTGTCACAAAACACAAAACGCTCACCGGGGGCCTAAACGTCCCACTCGCAACGTCCCACCTCGGACTGAACGCCAAGAAATTCGCGAGGGGGACGTGGGGGTGCTTGGAGGGGGCGGTGAGGACGCAGAAGATGGAGGGGTCGATGTGGTCTTTGGAGATGCTGCCGACGCTGATGAATTTCGAGAGGGCGTATTTGTATGGGACGTAGCTGGCAGCGGCCATGAGTATGACTCAACGGGTCGGTGTTTGACAGACACTTACTTCCCGTGCCAGGCGACGACGTCGAAGGGGGTGTGCTCTTGTGTACAGTTGAAGAGTTTGCCACACAGTCTGGGGGGTTTGGTCAGTCGTGGACACTTTTAAATGCAATGAAAATACGTACTTGTATGCAACTGTAATTTTGCAAAGAATCAGTATGAGAGTGGTCGTAGAGACTCTATAGGGAAACGCACCATTCCACGGGCTCTGATCGATATCAAAGCTAGCAAGCGGGAACTCAAAGTCGCGTGGATTCGCGAGTCCATTCGCACCCAGAGGCCCGAGTTCGGGGAGCGTGTATTGGGAACCAAAGATTTCTTGGATGTCTGCGGGTTATGGATCATGAATCTCTCAGCTTGAATGCATGATTCAAAACTACCGTACATCCGCGTGAAGGGCCGTCGGGTAAGATAACCTGCCGAACCAATATGATTTAGAGGGACTCGGGACGCGCATCGAGCGAATTCGTATCTCACCTTGAATTTGATCCCGCGCTGAACGACGAAAAGCTCCCCAGGGCTTACCATCACCCTAAACACGTCAATCCATAAAAAAAACCCAGCCGCCCCAAACCAAAAAAAAAAAACACCCACCTTCCAAACTCAGTCTGCACATCCAATCTCCCCACCTGCGGCAAAATCAAAAACTCCCCATCACAATTACAAAACGCCCTCCTCCCCATAGACTCATTCGCGACGTACACATGGATCGCCAGCCCCTCCCTCATCGTCGGGTCCCCACTCCCACTTATGGTCTTCAATCCGTCGACGAAATCGACGGAGGCGGTGGGGGGAGGGAGGTCGAAGGGGCGCCATGCGAGCTGGGTGGGGGAGGCGTGGACTTTTGGGTTGAGAGGGAGGAAGGTCGATTCGAGCTGTGAAGGGATGTTAGGAGTTTTAGGGGGGGGGATGAGGGGGAGGCGTACGTCGGGGTTGTCGGGTAACGGGGTGAATCCCTGGTGGGCTACAGAGGGTCGGATGCGGTAGAGCCATCTGTGGTCTTTGGAGATGCTGCCGACGCTGATGAATTTCGAGAGGGCGTATTTGTATGGGACGTAGCTGGCAGCGGTCATGAGTATGACTCAATGAGTCGGTGTCTGACAGACACTTACTTCCCGTGCCAGGCGACGACGTCGAAGGGGGTGTGCGACTGGGTGCAGTTGAAGAGTTTGCCGCATAATCTGCGGGGGTACGTCAGTCATGGTTGTTTTTTATACGTGCGATAAGGATATGTACTTGTATGCGACTACAATGTCGGAAGAAATCAGGATTCCAGAAGAGTGATGGAGTCTAGGGAAACGCACCATTCCACGGGTTTTGATCGATATCAAAACTAGCAAGCGGAAACTCAAAGTCGCGTGGATTCGCGAGTCCATTCGCACCCAGAGGTCCGAGTTTGGGGAGCGTATAGTGGGAACCAAAGATTTCTTGGATGTCTGTGGGTCATGGATCATGAATCTGTGCGCTGGAATACATAATTGAAAGAACTGTACATCCGCGTGAAGGTCCGTCGGGTAACATAACCTGCCGAACCAATATGATTTAGAGGGACTCGGGACGCACAACGAGCGAAGTAACCTCACCTTGAATTTGATCCCGCGTTGAATGACGAAAAGCTCCCCAGGTCTTACCATAACCCTAAACGCGTCAATCCATAAAAAAAAACCCAGCTGCCCCAAACCAAAAAAAAAAAAAACACCTACCTCCCAAACTCAGTCTGCACATCCAATCTCCCCACCTGCGGAAGAATCAAAAACTCTCCATCACAATTACAAAACGCCCTCCTCCCCATCGACTCATTCGCCAAATACACATGGATCGCCAGCCCCTCCCCCATCGTCGGGTCCCCACTCCCACTTATCGTCTTCAACCCGTCGATGAAGTCCACGCGGGTAGTGGGGGGCGGGAGGTCGAAGGGGTGCCATGCGAGCTGGGTGGGGGAGGCGTGGACTTTTGGGTTGAGAGGGAGGAAGGTCGATTCGAGCTGTGAAGGGATGTTAGGAGTTTTAGGGGGGGGGAAGGAGGGGGAGGCGTACGTCGGGGTTCGAAGGTAACGGGGTGAATCCTTGGTGGGCTACAGAGGGCCGGATGCGGTAGAGCCATCTGTATGCAATCGGGTGTTCCTTCATTTTGGACTGAAAGAACGGGTGGGGACGTACGAGTGCAGATTCTGGGCACGCGGCGCAGTGAACGGGGTGCTATTCACCTTGAGGTCATCAAAACCAAAATCTGAGCCGGGGTAGTCGCCCTAGGAAATGCGGCTGTGGCACACCTGTTCGGCGTACAGGTCGTATTTACACTTCTGCGGACTGTTCTGTGCCCCGGGGAGCGTGCCCGGGCTGATCGGGGTTCAATTGCAGAATGGATTGAAAGATGCGATGGGATGAGGGGACGTACATAGCCTCGCTCGCGAAGGAGTTGCCGAAGCCGAGTTGCACTCGTGGCATGGTTGACTATTTCCTTGGGAAATACACATTAGAAAAATGTTTTATGCTTTCTGATTTGTTTTTCTTGAGAAATATGTTAAGTCTGTCTTGAGAAAAATACGAGAAAATGCTGAGGTTTTTCCGAACTCTTTCTCAAGAAAATTGAGACGTATTTCCCCATCTATTTCTCAAGAAGTAGACGAGAAATAGGTCAAGTTTTTCTCGTCTACTTCAAAAGAAAAACGTGACATATTTCAATGCCTATTTCTTGTTTGTCTATTTCTTGAGATTTTCTTTTCGTCTTTCTCAACAATACAAAGAGAAGTCGAGAAAGACGAAAAGAAAATCTCAAGAAATAGACAAAGGAGAAATAGGCATTGAAATATGTCACGTTTTTCTTTTGAAGTAGACGAGAAAAACTTGACCTATTTCTCGTCTATTTCTTGAGAAATAGATGGGGAAATACGTCTCAATTTTCTTGAGAAAGAGTTCGGAAAAACCTCAGCATTTTCTCGTATTTTTCTCCAGACAGACTTAACATATTTCTCAAGAAAAACAAATCAGAAAGCATAAAACATTTTTCTAATGTGTATTTCCCAAGGAAATTGCGGACCCCGCCACGAGTGTTGGTAGCTGTATGGATCAAGTTCGGTGGGGTGGGTTGAGAAGGAGGAGGGGGCGGTGGCGGAAGACATGGTGGATCGAGGTTGTGGGGAACTACTCAGAACTTGTGCAGGGTTTATATGTTGGTGCCAATCGACGGATAAGACCTATAGATGTGAGAAGATATGGGAGATGGGCGCCGGGCGCCAGCGGTGGGTGATAGGATCCATCATATTAGAAGTCGGAGTATACATCCCTCCCATCCAGCGCCCATACATAGCGCATCAGGGAGATGGAAATGATTGGTTAGAAACTTGTCGAGCCTGTTGCGCAGCAGTATGCAGTATCTGCGAATACCCTGGAAAATGGAACATGCCTATATATACACCAAAGCTAACTTCGTTTGATACCGAGGCCGCGATATCGAAGGAAGTGTTCTGAAGAGGAATGACGTGCAGCTCAATGATCGAAGTGCTTGTCGCCGTACCCCACGGAACCCGGAATCAAACCTGAACGCCGCACTCCTAAATATAGACAAGGAAGACCTCGCAGAACCACTGGCACATACCTATAGGCGTATACGGAGGAACGACTGATTATCGGACAGACTAGCACATACCACCCAACAACTTCAACTTGATATCCCACGCATACAATTAGCATTACATCCGCGTACATTTCCTAGAGACAGCGGGTCTTCTATTAGTATCACACCCAGGTCTCCGACCCCCCACCGAGCGCCACCTCCCTGAACCTCTGCAGCCGGTCCTGCGTCGCTGCGCATTCGGGGTTCGCTGATAGGACGGCGTAGGCTTCTGGGAGGAGTTGTTGGAGTCTCTGTAGAGCGATAGCGTTGATTGAGTAATTTGTGATGTCAAACCCAGAAGGGAAAGGGAAAAAGAAAAGAAAGGAAAGGAAAGAGAAAAACGCACCTCGACGCGGGTGGCACTCGATGGATGCGTCGCCATGAATTCCAGATTTTTCGACATTTTAGCTTCGAGCCGGCCCATGCGCTCGAACATCCTACGAATCGTGGGTCATTAGATCCACTAGTCGTCGGTCCTGAGATGGGTGTGGGACTTACTCGACTGCACCGCGCGGATCGAAGCATGCGCGGGCCATTAGTGTCATTCCGATCTTGTCCGCTGCGTGCCGTATCAGCCCCGGATATGGGACAGAATGGGAAGGGGAAAAAGGAGAGAAGAGAGGCGCACCTTCGAGTTCCTGTGTCCTAGAATTTGGCAGCTCGAAGAGAAGGTTCTGCACGATGTTGGATATGCCGTAGTCGAGCCCGAGGAGCTGCGCGAGGAAGAGGAGGGAGATGGTGATTGTTTGCGAGGATATGCGTTCGGCGGTGTGGCGCGCCACTGCGGATAGGAAGGATCAGTCGAAGGCGAAAGGACGGGGGAAGGGTGGGGATGGGCTTACCGACGTGCCCGACTTCTGGAAGGCGCATGAACGGGAGTGTGAGGGACTAGAATGTGAGGGATGAGGGGAAAAGGACGAACCGTGCGCGAGAACGGCGGAGAGCCCCTGCTCGTCCTTACACACCGGAAGAATACCGGTGAACACGATGACCACACCTACCCACCTCACTTTATCAACAACCCACACTCCCCGGGTGATCGACCATGAACCTGACGCTCACCTGGCAGCGCCATCGCATTGATCATCTTGTTATCATTAACCACAATCACATCCCACTCCCTCTCATGCCCCTCCACCCCCCTACTCCCCCTCCCCCCACCCCCCTCACTCTCACTCCCATGGCGGAACTGCGCATCCGGATTCCACGCCGCCTCCTCCCCCGCCTGCCCGTGCGTCTGGTGCGCGGTGGGCGAGAGGAAGTGGGAGGTGGGGGGCTCGCCGCGGATGTGCCCGAGGTTGGAGGCGGTGAGGATGCGGGAGACGACGCGGTGGACGTGTCGCGAGATGGGGTGGTTCGGGGGGAGGGTGCGGCCTTGGTATTCTTGCAAGGTCTGTTCGCGGGCCATTTTGCCGAACTAGGGTAGTGGGGGGAGTCAGTGGGGGGAGGGGGATCGGTGGGGAGGGGTGTGTACCTTTTCTTCGTATTGGGGGCTGGTGTTCATGAACCGCCATCGTCCTGTTTCTGGGACTTGCTCTAGGCTTCATAATCAGAGTATATGTCTCCGTCAGTTCGATAGTAGTACGGGAAGCGAGTTGTTATGGACGCACTGGGCGACGTAGTACACAACTGCGAGGACGCCTGCTCCCGTAACATAACGCCCATTGATACCTTTCCGCGATCCCTTCGGCCCAGAGGAGGAGCCGCCGAAACGGGTGTACTGTACCCGATCCTTTGGGGGTCGAGAGCACGAGAAGGTGCGGGTTTGCGGGTGGGTGATCCGGGGTTGCGGCGACTGCGTGAGGTACCGGGAGAGGCTGGATCGGGTGCAGAGGGAGTGTCGGGACGCAGACGAGAGTGGGTGGCGGAGGAGGCTCGTAGCCCCGGCGCGGAACATGGTGGTTGGGAGATTCAGGAACCGTTTGTGGAAGGCACTGAAGGCCCTCTGAATCTGAGCAGCGGGACCTTCGATGCCGGAGTTACGCGTTGTGGACGGCAGGGGCTGTAGCCAAATATTGTTGCGGCAGGGGCTTCGAACTCCGATCTGTTGCTTCTTCCTCGGTCATTCTCAAGTCATTCTTGCTGTCCAACTTCAAAAAGAACCTGCATCTCCTTGTTCCTGAAGCTCTCTGCGCGCGCACCGGCTTGTAAAATACCATGAACAATGTCTGCGCTAAAATTCCAAAATATAATTTTTAGCAATTAAACGAGATCCAGGCGAGGGTCAGATAAAATAAGTTTCAACAATTCCCCCCCTCCCTCAAAGCCGCTTTGGATCGACGAGATGGGACATGGGCCTATTGCTTGAAAGCCTCCTAGTATGTCATCTCGAACTAATACATCTTAGATGATCGTTTTTTGAGCAATGTGGCATATCTGGATGAGGTCGCGTCGGCGGCCCCAGGTTTGCACGTGGAGATACTTGAGATGCCGTAGACCGCAAATATTCTTTAGATGCTCAAGATGGAACATATGAGGGTCCCAACCCAGTCCTAGGACGGTAAGATAGAAAGACACGTACTATATGAATGTTGCGATCGTGGACTCAGGCTGCAATAGTCGGATAGTAACTTCCTTCCCTAATGATGAGAGCACTCCAATAGTCACAACGAGGTCAAAACTCACTGTCCCGAGTCCTATAACACGACTACCCCAGCACCGTCCTCCTCCTCCTCCTCCGGCGATGCGTGAATCAGGCAGAGGAACGCAAGACCCACGTCAAACGATCAATCCCCTTTTCCAAGCATCACGCAACCTACAGAAAACGACCACGAGCGACCGAGACCACTTCCACTTAGCGCTTGAAGTAGGGATGTAACACATATAGATAAGAGTACGCATATACACAGATCTTACATATCGAGAGAAAGAAAATCAGAAAAAGAAAAAGAGAGAGGGAGAGAGGACAGATATTCAAGAAGAGTGTGCATATGGTGTGGACGCATAGATGTATAGAAAAGGGCAGGGAGCAAATTGTTGGTACGGAGGGATATTAGAGATGTAGGACCGGATCTGGAAAAGTTGGGATTGGGGGAGGGGGTAGGTGGAACGGAGAACGACGGGAGTATCCGAGAAACCAAAAACCAAGCCTCGTCCAATATATCCATCCATCCAACGATCCTCTCCTCTCCTCTTTCCTCCCGAAAATTCCGCACCAAGAGGCCTTCATCCTTGCGAGACGGACGACGAGGGCACACTAACCACGCATGCATCTTCGAACGATCATTCCATCCGTGCACCGCGTGGAATACACGCGCAGCCACACAGCACCTACGCCCCCCGTCAGTTGCAGTCGTATATCTCGTCCAGGGCAATAGGAGTAATGAAGACGCATGTGGCCGTACACCGACGCGCCCACGACGACCGACGGTTGAAGCCGCTCGCTCTAGTCTGTGTTCTGTGGATAGAAGTAGCTGTGGCCTTTTCTCACAAACCATAAGCACCCTCCCACACCCCAAGCCAGCAGCAAACTCACCTGTCAAGAACTGCGATTCAAATCCCAACCTCAGCGCCATCATGGGTCCGGATCCAACTTCTCCCCCCTCGCAAGCACCCTCACAACCTTGCTCGGCTGCGCCACCATCTCCATCATCGCCATCACCGCCGGCGGGCGCTCCACCAGCCCCCCGCCGTGGCCCTTCGCACTCCCATCAGACGGCCTCCTTGCCCTCACCGCCGCGCGCTTCGCCCGAGGCCCGCCCCCGCCCCCAACATCCTCCTCGGCGGGTGCGGACGTCGGGTCGACAGCGAGCATGGCGATGCGGGCGCGGGCAGCCCAGTGCGTGACGAGCGCCCCCGCGGAGCGGGGCTCGTGCTTGTTGGCCTGGACGTGCGGGGCGGGGAGCGGGACGGGGGTGGGGGAGGAGGAGAGCTTGAGGTCGCCCATGGAGGCCGCGAGGTCCGAGGAGGCGGGGGTGTGCGCCAGGACGGCGAGGACGACTTTGGGGGGGGCGGGGGGAGGGGGTGGGGTCTTGGAGGCGCCGTGCTCGACTTCCCATTGGGCGCAGCAGATGGTGCGGCGCACCCACTCGGGGGAGATGTAGGGGAGGGGGAGGGGGGTGGGGGAGGGGGGTTTGGAGGGGTCGAGGGTGTCGGTGAACTCCATTTTGTCCCAGAGGACGAAGGCGTCGTCTTGCTGGACGCGGATGCGGGGGTTGGTGCCGACTTGCGCCTCGAGGACGCGGGACGCTGCGCGGGCACGCTGAGCGAGCGGGGTGGTGCCTTTCTTGAGCAAGTCGAGCGTGTTCAGAGCTATGTGGGGACGCCAGTAAGTTCGGTCTCGGGTTCATTGCAAGACACAAATAGGGTCCGGCGTACCTTCCAGTGGAACAATAACGACCTCCTCCCGCCCGTCCCTACACCACTTCTTGAGCTGGTACAAAGCATGCACGAGCACACTAGCATCGACAACGACGATATCAGCGTCCTTCTCACCCCGCTCCCTCTCCCTCTCCTCATCGCTCGACCTCCTCCTCCCGCCCACGTCCTGCGGGTGATTCCTCACCGCAGCCCCTCCCGCATCTCTGCCTACCGCCCTCCCCTTGCGCGCAGCCTGAGACTCCTCCCCGGGCCGTCGGCTTGCCACTTTGATACCAGGGGCCATCGGGGGCCGTTTCCCGCCCCCAATCGTAGGCTGCGGGGCCTGCTCCACAGGACCCATCTGCCGCCTCCTCCAGTTCCCAGAAGCGGGCCCATTGGACACGGACTTCTCCAGCTGCTCGACCTGGTGGTTGAGGAATGCGGCGCCGAGCGCCCGCGACATGGCGAGCTTGCCGGGACTGACTGTGGGGGCTTGCTATGGGCGAGTTGTGAGGACTAGGAAGGGGTATGGTGTTGGGAGGGGTACTTGCCTTCTTTTCTGACATTGTAAGGTCGTTTGGGGTGGGCGTTGTGGATTGGAGGTGGAAACAGTTGAGGATCGGTGTTTGGCTGGAGTTCTACACCCCGCGTGATGCTCGCTGAGTCAGCGATCGTGCTGTGCTTATTTCGGATTCGGAAGAGTCAGCGAGGCTGTTCATTAGCATCGTGAGTAGCACTGCTGTACGGGACAAAGACGGAATTGAGTCATGAAGGAGTGAAAGGATAGAGAAATACGATTATACACACTACAGCATCAGGACGGCTTATTTTATCTTACCTCAAGTGGATTTCAGCGCCAAAAAATCATGTTTTAGAACATTGGAACGGCCATATGCGTTCATGGTACTTTACTAGCAGGTGCTTGCGAAAACAGCTTCAGGAACAAGGAGATGCAGGTTCTCTTTGAACAGGAAGTAACGGAGGAAGTCCAAGAAAGTGGCTGATCGTGACGAAATTCATTATCACGTGGCTTGCACAGAGGGACCAGGGTGGAAATTCCAAGTCGCATACGTGACGAAGCCGGGTCTGAAAAAGAGAATCGTCGGCAAGAGGCTACGCATATCCAGCGGGTGGTGGACGGGAAGCGGCTGAAGGACACGATCCGGAAGGACAAGACCAATGCTCGAGAACGCGCGCTTAACGAGCTTAGGCCAGAACTAGATGTCAGATGCCTGAAGGAGGGGAGGAAATCGTCTGGGGAGAAGCTCACCGTGACCCAGATTCGCGAACAAATCAATTGGCACCGCCGATACGATGACAAGATCCCTACCAAAACCCTTGTTGCAAGCATGGTGTGAGCGGACGCGCTGACTCAACTGATCGTGACCGTGACACGCTTCAATTCGACGCCACGCACTGCAAGTCAGTCAGACCCACCAGAACCGCCTCCCAGAAGCCCGGAATCGATGGATTGGGAGGACGTCGAAGACCAAAACGACGCAGATATGCTTGACGTCGACTAACTTGAAAGCACCGTGTCAGGTTTCAACCTGAAGTTCTTTTTGCAAATAGATTAGCTTAATACATGGATAAAAGTATATACCTTGTATTCTAGTCCTACAGTAGTCTTTGGAACGTTGTAATAGCTAACGGCGGGGAAACGAGTAAATGGGTGCAGGCCAAGTTCGAAATCGCGGAGTCTCAACCGTGCGGAAAGATCTCGGATGTGCCTTGCTCCCAATTCGGAAGGGACCACTTTTTCTATCACACATTTTTTCGCAGGATTGCCAGTCCCCAGTGGAATACGCGAAACGTTTAACTTTTCGAATTGCAACCTCGGAATACACATAACTGAAAGGGAAGCATAATAATAACAAGAGCAATAAATACAGTCGTAGCACAAGATCAAACAAAAGGAAGCTATAGTACATGGGTGGCCTAGTGTACGAACGCGTACGAATACAACTCGACTCAAAGCAGGAGAGAGCGAAATTCAACCGACGGTTGTAAGAATGGTACGAGATGATTTGGCAAAGGCACGGAGATAGGGAAAAGCAAAGCCTTCGACGCGAACACGCCACGCGAAGGTTTATCCGCCGGGTTCTCAGCCGTCGGAACCCACACAGGGATGAGTGTAATCTTACAGCGCTTCGTCAACGCAACGATCTCTCGTAAGATCTCCAGCTGCTTCGCATGCCTCGACTTTCCCTTGAGGAGAGACTGAACAACGCCCCAGTTGTCCGATCTCATAACGATGGTCTGCGAGTGAAAGCCCGCGGCTATAGCGACGTGCAAGCCGAGTTCGACTGCCACCATCTCGGCCCAGTTGTTATCGCGGCCTTGGCATTTCCACCCTGGTTTGAGCTTCCACGCTAACCACCGCCCATTGAGCATGAAACCCACCCCCCATCCCGATGCGTCGACAAAGATCTCGGGGGTGTCAGACTCGCCCAGAGGAGGACGCCGACTCGATGGTTTTCCTGGGGTGAGGGATGGGCGCACGTCCTTCCATTCGAGGATGAGGGATTGTTGTACGCGGGTTCTGTCCTTTGATGGTGTGAGATGTGCCCCCATATAGAGCTCGTTAACTCTTAGCAAGGCTTGGGTGTCGCCCTCACGTGCGTCATCCATGAGTTGATTTAGCTCGAAGACGCTTCCCTGAGTTCCCAAAGCCGGCGTCGTCCCGCAGCTCTCCGAGGTTGGCTCCCGGTCCACACATTCCATAGTTCCCTTCGGCGACGCGGAAACTGAAGCCTCGTAGGCTTCATCATTGGCTGAAGCTCGCGAACCATCCAAAAATATGGAGTCGGGGGGCGGAAGAGCCGAAGGGAGGGGTGATACTTCTGGCAGCGCTTCCGGAGTTGATGGTGGAGAAGGCAGGTATGATGGTATGCGTGAAGGTGACGCTGGGGGCGTTGGTAATGGTAGTAGATCGACTGGTTGAGAACTCGACTCGAGCGCGTACGTTTCCTGATCCTCGTCGCCAGATGTCCCCAGAAGAATATTCTCGAGGTGCGTCATGCGATCTCCCACGAATGGTTTTCCACCAGTAGAGAACTCTACCATCTCATCGAATAGGGCCTGGAGGGATTGGAATCGCTCCTGGATATGAAGCAATGCCTCCTTCGTGGCGAGCAGCTCGGCAGTGCGATGGTTTGCAAGCTCTACAGCTTCATCGCGCTCGACACGATACTGCCTAACCATATCTGCGGTGTGGCCATATTCCTCCTCCTCAAGACTGCCGCGTTCACAGAATCCATTGAGATAACAGAACGTACGTGGGCTGTCGCGCTCTTTCACGGCGTCCCGGAACGACGGATCATTCTCCAACTGGCTGCTCGCAGCGACATGCCTCACATAATGAAGGCATGTATTGCAGCCTGAGGAGTGGACGATCCCAAATACGGGGTCGCAGGTCCAAGTAGGACTGAAAGGCCGAATCCGACGTTGATATTCGGACGACATTGTCGGTCCTCGGATGCTCCAAGAAGGTGGAAGAATATATAGTCACCTCGGGTGAAAATATATAGCTTAGTTAAGAAAGGAGGGGAGGGACAGGAGGTACCAAATAGTCGACGGAAGTTTTACGAGCCTGGTAAGGTCGAAGGCTCTCGCACATGGGATGTTTAAAAGGTGGGCGCAGCGAGATGTAAGGAGGCAACGTGTTACGTCAGAGCATGTATACAGCGTGTTTTCCAAATCGCCGTTCGAGTGGCGCCTAAGAGACATGTGGGTGCAGAAGTCCCTATTGATCCTGCGAGAGGGAGCCCAGCTGAGTAGTACGTTCAAGACTTTGTGGTCCACACGTGCAATCCCCAAATGGACTGCGATGGTAAATCCGGCGATGCTTCATATTCACCTGGCGTATTAACATCGTGGCCGCAGCAAGACGCAAATTGTGACGAGGGATACTTGACTCTCTTAAACACGTTCAAGGCCCACTAGAGTGGCACGTGGTCCCTGCAAACTTGGAGCCGTGATTTTTCGAGATCAAGTCTGTCGGAAAAAGAAGCAAAATGCATCGTCGTAGTCGGATTACGTAGATGCGCTGAAGGAGGCAGTTTAGGACAGGAGCTTTGGGCAGGTAGCTATGGAGGTTCAAATTATGAGGGCTTACGCTTACGTATCTGTTTACATATGTTGAACCTCGTTGACCAGGTCCAGGCGTCCACGGCCAGGGACTCGGCTCCGAGCCTTCTCCTGTGGAACTTTCAACTTGCACACTTGGTTGTCACTCACGATGTACCTGCTGTCCATGGATATGCTGCTCTCTAGAGTAGATCTTGGAGACTTACTTCTACGCAGAACACCTAGCGTGCGTTTTCAACGCGCGTTTCGAACGATCGTATTGAATAATTCACAGCCTACAAACGCTTAAAGGCGATTCCCCCCCTCCCCTGCCTTGCGTCCTCCTCAAGATCATACGCATTCCGCACACCCATAGATCCAATCGGAACCTATGATGTCCGGGAGTCATTTCAGCTGCAAGCGGACATGAAGGCAGTCACGTACAGCACGATTCATGGACTCCTCGGCCTTCACTTTCTTCTCTCTAACGTGGTACTTTTCCTTCAGGCGCGCAGTCAACTGCTGAGCTCCCGTAAGCCTATACAGGAACTGCAGAGCCCAGTTAGCAAATGTGCTCGTAAAGGGCACCAGCTGCGCCACTTTCAGGAACGGGAACATGCTGTAGAACATGGTCATCGCCACCGTAGTGGCGACCACCCAGGCGATCTTCAATGAAAGCTCGGGCACGATGGTGAGGATCGATGCGCCTCGTGGGTGAGACGAGCTGACGGACAGCGACCCGACGCGGAATGTCGTGGTGGAAGCGATGGGCGAGAACACGGACGCTGATGGATGATACACGAGGATTCGGAAATAACCATCACCTGCAGCGACTGGAATATGTATGAAGTCCGACTCGAGGGCCTTGTGATCCCTCGGCAGCCGCCCGCCTTCGACGAATTTCTTGATGTCCCCGTCGATTTTCTCCCTTTGCTTGGGATCGACGTCCTTTTCCCAGTCTCCTGACTTGTCTGGCGTTACATTCATCTCCTTTCCTATCGTTCCCCCCAGCCACGCACCGATTGTCCAGCCTAGCAGGCCGGTCCGCCAGCCTCGCCGTTGCAGGTAAAAGGCACGATTGTCAGGGAGGACCCGCCTACCGAGTACAGTGACAGGGACTGTGGTGGATGTCCCCCGATAATATACCCATGGGCGAGTATGGAGGATCGTAGAGTAATTGGAGTCGGCGGTTGGATCGAAATACGGTGCGGCGTCCTCCATGGCATAAAATGTGGATAACGACGCGTCCCGGGTCTTCTGTGCAAGAGTATTGTTTCAACCTGAATTGATGTCACCTTGGGCTTTGGATGCCATGGCGTAAACATCGAGAACCTGTATTTCTGGGATGTCTAGGACTGACATCATATGTGGCTGGGGAATGTTCTGGATACGCTCGTCGGCGGGACTACCTCCGCTGTCGTTTCTGAACGGCTGCTACCTAGAAAATTTCCCGGTGACAGGCATAGGGGTTCCTTTTCGTGAGTCGTCTCTTCGTCACTGTGTACATCGTTGACTTCTACTACAGAAAAGTGACGAGGTTATCCAAGTTTTCTTAAGACTATATCGCACGCTATAGCTATTACATTACGAAAAAGGATAATGTCGTTTCTCAAGGCCCTATCTAGGATGTGCTGTCATCGTGCTGTGCGCAAGCCAGAAGACACCAGAAGACCCGAAGTTATCCATTTCACCATACAGTCAAGTCAGACTCAAGCTTCCGGATACCATTCGCAGAAGCTCTATCCAGCGCCTGCACCCTTTCATTTTTGGCATCCATGAGGACGCGGTGGCGATTCCGGTATAGGCATGCCCACATTACAATGCGCATTACGTTGTCCGTATACGGGTCACAGAAGCTTTGAAGCGACCAACGGACTTCTTCTGCATCTCTAAGACGCGAGCCCGGAACCTGACCTTCCCACGCGCTCAGACTCGAATTGCAAATTGCATGATATCAATAACGGATTTCAGCGAAGTTGATGGGATTCTGGACCAGCAATCGCGCTGCTTTCTAGGTCGATGATGACGTACTCTCATTCCTTGCTTCTTACAGCCATGCCTCATTACGCACCAATTCGTTCCGCATCGAGAAAAGATCCTCCGAGTTGCTTAGCTTTGTCTCATAAAAGGGCTAGTCAGATGTGTTGTCCTCTCCGACTCTCCCAGAGTTTCCAACCTTGCAGATCATGTTCACCAAGCTCGCGCGTCGAAACACCGCCAGCCCCAGCCCCAGCGGCGGGAGCAATGGTACACGCAGCGGAGGCTCGACGTCTTCTAAACTACCCTCCCAAGATCCCACGCCGATCACGTCGTCGGACTATGCACGCAGGTGTAAGGAGCTCATGGCCTTGCATCGAGACCTCTCGGAGCTGGGGTTGGTTGCTCCCTCTGGAGGCTATCCTTTTCGTCTAATTTGCCTTCAGTGCAGGAATTCTTCTTGACATGCCTCGTTTAACTGTGATCGGTAGTCAATCTGGTACGTAGGACGTGTCCAACTCATCTATTGTCATGTCAATTCAATTTTGTTTATAGCGGGAAAAAGCTCCCTGGTCGAAGCCGTGAGCGGTGTGAGTAATTTGACGTCCCCGTCGTCGTTCATGCTCATTATAGTAACAGATCAATGTCCCCAGGGACAGCGGAACGTGTACTAGGTGAGTATCAGTCGTTCTTTGCTTAGAATTGACCCTTGACCCAGGGTATCGTTCCGGCAGGTGCCCCATGGAGTGCTCGATGTCCACCACAGCGAAGTCTTGGTCATGCACCATTTCTCTTAGAAAGACTCACGCGGACGATGGGACTCCACTCGCAGCCCCAGTTACTGAGGCTTTCGGACCTGCTCTCCGCGACAAGAAGAAAATGGAAATCTACCTTCGCCGCGCCCAAGCCGCTATCTTGAATCCTCACATTCCAAGCAAAGATTTCTTGACGAAAACAGAAGCCGACCTGAAGAATGCGAAGGATCTGAGCACTCTCCCATTTTCGAAGAACATCGTTTTCATCGACGTCAAGGACCCTGACCTAACTGACCTCTCCTTCATTGACCTACCTGGTACGTGGGTACGCTCGACGATGCCACGACCAACCTGATTATTTCTTTTCCAATCGCAGGGCTCATCCAAAACTCGGACCTCAATGACATCGCCCTCGTTCAGGACCTCGTCGAGACACACATCCAAGGCGAGAACACGCTTATTCTCGTCGTGATTCCGATGAGCGGTATGTACAGAGTTTGCTACAATATATCAGTCAAGTTAACTGAACACCGACCACCCTCGTCGCCTGTTTAGACGATATTCAAAATCAAGCTGCAGTTCGTCTCGCTAGAGAGGCCGATCCCGAAGGGGAGCGCACGATAGGTATTGTCCCGCACCCTGCTCTAGCGTGATAAACACGTCATGACGGCGGATATTCTAGGTGTCCTGACAAAACCAGATAAACTCACTCCCGGCGCAATTGGCGATCGGAAGAGATGGAAGGAGGTCATCGAAGGCACTTCAAATCCGCTCAAGCACGGCTACTATTGCGTTCGCTTGCCAGACGACGATGAGCGCAACCGTGATATATCGCGAGTGGAATCCCAAAAAATCGCCACCCACTTCTTCGAAAACACCGCGCCGTGGAATACTATCGCTCACCGCAATCGTTTCGGAGTTCCCAATTTCGTAACCAATATCAGCGAACTCCTCGTCCGGCTCATCGAAAATAAGTATGCGTTTCCATCTCTCTACTTCACACCGTAGGCTAATTGCTTTCTGCTAGCTTGCCCAAACTAAACGACCAAGTGCAGGAGTTACTCGTCAGTTGCCAGATCCAGTTGAAGAAGCTCCCTGTCCTAAGCGTTAATGACCCATCAACACAAGTCGTCCTTCTCATAACCAAGTTCTGCGATGATTTTCGTTCGGCCGTCTTCGGCGAGAGCAGCAAAGGTCTCGTTCGAGGCAATCGTCGTCGCTACGAAGGGTTTAAGAAGGACATCTTTCGCACACGTCCCAACTTCAAGCCCTCCTATTTAATGTCTTGGAGCGACGTATTAGAGGGCCAAGAGGGACCTTCTGGGCCTCCGATCGACGTAGATGAGGTCAAGATAGCTATCGCAGAGTAAGTTTTGGAAACTGGTCTGTTTTGTATCTGTGTGACTCATACAACGCTGCAGCTCCATAGGATGGGAGCTCCCGACTCACGTCCCGTATGACGCAACCAAGAACTATATTCTCGAGTTCACCAGCCTTTGGGACGGGCCTACCATGTCTTGCTTCCAAGATATATTTGCACGTTGTTCGGACTTCATACAGGACCTGACGGCGCAGCACTTCGGACAATTCAAGAACCTCCAGGAACACGTTGCGTTCGTCTGGCGTCTCCCATATCCGTTTCGATAGATGCTAACAAGTTCATCACGTAGTTCGATAACCAAAGCCGAACTTGACAAGTGTAAAGCTGAAACTTCGCATATGCTCACGAAGATGCTCAGGCTCGAGAGTATCCCAGCCTTCACGCAAAATACCGAGCATTTCTCTTCAGAGGCGAAGTACTGGCTACAGCAATACTACACCGCGCGATATTCAGAAACTTCAGTTCTCAGGCCAGCTGTACGAAATCCGCATGTTCTCAGTAATCATCGTGAGTATGATATCGCTGAGGGCGACCATGCTGCTCTTGCTGTCATGGCCAACGTTCGTGCGTACTTTCAGGTCGCATACAAGGTGGGTCTTTGTCTTTGCCTGCCGATGATCCTGGGCTGATTCCTCCCTGCAGCGCATCATCGACTACATTCCGCTGTCTATCGAGCACGAGCTCAGCCAGGCGCTTGCAAACACCCTCCAGAAAAGCCTCTTGGAGAGTTTGTTGACGCACGCTGATGCAGCACAGAAGATGAGAGCGATGCTAACGGAGGATCCTGCCTTGGCAAAGAGACGAGCGTTCTTAGAAGATAGGCGAGATCGTCTCCTCCAGATCAAATATCGGCTGGATAGGTTTGGACAAGCAAGGGCGCGGATTGAGAGTGCAAATTAGAGAAAGAATAGCGGCTAACTGATTTGTGTATGGTGTAGTGTATTTTCTTTTCTTGATTTCCTGAAGCTATCGAATGGTTAACATATCTGAGAAAACAAACTCGAAAGGCAAGAGCACGCTCGAAGCTCACACGTCGCCCACGATGTCTATGCGGTGGGAAAAAAGATGCCACGTACCCGGATTGAACGAATGACCTTCTCATTGCACGACTTCATACAAGTGAGACGCGCTACCACTACGCCAACGCGGCTTGTTCCTGACATCGCTGGTGGTGTATAGTATGCTTTTACTCGTGGTTTGATCGAACGCTCGATATTACGCCTCTTCCCTATGGCATGCAAGGATGTTCCGATTCTCTTCAGGATGTGATTACTATAGCAAGCACTGCAGGGCAATTCCCCAGCTGGGATCGCAGCTACTAGTACTGAGCCAGGAAAATAACTGTAGGAGCACGTGCAAGTGCACGGACCCTGACAAAGTTGACCAAACATCATGGATGTATAAATTGTTTTTTTCCAGATCATCGTCTCTTCGTCCCGTCTTCCTCATCCATCCTCTATTTGTGAGTATCCTTTCTCCATCTTATTATGTGTCTTCGTTCTTTATGGACGGAAGATCCAAGTGATGACTTTATTCTCTTCCCCGTCCTACACGACCATGCCGAGGAATAGAGCACATCTGTTCGCAACAGATACGCGCCCTCCGGGGCGCACAGTGTACTTGCCAGTGCCTTTTTGTCTGATTCTTCTCATACAACCATCCTTCCGACGCAGTACTAATTCTTCTCTACCTTCAGGTGCTCTATCTTCTTGGCTCGATAGGAGGCCTCTTCTGTCATCCCTCGTAAGTCTCCTTCATGTTCCTTGTTGTTCGGGATCGGTCTGCGTCCACATACTTGATGAAATACACCTTCATTCGCAGTTTCCACTCTAGCGTCCTCTTCGGAGTACTCCCCCAATGCCAAACATTAATTCTCCCCCTCAGTTGTGTTGAACCCAAAAGACACGCTGAGCTGTGGGCCGCCCTTGTGGTGCGATGATGCGAGGCGGGGGTCGACGCGATGCGAGTTGAAACGACCTTCCTTTGGATGTCTGACCCTTTATGTGGACGCAGAGATGGCCCGGCACATCTACGTTATTCGAACGATGTACTAATTGATGTTTTCTCTTTCCAGATTGTCATAGTTCATACTTGTTTGCCTGTCCTTGATGTCCAATACATGTTACTATTCGATGTTCATACCCTGTCAGTTGTAAGAATGAACCGAACGATATTGGTCGCATTGAGCTATCTGTATACAACGCTTCGTGTGTTACACTAACATGCTATCCGCGGTCAGGAATTCCCCAGGCCAATCACTGGAAGTCAGGAGCGAGCGCATCGTACATCGGGCAAAGGTCCTTCCAGTCCTGAGGCGTAATCTGGGATTGGGGTCCAGCAATGTTATCGGCAGGCGCCTCTGCGAAAACAATGGCAAGGCCGGCTTCGAGATGCCAGTCAATGTGACTGTAGGGGCGGGATGAGTCCGAATACCTTAGCGACGGAACAAGGGGACGTACCAATGCAAGAACCAGGCACCGGGGTTCCCAGAGACTTAGGAAGTATACGGTGAGCGGCAGGCAACGGAAAACAAGACGAAGAGTACGTACAGAATCTGAACGTCGTGTTACCTCCGTTGACTAGTCATGCGGAAGGTTAATGAGGACGGGCAGATGATGCAACGAGTCGGGACTTACTCGGATAGACATCACGCCGGAGCGGGCTGTAGGTTGTAAATGGTTATAACGGAGACTTATTTGACGGCTAAGTGGACAACATACTTGACGAAGTTGGTGTTGTTATCGTTGGACGGGCGGATGACATCGAAGGCGTGACCGTGCACTATTCAGCGGATACCTTGAGAAAGCCCATCACTCATACGGTGATTCACTACTCACAGTGGAAGGGATGGGCTAGAATATGGCATCGGTGTCAGCGAGGTGTTAATTTATCTTCATAAGGGAACGCACCTCCAGTTCCTGGAATGGAAACCTCGATCAACTTGTTCTTTGGGAGGATGAAGCTTTCGAAAAATGACGGTAAGTGACTGAGCTATCCAGGCAAAATTTTGCGCGCTTACACTTGTTCCGAAGGAAGGAGATCTTGGGGCTAAACAACGAAATCTCAGTGGCTTTTCAGGTATAGTGCAATTGAGCGCTTCACCTTGGCGGCTCCGCTGAGCAACTGCAAGAGGACGGGGACCGTGGGCGAGATGTAAGAGATGCCGTTGATGTCGAAGAAGGGGGGGTTAGGCTGAGCGATGTTGAGGGTGATGGCTTCAAGACAGAATCAGTACGCGATGATAACGTGGCATTACATTCAGACTGACCAACATCTGCGGGTCCCGAACCGAGCTACGGGAGCGTCGTATGAGTTCCACAAGGCAGAGCGATGAAGGGAAATGAAATACCATTCCAGGATGTTCAGAGGCGATGGGCTGTGTGGCGTTTATCAATTGCGGATCCTTGTGAAGAGATTATAGGATCACGTACGTGCATCTGTTGGTCGAGAAGCTTGGGTCCAACTGTATT
Organism: Lyophyllum atratum; assembly: GCA_014905825.1. Taxonomy (NCBI): domain Eukaryota; kingdom Fungi; phylum Basidiomycota; class Agaricomycetes; order Agaricales; family Lyophyllaceae; genus Lyophyllum; species Lyophyllum atratum. The sequence goes on from JACGCN010000018.1 coordinate 235,310, forward strand.
GTTCGTGGTGGGCTCGGCGATTCGTGCACCTTTGTACCTCAAGATCGCCTTAGTAAGAGCGGGGTTGACTGCGAACGACTTCAGGACTTTTAAGTAGGGCAATTCGAATCAACGCACAGTTGGGGTTTCCAGCGGGGGCGCCGCCAGTAGGAGGTGCTCGGATCCAGTAATTTCCAACAGGCTGGTTCGCGTTCAAGATGACCGATACACGTTGCGCTATACCGGGCATGGTCAGAACCATAGGTTTCCGAATATGCGTCAACGAAACGTACCAGCATAGACATCAACGTTCTGGACAACGGTAGGGTCATGCTCGATACCATCGGCTTCCATGAAGGTGATATTGTGGTTGTCGACGGAGAAAGTGAAGAAAGGACGGCAAGAAATCGCAAAGATACGAAGCCTGTACCTCTTCCCCCTTACAACGTTGATGACGGCGTAGGGAACTGTTCAGCTTGATCAATATTCTGCAGTCGTGGAATTTGAGTTTATTTACCAAGAGGGCCGCCGACGAATCGTCCTTTGCCGTTGATCAACCCCGAGTCAGGAATGCTAATTGCAAGTTCAGCATGAAGACTGAGGGCAAAGAAGAATGAACGAACGGAACTACGCCACTCTGGAAGAACGTATTCTGCGCGGCAGGAGCGAGATTGTGATACCAGTCGGCAAGGGTGATGACGGTGCTTGCTATAGTTATGGTTTTTTGTCGGTTGTATTTCCTAAGCCTGGCCGCTTATGACACGTACCATCGTCCACATCATAGAGGTGCCTCAGCGGATCAAACGGATCTTAACAAAGTTTCAGCAAGAAAAACGCCCAAGCATCGATTCAAGCTTACCGTAGACGACAAACGCTCCACGAAGGCCATCGCAATACTGGGTAGACAGATGGGAGTGATACCAGTAGCTGGAGCGTCGAACTGATCAGATGACTGATTGGGACCTAAAATTGACGTGACTAACTTTCCCGTTTGTCCCGCAGTGTCGAAGGCGTATGTGAACGTCGTGTTTGGAGGGATGGGGCACTAATGCAGAGTTAGAATAGCCGCCATAAGGAATGGTACCCACAGCAGCATACCTGATTGACGAATCTGATATGCCAAGCATGATTAGAGCGAGTTAACGATAGTCCGTGCAAAGTAACCTACGAAGGACCATCCATATCAGATGTGCGAGCTTGGAAGAACCCGTGCCAATGCTATTATGATGCTGTATGAGCTCTCATACCCGGCTTTGAGATAGATCTCTACTTACGATAGAGGTACTTTGCCTCATATTGGGGTTGGCCAGCTTGTTGTGTGTGGGTATTACCACGGAGTCGCCCTTGTTGACAGCGAAAGTAGGCCCAGGGAACGTCCCACCAGCCAAGACGGCCCTTAGATGTGCAATAATTAGTGGCGAATATCAGGACACGATTGTCTGAGCTTACTGGCGTGCAAATCCATCAGGAGCGACGACAGCATTAACGATGGAGAGGTCGAAGTGCCGTACTGCAGCAAGTGCTGCAGGTACGATGCTTGACAGAGCCAAGAGCGACAAGAGAACCATTCTGTGACAGGGGGAAGTCCTGCCTTACCCTGCGCCGTTTGATGCCCTTTTAAACGTGAGGCATTTTTTCGCGCCCTTGCACTTCACCAATGGGTGTAGGGGGTTTCGCAGCGTGAGATGCGCGAAAGCGTTGTCGCGATCTGCACTTCTCATCCGGGCTTTCCCCAAAGCCTAGGGACAACTGTGTGAGCGCGACATGTGTGCGAGCAGTGGCAAAGTACTGTGAGGATTTGCGCAAGGGTAGGGTATTGGGAATTCCTGCGAATAGGCAAAGACCAAAATACCAGCAAGTGGTATTAGGCGTGTTGCAGGTTTGTTTGAGATGGGGAACAAACTCGATGCTGTCACGAACCGCAAAATCGACAAAAAAGCTCAAACGCATCAGCCGGAGCCGCAATTCCCATCGGCTTACAACTGGCGGTAGGCCGCCAAAAGGGCTCCATCTAAAAATTGGTGGGATTTACCCTTGTCTGTGGGTGTGGGACGTCAGTCTAAATATATCTGTAACTTCATATGGTCACACATGCACCAACAGTAGCTCGTACTCCACCTGGTTTTCCACGGGGTTACAAGAGCGCTTGATGTAGAATGCATTGGAAGGCATCCATGTCACCCGAAGTAATGGTTTCGCGAGAAAGCAGTCTGCTTGTATAAGCCCTTGGTTCATGATGGCGGTGGCGATGAAGTCGCGCTATCAACTTTGAAATGCACGTTCAAATTATTTGCGCCTATTGAATCGCGAAGTACCGGCCTAGGATAGCCCAACTTCTTAGCTTGCATTACGCACAGATTCCAGTACATTTTGGCAGTAACGATGACATGGAGAGTGACTTAGCGACGTGAAAGAATTTGTTTCATAAAAGCACAAAAAGGACATCGCCAGGGCTAACCGAAGCTCCTTCTGCAACACATTTCCCAAGCTGCTTGATGGTCTTACCGACATTCCGTTCCCCTCCTCGTATTGGGATTTCCATCTTCATAGCTTCGAGGATCAACAACACGTCGTCCGCAGCTTGTATAACGTCCCCAGGGTGAATATTGATCCTCCAGACGGAGGCGAACAACGAAGCATTAATCGTGACGGAACCTGGATCAGCAAAGCCTGGCGAACGCGTTAGTAGACCTCGTATTTCTAGAGTTTGTCCCTTTTCCCAGAGGACGAACTCTCACTTTCATGTTCTCTTTCTTGGGACTTCAGAGAGCCAATCCGCGCTTTCTTCTCCACGTCTAGCTCGCGAAGATACTCTCGTTCCCTAGCATAGCGATGAGGTCGAGGGCTCGTTATTGTTGCTGGCTTCACTCACTGTTCATCTTCCACCGAGGAACAAATTTGTTGTCGTGAACGGAATGTCATCACTTCGTCGGAAATCGAATCTACAAATCTCGTGTATTCCTCCATGGAGAATGCCATTTTCTCGATCTTTCTATCCTGCATCAGCTGTGCGCTTGCAACACGAAAACAAGCCAATACTCACCTTGAATGCGTACAAGCCTGCATCGAAATCTTTCTCGAGCTAAGATCACGAACGTCCGAAAGTTCATAATACGGGCATTAAAAGCTACAAAGCCTTTTACTGACCTCTGTGTATTGGTTCGCGCTGACGGGTTCGAAATGTATCTTGGCGTGATTTCCCATCAATTTTAACTCGAGGTAGAATGCTGGAGCGATTACCTGATCGAAGGGCTGCAGTAACCAAGGCTTTGTGGGGCTGAAATCCACGCCCTTACCCCAGGTCTGCCAAGTTGGTAATGTACGACCATACAGCTGATAACCTCCTGGAGATTCCACAGGATATATCGCTGCAACTGGGCCTGCGATTCCAATCGCGCCCTAAAGGGATGGATTAGAAGGAAAGGAAACGGAATAAAGCAGGAGGTGTCAGACATACCCTGGGAGTGAATGTACGGGAAGGGTTCATCTTCTGTCCAACAAGTCGGCATCGTGGGTCGATCTGATTCTATCGTCACGACAGGCTAATTATACCGAGCAATTGAACCTTACTGGGACTAGAAATGGACACCCTAGGTAGAAGCCGACCCCAAGGACGAGCTGACGAATAGTCAGCAAGGTTTTCCGCTATGTATGATCGCGCCCATACCCAATCTGTACCGATCAATCTCTTGAGCGCCTCCTCGACGCCCCCTTCGAGACCATTATTTCTGGCAAGGTATTCGATGTTACTTGGTAGGTATACCGCCTTCTGCCTAGTCGTCTTCATATATCGACTCAATGCCTCCTGGTTCCATGGGTCGTCGAGGACGATGGGGAAGGTAACTTTGCGTCCTGGAAAGTGCATGTTGGCGACAGAGCTTGGTAGCGTCTTTTGCGCAGCAGTAAGTGATAGAAGGAAATTGGCTTGCGTTACAATCGTTGGATCGAAATGGCACTAGGAAGTAATATGTTACTGCGGGAGTGATCACGTTCGAGGGACTCACCATAATCGAGCGAACGCACGGTGCGAGCAATGTTAAGCCAACGGGAATGCTTGTTGTGAGGATAGACTGGAATGCATGTATGCGAGCTCGGATATCCAGATCAAGGTTCATTGTACCAAATTCCACGAGTATTGCAGAGTCACCTGCCTTTGAAATACATTAGAAACCGACTGACAGTACGGGCCATGACAGTACCTCTCGGAAAATCACCCTGGTTCGCTCGTGGCCTACTTCATCGAGGATTGACGAGTGCGGAGTATCTTGTATGTCGACAGCCCATGGAGTTTCCTCATCGTATTGAACGGAAGAATCTTGGAGGGAAGAGCGCGCAGAAGCAATCCAATTCTGGGCCGTTTCGTTCAGCCGGATACAACTTGGCCATGAAATCCGCCTAAATTGAATCGTATTTCCAGGTTGTACTTGCCCGAGCTTCCACCTAGAGAAAAGCACATTCAGAACTGGGAGATCAGGGGTTTTGACGACATTACATGTCTCCGGAAGCAACGGTGCACAGCGACACGTAGCCCCCCATATCAGGCCCGTCCCTAGTGAGGATAACAGGAGTGTCTCCGTTGATATTGATGGTTCCAGGCGCATAACCGTTATCCAAGATATTACTTGGGTGAGAGCCTCCCTCTCCGCCGTTCGCCCTAGCCCACTGAATTTTCTCGGAAGACTCGAGTCTGATGCCCAGTCGATTACTCGCAAAACTAACTCGCCATTTAGTAGAATAAAATGTATTTATACCGTCGGAGGTGATGAACTCTTCGTCATCTTGAGGACCAGGAAGGACATAAACGATCCAGTCCGATGAATATTTGGGAACCAAGGCGCGCGCAAGCGAAGATGTACTCAGATCGTCCTCCGACTCAGGATTACAGGATCCCAAAGAAAGTTGATCTCCAGCAAGCAGCGCTCTGCCCTAAAAATAGCAAAACTCACGCGTGAGTAAAGTGGAGCAAGAGGATATTGAAAAGGTCGAAAAGCCACACCTGATAGCCACCCAGTCCCATGGATGTCGATTTGGATCCCAGATATAGAGGTACGCCGGGAAGGCCTCCTCGGATACAGACGTAGACTCTGAACCCAGTGTCCGACGTTTCGGTTTCTGGGTCCACTTCCAATCGCAGCCTTCCGCTTTGTGGTATTGTGATCCTCGTCCACATGTTCGCTGTCGCATCGTTCACCTTTACTGTTACCTTCTTCCCAGTAACGGCAATGACAGCAGACACGCTGAATTCCACTTCGAAACCAATACTCGGGAGAATGACAATCTCCAGTCCTTCCATCGTGGGCGGATTGTCCACGAGAATGTTCCCAGCTGAAAGCGCTAAGGAGTCCATCGGACCAGCCCGAGGGATGCCCAAGCCCAAGATACGTCCCGGGAGATCTTGGACTGTAGACTCTATCCCGGCTGAGATGACCGTGAACGCACTTTCCGAAAAAGGAGATCGTCAGTTTAAACTACGGAGATCGTATCCGCAACCTTACCGTGGCTTGAAGACAAAATCGGCCAGAAAATTGGTGGTGGCTCGCCCTTCACGAAATATCCGGGTGCCTGCGATCACTTTCATATATTCGATGTTGTTCGGTGGGCCGTAGATCTTGGTCATGTCGAGCGCTTGTTCAAATCTGGCAATCGCTTCCGCTCGGGAGCGCCCATTTACAATGATTTTGGCTAGTAAACCGTCGAAAAAGGGGGTGACGAGAAGCCCAGTGGAGACCTGGATGAGAAACGGAACAGTTGAAATCTGAACACGAGAAGAATTCTGGGGGTCTGCATACCCAGGTCTCGATCCTTAGCCAATCGAAGCGGTGACTATTCAGCTCGACGCACTGCAATGACCCAGGACTCGGCATGAATCCCTGTGAAGGATTTTCAGCATATACTCGCCCTTCTATTGCGTAGGCATGTAGATTTTGTCCCAATAATCTGAGCGTATTGTAGGTAGCTTGCTGCATCTCCGGTTCATTGGTCCCTAAACCATTTACGGGACCAGTAGCCTGGCGTTCGGCGATTCCTTGCTTGATCATAAGCTTTACAAGATCCAAACCCGGATGTATGGCTTCTGTGACGGGGTGTTCCACCTGATAATTGTTTATTTTTGGACCCGTGGATCGATGCGAAATACTTGCCTGTATTCTGGTATTCATCTCGAGGAAATAAAAGTCCCCGGTCGTGTCGTCGACAAGAAACTCCACAGTACCTGTTCATACTTTAGGCGTCAATGAAACGTGGGACGCAAGAGGGCCCATACCTGCCGAGCTATATTTCACGGTGCGACATAAGTTGACCGCGGCATCGCACATCCTTTCCTTCAGACCTATGAATAGACGTGAGTTTCTTGTGACAAAACGTTGTGAGAGGAAGTCATTACCCGGATAGGATTCAACGAAAGGACTAGGCGATTCCTCGATGATCTTTTGGTGCCGCCGCTGCACACTACATTCCCGTTCATTCATATGCACGACGTCCCCAAGCCCATTGCCAAAAACCTGATGAAACATGAGCACTTCGATGAGTTCAAGTTTTTGTATGGTAGCTCAAACCTGAATTTCGATATGGCGAGCAGCTGGAAAATACCGTTCGATAAAAAGGCCATCAGCACTAAAAAGGTTCTGTAAACTCCGGTTTAATCACGATAGATAGTCAAAAGCAGGGCAAGGACAAACTTTGGATCGTTGTTGAGTCGAAAGAAATTGCGCCTCCAGATCTTCCTCGCTCTCACAAACCACCATTCCCATCCCTCCTCCACCTGCCGTGGCTTTCAGTATCACAGGGAACCCAACGCGCGCTGCCTCTTTCAGCGCATCCGCGGCGGTACCGAGAAGTCCAGTTGATCCCGGAACAACTGTGACTCCAGCCTGCGCAGCAGCAATTCGGGCTTCGTGCTTGAGGCCCATCATCCGGATCACTTCAGGTCGTGGCCCAAGCCACGTTACTCCAGCCTCAATTAAACGCGACGCAAAATCTGCATTCTCGGACAAGAATCCATATCCGGGATGGAGGAGAGTTACATTGTTGGCGAGGCAAATGGAGACGATGGTTGCTGCAGCTAGGTAGCTCTTCGCTTCACTATCCCCTGGGTTTCTGCCACTTCCGTCTGTAGGAAGAGCGATGGCCTCATCCGCCATCGATACATGAGGAGAGAGTGTATCAGAAGGTGTGTATATTGCGATCGTGGGCAGTCCAAGTTCTTTGGCGGTGCGTATGATTCGGACAGCAATCTCTCCGCGGTTGGCAATAAGCAGTTTATGTCCTGCATACGGGCTGGGAGGCGACATGATTGGCGAGAGGTATGGACGATGACGGGAAGTCAGTTTCTTCCTTTGGCTGCGAGTCGTGGGCACCCGGATCTCCGGATCGTGGCTACGCAGGGGCATACTTGATAGCAAGGACATAAATAGACGCGGTATCCTGTGACGAAATACATACGCGGAGTGGGAGAGCAAGCAGAAATTAGACGCGTCGATCATGATGTGCTTCCCATGATATCATGTGCCTCATAAGTAGGGGTCCATTATAGGGCCCGCGCATTCTCTCGCGCACACAAGGAAATATGTATAAATAGAACGACGACTGTTCAGTGGTCATACAGGACCGGCGGCCCGATTGTTTTCATCGACAATGGATTTAACGAGTTGGGCGATTTCTACGGCACCCTGAGGATAACAGAGTCAGGCTTTGTGGTCAATCCCGAAACGACAAGGGCGCTTACGGGAGTATCAGAGTGGCAGCAAATGGACACCTCCGCGAGATTAGTTCCCAGAGGCAGATACGAATCATCCACGGTTGTTATCTCATGAGATGATAAAAGCCTTTCGACCTGTGATCAATAGTCAGAATAGAATTTCCAATCTCATGGGCGTCGTGACTTACTCGCTTGCGAACAATTTCCAACTCAACGGGAGTATGTTTTCTGGCGGTAAAAAGTTAGTAAGCGGACAGAACTACACTGTAGTTACCTACTGGGTAATGATGAGTTTCCCATCAACAGTATAGTCAAGGTCTGCGAACCATTCTGGATGGTATGATATGAGGAGATGGAGAGGGAGCCGAGAAGCAGCGACGAACCAGGTATGAATCTCACGCCAGCTTCTTCAGCGGCGGTCTGATGGGCGGTTCCGGCACCGCCGATAAAAGCAACGGGTTCATCTTGCGTTCTAGCGAAAACTTGGATAGCCTTGACGACAGCTCGTGCCAGAGGAAGAGAGCGAGCCGTCTGGCCGTAGATGGCACCATGCGGCTTGAGCTGAGTAGAGGCAATGACATACGTTACTTCGATACGTCACAGTAGCGATCGAATCAACCTACGTGGTTGAGCGGTAGGCCGTGAAGCTTGAGAAACCCTGATAGAGCACCCACTTGATAGATAAAGCACGAGGTCAACTCGTCCTGCAGCAGGAACCAGAATGAAGCAATTTTGATAGGGATAACATGCTGTGCGCTTACCGGTTCTATAGCCATCTCCCTCCTGCCAAAGCCTTGTAGATCCGGAAGGGATGGGTGTGCGCCGACACGTACGTTGTTTAGCTTAGCCAGGGCAACGGTCTTGTTCATGACCGAAAAGTCACTTTTCGATTGGATGAGCACGGAGAGAAAGAGTATAGAGGAGTCGAACTTACGAAGCATGAAACCCGCAGGCTATGTTCGCAAGGTGGATCGTCTTCATGAGCGCCTCGTCGTCACCCTTCGTGAGGGGGTGGGGTCAGCCTGTGGAGAACCTCATATTCTGAGTTGAGCATTACAATGGTGTAAAGCGAGAACCCCTGAATGTAAGAATTGAGCGGAGCCTACGGGTCGTAGAATTCTGGAACGTACCTCGCCCATATCACAGTTCACAGTGGCATGCAAGCGATTGACCATCGTAGTAATAGTCTGTAATAGTCGATAGCAACAAGGACGGTGAACAGGTAAAAGGCTGAAGCGCTGATGCTTCGTGCTGTCAGCTGATACCTCATATGTATCAAATTAGACTCGATCTCACCAAGTCAAGTAGACCTCCATGATCATAGTAAATTGGAGTTTTTTTCTCCAAAGATGCCGTAGAGGCCACTGGTCACTGCCCGAATTGACTTCTGGGACTGATAGCGAGGGCTTCCGGGCGTACAAGCCCTCAGAATTGAAATGATAGTACACAGCGCGTGGCAGCATCATTAAGCCTGTGGCCATAGTCGGGCAGGTTGGTTTGACTCCAAATAGGTTGGGTATCACTTTCCCACGTAATGTCAGTTGTGTCTCGGGCCGATGTCCCGAGCAGTAGCCGATCTGCCGGAGGAGGAGGAGGAGTTGAGGCAAAGTTGAGGAGGAGTCTACTATATTACTTATACTGACACGGTCCCCCTTGGAACAGCCAGTTTACCGGTGTCTGCTTTTCCAGTGACCACAACGACATCTTTGAATTCTTCGTGCTGCCAATGCTGAGCGCCAGGACTGAGACCACCGCGCGTTACGCTATGAAAATATGACCATTTTCGCCCAGTATCAGGAAATTTAGACGGAGAAGGTATCGTGGATGGACGATCGCCTCCCTATCCCTAATCCTTCATGAAAGCACCCTCTTTATCAACATTCTCGGATACATTACTGCGAGGATAAGGATGCTACAGGAAGGGTTGTGCCCGGAATGTCTCTGCAATATTGTCTATTTTCATGCGTGCAAAATGCCAATACATCATCGACGATCTTCGGCATTTCTTGGTCCTCCCATTTTCTTGAGGATGGGCAACGTGCGGCACAAGGGCCGTCTACCTTGTTAGGTGCTTGATGATGTAGTATAGAGATTCGATGTTATAGTTCTGCAACAGAGCTAGACGCTATGCAACCTTCCATGCCCATGCTGGACCTAGCGGATCTGTGCTACCACTAGGCGTGATGTATGTAAGGCTTTTGCTACAAGCGAAGGTCTCTTCGCACTCACTGTTCAGCGCCCGTCCACATACCCAAAATGCCAATGGCAGACCCAATGGATCCGATTTGAATGGCTTCAGTCGCCCACTCAGGGTTATCTTCATTTGGATAAGACGATGTCTGCATACGACACCGACCAAGATGGGTATCAGCGTCACATAAGCAACAGGGAATCACGGCACTAACCATACTCCAACGAATTGCTCCATCCTTGACCATCCTCACCGTCCCCTGGACGTTGCGCACCATTTGTGAATCGTTTTCCAGGTCAGATCCCTTTGATTCGCCCTCGACGTGGATGACAGGGAGCTTCCACACGAGGGAGTCGCTCTCGCAGATGGATGGGTCCGGCTTTGGAGGCTTTGAGTACCCTGCCACGCGTAATGTCATTGGGAAAAAGCGGGTGGTTTCACCCATGTCATCGCCATTATAACCATGAAGCTGTACATAAAAATTCAATCGTATGGCTGAAACGCGTAGGAAGACGACTGACGTTATGGACTAGCGCCAATGACAAAAGGGTTGTCAGTGATAGGGGAAGAACGAATATGACGACACTCACGGAGTAGATCGCGATAGTCGAGCCAGCAGATAATGCGTCTGCCATTACCTTGTTATTGACTTTGTGTCAAGGTGAAGAGAACTAAGTACACTTACATCCATCGTCCAGTGACGCCCGCCCAGTCCCACCCATCAACTGCTTCGTAGTCTTCAGCCTTTGCTTTTCCCTTCCCCTTCCGATCCAGTTTCGGCAGACCGTTCGTAATCTGCGCTTCCTTCATTTCCTCAGAGGTATTCTCGGTCCGTGGCGCTACCCAACTGGTCTCCCAAAAAGCCGGCGCTCCACCCATCCTTCCAAACTCCAGGCAGCTCATCGCATCCACAATTCTAAAAACTGGGGTATCCGCACCCCCAAGGTCCCCTGTGTCGTCTACCCCACCCATCATCAGCATTTCTCTCAAGTTCGTCTCGACCAGAAGTCGTGCCGCTGCGAGGAAGGTATAGTCCGGCAGGACTTCATGCGGCTTCGGGCTCACGAACTTCGGATCGACGCGTCGGCGGTGAAACATGATACCTACGTCCTCCTCATCTACGTCCTCCTCATCCTCGTCCTCCTCATTCTCTTCAGGCACGAAGTCATCGTCGTCGTCATCGTACGAATCCGACGTCGAGCTCGCCTCGTCTACGATCAGGTTACCGACGTTAAGCATATACTGCGACAACTCCTGCTCGAAGTCAGGGAAAGACGCGCTCGACGCCCTGTTTCTGGTATTAGGATCATGTACGGCCCCTCCAGCAGGGAGAAAGGGGCCCCAAGAGCGTTCCGCGCGTAGATACCTCAGGTTGTATACCTTACTCCGAGCAACCTCGCGCGCCGCTAGTGTCTGCTGCTCTGAGGACTGGAGCGACTTTCGTGGCAGATCTTCAGCGTCGCGCGAAATATTCCAATGTTCTGCCCGTTGTGATGGTGTGGACGGAACGGGGATGAAGCCCTTGAGGAAGACGAATTTGTGGAAGAGCCGCCCCTCCTCAGGGTACCCCCACACGGTGTTCTCAGCTGCCTTCAGGGGCTTGGATGGCTGGTGGCCCGCCAGTAGGTATCGTTTTACAAGCGCGGGTGGGTATCCGTATCGGAGTGTTTTTTCTATCCAGGTCGTATTGAGGGACTTTAACTCGCAAGGAAATGGTGCTGAAGCGCGGTGCAACGTCAGGATCGCAGGAAAGCTTAGAGTTGAACGCATCAGGTTGGGGTCGTGAGATGGAAACGGCGCAGATGTTTCCAGTACATAAAGGATAGTCTCCAGGGCCTTGGTGAGGGTGAATGGAATGTCATCAATCTGACACATAAATATCATCCGTATGATCAAGGATCGGTCATACGGCGGAGGAACGGGGACACACCTCCTGAGTGTCAGAAAAGACATCAATAGTCTTGGGCATAAGCTCTCCATGCTTCCTGAACATCCTCGCAGCATCCATCCTCCTCGCGAACTCCCCCGCCCAGTCCACCGTCACATCCGTTTCGCAGCCCCCTCCCTCCGCGGGCCCTGTTAATGTTGTAAGCCGCAGCCGTCTCAGTACAAGCCGTGGGTCATCAAACGTGGTCAGGAACGCCTGCCTCCAGAGGTGATGGTCGGTCGAGCGGTATACGAGACGGTGGAAATAACGGCAGGTGCGCCCAAACGCCGCAATTGCCCCCGGGAACCCACCAGCGGCAGTTATGACGAGTGTTTCCTCCACCAGCTCAGGGGGCAGCGCAAATATCTTGGATATCGATGAGGGCTGGGCCGGCGGAGAGGCCATGGTGGACGCTGTGGAAGATGTGTGACCCACAATTCGGAGGCCTAGGGCCGTCGGGGCCGGAGACGTGGGATCAATGGAACCCTAACCCAAGAGGATCGTTTCTTCTATCTTGCAATCTAGGCTGTGGCTTAGATGCTTGCTTGACGCGCGCCTTGAATCGAAATACGAAGCTGTAAGAGTTCGAGGTCTGAAGGGGATCGGGAAGGTATGCTCTATTAATGTAACAGGGTAAATAGGATGATGGGTGTACTAAACAGTACCAGACGATGTAATGGTTACTTTGGCGCTTGGACGACCTCCCTGGGAGCCCTTGGCCTCAATGGCCTTGACAACATCCAGACCCTCTACGACTTCACCGAAAACTACGTGTTTTCCGTCCAGCTGCAAGATATCTAGTCAGATGCGCAGTCAACGAAACAACGACAGTGCCGACTCACCCAACTCGTAACAGCAGTCGTGATGAAAAACTGACAGTAAAGGTTAGTGATAAAGCGTCGGCGAGGAGTTGTCAGCTACGCACTTGAGAACCGTTGGTGTTAGGCCCGGCGTTAGCCATTGACAGAAGACCAGCCTTAGTATGGCGGATCTTGAAGTTCTCATCTGTATGTAAGAGCGTATGTGAGAGGCACTGGAGACAATAAGAGGATATTCACGCACCCGCAAACTTTTCACCGTAGATAGACTTTCCGCCAGTACCGTTATGCCGTGTGAAGTCACCGCCCTGGAGCATGAACTAGTACGCGAACGATGTCATTAACGTTTAGATAGACATGAAATAATAACGCACGCTTGGGATGATACGGTGGAAGCTGCTGCCTGCGTAGCCGAAGCCGTGCTGTCCCGTTGCCAGCTCACGGAAGTTTTGTGTCGTCCTGGGGACTATATCATCGTACAGCTTGAAGACGATGCGGCCAGCCGGCTTTGCGTCAATAGCAACGTCAAACTGCAGGGAATACGAGTTTGAGTACGAGGGCTCAATACTGTGGGCGGGTACGCTCCACTCACGAAGACATTGGCCCTGAGGAGACGGTCAGCGCGGTACTAGTATAGCGGGCGCGACGGGAAACATACATGATTTTTCCAGCAGACGCTGTGGTCGTGAATCTACGGAGGAAGGAAACCATTTTGTATTGAGTGGTGCGGAGAAAGTGGAACCGTGAAGGAATTCGCGAATAAAAAAGTTGAGCAGTCATGTGACGAACCTTGCATATCTTGTGACGGTGTTGTTGGATGTTTTGGTCGACATGATGGCTGTGTGGCGCACCAGATCTTTTATCTTTAAAGCAAGCTACTCATCCTCTTATATGACCTCCGTGGTCATGATCACACGCTTAAAAATCAACACGCAGACGTCGGACATACAGACGCCTGGAGGCCTTCCTTAGAGCTGTGGACCTGTGGTCGGAGTTCCGCGTAAAACAGGGTGGCTTCGAATCGAGCATTAACCCTGGGATCTGCTGATTGTCTTCATCACAAAACAAAGCAGTTGAGGGTAGAACTCCTTCTTTTTTGTAACAGTTTTACCTATCCCGTTAATCTACCGAACCGCCGATGATAAGCCCCTGATCGCGGCCTCATGTGTCACGCGGGGCACGCCCAAGGGGCTACAATAATATCGATGATGGGCTCGCAGGACCGCGAGGTTTAGACTTCGTGTCAGCGATTGACTGGAATAGACAAATTGGTTATCTTGTGTGACATGATTATCGCCTCGAATGCCGTGTTGCTTCGAAAATACGCACCTACAAGAGTTAAACTACGAAGGGCCAATGAGAACGCAGGGAAGTTCCTCAGATCATGGAACTGTCGCATGACACGAGCATCAGAACCGGCGCAGGGAAACTGCCATGGTAGCCGTAGCCCGTGACGCCGCACTGACGCGTTGGTGACGCGCCGGAGGTTTTAAGCACTGACAAAATTGGGTGTCCTCTAAGCGCCTCTGGGTTCCCCGTTGACTCGTATGACGCTCTCTCTGCCTATGATCATGGTGGCTCAGAATGTCATTGTTTCGTATCGGAAAGCTGGTACCGGTGTCGCGTCGTCGAGATAACTCCACGTGATTTCGTCCAACGCGTATGTCACAACCGTGACCCAGAGAGTCGACATTTTCTTTGTTCACCATCGTAACCACCCTCGCGCCTCCTCACGCAGACCCAGCCATGCCTTCAGGATCATCGCTGACGCCCCGACCAGAAGAAACACGCGCGTGTTCCAAATGCAAACGCGACCGCGTCCCTGTCTCCGACTGGCGCAAAAGCTGTGCCGAGTGCAGGGAGAAAAAGAAGATTGAGAAGGCTCGCTACGCCCAGAAAGTCAAAATTTTGGCCGCGGGAGTAGCTACTAAGGGAAAGCGAAAGGCCGAAGATGAGCCAGATGTGTTGCAGAGTATGAAGAAGCGATTTAAGAAGAGTTACGTTACTGGCACAGGCACGAATGGCCTCGACAGTGCAGAAAAGACCTCGTTCGTGAGTTCCTTATGTTATATATCACTCTAGTCTACTGAAACCATACTATGGGGTAGGCAACCGCAGAACACGACAGCACCGAGTATCAGAGCGCGACGGATATGTACAAAGCGATGAAAGCCTTATCGAAGAAGTCCCACTTTCGTGGCTCCTTCTCCATCGTCACGAAAGCAGAAATAGACCACAGGCGGCGCACCATAATAGTCGTAGATGACCTGCGTAAGATCGCGAAGATTCCATTTGAGTGAGACGCACTTAGTTCGCTTCGGTGACTTCTCGGCTGACTGCCAAAATAGACACGACCATGCCATCAAGCACACCTCAGGCGCTTCCTACCGCATCGCCTTCAGGTGCACCTGCCTCGCTGCCCCGACAATCATGAAACCAAGTCCCAATATCGGCGCGACCCCTATGCCAAGTAGCCTCAAGCGAAAACAGAGCGATCTAACGACGTGGGTGGGTCTGAAGCCCGATGTCGCAGACCGAGAGGCTAGGACGCGGTGCAAGGGCAAGGTTACCATCGTCGCCGAGGACGACGCGTCGCATTTCTTGGGGATTAAGGGGCAGAAGGTCACGGTTACAATTGGACACTGAGTATTGGAAGCATGAGCTATTTTAACACGCACACAGGCTCTAAGAAGACCCATATGTACATACCTGCACCCACAACATACTATTGACACCTCGCATACTTACTCCGAGGTAATTATTACTATACACGTCTTGGAATGTAATTCTATCCTCACGGACTCATCCTTATGTGTGAACCGGCTTCATAGAACTTAGAAAGACAGTTGGGATACGTATTTTTGGCGCGACGTATCGCGCCATACCTGAAGCCCGATTGGGGAGATCGTCGTCGATGTTCCAAGGCGATCGTCGCATAACGCCCAAGTATAAGGCACATAGACATGTGCTATTTAACGCGGGCCCCCCAGACTAGCCCAGACTATCCACGAGCTGACTTTGGACCCCTTAATGCAGGTAGCGTTCTACCTCGCTCGTCAGATGTAGGAAACCCAGTTCCCGGGATCATTATGGGTCCTCGCGTTTTGATAAAGCCACACAAGATGCGAGAGTACATAAGGTGCCACTTCAATGAAGGTCCGAGGTACTGCGGATTCAAGTGATACCGGGATCAGATAAAAAACTGGGGCGCGAAGAATGCTGCCTTCCTCGAGGAGCATGGACCAGAAAAAAGGGTTGGCAGGGTGAAAAGGGCATGTTGAAAGAGGTTCAGTAGAGCGATGTGATTATCTCGAGAAGCGCACCTAAAATACCTTAAAAGTTAGGCCGGTGACGATATATCGATGGTTAGTACAGTGACCGTACTATGTCATAAGTCCACCAAGGGTTCCGAACAACAATTGGGAAAAGAGTCGCTCATCTAGCGGTGCGCGATTCCTAGAGTTGTAGGGTCCGAAAACGCAAGTCAAGAAACATTGAACTCTAAATGACTCGAACCCTCATTGCAAAAATGGGAACGGTGTTCAGGAAGACCTATTAGCAAAAACGATTACTACAGAAAACCAGTAGGTAGAGTAGCACAAACGCGATTATCATAAATAGCAAGCCCAAGTCCATACGGCAGAGGGATACAAGCCTAGCACTGTCCGCATCCTTGAGGCAACATCTAACTAGCAGGGGTATAAAATATAGATCACAAAAAAAACTCTAAACCTCAAACGAGCAGCATGCCCGAGAACGTGCCGAGCGCGACCGACACCCACCCACGCAAACCCACCTCCCCCCTCACCCGCCCCGCCCCATTCGCGCCCTTCGCCCCATCCGCGACCCAGTCCCTCCACGCCGCCTCCAGCTCAACCACAAACGCCTGCCCCTCCGCACTCTCCTGGCCCTGCTCGCGGTAGGCATGCGGGTTCACGACGGGCGTCAGCCAGCCCTTCGCGTCGATGTGCGCGAGGGACATGTTGGGGGCGCTGGTAGGAGCGAAGAGCGCCTTGCGTGAGCGCTCGGCGACGGGGAGGTGTGAGTGGTCGCCCCAGAGGAGGGAGAAGCGGTAGACGGTGCTGGCGAGGAGGGCGGTGGAGGCGGCGTCGAGGAAGTTTCCGGGCGCTGTTGGGGGCTGGGAGGCGTAGTTGGGGAAGAGGCTCGATTGGGAGTCCTATGGAGGGGACTCGTCAGGTGATGGTAGAAGAGCTTGGGAGGGAGGAACGTACGAGGTGGGGATACATCCCCCCGTGGATCTCTTTGATCCAGGTTGCCAGGTCATTTTGCTCGTTCTTGAGGGTGTTGGCGTATTGCGAGTTCTGGATCGTCCCTAGGACGCGGAGCATCCCTGCTGCGGCCCATGCGTTTCCTGATTAAATTTTCGCGATTAAGAAATGGATGAAAATTTGAGTCTGCGAGAGGGGCATACCCGTCGACCAGTGGCCCTCATCGTTGTCGCTCATGCCTAAGAGTACATGTTTCCAGAGGTTGCCTGCTGATGCGTCACGAAGGTAAGAGCGGTAGAGGCGAATCTGATCGTGGGCTTGGACGAGGAGGGTGCGATTTTGTGTTATGACGCCGCAGTACGCAAAGAACGGTGGGACCATATACACGAAGTCACTCCTGAATGAAATGAAGATAGTTAGTAAACATTGAGATAAACATTGAGAAAGATGATGATGAAACGGCGAAAAAGACGCGTTGGTTATTTTGGGACCCGAAGGACACAAGAACTGAGGGAAGAATTATCCCTGAAGGGTCGACAGGGTCCCCTTCGTCTAAAGATACTCATCGAACTGCCAAACGCACCAAAGTTGTACCTGGGACACGCGGTGCGATATCGCACCATCGCTCGTCCGGGGCACCTGGAATTGAAGAAAGTCCATCTGGTCCTTCGCCGCCCCGGCGTAGTCTCCCCCACTTTGTTTCGTCCAGTTTGCGAGCACCACTGCGAATCCAATGGAGGCGGGGTCTGCGGCACTCCCATCCTGCATCAGAGGTTGTGGGCCAGTGATATTTTTGTTCGATGAGGCACGGCCGGCGACGGTGGTTTGGGCGATCGCGAAAACAGGCTCGAGCGCTGATGATAGGTTATCTGGGACAGATGATGGAGGTGGAAGGGGTGTTTTGGGAGATAGAGCAGAGTAGGCCGTCGCGTTCAGCGATAGAATAGCTTGTGCGCGTGTACCGAGTTCCCAGCTGTGACTCAGTTAGGGGTTTGCAGGTGGAGGATGATTGAAGCATGCTCACCTCAATTTGGCGCTCTCTGCCAAACGAGCGCTCACCTGCCCGAGCTGAGCACTAGTGAGATTTTGCGCGGACACTATCGGGAACAGGAGAACGAAAAATGCGCAGTAGGTGAGGAATGTGTGAGAGCATCGTGTCGTGGACATGTCAGCCACAAGGCTTCGAGGAGAGAAGGGGTATATCGATTAACGGAGAGGTCGTAGTATAGGAGAGGGAGGGAGTGGAGTCAGCCGCACAGGTCATTGCCTCAACAGTGGAACATGCTCAACGATGACATATGCTTAAAATAGTCCCCAGAAACCGGCCCGGCCGACCTGATCGGGTATTCGGACCCTCAAACGTTGCTCGCCCTGACCCAGCCCTCTTCCTCAGCGTCCAGCTTTACTGATTCCACGAATCGTCCGCTATGAACGATAAGGGTTTCACTCTCTAAAGTAGGGCGTGAGCGATTCCTCCCTTCAGAGATGAAATTCCTGGGAACGATACTGATATTATCATATTTCTTTGGCATATACAGTCCTTTGAACTTTCATCCCCGATCAGATTGATAAATTATGTACAGCCTATACAGTTCTAGAGGAACGCTGAATTCTACGGACGCAAAATGCATGCTATAGTCCTTGACTGACCGTGGATTGCAAAGGGAGCAAAAGTTAATCAAGGCCTGAACATGAAATGCAATATGGGGGAGATGAAATTTAAATGAGTACTCAGCGTAGCATAGGCTAAATGGTGCAGACGTCGTCGTACGTGAGGCGTGAGGACGACTCTTCCCTGCGTACATACGGAAAATCTACTGAGAATGGGGAACGTCATGACAAATCGGATAAGAAATAGAATGGTTAGATAAGATAAGATGGTACCATGCATGGCCGCAATCCTTCAGCGGTAACTTAGAATCTCTTATAAATCAGCATATACATAACCATCGTCCTTCTGGGTCTCTGAAGGTTTGGTTGATAGGTAAGAATATTCCAAAATTGCTTCGCCATTAAAATCTCTACACTAGCTTGCAACAATGCAAGTACCAATAGATATATACAACGTGATGCCCATGTTCATAATTCCATAAATGATAATCTGCCAAGTGCGTGGCTGTGCGCGAGCGCTCTACTTACATGGATGGCGTTTCTTTAATTATAGACGATTGATCCGTCAAAAAAAAAATCAAACACATCCTTCCGAAGGACGCGAACATCGCAATGCTGTGCGTGGTGTCAGCTAATAACTCCATCACTGTACCCAGCTGACAGGTTTCGAAGACGTACAACAAGTTCCAGCTTGTCAGACACGCCGGCAACATCGCATCGAATGTCGAATTGAAGTTTCTCTGTGCGCAACACGGCAGCCAGCTGCACAAAAGTCATGAGCACGCGCCACGTAGTAATAGAATGAACAAGGGACCTACCATAAAACTCTGGTGCGCCGCGTCCAAGCGCTGACCGAATCCATCAAGCTCGTCTGCGTGGCGATTCAGGTGTAGAATGAAAAAGCGGCGAGATCGCTTCTGCAATGGCGCCATCTCCCGGCATATATCTTCTAAGAGTCTGCACGAGAACAAATATAAATTCGGGTGGAGGAAGGAAGGTGTTAGGTTCGACTCACATCGTGAACGTATGGATGCTGGCTCCCATCTCGGACGAGATGTTGGATGGATCAGCCGTGGAATCAGCGAGGATTCCAAGAATCTCGTAGCAGCGGTTGGCAATAGCCCGAGCTCTCTTCTTGGCTGATTTTGCACGCTGGGTGGTCGAAGGATGAGGGAGATAAATACCGTATTCAGTTAAGTTCGCGATGATGGATGCTCACCTCAGCTGCATTCCACACTGCCAGCACACCACCAGTGACGCTTCTCAGAGGTGGGAACGCGTCTGCGGATTCGTTCAGCGCAACGAGGCATGTCATTGCGATGTCTGCGCTGGGGGCTTTGAGGGCTTTCCATCGCTTGCTGAGTCTCGCCATCGGGAGTGGGGGGAGATGAGTGTGTGTGCGTAGGGGTAGTGTGGCTCTAGGGCATGGAAGCAGGTGCGAGTGCTCAGGAGGCTTCACAGCAGTCTCGCCTGTCAAAGCAGCGCATTTTGCCGCTGAGCACGTCCAAGCCTTAGAGGTTAGGCGCTTTTCGTTGAATAAGCGCTAAGGACAGGGCCGAAGAGGGCCGACCAGACGCGAGCGATCTCATCGGGGACAGAACAGAAAGACTCATACTGATAAGCTTCATTTTGTAAGTTGTGGAAAACCGACGGATTGCCAGCGAATGAACTTGTTTGGAGAAGTACGCGAGACTTGGACCTCATGTAAGTCCAAGCACTGCATTTTGCCGCCGAGAACGTCTAAGCCTTGAAGGTTAGGCGCTTTCCGTTGTATAAGCGCTAAGGATAGGGCCGAAGATCCAGATGCGAGCGAGCTCATCAGGGACAGAACAGAAAGATTCATACTGAAAAGTTTTAGTTTGTGAAAAACTGACGGATTTCCAGTGAACCAATATGGCAGCCGGTCTGTGATAGAGCTCCTCTGCAACTTTTCTGTGCTTGGATTCAATGGTCGGATTGATCACCTGCCAAGCCGTCCCGCAACCCATGCGAAGTCGCCAATCATTAGGGGTGCTCAATTCTGAGTTCAGTTCACGAGTTCAGTCCATCACTGTGTGTGCATGGTAAGTTTCGAAGTCCGAGGGTTTGGAGGATGAATCTTAGGAAAATCAAGAAAGATCGTCAACCTGTGCTCCAAATCCTTGCTTTTTTTGCCTACTTCATCTTCATTACAGTTACATTTAGCGTACCAAAAATCGCATTTTTTGGAGTCGTGCACGACGTTATACAGCGTGAAAAGTGGCGAAAAACGAGCAGAGAAAGGTAATCCTTAGCGAGCCCTCGGTGATTTGCAGCATAGCAACGTCCTAACGACAAGTGGTTGATGGACTGAACTCGTGAACTGAACTCAGAATTGAGCACCCCTATTTGGAACGTAGAATATCCGCATCTCCACCTCGAACGAAGGAGTCGAACCTCGCTCTGAAAGAAGAAAGGAAAAAGGAAAAAAAAAAATCGAAAAAGAAGCCGCATCCTGGTAGTCGGACAGCCCCAGTGTACCACCGCCAGAGTGAACCAGCAGCTGCACCCGAAACCGCTGACACATCCCGCAGTCAGAAACCACAAGTGTGTCAGGACCCTGTCTTGGGCGCCCGAGGCCGGACTTGGCCATAAGTCTCTGCGTGGGTTGTGTAGTTGGAGGCAGGCTCCTATAACCAGCCGCTCGAACCGCTCGATTTCGCAAATCCCACTGGCCACGTCAATGTTCTATATGTATAAAAAAATTATCTTATCTACAATCTAATCAAACCAAATATGTATAACGTGAAGTAAGGCTCAAACTCGCGGTTGAGCGGCTGGCACAACTTGGCATCGGGGACGTCGGTGTTCTCTAATAAACCCTACGTTAGGTGTAAGTCAATGCTTGCTCGTCGTCAATTGATGCTCGCTTCTCGGTTGCACGTCCGCATTAAAATACATAGGTGTTCGCCCCATTCCGGCATTGTCGTGACACTGACCGTCAGTTTCCTCAGTGACCGTCGCCGGTCGGACCCCTATGTGGATGCTCACCACCATCGCAGTCCGACGTGGATCTTATTTAGCATATCTCACTATATAAGAGGCTGCCTTGGTATGACTACCATATTCTAAAAGACCTGCCATGTCTACGTCTACCTCTCGAGCTGGCCACACCAGAGTCCAACTGGAGAAAGTTGTTTGCTTAAATCACAGGACAGCACGACATTCACCGCCAAAAATAAGAGTGACTACTCAGAGACTTGGTGACTACATGAAGAAATATGATACACACATCCATGTACCTGGGAGAACTACAAGCTACACAGTTCCTGACGTCATGGGAGAGGGGATCCATGTCACGATGACGAAGAAGGAGTGCAAATCCGACACAGAGGCTGAGGCGACAGGCGAGGCACATTATGAGATGACCGAGGTTGAGGAAGGGACGGGCGACGATGAGATGGGCGACGGGGAGGAAGAACAAAGATCTTTCCTGCGCCAGTAGCTGCACACCCGACCACATCCTTCCCTGCGCGGACAGCGAGTGCCACTTTGATTTGGTACCAACGCTAACAGGGCCGTTTGCCAAATTTCTGTCGCACGAGGTCCCGTATTTCCTTGATGGACCAGTCGCGCAGCATGAGGTCGATGATAATGCGAGATCGAGGACGTGGAGGGCGTCACGACTAGTGCCAATTTCCATATGGGGCGGTTACCTGTGTATTTTAATGGAGACATGAAACCGAGAAGCGAGCATCAATTGACAACGAGCAAGCATTGACTTACACCTAACGTAGGGTTTATTAGAGAACACCGACGTCCCCGATGCCAAGTTGTGCCAGCCGCTCAACCGCGAGTTTGAGCCTTACTTCACGTTATACATATTTGGTTTGATTAGATTGTAGATAAGATAATTTTTTTATACATATAGAACATTCACTGCGGGCATGGGCTTATATAGTCTCCGATTTTAGTTAGAATATATTTTGATGATATTTAAAATAAGTTCACCTATTAATCTGCAGGGAAAATCGGGAATATATTTGCGATATCTCCAGACACATGTCCAAGGTAAAATCGACGATTAAATTCCTAATTTCATTCCAATGAAACGACAGATGATAAACTGAACATATTGTGATCGAAGATCGAAGAAACTATTTCTAATATCAGCGATCTTGAAGCATCGGATGTATGGTGATCTTATTCAAAATACAATCCAACGTGTCGTTGAGCAGGGTCCCTGGTTGGGTCTGGACAGTCGAGCATGTGGCCGGGGTCCCTGGCACTCCTTGTGACTTGTGACTCCTGCATATTCACCTGCTCCCTTGACGGCTCGTCGACATGAGTTTGTCCGACATAGCCGTCGGACGCCAGACACAGAGGCTATCACGAAGGAACAAACGTTGCTGTGTATGGGGAATCTAACGGTAGACCGTATGTTCAAGCTCGTCCCCTCTGCATAGTGGCGGTTTCTGACCCCTGGTTCCCTGGTAGAAAAAGGCGTAATCGCACTGCTCGCCCATCCAGACCTACTACCTGGCCTCTCGACATGCCTTTGCCACGAGTCGCATACTCCGGCCGTCAAAGCGCAGGCCCTGCGGTGTCTGCGAAATCTGGCCAAGTCGGGTATGTGCTTTCCGTTCCCCATGCCACATGCTTGCTTGCTTCGTTGTCGAAACTGATGTTGGTATTGGGCACAGATGCGAGCCATGCAGCCATCCGCAACAGGCCGGAGATCATGTCGAGTGTGTGTGAGGTGTTGGCTGTGAGAACGTCATCGAACCAGCAGAAGTATGCGTTGCATTCTTTGCATAGGTTTACCTCGTCAGGTATGCTTAGTCTCCACCTCTTGCGCCTTATGACATTGATTTTGTTACAGAGATCGGAAGGGCGTGGCTACAGGGCGAGAAACAGGTTTATGGGAACTTACAGTGGGTTTTGGATAATGGGCCGTCGGAGGAGCAGACGAGAGCTGCGGATTGTTTGAATCTGGTGCAGGATATTCATGAGATTGGCTATAGGAAAGGGCAGAACAAGTATTTCGGCACAACCTAACACGATCTCGGCTCTGCGGACGTTGTTGACATCTCTTGGATCGATGTCGGTGCAGGAAAATGCTACGAGGTGTCTGTATAATTTGTCGACGGATGGTGAGCCACGTCTAACCACTCCATATCTACGACAGTCTAAGGATAAATGGTAGATGGAAGCCATCCCCTTCTTGCAGAATCTGAAGGGATGATAGCCTTCCTTGGACGGCTTCTGTCCCGCACCACGTCCTCAACCGTCGTCAAGAACATTCTTGGGTGCCTCACTAACCTCTCTCACAAAGGTTCGCTCTACCCCCACCAGTTACACGACCGTCACTGATCTGGGTATCCAGAACCAGGACGATCTGTCATACTATCAGCGTCTGAGACCACGGATGCGTTGATACGGACCTTGCGGCTCCCTGGATTAATTTTCTACTGGGACCATCGTTGACCATGCCGACTCACACATTGCTATCTCTATCCCATATCTCAAAACCCAAAATAAAACTCCCGTCCCTAACCATGTTTTAATTTGGGATGTGGTGGTTTTGATAATGTCCAAGATTCGGAATTCTCGGCCGCAACCCGACTAGTAGCTTGACGCAAACACGAAGAAAACTGACGCAAATACGCATGTATGCCGATATCAGCTACATCGAATTGACATAGACGTGCACGCGTTCCGCGCATTGATCGCGTAGGTCCTCGGATGGGTTGCAACATCCGTAACAGTACTATGCTCAGCGTTGGCGCAGGGCTCAAGCCTCACCGACAGCAGCCGAGCAAGCAAGCAATATACAAATTACGGCTCAACCAACACACAAAACAATGGCCGGGGTAACAAGCAATCTATCCATCACGCCCAAGTCCCACCACCCCAGTCCCACAAATCATACAAAAACAACGATCGCCCCCCTCCCCGCCGTCACCGCCCCCGCCCCCGCTCTAGTCTTCCCCTTGTCTTTCCCACTGCTGCTTATGGGTTCCGGCACCCATGAGCCGTCCAGCTTCACACTCGCGTGGGTCCGCCCACAGCCCGCGACGGGGCACTTCCACTCGTGTGTTGCTTCGATGCGCGGTTTGAGAGGGCGTTTGCGTTTGCCGAGGGTGGTGGGGGAGTGTGTGTGGGTTGTGGAGACGGATGTGGATGTGGATGTGGTTGCCTTCTTGCTCACTGCTCACGTATCTCCTGCCGCTTAGAACTCGCCTCTTGAGTCTTACTCGATAAAGTCGACCATCTCATCACGAGAAATCCAAACATCAGTACGGCTTATCCTCCCCGGTGAACTTGCCAAGCGCGCCTATCTCTGAAGGCACAAAGTCAGTCGTCACAAGGAGCGAAGTAAATGACATTACTGTCACTGGTGAGTCATGCGATTCCTTGTCCTTTCGCTCAGCTGATGCATCGCCATAGATGTTCGCTTCTCGAAAGCGGGGATGTTTTTACTCTTACTCTTCACAGTAGGTCATATACATAATTCCTCTCATTTGTCGACGACGACACCTTTTTGCCGCGAGACCCGTCATCATATCTTGGGTGACCAGTCGACGCAATCTCGAAAGTGCGTGTCCAAATCATTCTGCCATCTTCCATTCCTGATGCATGATGGACCACCTTACACTAGACTCACAGATACCCACATTTGACCGACTCGAACTATGCACGTAGCCGGGCTCCTCATCGCGCCAGCAGAGGCCCGACGATGGTACTCTCAACAACGACCCGGCATCAGGCTTGCCAATGACGACAAAGCCATGACGTTCGTCGCGCGGTTTTCCAAGGAAAACGACACAAATCTCCTCGTCGTCACCCATCCTACTCAGAAGGAGGAAGACGCAAAATATTATCCCCAGAGGAAGGGCCAACTTCAATCGCCAGGCGTTTCGCGAAATCGACCGCGATGCTCTGCGACTCGAGCAATTTGAATGGGGTGAACGGGAAGATATCACCCATAAGTTGCTTGAGGAGCATGGTATGGGGTGACCCGCCTCGAGCTAGACATGCTCTGACATACTTATCCTTAGATCTGGAGGCCGAATTTGCTACGGTCTACGTTAGAGACTCTGATTGGTACAGAATGATATGATCTATCATCACCGGAACGCACAGGTGGGATGAGGATATCTTGTAATTTTTAGAGACATAGAATATAGAATATCTGAATATGTACCTATCAGAAGGGTTCCGAGGTAGCCGAGTGCAAATCAAGACGTGCCTAACCCTTGCAAAGACCACAGGATCAACAACAGATGCTGAGAGACCGGCTGCACTCACGGGAATACTTACACTGGAAACGTAGTCTCATCCATAATCACTCGAACATATGTACATGTCGCAGAAGGATATCTTTTAGTTTGTACAGATACAGTATGCACTCATATCAAATCGAATCGACCCGAAAGCATCTACTTACAAGAAATGTACGAATGCTTCGAAAACCTATGTCGTCAAACCCATTCTCGGCCATCCATCCGCCTGTCCACCCTTCCCAACGCAGCGACCCGCACAAATCCCCACACGCTGCACACAACCCCTTTGCCCGCACCTCAGTTGATGTCCGACCGCCCCTCCCTCCACGCAAGACGGCACCCCTGATCCCGCTTATTCCACGTCCAAAACACGGCTCCATCCTCCTCTCCCCTCCTTCACGCAAGTCCGCCTCCCCAACCCGGCCCTTTCCCACCTCCATCGCGCTCGCTCACACCCGAACTCCACCAAGAATACCACCCCATCCTCCCGTTCCACGTCGACGCTGACGAAGCAGTCCCTGCAGGCGAGCAAGGCCGCGCAGACCATGAAGGGCGCTGAGGCACAGCTCGAGCAGGAGAGGGCGCTGCAGGTGTTGAAGAGCAGCGCGGTGGTGTCGGGTGGGTACAGCCTTGCGGGTGCGCGCGTGTCCCGCTCACCCGTTGTCATAGGCACGCAGGTTCGCACCTGGTATAACCGGAGCGTCAGCCCTGAGAAGGTGGTGGTGAATGCGCAGGGACTGCTGTGGGCGACATTTCATCAGACGGGGTCGGTATCTAGGTCGACTTCGGACTCGAGTGAGGGGGGAGGGGGAGGGAGAGGAGGGCGCCGCCGTTGCCCAGGAAACGGAATACCCCTACCCAGCAGCAGCCGTCGCCGCCCGTGTCCATCTCCTCTTTGGAGCATGTTGCACTTGCACAGGCTTCGGGAGAGGCGATGTCACCATCCCCAGTTCTATCCACCACGAATCCGTTCCCCAGGCCCGCAGACAACAACCCGTTCCACCGCCCTCTTCCCGACCCGCACCCCACCAAGCCCTACGCGCCCTCCCCGCACACCTCTCCCGCCCATCCAACAACCGACCTCCCCTCCACCCGGCCCCCGACCCACCCCGACCACAAACCGCCATTCACATCCTCGCCCTTCCACAACCCCTCGCCCTTCACCTCCCCCACCCAGAATGCCCACCCAACCCCGATGACGAACTCCATGACAATGACGACGCCCGAAAGCTCCCCCACCACCCGCGTCTTCCGCTCCAAATCGCTGCACCACCCCTCCCCGCCCCTCCCTCCCCTCCCCGGGCCCCCACCGCGCCGCAAGAGGCCCAAGAGCGTGCAGGTCCTCGGGTCCCCTGCGAGCTCGGTGTTTGGCGGCGGCACCGAGGTTGTCCCGTACTACGGGGAGAGGGAGAAGGGCGTGGGGATGGGGATGGGGAGACCCAGCGCAGGATCGGGTACACTCTCGAGGCATACCTCGTTCTCAACGCCTTCGCACGCGCATACACATAGGAGGCAGTCGTCCCTCTCAGCTGCGTCGATGGCTATGTATAGCATCTCGCGCTCGGACGGTGCGCGGGGTGGTTTGGCGGGGACGAGGGCGGGAGTGGAGAGCCCGCTTAGTAGACTCGCGAGGTCGTGGCAGCCCCGCCTGGAGAAGGCAAGGTATAAGGCGGAGGCGGGGTTGAGCCGGCGGGGGTATGTGCGGGATGTGAGGAGTCGGAGTCGGGGGCGGGAGGGGGAGGGGGAGGAGAAGGAGGAGCTGATTGGGGGTGGGGTGGAGGGACGGGGCGGACAGCAGGTGAGGGGGGCGAAGGGGAGGGGGTATGGGTATGGAGGTGGGGAGGAGTATGAGCCGCCGAGTGTGGATGGGCTGAGCTTGGATGGGAGTGCTGTTTTGGTGAGCGATGATGATGATGAGGAGGAGGAAGATGAGGAGGGAAGACCGAGGAGAGGGGCGAGGGAGGGGTTGGAGATGGATGGGCTGAAGTGGCCGGTTGTGGAGGGGGAAGGGTGGAGGCCGTTGTAGGTCGTTTTCTGATGCGTGATATCGAAGGTGTTGACGCTTGGTCGCGTTTTATGACAACATCAGACGCACCTTGCACAAACGCCAACACCCAGTCAATGTCCTTCTCGTTCTCCGCGTGCACAGCGAGCCGTAGCCCAGCGAAAAACTGCCCGCCAGTGAGAACATCCCCTTGGCTCAGATCTGGCGAAAAGAATCGAAGAATCTGGGAGAAACGACAGTGTCAGAAACTTCGAGGGAACGACGACCCAAGGACGTGTACTTACCGAATCGATGGCCCCAGGCGGTAGATGCGCGTACCTGCCCCTCAACCACCCCCTCGCCTCCGGTAGTCCGATCTTCATCTGCTCATAATAGGCATCGTCGTGCGCCTGCCCAGAGTCCGTGTCGTCTGCCCATGCCAAATCGTTCGGGCTCATCGTACAGAGATCGTACACTCGTCATCGTTCAGAGCTGATGCATGAAGGGTCAGCGGGCGCATGGCTTGGTCGCTATATGGGTGTCGAGAGAGGAGGGTAGAGGCAACGTGCCCTTGAGGTCGTGGTGGTCGCGTTTTTCCCGCACGGGCCGCAGCTGCTCGGTGGGATGATGGGCCCGGACTCGACTCAGGCTTCTGCCTTCCCCGCGAGAGCGATTCCTCAAGCGAGCGCAAGCCGTTGCCGCTGTTGGCATTCATGCCCGCCGCAAGCCAAAAAAGCGAGCTGGAGCAGAGCGGGGCGCGTCGTCGGAGGTGTCGGAGTCCCGGATGCCTTTGGGGATGCAGCAGGAGAAGCCGGTGGCGAAGGCAAGGTCGCCACGGGTCCACGGGAGCTCCAGACGGTCGGCTTTGGCTGTCATATACAGCGTAGAGCTCCAGAGCGCCTTCTTTATGAGAACCATGACGTTGGAGGTAAGGAAGAAGGTGCTGCATGTGGCCAGGGGCAGATGCGAGGGACGCAAGAGGGCGGTTGAAGCCTTTGGCCGGTGAATGAATTGGTTTGTGATGTTTCAACGAAGAAAAGCAACGTGTACTCCTCCAGCAACGTGTACTCCTCCAAGTATCTAAGAGAACTGCAGAAGTGTGGTGTTCCTGCTTCGCGGGCGACTGCTGTGCTGAGTGTCCACTCGAGCGGGACGGGGAAGGAAAATTAGCCCACGACTTCCACCCAGCTCTCCCCAGATCCTGTGCCTTGTTGCCGTCCGATGGTCGCCTTGCACATCTGCCTGTGCCTCCATGATGTCCCAGAAACACACATACGAGGGATACGACATGTCCCGCATCCCTCTTCGAGTGCTTGAGCACTCGATTACTGAAAAAAACAGATTTTGGGCAAAGATATGCTCCGTCCGCCAAGGTGTGCCTTTCGCTGAAAGTGAGAATGGGCAGCTGCAGCTTGCGTGATCAAGTCCCGCACGGTGATGATACCTTTGCCAACACACGCGATGTGGTGGGTGTCGAAGGGATCCGCCGTGATACCTCGAAAACTAACATGCAACATTGGTGGTGGCCTCGGCCGGCATTGGCTTGGGGGATAATAGGATGCGGACGTGGGGGACGTTTCGACCGTGGCTTGTGGATGGACCCAAGTGCATGGAGAGCATTCCACACGCGGTATTGACATGCCATGTTACGAGGCTGCAGTCCTCTCACTTTAAAGTCGAATATTGACGCGAGATAGCTGGGGTCTGCTGCCCAAAACGCTGACGAGTTGCAGGAACATGAGAATAAGTTGTTGCGTACACAGGAATTCAGGATCTGGAGGAGTATACGCACGAAAGCGCACGAAAGATGACAGTAGCGTCCCGGACTTCGACTCCCGCTAACCTCCCTCCGACCTGTTTTGAAAGCCGCCTGCGCTCCCTCCAGTATATTTAACTCGGCATTGACAGTGTATAGCCTTGATGGATGGCTTGAGGACTTGAGAAGAATCTGAGAAGAACCCATTCCGTCGTCATAACTCAAGTTAGAGAAGGCGGGGATAAGCAACCTACCGTTCCAAAGCCCGCCACGCTCTTGTATGCGTGCACTGCCAGATGATACTGCCACCTTAGTCTGCCAGATTAGGCCGAGGATACTGTGCTCACGGCCCCCTGCTATTGACATTGTCAGACAAACTCATGTCGACGAGCCGTCGAGGGAGCAGGTGAATATGCAGGAGTCACAAGTCACAAGGAGTGCCAGGGACCCCGGCCACATGCTCGACTGTCCAGACCCAACCAGGGACCCTGCTCAACGACACGTTGGATTGTATTTTGAATAAGATCACCATACATCCGATGCTTCAAGATCGCTGATATTAGAAATAGTTTCGTCGATCTTCGATCACAATATGTTCAGTTTATCATCTGTCGTTTCATTGGAATGAAATTAGGAATTTAATCGTCGATTTTACCTTGGACATGTGTCTGGAGATATCGCAAATATATTCCCGATTTTCCCTGCAGATTAATAGGTGAACTTATTTTAAATATCATCAAAATATATTCTAACTAAAATCGGAGACTATATAAGCCCATGCCCGCAGTGATTGACGTGGCCAGTGGGATTTGCGAAATCGAGCGGTTCGAGCGGCTGGTTATAGGAGCCTGAGTTGGAGGTAGGTTTTTGCATTTTGTTCAGCCCTCGGGTTGGGCTCCGATGGGATCGGGGTTTCTGACACAGCAGCTGCCACTATTTCTCCATTATTTCGATTACTTCGTTGGTTCGTCTTCGCTTTTATTTCGCGATGCAGTGAACGCGTTGGATGGTGAGTATGAGATATGAGATGCCTAGGTTTTTAGAAGTCGCCATGGCGGGTATCGTACGTGGAGATTATGACGTCAAACGCATGCGGAGGACATTCCGGAGACTACACTCTTCGGAATTGAAAGTCATGGGAAATCGGCATGATCATTGAGTACAACATGGGTATGAGGGAACGAGCACAGGGGTATGTAGGAGGAGGAAAGGAGGCGAGTCGAGAGCATAGGTGCATGTATGCGGATACGTCTATGCGTTGAGATTCGGTGGTGCGAGTTGGGTATACATACAGGTTGTATGGTACATGTACATGTACATTCATCGTGTCATGTGGTGCGTGTTGGAAAGGGGGTTCGCGGAGGGAGATGCGGTTAGTCTCCCTGTATTGGATGCTAGGTCGCCAGAGGGAATGGAAGCGGGTTCGGCTCCGAGGATTTTGGTGGGGAATTAAATTTACAACACTGATAGTACATTATCGTGCGTCGTAGCGCGAGGTCTGGATGTGAATGCAGGATCAGCGTGGGACTCGATGTAGAGGATGAAAAGCAAACGTACGCGTCCACGATTCTATCGCCCCGGAACCAAGAAACCAAAAAACCAAAAAGAAAAAACCAAAAATCGAAAACGGATCCCCTAACCCTTCCCCAACCCATCCTCCCTTACCCTCCTCCCCCGCCCCAAGCCCAAGCTCAAGCTCAACACCCACCACCCCCCGGCCCCAACAGCGCATACAACCAGCACCCCCGCCCACAGCACCAACCCCCCCACGATCCCCGCCTCCGCCGCCTTCCCCGGCCCGAGCATCCCCACCCCCTCCCGCGCGAGGCACGTCACCCCCAGCGCGCCCGCAGCGCCGCCGACACCCAGGACCAGCACCCCACACGCGGCGTACGTCGCGAGAGTCGTGGTAAGGGTGCGGCGGGTGGGGGTGTGGGAGTCGGAGTCGTCGAAGAAGTCTTCGTGGGCGGTGCGGGGTGGGCTTGCGCCTGTGCTGCTGTGGGAAGGGGCGGGGACGAGGAGGAGGTAGAGCAGGAGGTAGAGGGGGAGGGAGAGGATGGAGCCGCCTGTTGCGGCTGCGCTGGCTGAGGAGAGGAGGGAGGGGGTGGGAGAGGGAGAGGGAGAGGCGTGGACGAGGATTTTGTGGCCGACGAGGAGGTACAGGACGGAGAGGAGGGGCGGGAGTGGGAGGAAGAGGATCAGAAGGAGGAGCGGGCGGGATTTGCGGAGGCGGGGTATGGGCGGCGAGGTGCGTGGGGGCGGAGCTGCGGGCTGGGGCTGGGGAGGAAGCCGGCGGGAGTCTGTGTGGGCCGGGGAGTGGTGGTGGTGATGGTGGTGGTGAATGACGTAGGTGGGCTGGATGGTGTTATGCGATGCTTTGTCGGCGTCCCCGTCGGTGGATGAGCCCGTCGAGATGGTGTTGGGGTAGCGACCGGGGGTTAGTTGGGTCTGTGAGTGGGGCGTCGTGGTGTACGACCCAGCAGCATAGGTCTGGTACGGGTGCGGAGGGAGCGGGGGCGGGGTGCGTGGAGAGGGCGGGACGAGCGGCTCGGACATGGCTTGGTTGGAGGAGGTCGGTGGAGGTGTGATGGGCGGGTAGAAGAACGCAGCGGTTGATTTACGTGTCGAAGCGAGGGATTTCTTGGAAGTGGTGTCTGCAGCAGCTGCGCCTGTCCTGTCCCAGGGAAGTGAATACCTGGACATGTTGGACGAGGCGGAGGTGCTGCGAGGTTAAATACGGGGGTTAGAGCTGGGAAGCGATGTCACAGCCACCAACCATCATCGAGTGCAAGATCGATCATGATGTCAACCCTGAATGGACAACATTCTTAAGCTTCAGCGACGTCTTGCATTTTTGTGGATTAGGGGAATATGCAATCATTCAGGGAGGCTGGACGCCGTCTCGAACCTAGATTGGCTCTTTCCGAGTCTAAATTCGGTCTTAGCAGCTTCTCGGACTTCCTACATGTCCCCGGGTCGCCCGTGTAGTGTGCATATGGCATAGTATGCGCTCTGGAATGGTGCTTCCAGGCAAGCGGATAACTTGGCATTAGTACAATATACGGATGTATACATCTATGGCAGCATCCAGTAGTAGAAGGAGTAGAGTAGATCGAATATAACAAGTGAAAAACCGCCACCATGTAAGTATGTCAGTCGAGGCTCAGTCCGCCGCGCCAAGACGTGGAGCCCGGAGGCGAAGACATACGGCAAGGGTCTAGTAGGAGTATAGCTTCGAAGCCGCATATTCATACCTGGGCTATGAAGCTTCCATAATCCATTAACTTTACATGCATGCGTGACACCCCAGATGCCGAACGACATCCCGAAACAGATTCGACATCTTCCAGCGCCCCCCGCCGGGCTGCGCATGCCCCACCCCTGCATCGGCCCCACTCCTCTCACGAATAACATCATCCTTCGCGTTTGCCTCGCGCAGCGCCCCCTCCCACAACTCCGTCGACAGGGGAAGCATCGCAGCGTACCGGCCTTGCATTTCCGAGATCTGTCGATCGACGAAGAAAGGAAAAGAAATCGAAATCGTGAATGGGAGGGCTCTGTATGAATCGGGGGTGCCGAAAAGAGGAGGCGAGGAACGTACCATACTATGATAAACCAAACAATCCTTACGCACCCTCTCCCACTTCCCTCTCAACGCCTCTCCCTCTGCCTCTGCGTCTGGGGTGCCCGAGGGAACGACGCTCCCGTCCATAGCAGCGACACCCCCCTTGACCCAATCGCACCATGACGCGAGATCGGAGAGGTGCCGCGAGAAGTGCGCGAGGAGGCTGAGGTTGGCGACGAGGTCGGATCCGATGTCTTTGAGTGGCTTTTTGAGGGTTTTGACTGTGGCTGAAAGAGGAGGGGGCGGGGGTTAATTTAGTAAGACTGAATTTTGAGGAGCGGAGAGGGAGAGGGAGAGGAAAAGGAGAGAGACGCACGCAGAGCAGGGTCGACGGGGAGCTGAACAGTCGCGTCCATATGTTTCGTCGATGCTGCGATCTATGAAGGTAAAAGAATACTTATGATTAGCACGCATCTTCTGGAAAGTCGAGGTGTGTGGGACGGGCGACGCACCCGATAGAAATCCTGCTGAACCTGCTTAAACACCGCACTCGCCTTGTGCGCCTTATCGCAAGCCGCATCGGACAGCACCGCCATCTCCTCCAGTTGCCTTTGCCTTTCCCCTTCCTTCTCTTCTTTCAATTTGTTGGTGACAGGGACAGGGAGAGGGAGGGGAGTGGAACAGAGCAACGACGCGATCTTGCTCATCTGGTAGGCGGCGTGCACGACTTGGATGGAGGTGTCGATGGCTGCCAGATATGATTTAATTTTATCGACTGTTTTGAGGACCATCGGGCTGGCGTCGTGTGAGGATCTGCAGTGGGAGCGGCGTTTAGATGAGATGGGTGGGGAGTAGAGGAGGGGATACGTACGGATCCCGAAGCTGACTAAAGGGCGCGAGACGGTCGAAGGTCTTCGTAGTGGCTCGAACTAGGCTTTGTAGGTCTAGAGCGTCGAACCCTTGCGCGGTGGGAGAGAGGGAGTGTTGGGAGTCTTCGGACATTTAGTACGTCGTGAGGCTGGGAGGACACGGGGCTGGGGAGGAATGCGATTGAGTTGAAATTGAGAATGAGGATGAGGATGAGAAGAAGCCGGGCTTGCAACGTTATAAGTTGGCTGGGCACGATGGAATCGCGCCGCCTGCCGTCCATGGCGTCACTGTTTCATTGACATTTGCGTGGTGATCATGATGGGGCCACGTTTGGGGGGGCGTCTAGGGATCTTGAATGAAAATGTCGATGACTAAGTATGTGGATATTAATTCGCAGCGTCGTCCTCGTGCACCGCGAAAGACGCGATCGAATGTATTTGAAGAGACACTTGGAGATGATGTACCGGGTAAACTTGAGGGTGTGTGTTTTGGAAAGGTCTTCGTTGTCGAAGTCGCGTTTGGGATTATGCATGATGGATCTGTCACCTCGGAGTCATCGCCTCTAGGGCTGCATGCCGTACCGTGCGGTCGAGGATCCAGGGCTCTCTGATGGTGCTCCATCAAGCGCTCGATACGATATACGGCGGCCGTATGACGGACGGTGTGCAGCCACAATCGCCCTCGTCCTCGAGGACGCCATGAAGCAGGGTAAGTTTGAAGCTTTTAGAGATTTTAAGATAGAAGGGCAGGAACAATCGAGGGCTCTCATGAGCGTTATCTTAGGTTCGGGGGCGAAGAATGTGGACATTAATTCAGGTGACGGAACCTGGAAGAGAGGATGGGATTTGCCGAGCTTTCCGAGTCCGTGACCGTATCGGGATTTCGAAGGATGCCGGACTTCCCAAAAAAGGACAGCTTGGGCGCCATCGCCGTTTTCGCGCCACTCCTGCCAAGGAAGCGTCTCTTTTGAGCGACAGGAGTTCTCATCTCTCACGTTCAGCCATTTTCAAGCTAGGTCGTGTTGTCTTTGTTCAGGCTTAGCGTCGTGCGATGGGAAAGAGACAATATGCAGATTCAGCCCTTCTTCAACTCAGAGTTGCTTTGCGCTGCCGCAGAAATCGTGCTTCTACAAGCCGTTATGGATGCGAGTTCCGGCGTATACTCAGGTACCGCAATGCCGGACGTTGACGTGTTGATTGAGAGGTACATGTGCAAGTTGCTTCTCATGGCTGGGACAGTCCTCAACAGTCGACCAACGCTTGACCATCTACTATGGCTTCTGAGTTCCCTGCCGCCGCCGCCGCTAGTATTTCCATTACCGCTATTGATCGCAAGGCGAGCAAACTCAGCAGTGGCACTGAGAAATCGGAGGCTGTGGCCGCGAAGCCCGAGCACTGGGACGACTCGAAGTGCTCTGGGTTCCACAATCCCTGGCCTAGTTGGAGGAGTAACGGCATCAAGGATGCTATAAACGTCAGTCTCTCCTCCTAGCTCTATCTACCCCATCGCTGACGACACCGCACTGTCCGGTGATATAGTTGATCTCGCAACTACGAAAGTCCCCCTCGGTGACGAAAGAGACGAGCCGCCTCGTTCCCTCCCGCAAGCCCACCTGGGGCGCTGTCCATGAAAATGGCGAGGAGTTGGTGGATGCGGGGGATAAAATCAAGGCCACATGGTTGGGGCATGCGTGCTTTTTGGTTGAGATGCCGTCGCGCGCGGGCAAGGGGCAGAGGGGGGCGAGGATACTTTTTGATCCCGTGTTTAGTGATAGGTGCTCGCCGAGCCAGTGGGTTGGTCCGAAGAGGTTTACGCGTGAGTCTTTCAAGCTACTTCGATGCTGTGGTGGGTGCTTGGATCATGGATGATTGGGCTTGTAGCTCCCCCGTGCGCGATCGAGGAAATACCGGAGGTAGACGCTGTTGTCATTTCTGTCAGTTTTTGCTTTTGGGTAGTGCTGAGATATAGACTGACGTCCGACTTTCTAGCATAACCATTACGACCAGTGTGTACATCTTTCGCAGCCTGTTGGGATATAGCTTTACCTTGGTCTGTAGTCTCGACACCCATACCATCCGAGTCCTCTCACAGCGCCGCCGCAAGCCACATTTCTTTGCACCCTTAGGCAACGGAGGCTACTTCAAGTCTTTCGACATCCCCGACACCCACGTGCACATCATGGACTGGTGGGACTCCAAACGCATCGAAGTCTGCGCGCCTTCCCATGACAAAGACGAAGCCGCACATAAAGTTACCGTCGACATCACATGCACCCCCGCGCAGCACTTCACAGGAAGGTCCCTCTTTGATCGCTTTAAGACACTCTGGGCCAGCTGGGTCGTGGAGGAGGTGCGCCCCACACTGATCACGTCACCGAGCGATTCTTCGAATGCGGCTAGCAATACTACGTCAGGGGTCAAGGTATTCTTCGGTGGGGACACAGGTTATCGTGCGGTTATGGATGGGCAGGATGAGGATGATGTTCCGGTATGTCCTGCGTTTAAGGAGATCGGGGAAAGGTTCGAAGGGTTTGATTTTGCTATGATTCCTATTGGGTGAGTGTAGTATCTGGGACGTGAAGTTTCGACACTGGACTTACCTTTTCTGGAATTAAGGGCGTACATGCCGCGTCAGTTCATGTCCCCGATCCATTGCGCACCGCAGGATAGCGTGAGGGTATTCAAGGATATCCGGGCGAAGAGGGCACTGGGGATGCACTGGGGGTACATGTTGGACCTAATGTTAATCCATTTAGTGGCTAACGTGAATTGACTTCGGTACAGTACCTGGGTCCTGACTACAGAAGACATCGTTGAACCCCCGAAGAAGTTGGCCGAGGAGTGCAAGAAGATAGGCATCGAGGATGGCGCGTTTGGGGTCTGTGACATTGGAGAGACCATGTTTTTCTGAAAGTTTCTCTACCTGGGTTTAATTTTCGGAGTCTTCAAAGCTCTATCATGGCTGATGTTAGCTGTTATCGATTTACCCTTCAGAGCTCCTTGGGTTCAAATTGGTTCGGATAGCTCAACAATAATCGTCTATATTATCTGTTGTTGGCCAAGGACTTTGAGGAAAAATAAACGCAACAAGTCGAAAGCACAGCTTGGCGCTCTTTAACTTCGAACCCCCGTGAGCGCTCCTCTGCCCCAAGCTGCTGGACTAGAATGAACTTGTGACCCTAATGTATCATCCACTGGTCTACGTGGATCCACATCGCGAGCCGAACTCCTTTAACGTACAAACGCGTTCCTCGGCTCTCTGACACCAGAAAAAAAGATGGCTTTTCCCCATTTTCACGTGTCCCTGCCAGTGTTCCACCACCACCAGGCTCGCTATTGTCGCTAGAGGAACGCCAGCAATATTTCGATGCTCAATCGAAAGTGATAGTCAGTCCGTAATGGGCATTACTTTTCGCTTCTATGCCCAGGTTCACCATTGTCGCCAGAGGAACGCCAGTAATATCTCGATTCTCACTCAAAAATGACGGCGAGTCCGAAATAGGCGTTACCTTCCATTTCTATGCCCTACGGCATAGTCAACAATCGATGCAGCCTCAAGTATTCATGTGGTCTATGGTCAGGCGGTGGATGAACAGAGACAGGAGGTGGTGGCTTTTATTCCGATGAGTCTTTTCTGGTAAAGTAGCTTAAAGATTACAAGGATGTTTCTTATTCCGTTTTGCTATTCAGTTCCTCGGATTTTTACGATTTAGGACCAGTCAAGTGACGGTCTGCGGCAGCTGGTACCTATCTGGCGCGGTGCGTTCCATCCTTGCCTCCGTGTTTCCCATCCACACGATCGTGCGACAATCATCGACATCGGGCTCGTTATGGAAGCTTGGAGCTGATCTTTGCCCCGATCAACGCGACTCCTGTGTGTTGCGGTTATTAGCGAAGGAACAGGACCCTATGCGACCGTCACGAGTCTTGCTTGCACAGTGGAGACTCTCGCGCTGACCGGTAAATATGAAATTAGCGGTCGAGGGCACGGATTTAACGTCTATGCTTGTTACGAAGCGTCTTGGCCACGGACGGAAGGTTTTCTGGTAATAATTCGCCGCATGGTTTCTCTGGAGGTGTTCGAAAGTGACTGAGAATGTTGCGGTACCATCCGTTGATAAAGTACACCCGTAAGTAACTGCTCGTGCATAACGCCCAAGGATGACCAACGCCTCTTTCAGTTCCAAGCCTATCAGAAGCGAGAAAGGTAAATCCCTCACCGAGGACCCGCGTACTCTCGGCGAATCTGATCGGAGAAGCTTCCCATATTCCATACATATGCAACCAGCCGTACGAGCGCCGGGGTCGTCCCAATCAGTGATGGGTCCCATGTGTCTCCTCCTCAGCCACGTGATTTCATTTCCTCCTCAACGAGTCCCACTGTGACCATTCGCGAAGCCCCATGACAAGTCTACAAAAAACGCCCGCGCTGCTAGCTAATCGCCAGCACGGAGCAGGCGCTACGTTCACGAGGTTATCAGGATCAGCCACGTAGACCAAAAACAGACGAGGTGATGCATGCCAACACGAAGCAGTCATGTCGTTTCCTTTGGCAAAGCACGAACAACAGCTGATTGAAACCATTCCACCTCCTGCCTTATCTCGACATGTGGGACAGTTTCCTACTCGATGCTCGCGTAGATCTTGGCCCCGTCCGTCACGCGGAAAACAGAGCTCGCCGGAGCATGTGTATACGAGCATTGTGACTGCATGGTTGAGTGTATTGCGACGGGTCGGCCGAGAAATGTACTTCTTTCTCGTCTTCTTCTGGGTCCTATAAAGACAACTCAGCATGCGACGTTGGACTGCAGCATCCACTCGTCTGCTAATTCACCCCCTGGTCTTCTCTCGAGATGCTTCCCCGTTTACCTGTGGTCATCGCGACCATGGTGCTTGGTCTAACCAGCCTTGTCTCTGGCCTCGGGACGTCGTGCTCGGCACCTCTGGGTGCTGGGACTGCTGCTCCTGGAGACCCGTTCTGGATGCAGTCTATCAGGCATCAAGGTATATCGGCATACCACTCCAACCCAGCCGGCTACCAGGTGTTCAGAAACGTTAAGGTATATAAATTCTTGCATTTAGGAGAAGGCCTTGCTGATTCTGATTTTGCTAGGACTTCGGTGCTAGAGGTGATGGTGTCACCGACGATACCGATGCCATCAAGTAGACCTTTTGTCTAAACGTCATTCTTCGATGCTGATAAGCTATTCTCCAGCAATGCTATCTCTTCGGGGACCCGATGTGGAGGAGGAGGCTGCGAGTCGACCACGTACGTATCGCTAGCCATACGAGCTTACCATTATCAATTTACACACCTCTCGCAGCCTTACCCCCGCTGTTGTCTTCTTTCCCTCAGGGTAGCCGTTCACTCCCTCTGCTTGCCTGTTTTCCACTAATATGGGTCGTGGTAGAACTTACCTCGTGTCCCGGCCTATTGTTGCTCTGTATCTCACCCAACTCATCGGGGACGCCAGAGTCCCTCCTACGCTTCTTGCCGCGAGCAGCTTCGCTGGAATGGCTGTCATTGGTAAGCCCCATCCCAGCTTGCTGACTGAATGTACAATAAAGACTTACCCGCCGATCCCTAGATGCCGACCCCTACATTCCGGGCGGCGGCGGTGCCCAATACTATGTAAACCAGAACAACTTGTGAGCGCCTTGTTATGCACAACGCTGCCGTCTACAGCCTTACCTATCCCAAACACTAGCCTTCGATCGATTAGGAACTTTGTGATCGATGTTCGACGGTGAGTAGATCCTTTCCGTCTTCTTGCTGTGTTGCTTAAGCCTTAATTCTAGGGTCGCGCCCGATAATAATCAAGGCACTGGTATCCATTGGCAAGTCTCCCAAGCCACGTCGTTGATGAACATCGTCTTCCAAATGTCTACTGCCGCCAACACTGCTCACCAGGGTAAGTCTCCGAATCTGTCCGGGTAGAGTGCATTTTGCTGACGCGGAGTTTAGGTATCTGGATGGAAAATGGCAGCGGAGGTTTCATGGGCGACCTTGTCTTCAATGGAGGTGAGAGTGTTTGCGACTGGATCAGATTTTCGGCGAAACTCACTGGATAATAGGCAAATATGGTATGTGGGTTGGAAGCCAACAGTAAGCGCAGCAAGATATACAAAGTTTTCCCGTCGTCTTACATTGCTTTAGGTTCACAGTTCGTAATGTCACTGTCAACAATGCCCAAACCGCCGTCTACAGTCACTGGAACTGGGGTGTGTTAATTCTCTTTTGGATATCAGACCGTTTAACCAATAACTCGAAAAGGCTGGACTTTCCAGGGTATTACCATCAACGACTGCCAGGTTCGCAGATGCCGTTGACACTTTTCCTTCGCATCATTCTCATCGTATTCCTAGGTCGGCTTCGACCTGCTCACTGGCGGTCTCACCGAGAGTACGCAGGTGAGGAACTTGTGTATACTAGTAAAATAAATTGCTAACTCGATACTCAGACCGTTGGTGCCGAGGCGATCATCGATGCAGTCGTCAACAACACCCCCATCTTCGTCCGCAGCTCCGTACCTAGCAACGGCGCACTCGCCGGCTCCCTCGTCCTCAACAACGCCAAGCTGAACAACGTCCAGACTGCTGTCGGCGTCGTCGGTGGTGCCACCGTCCTTGCCGGCGGCACCAAGACCATTGCCTCTTGGGGTCAAGGCAACGTCTTCAAAGGCACGAACTCCGCGGCTACTTTCGTTCAAGGCGATATCTCCAACCCCGTTAAGCCGTCGGTGCTCCTGGACAGCTCTGGCAAGATCTTCGGAAAGACTCACCCTCAGTATGCGGCGTATGCTGTCAGCCAGTTCGTCAGCGTCAGGGATAACGGCGCAAAGGGAGACGGACGCACGGATGATACCGCTGCTCTCAAAGCTATCTTCGCCAAGGTACGCACCATTATGATAATTTTTCACATGTTTTTTTCAGCTGACGCTTGCCTGTAATACAGTACGCTGGATGCAAGATCATCTACTTCGATGCTGGAACTTATATCGTCACCTCCACCCTTACGATTCCCGCCGGCACCCAAATTGTCGGCGAAGCCTGGTCTGTCATCTCTGGATCCGGTAGCGCGTTCCAGGACGCCAATAACCCACAAGTCGTCGTCCGCGCCGGTGACCCCAACTCTCAGGGCATCCTCGAGATCTCCGATATCATCTTCGCCACCGTCGGCTCGAGTACGTCTCTTTCATTTTTCCAAATCTCCTCCCGTCGCTAAGACCTTCCGCCTTGTCAAGCGCCGGGAGCCATCGTGCTTGAATGGAACGTCAAGCAGCCTAACGGTGTACAAGGTGGCGCGGGTACCTGGGACACCCACATCAGGTACGATAGCATTCATTAACCTTGTCAAGGCCGTTACTGACGGTACGTGTGGAACAGGCTTGGAGGCGCTGCTGGCACGAACTTGGAGGCAGGAGAGTGTCCCAGCAGCGGTGCGGGTGGAATTCCTCGCTGTTACGCCGCGTTCCTCGCGCTGCATCTCACCCCGGGTTCTACCGCGTATCTCGAGGCAAGTTTGGCCTTCTCCTATCTGACCTTGGTTCGATTTATTAAATGTTTCGTTGTGATTAGGGTATATGGGCATGGCTCGCTGATCACGACCTTGACGGCGATGGCAAGTCGCAGATCTCAATCTATTCTGGGCGGGGTATCCTCTCCGAGTCGGCTGGCCCAGTGTGGATGGTGGGAACTGGTACGTCTGATCATACGATATTTTATTCCCGCTAGACTTCTGACGTCTCTTGTTTTTAGGATGTACGTTTCCGTCAATGCACCTTCGTCAGGAATCTAATAACTTACCTTACTCGTGCCTTAGCTGAACATCACGCACTCTACCAA
This sequence comes from Lyophyllum atratum, assembly GCA_014905825.1. Lineage (NCBI taxonomy): Eukaryota > Fungi > Basidiomycota > Agaricomycetes > Agaricales > Lyophyllaceae > Lyophyllum > Lyophyllum atratum. The sequence continues at coordinate 277,024 of JACGCN010000018.1, forward strand.
TACAACCTCGTCAACGCCAAGAACCACTACATGGGCCTCATCCAGACTGAGAGCGTAAGCCTCCCTTCGTCTCGACGGCTATCACCACTAACCCCACCCGCTTGCAGCCTTACTACCAGCCCACCCCCGCCGCACCCGGACCCTTCTCTATAAACCCAACCTTCAAGGATCCCAACTTCCCCGCAGGCCTCACCTCCGCATGGGCCCTCACCGTCACCACCTCCACCGACATCATCGTCTTCGGCGCCGGACTCTACAGCTTCTTCACCGTGAGTCCCCCTTTCTTTTCTCTCTCCCCACCCTCCGCTCCTGACTAACTGCGGCTCCCCGGAAAATAGAACTACAACCAGGACTGCCTTAAGACGTACAGCTGCCAGACGCAGATTGCGAACATCGACTCTACGTCGTCCGTCTCGATATTCAGCCTCTCGACCGTCGCGAGCACGTTCCAGCTCAGTGTGAACGGCCAGGGTATTGTCAACCAGAGCGGGAACAGGAACGGTTTCGCGTCGACGCTTACGGCGTGGAGCAGGACCTGATCCTAACGCTAGAGTGGAGTGGAGCGTTTGTCAAAAAGAAAAAAAGCTTGTTTTGTTTTTATTAGAAAAGTAGGGAACTTGGGAAGCCAGCCAGGGGAGGAATTGGAGAAGCAAAAGAAACATGTAATTGTATTATCTACTTAGACACGAAATAAACGACAGTGTCAAGTCGTGACAAAATAAAAAAGTCATGTATGGCCACTTACGATTCCACCGGTATTGCTCAGCATAGCGTTCCGTCGAATCACCCGGGGGCAGTCATCGATATAACCTGATCCACTCCCTTGTAAGTAAGACCAAGTAACAGCAAAGCAGGCGATAGGCTACGGGAGCTCCGGGGGCGGGGAAAGGCTGTGGTGCGATTTGAGCAATGAGTGTGAGGAGATGATGCAGCTTTGCGGTTGGGTCGGTGTAAGCATAAAAAGCCTGCGATAAATGACTTGGAGGACAGGGAGGGTCTAAGTTAAGGTTTGAAAGAAAGCCGCGATATCACGCGACACTCAGACTCGCACTGTGTCCAAGGACCAAATTGACCAGGTCAGTTTGTGTCGTCCTGCTAAAGGTGCAGAACATTATCCTTATCCTCATCAGTCCGGCGCAACACTCGGACTCCGTATTAGTATCAGTAGTAGTATCACCGTATCACCGTATCATACTAAACCCCTCCCTAGTCATACACCATCAAGCATCAACCCCGCCCCCCCCCTCACCCCAAAGAAAAAAAAGGACCTCACCCCTCCACACCAGGCACAACCTCAACCCCAAGCGTCTCCAACGCCCTCACCCCCGCCTTCACCCAATGCCTCAACGTCCGCGCGTCCTCGAACCACTGTCCCGAGTCCCCCATATTCCCCACCTCCTCCTCCTCACCCTCTCCTGTCCATCCCTCCTCCCCGGCGCCCAGCTCACCAGATACCCGCCGCCTTTTCACCTCGCCCCCCACACCCACACCCGCCAATGAATCCGTGCTCCCGGCCTGCGACACCGCACCAGGCAGATACGGCGCCTTCAAGCCACCTCCACCGGGCGGCGGCACCTTCCCACCCGAAGGAGGAGGAGGCCTCAACCCGCCCGCGCGCATCCACCCCGCGACGTTCCCCTCCCACTTGATGCGCTCTAGGACGCCGATCACGGCGAGGAGTGTCGGGTCGTATGCTTCCTCGGGCTCGGGGTCGTCGCCTGTCGTGGATGTGGATGCGGAGGGGGGGTCGTTTGGGAGGGGGAGGGGGATGGGGAGGGCGGGTAGGAGGGAGGATGGGCCTTTTTTGGGTTTTTGGCGTTTTCGTTTCTTCTGGATGGACGCGTCGTCTCGTGAAATTGTGTGCCCGTCGTCTGTGGGGTGCTGGGCGTAGTGCGTGTGCGTGTGTGTCAGGGTGGTAGTGGTCGCGGTGTACTCCACCTCCCTCTCGCGCCGCCGGACCTGGAGATCAGAGTTACGCAGGGCGCCGGAGTATTCGCGGATGCAGAGGTGGTTCCAGGGTTGCAGGTACGCTTTGCGGGGGGAGTCGTCGAGCAGGAGCGTTGTGTGCGCTGAGTGGGCTTGTGGGGTTTCTCCGCTCCGCGTGGTGGTGGTGGGGGTGGATGGGGTCAGGGAGAGCTTAGCCCATGGTCTTGCTAGGTCCTTCGTCGTTTGTGTCTTCCGATCTAGTATCCTATTAGTTAGTTTCAAAGAATGAGATGAAGAGAAGGTGAGAACGCACGGTAGTCCTTCTCCTCGAGCCCAAGCGTATCGCGCGCCCACACCGCCACGAGCTCGTCGCTCCGGGTGGAGAAGCACTTCGAGACCATGTCGGCGACGCTATGCGGCTGCGCAGAGCTCCACACCATCGTGTCCAGCCACGCGCGCGTGCGCGGGTGGAACAGGTATCCCCTGAACGAGGCCATGTACGGCCGGGCGTGGACCGTACGCAGGGGACGCAGCGCCTCCGGGTCTTCATACGCCGGCGAGGATGAGGAGGAGAACTCGGGATTGGGGTTACGAGTGTGGTTGTTGTGGCTGTTGTGTGGCGGCCGACGGGGAGGGCGGAACTGGCGGCGGGTGTGCGGGGAGCGGTAGACGAGGGTGCCGTTGAGGTCGAGGATGAGGAGTTTGCGGGCGGCGGAGGGGGTGGGGAGTTGGGTGGAGGGCTTTTGGGACTCGGAGATGTATTCGGGGGTGGGGGATGTTGGGATTGGCGGGGGTGGGGGTGGACTTGGTCGCCGGTCGTCACGTGGATAAAGGTCGTGAGGGGCGTGGCGGATGGGCGAAGATGAGGGGGGGGAGGGGTAAGTGTCTGTGTATGGATCGAAGGAGGGGGTGTTGGGTGTGCGGCTGCCGGATGGGTCGTAGTTGTAGTCGAACCCTGCTGTTGCGGTGAATTCGTAGGGCGTGTAGTCGCGGGATCGTGAGGGGGAGCGTATGGGCATGGTGGAGGAGGCGATGGCTGAGCATATGCTTCGTCGCGCTGATAGAAAGAGCATCGCTGTGTGCGATCTTTCTTTTCGTGGCTGTCAGAGGACGCACGTGGCGACGTGTATGTCATCAGTTGCTTCCGTCATCAATCCTTCTCCTGGTCCATCAACGCAGGCTGCGCAAATGCCAAAGGCTGCGTCTATTTCAACAAAGTAAGTACGATATGACATCCAACACCGTCCGTCGTAAGTTTCGGTCTTACTTGACGCTGAAATACAAGCACAAAAGAGCTCTGCAGTTGTACGGCTGCCATAGTGGCTCAGACATGACGCCTATGCATGGAGTCTCCTTCGTTAGTTGCTGGAGGACCCCGTTCCACTTGGTGGTTGAACGTCACACTTCAGAGCTTTTTTTGTCTACCCTTGTGTCCGCCCCGCTTTCAGTTGGTGACCTGGACGTCTGCCCCAAGAAGCTTCGACTCGAAGGCCGAAAGTATGTGACCCTATCCAAGGTTTGCCCTGCTCCCTCGTGACTTTGTGCTCCAAACCTTGACCAAATGTCGGAGCACGGAAAAGGACTGCAGAGAATACCTTATCACAGCCCAGTAGGCGTATAGGCCTTACGCGCCACCATATACGATATCATGGTATGTGTACCGGTCACCCGCCGGAAGGCCCTGTTCGACTCGGGGGCTGGGCATACGTATGAGTACGATGAGGGACTTTTTTTGGCTGGAACCGCGATCATACTACGAACGTACCTACTATCCTGACCCTTACCCTTACCTGGCGCTCATCCCCAACTCCGGAGGGCGAGACTCGGCAAGCGATGGGAAGCCTTCAACCCGTGACCTTCAGCTATCAGCGACATCGCGAGGACGAGGACATGCCTTGTCGCTGGACGAATTCGCGGATGCGGGTGGTGTGGAATGTACTGTAGCTGAGGTGAGCCTCATTCATATGCATCATCGTTCATGGACTGAATCTGAATATGGTACATGCGTCCCTCATCAAGTTTCGACTACCCAGCGCGCAAAGACAGCAAAGAAGAGGGCGCAGGCTGTTGTTAGGGTTAGGCGCTGCTACGGCTGATCCATCCAACATCCAGCATCCACGCGTCGAGCCCATCTCCTTCCTCCGTCGACCTGAATTTACGTCTGTTCTCGTGCAGACTCTTGGTTGAAGATACATGCCGGGGGATTTTGGACCCATTGCAGTGGCGACCTCGCGGCTTTTTTTCAATTATACTACACCTGAATTCTACCCACTTCCGTAGTTGCTTAGACTGTCCGGAGCACGTCTGTGCTGGGTAATTGGGGGCTGTCAAGAGGTCCAGTCGACATATTCGATCACGGTCCAGTTAGTGTCGCGGTTTCGCAACCCGCCGAGTAATGATATCACCTCTAGTCATCGGCGGAGGGCCCCGTTCGACAATAGAACTGCCGCGAGGCTTAATTTTTTTTCTTTCTTTTTGCTCGTCATGTCGCATCCGACCTGGCATGTGGCCTGCCAATACCTTCTATACATCCCGTACTTGGTTAGAACTCTCTGGAGCACGCCCTTTTGCTGTCAAGAGGACCAATGAATACGTTTGATCATCGTCCAGTTGGTGTCGCGGCCTCGCATCCCGCCGAGCATATAATATCATCGTGGTAAAACGACGCTCATCATGTTGGCGGAGGGCCCCCGTTCGACCCGGGGGGCTGGACAATAGAACTGCCGCGGCGCTTGATTTTTTCCCCTCTTTTTGCTCGTCGTGTCGCATCCGACCCACGTGGCCTGCCAATCCTTCCATACATCCCATACTCGCTTAGAATCTCCAGAGCACAAGAGGACCAATGAATACGTTTGATCATGGTCCAGTTGGTGTCGCGGTTTCGCATCCCGCCGAGCATATAATATCATCGTGGTAAAACGACGCTGTAAGTAGAACATAGGAACCTCGATATCCTTCGACGCCGTACTGATACAAGATGCACAAAATATTCAGACTACTAAGTTCAAACAGAAACGACGGGTCAAATAGGTGATGAACCGTCTCCCAGCCGGTATAAGTCAAGTACAAGTACAAGTACACAATGGAGATCCTAGGAATTCATATTATTGGAGCTTCCTTGCTTTCTTGATGACATCCAACATGACCCCCAACGCAATCAATCCAAAACTAGTAGCTCCGAAAGTCGCGACATCTGCTTCACGCGGTTCTTCAAGCTCCTCGACTGCGACTTGCCAAGCAGCAGCGGCGCGTATGAACGATTCGAGGTCCCGCTCCGAGAGTTGATCCTCATCGTCGTCCTCGTCATCCTCGTCTTCTTCCTCTTCCACGCCCTGTTCGGCAGGGACGCTAGCCGCCGTGACCTCCACTCGTCGGAACTCCCGTCGAATAGCTTTCGTCAGCTGCTGCGTCTGTAGGAACATTATAATACAAGTCATACGTAGAACTTGGGCGGACTCACCTGAAGGTTCATGGACGCCACGGTGTCCCGACGCTTATGATGGTCCGACCACCTCGCCTGTATCGTACCACTCACGAGCTCAGCTTCCGTCAGCTGCTCGTTCGGGTGCTTCGCCAGCGTATGCGCCTTCGCAATGAACTGGAGTTCAGTCATATACATCTCCATCAGGTCATCCATCTCCTGTAACACCCCGTCCTCGATTTCGAATATCGATGGCAGATCCAGCCGATCGGTCCTGAAGCGGAGAAGAGCGTCGGTGATGACGGGACCAAATGTGGGATCCAGATAGTCGGGGTCATCGTCTTGCAAAGGCACCCTGCGATAAAGCCTCCCGAGGATCTTCTTGCTGGGATAGAACGGGGAATTGGGGGAGGAAGCGTCCGTGACTTCGGTCGATAGGAAATCCGGCTTCAGTCGTGTGGGCCCGCGAGGGAGTTTACTGAAGTCAACGGGTGTTCCAGTCTTCGGGAAGTCGACTGCGTGGGAGGCGTATTCGGCGAGGCGGAGGCAATCGTTACATTCGGGTCCTGCCGGGTCTTGGTCCGCGATGCATAGATGGCGGTTTGAGATCATTCCAACGAGATCGGCTTCCAACTGGAGGGCAATGAGTATTGAGTGCTCGTAGATGGGTCAAAAGTGACGAGACGTACGTAATTGATGACGAAGTCAGCAACGTCAGACGGGGTGCACGGGTCCTCTGTCTCTTTGTGCGGCAAACCTATGTATGATCCTGGTTTTACCGTCCTTGTGGGGAAAAGATCTGGCTGTAATCGAGGTCAGCAGCGAGAAGAGACTGGATAACAACGCCTTACGTCGAGAATCAAATTATAGATGTCGCCATCCAGATCCCCACCACCAAGGCACGAGGGAAGGCTTCGATCTCCTCTGAAAGGACATATCAGTGACATGACTCGGCAACACTGGGGTAACACTCACTCGCAAGAAAACACCACTACATTACTCAAATGCGACAGCTCAGGGCGACGCACAGCCGTAACGAACTGCACATCCCCAGGGTGGATCTGCGGGGACCGCGTGATCAAGACCTTCCCTTCCACCTGTTTATACAGCCCATTCCTCTCGTCACGAATAGTAGCATAAATCTCTCCTTCACGAAGACAACCCCACTCGTCACTGACCCCAATCAAGGTGAATGACCCGGGAACGGCGATACGTCCACGAAATTTGATTTCACGAAGGACGTGCGTGGCGGCATACGCCATCGTGGTGGTGATCAGGTCGCACTGCAGGATAAAAGGTGATACAGCGTCGTCTGGCAGCTTGAGTTGCCTGACGAGGTTGTTGAACAGTGATGGAAGTCTGAAAGACGTTCCGAGGCCATGCTGCTGGAAGAGCTTGGAGGCGTCCTTGAATGACGAGCGGGTACAATCGACGCTGTGGATGGCATCATTTTGTAACTCGATGAATGCCTTATCCTTGACGCCAAGGTGCTCCAACAACATTATCAGTGGTCGATTGAGGAACATCCGGATGGGGCGAGCGGAAGTGGAGGCGATATCGAGTGTAAGAGTTGAGTCCGTCTCAAACTTGGTCTGTGACTTCCGCAGGCAAAGCACTCTCCCGGTCAGCGTGGGGTCCACGAAGATGACGCCCTGCATGACAGCGAACGTTAGCACGGTGCTTCAGCACAGCCAAAGAAAGCTTACTTTAGCGCCGCCGACCCGAATCTGGTAACAGGATGGAATCAGTTTCTCTCGACCTCCTGCTTTCCTCTGTCCCTGCAGTCGGGCCCAAATCGCACGGCCCAGTTCAGGAGATATAGGGGAACATCCATCGGTAAAGAGAGATCCGGACGGTGAACGGCGATCTTCAATGCGACGAATTTCTTGAGGGCCCAAAATGACGGAAGGTGCAGATGCCGAAAAGACTTGAGCCCACCGTGCCGCAAGTAAAGCCGGCTTTCTAGCAATCATTGAGAAATCACCCTGAACAGATGAGTAAGATTTACGAGTATAGAAAGCGATGAACAAAAACCAACACACCAATGTACTTCGGATAACTTCGGCGGTCATCAACGTCTGCGTCCCGGGTGTCAGCTCAAACTCGAATGGATGCACAAAGAACACGGAATGTTGCTTCAAGCCGCTCATGGAGTACCCCAAAAACTCAAAATGACGACCAGCAACAGTTATCCCTTGCACGAGGGCCCGTTTGTAACGCGAAGCCAAAAGCTCCTTGATGCTGATGTTCAGCGTCGTATCCTGCCTGAGCGTCATACGGTTGTCATCTTGGAAGGTAACGCGCAGGAAACAATCGTTGTTGCCGAATCGACGTAGGATGCTGCTAGACTGATCGGGAAGGGGACCTTCGGATATGTAAGAGCTGGGCGTGATGATAAGGTGGTAAGATTGGTATATGGCAGGAGTAGGGGCGATAAGAGGACTGGCACGAGGTAGTTCTGGTGCGTAGACCTTCGCTGCCCGCTCCAGAAGATCACTGAGAGTGGGGTTCACGAGGGTCTCCTCCGCTGGAGGCGGGGGACGGTTCTTCTTCTTTCGCCCACGCTGCCTGCGGTTCTTGCGCTTCTTTTCTACGACCTCAAACTCCGCTTGGATATCCTTCAACGCGAGTTTGTCGAGACGTTTGAGCGAGGGCGCTTGGATGCGAGCGGTGAACCAGCGAAAGATGGCCGTAGCTTCCTCCCCTTTCTCGCGCAGCAACTTGTGCAAAGCGCCCTGCAGCTCCAGAACTTCGGTGGGATCCAAGATGCCACCGTTGATAGCCTTGTCCAACTCGAATGCCAGAGGAAATGGAAGCTGATTGAGAGCTTTTTGACACTGCACTTCGACATCCTTCGAGTACAAGCCGCGTTTAACGATAGGTATAGAGGACGGGATAGGGTGATGGATATGGAGGGGTTTGCACCGGCTGACGAATAAGGACAGGTCATCATGGGTTCCAAATGTGAGATGAAGAAATCGCCCGACACACGGCATTGGTGAGTTGCCAAAGATGGATTCGACACGCTGCGATGTCGGCCGTTCGTCGAAAATCTGTAGAGGGGAAGTTTTCTCGAAGACAGGAGGGGCATTGCCTTCAAGGAGGATGCTATAATGTCCTGCCCCCGGCGCATCACTAGTAGACGAACAGAGAGCCAAAACCTGTGATGCTCTATACCATGCATATATGGTGGGTTCCAATGCGAAGTCGTCGAAGAGATCGTCAAAGAGATTGTCACCCTGGGGCTTCAAAGTCAATCGCACTCGGCGATTCTCGATGTCGCAAGAGACAGTGCTGTTTCCATCTCGACGAACTTCATCCGAAAAAGTGAAATCCCTGCAAAGCCTCCCGAATGCAAAAGCCGTCAGAGGAATATCGGCCGAGTTGGCCTTCCTCGTTTCGGCTTCTCTGTTCAAAACCTCAGGATCCCTCCATACAGTGGAGGCGACACGCGCTATCTGCGCCTCATCTGATGCTTGCTTGTTTCGCGAGAATAGTACTTTAGAAGTGGCGATTGGAATGCCACCTCCAAATGTGCTCAGAAACAGCTCACCGGTGACTTTGTCGGGAAGGGTAAGTATTCCATTGAGGAATCTTTGCCCCTGTTTATGGCGGAAGAAACGGATGTGAAAGTTTATGAGAGGAGATATTTGGAATGGCGGTCGATGGATACGTTTCGCGATTGCGATCTCCAAGACTTCTGGTCTGGTGTGGACCGGTATTCCACGCATGAAGAGCTGCATGGCTAGGAGTCATGTCAACAACGGTGACAATGATTGCGTTGGGGTTTTCTGCTCACCTGCAGTGTCGAAGATGGTCGTCTGTGGCAAGCGTTGTTATCGATAAGCGCCAGATTCTTATACTGCGCTTCGATGTGGGAATGGACAGGCTTTAACGCTAATTGCGTTGCGGGCGTGTCATGACCACCTGATGAAGATGGTGCGGATGCGCGCTAAAGGAAGAAGGGGGCTTCACGAGGAAAGGAATAACGAACTACCCCACAAATTGCCTTGTCCGCGACTCGGCTGTATACCTGGCGTTCACAGCCGGATCGAGGACAAGTACTGCCACTGTAGTCTGTCATGGGTAAGAGGAAGGCTTGACAATGACCGGGGCGGTGGTTCTGGACCACGTGACGACGATTTAGATCTCAGACTATCAAATACCCGCTACTTTACGTAAGGGTTTCTAGCAAACCTCGTCCCTTTGGCCACTAAAGCCCACCGCGCACATGGTCACCTGCTCGTGGGTTTTTATTTCAATGTCGGATGTCCCACCCCAGGGCCTGTCAGGGCCCCTTTCGCCGCTGCGGTCTTGCGCCCCTTGGACGCCACGTGAGGGTCCGCACTCCACTGTTCGGTGTGATGCAAGTTATTTGAGTGGTTGACCTTGGCCAAAAAGTGGAAGTAGCGGGCTCTGCGGCGGAACGGCGCCCTACTTGTGTTATTCAACGTAGTATTCCTAGGCTCGTCCCCATCCGGCTTCGCATCACATGACTACTCGAGAACTCGTTCAAGGCGAAGCCGGCTGGGCCGTCTTGTCGCCCTTTTGGCGGAGCCCGCCAAACAAGACGCATCGACTTCGACAAAAAAGTGGCCTCGACCTCAAAAAAAGTCCTAAAATTGAGTATACAAGAAACTGTTTTTAGAGTATACAGAACACGATGGCATGAAATTTAGAAGGAAATTTTTTTGGGTTTGACTTGGTCATTACAGGATGAAGGGTTGACTAGTTGACTACCCATGTTTTGTATACGAGCCAGCCGCCAACAACGACGAAGTCAACTCAAAAATTTACCCTTGTAATTTTTTGTTCATTGTAGTCTATGTACTCAAAAAACGGTTTTTTGTATACTCAATTTGGGGACTTTTTTTTGAGGTGAGCAAGGTTTTTTGTCGAAGTCAAGACGTCTCATTTGGCAGGCTCCGCCAAAAGGGCGACAAGACGGCCCAGTCCGCTCGCAAGCTCACCAACCTTCTCTCTTCTTGTCACATGCTTTAAAATTATATAAGCTGATTTCTAAAGCCCGCTTGATCAAGAGAGCTTGCGAGTGTGACTGGTTCACGAGTCTATAGTATTCCTTCTCCTCCTTCACTGTCCATTCGATCATACAGCAGTGGCCGCACCTCTGTAAAAGGATAGAAATTACATCGCAACTCGTTTGGCTCATTTTATTCACCCAGAAACGTGCATTACATCTCATCAGCACCACGGTCTCTTCTATGGATCATAGAATGGATCATGCCATTTCTACGCTGAGAAAGAACCTGGCAGCGCGAGGCATTCTGTTGCTATATCTATCATAGGGGTTTGTATCGCAGCTATTTTTTATATGCCTGAAGGTAGTCTTCCGTCGTTCCTTCCCAGAGCTCTGTCTGGTTTAAGCTCTTTCTACCGGCCGCCACTGAGCATTGACGGTCCATACATTTTTTATAGAGAAGCGAATGCGGCCCTTAGCTGCCACTCTGCACAGCACTGCAATTCTGAAACTATCAAGGTTCTTGCGACGCAAACTGAATGTCAAAGCAAAGGTCATTGACCATGATAAACTTCTACGAGTCTTATTACTGTAGTATTTCGACCGAGTGTTCACAGGGTGTGACGCGTGACCTAAAGTGTTCATTGGGCTAACTGTTCACGAGTAGGGATGATCCGTGACGAGGTTGAAAGTGTTCATTTCTGCAGAAGTGTTCACATTGTCTTTCTAAGGACTACGTAGCCTAGTGTCAGCCTGAATATGGATTAAGATTTCCAGGCATTCAGGTAGTTGAAAAATCAATAATTGATATGTGATATAATGATCATTGATCAGCATTGATAAGTGATTCAAAAACATTAGCCTGGTGAGCTGGTGGTGCAATGAATAATCTAGCAGAATCCTGCCTCACATGTTCTGCCTGTCTCTTCACAGTCCCTAGGAGGGTGCATTTTGTAGTAGTGCCTGCAGCCCGAAAAAAATCCTTTTTTGTCTTAATTTTACAAGTGTTCACGGCTGACCGTGAGCCGTGACAGGTAGCAAAAGTGTTCAGTTCACGACCCTCCGTGATGCGTGACCTGAACACTCGGTCGAAATACTACAGTACTCTTACTTCGATGTCAGGCAAAAGCAACGAGCGTTCCCCTTGGCCTCTCTCTGGAAGTGGGAGTTGCCGTTTATCACGACTGTGTATTCTTTCGACGGAGGTCATGAAGACTCCTGAGTTCAGTTGATGCCCGACTGTGTTCATCTGCGGGAAACGGTATCCAATACACTCGCCGCCTCCAATAATTTATTTCCATTTTTAGATGAATCACTACGATGCTACCCACCCGTCATACGGGACGCCTAGTTATCTTTATTTTCTCCCTAAATTGCCACGACGAGCGCAGGCCTATAGTTCATGTCCATGTGGTGGACTTGTATGAGGTACAAGCGTACCAGTTCGAATCGGCGCGTCTCAGCATCTCTTTTACTGTTTCGCACCTCCTCTAAGATATTCGGGATGATCTTTGAGAAGTCTCCCAACTACTACCAGGATTAATCGATCACCTATTCCAGTCGAAGTTCATCTCTTCCCGTTGCATAGAATGCTGTCTCGTCCACACCAAACTAACTTGCCCATGCTCAAGAAGATATTCTGCTCGACGAGAACTTGGTCCTCTCTCACAAAGCGATGGTCATGAACGCAAGCACCATGGATAAATTCCTGCTAAAGCATTCCCAATCATAGTCCGTCAGGCGCATCGGTCTTGCGGCGCGGCGTCATAGCACCGATGCAATGATATTCATTCGTATCCAGGATGCCCCGTTCGATTCGGGGGTCGGACATAATGCTACCATTGCGAGTTTTTTACACGTCTTCTTTGCTTATTTTTTCTATGTCCAGATCATATTGCGGCGGTGTACGAGCACCGCGAGATTGAAGCAGAGGAAACGCGGTGTATTCGTAAGTCCGATGGATAGGATATTGCTGACGTCCATAATCATTTCTACCAATCTCCATTCGCGGGGAATAATAGCCGGAACATTTCCCAAGAGGCACTGCAACTTCTGCAAGAAAAAAAAGGAGAGCAATCAACTGGATTCAGCGCTTAACTGCAGTGCAGAAGAAAGCAAAGTAATGTACAAAGACATGGTCAAAAGAACGTGGTGACATGCTTTTAGCATGTAGGAGGAGCAAGGTGGGGCTGTAGGTTATACCTAGGATCAAATGGAAGGTAAGTCGGTAATGTCCAAAATCGAAGAATTACTGAGAATGATGGAAATAAGGGATACAAGAGGGAAGACGGTGAAACATTTTCACGTTGTGTTTCTTCGCAAGTCCACGGGATGAGTACTCGTAGAAAAATTATCAGACTCGGAAAAAATCACATTCCACCGAAAAGCCATCCTGTTACACCCTCATCGTTCCACCCGCTGCGTCTAGCGGCGCCCCTCTCCATTTGCGAGGTGGTGTAGAAGTGAGTTCCCGTCCTGGAGTTGAACATGCGGAACAGAGGCGTGCCACCACAGCTGCTGTCGATAAAGATGAAGCCGATGGTGCCCCTGTCCTGATAACCGAGGTTGTTAAGGGCATTGCGGCGCTCGCTGCGGTCGGTAGTGTAGAAGAAGTCGTTGGTACGGGAGTTGAACAAAAAGAAGACAACGGTGGTGTCAAATCCGTGGAAGTCGAAGAAGAAACCGATTATGCGAGTCGTGGAGAAGGGGAAATTGCCGCGGCGAATCCATGGGGTGCTTTGCCTGCGACTGGGGCATCTCCTGTTCACGGATGGATTCTGACGGGCCTTGAAGAGGGGTGAGCAGAGAATTACAAGTGCCTGGAGATTATATACCTCAAGTTCATCAAGGTCATCGCTCCGGCGGCTGATATCGATGTCAGTCAGCTCATCATCGCGAACTTCGACCTCGAGCTCACGGGACTGTGGCAGGGGTGAGAAAAATAATAAAAAGAGATTAAAGGCATGTACACATACCTCAGATTCGCTGCGACGGAGATCGATGTCGATCGGGTTTTCCAAGTCGCGGCTCAATATATCAGCGTCGGTGGTAAGGTCGCGGGCCTGACCAGCCTCGGCGATCACGCTAGCGAGAGCGGAGCCAGCGAAGGCAGTCAAGAGCAAGAGACTAAGTTTCATTGCAGTAGATGATGAGTGTGCTGAGAACAGGTGGGCGATGGAAATTCAGGGATTCGCGGGACATTTTATGCAGCTGAAAGGAGATCTCCCTACATTCAGCCAGCAAGACTTGTCACGACGAAGCCGCATGTGTTAGATGCCGGGGCCAGGGTTGGTGAGTCATCGATGTAGAGGAGGCCGTGTATAATTGCACCGAGGCCGTCGATAATTGCATCCAGACCGTCTATAATTGCACCCAGACCGTCTGTAATTGCACCCAGGCCGTCTATAATTGCACCAACTCACCCTTCCCCAAGAAAGGGGGTAAGTTTTACGTGTGAATGAGCTCCTCAAGACAGGAAAAGGGGAAGGCAATGGCCCGCAGTGAGCTGACAATGCCAGATGGCGACAAGATATTAGGCTACAACATGGAATAATACTGACATTTCATGTTGCTGTAGGTGCAGAATGCGTGGCCTGTGTGAGATTCCGTAGTCACAGAGTAGGGAGTGCTTGTCCGGAGGCTCCTCAAGATCGAGTCAATCAGGACTCCTAAATTCTAATTGGCATTGAATCTGTCAGACAAAATCACTTGAAATTTTACGGATCCGATACGGGTGTCGTATGTGCAAGCTGGCAGGAAAAGTGTGTTGATGATGAATCAGGAGGCAGAAATTAAGAAAAGGAGCCGCCGCGAAACCAGCGCGAGTGTCGAGTTATTATGGAGTGTTTATTCTAGGGGATGCTTTTTCACGTCATCACAACGGCCCGGAATCACCGTTCAAGCAGAGCGTGGAAGTTGCTCAAAGAAGTCCTCTGCAAGTCCTCTGGCCATCAAGAAACATCACAGATTCCTAATCGCATCTGTACAGCTGCAAATTCGACACATTCAATAACGCCATCCGAGTTACAGCACCATGAGTTACGCTTCGTAATCGACCAGATCGACCACCCTTGCCAGCGACAAGACTACATGAGAATGTCCTGATTCTCACACAAGCCCGCATTGCACATCTCTGAGATGAACGCTCTTTGCGGTTGCTGTGGAATATATGACTACACGTGAGTATCTCGGCGGTGAGAATGGGGTACCATTTCTGGAGACCAATGAAGACTCACCTCTGGCCATTTCGAAGATGGAGTTCCGTGACTTCTATGGGCATCTTTACTGCAGTCGGACGCGCCGTCTGCATCAGGGGGGAACCAATCGTGCAATTGCTGAAATGATGATACCGTCCGCACCCCACCGTGAGAATTGATGAGACTGACGGCCGAAGCGCCGCTGTCAATGTCGGCATCACGGCACGTCGAATTGGGAGAGCGTTGGCGTCAAGTCGTGTTTCCTCGTAGTTTATTTATCTCCCTCAATTCTCTCCCATCTATAGCATTGGCAAACATCCATAACAAAAGCGGTACCCCCAGTGCTTCAACCAGTCACTGTGACCTTCAACGATGGTGCTAACCTCAGATTCGCATACTGGGGTCCATTTCGTTATGTGTGATCTCTGCTTTGCAACTGCGAAGCTCACAAAGTCTGCACGTAGAAAAATTGTTGATAGGCATAGGGGTGCAGTTAATTGCATGAATATTAGGCACCAATTGTTTTCTCTTCCTTCTTTCTCGTCTCTTTCAAGGAAGACAGGTGAATTTGACACAGTTACATTACTTACTCAAGCCTTTCAGCCTCGGAATGAAAGATTTATACAGGAATAAGCAATAGAAACAAGTGTTTATATACTGAGGAACATGGAACATGAGAACCGGCCTCGAGTGCGCTGACGCCCAAGCTCTCCAAATTCGGGGGTGCCGTGATGCCGACGGACAGCAGCGCTTCGGCTGTCAGTCTCATCAATTCTCACGGTGGGGTGCGGACGGTATCATCATTTCACCGATTGCACGATTGGTTCCCCCCTGGTCTGCATACGCATTCTCTGGGATCACGGCTGACGTGTCTTTTCCCGAGGCGTCGAACCCTGTTCTTTGTCAGCCTGCGCCGATGCAGCTGCCCAAATGCGCCAAAGACGTACAGCTTCTAACTCTGTCGGTGAGACTAAAGTCGGCCATTCCATAGTTGTATGCTGGACCCATAGCTGCGACCGAGCTGGTGAGAGCGGTAACGATTATAGTCGTTGCGAACAACATTTAGCCAATCGCCAAAGGTGAGCAAACGTATGGCGGTGTAAGGTCTGACACACTATAAAAGACCTTATGCTCCTTTAGATTGAAAGAACGAGTATTCGTACTTCGGTCTACGATGTTTCTTGAGTATGCGCAACCGCAAAACTGGCCTGCCACGTTTCTCGAGTTTGGTTGACTTTCTAGTTGGGTGGCAATGGCAACGCGTGCCTTTTTCATCATATCGCTTAATGGAGAACAGTCCGTCCTCCCGACTGATGGCTCCGTTCGTAAATCAGTCCTCCGCGCTTGGCCGATGAGGACTTTCAGAGCTCCAACGACTTGTTCCAAGTCCTCTATTCTCTCCAGGTTCTCCCGAACTTTACCACGTGCACCCAACAACACGTAGTAACAAAAGCCTTACCGTCGCTAATCAGCCAGTACGTTCAAGGAGACTTCCTAAAACTTGATGATCATGATAACATATATCCAGACTATTTCTGGGTTTGAGACGGTTGCCCTGCTATATTTCCCGACTTCGGGCTGACTTCTGCAACTAGCGCTTTGCTGAGGTCTTCCGAGTCATACTGAAGACCTTTAAGCCAGTAAACCAGCCCACGAGCCACCGCCACAGGCGTAGCTATCCGTGCATCAAGAAGGTGAGTACAATACTTCAATTTACCTTGGTCCGCGGTAACTTTCCAGCCCCAGGATGCCGACCTGTGAATGTAACAGACAGAGAGCTCCAGGAGAGCGTGCTCGCCGTGCAAGGACTGCTTTGCATTCACATATGGTACCGAAATTTTGGCAGTTTGCACGCGAAGTCTCCCTGGGCACCATCATCGGCTATCCACGTAGTTGGGGCTACGGTGGGGTAAATTTGCAGGTGCGGAAGTGCTCATCTCGGCTGATAAGATCGTCAACCCGTAATTATGACTTGGGCAAATACTTGAGCAGATACCGAGATCAAGCTGGCTGCGACGGGAGGACAGAGCACTTGCAGCTTTTGAGTAGAATAATTAGTCCAATTCCTGTTCGAACAAGAGGTATACTGATGGTGTAACAGTATCTCAATCAAAATCCTTTCACCATACGTATATAGGAAAAAGTCGCGGACAGATGATTTAAAGCAGGATATACAGCAAACTCGTCATGTATAATCAGTGTTTAAACACATATCCTGTCACCCCCTTATCACTATAGCCAATCGATATGGCTTTGCTTCTTTCTGACCACGAGGTAGTGTAGAAATGCTGTTTCGATCGCCACGAGTAAAGGCGGAACAAAGGCACCCCGCCACACCAATTGTTAGGGAAGACGTACCCCGCCGTACCTCTCGACTTGTATTCCCATTGCTGCACGGCTTGATCACGCTCCCACGCGTTAGTTGTGTAGAAAATATCCCATGTGTGATAGTTGATGAGGGAGTAAAGTGGGACGGTGTCGAATTGGCGACAATCGAAGAAGTAGCCGATCACATTCGAAGTCCATCGGGCGCATTGGGACTTGGGATTACGGAAGAAGGGAACAGCTCGCCAGCGTCTGGGGCACTTATTCTGGGGCGGGTGGTTAGGTGGTTGGGGATGATGAGGACCAGGGGGCTTTGGGTTATGATGAGAGGGCGGATGAATCGGCTTGCTTGGCTGCTTGGGATGGCGCGGAGGTCCAACATCCCTACCACCTCCGCCATTTCCGCCACCCCCACCATTACCCCCGTTTCCCCCATTGCCCCCACCTGCTCCGCTTCCGCCATTTCCGCCATTACCACCATTACCTCCATCTCCACCTCCACCATGCCCGTCTCCATCCCGCTTCCAGTCTCCTACACCATTCCAACCACTTCCACTGTTCAAAATACTTCCACTTTCTCCAAAATCTACTCTGGTCTATAGCGCCACGATACTCATTGTCAGTATGCATAAGTGACAAACAGATGGTCAAATACCTCAACGTCATCAATCTCGACGCCTTCAGAAGCGTGATCGTTGGATGTGGCGACTGGGTTGGCGACAGCGAAGCCGAGCAGCGCAGAGATAACAAGTGTCTGGATCTTCATTCTTCGCGTGGTTACGGGATGTGTGTCAAGGCGTTTTGCAGATGTGAAAGAACACCTTCAGCTGTTGAAGGATGGCTGAATGGTTGGACGGTTGACTGATCGCGTAGAGAATGTCGGCCACGGCGACGTCGCTCTTATAGGTATAAGAAAAGGGGTTTTGGAGCTTAGAAAATAGGATGAGAAGTCCTTGATGAGTTGTTTCTAGTGGTAATGCGGGTGGGATCTGAGTATAGCAAAGTGGGTTATTGGAAAAAGGAGGTCGTACCTGTGCAACGATCCACTCCTCCAGAAGTGGGCGTATAGGGGTTATATCTGGCCGTACTCAATGTCATATCGAATTGACACTCCCTCAGATCTTCTCTCTAATCAAGGAAAACAAACTGATGCCGCCTCATGATCCTAGTTGTTAAGTACTCAAAAATCCTTCATTACAAGAGTCCTTGGATAATTGTCAGAAATGTAGTGCTGGGCTCAATTCATCCTTACCTGAGGAGTGTGAGAAGTGTGGATCAAGAAAGCACGAGAACTCACTGCCTCAGGACGACAGTCATTCAAGACGTGGGTAGGAACCTGGGAAACAAGCGTGCTGAGATGAACGTCTAGTACGAGCTCCAAAGATCAGTACAAAACTCACCCTATGTTATACCAAATTTATAGGAGGTTTAAACACCTTCCAAGAGACCTCGTCGTTCGTAATCGGTGTGCATGAAAGCAGCGGGTGATGATCAAGAAGATCAAAGCCGAATAGGATTTTGTTTGTTGAACTTGATGGATTGATCCGCCGCAAGCCAGCGCAAGCCCAAATAAGGCAACAGCGGCTAGAGGTTATGAGGTCACCCTCAATCTGGAAAAACGTCTCTAGCGACACTCCACTCGACTCCACCAGAAGACATACAAAATCAAAAGCGTATACTATCACGAAGTCTATAAAAGTCGGGTCCTCAGATCAAAGATAACAAAAACAACTTTGTCGAATAACCCATTCTCACCATGTTTCGCCCACTTCTATCGACACCATTACGCCACGCAACCGCAGCCCATCTACGGACGCCCCACCCAAATCCCCAAATAATCTCCCAATCCACGCGCGCCTACACCCTCCCCAAGGACCGTCCCACCCAAAGCGATAAGAAAACCCCATCCCCGTCCGGGACGACCCGCGCCTCCCCACAAGACGACGACCCAAATCGACGCTCAGTCGAGACCGATCCCATCCCGACGCCGCGCGACGCCAGAGAGCGAGCGCGCCAGCTGGCGGAGATCGAAGTGCCGGGGTTGATGCCAGAGCTGCAGGACGCGATACTGCGCCACCCGGGGGTGGAAGCGACCATGGTGGTACGGGTGGAAAAGATTCCTAGGGAACTGGATGTGGGGGACGAGACGCAGCATGCTTCTGGGTTCGTGCCACCGACACCTGGGATGCCGAGGGAGCCGGAGAAGTGCAGCGTCTGATATGAACGCGCGGCTGTGAAGAGAACGATAGAGGCAGAACTTGTGGGCTTGGCGCTAAATGCTTGCTAGATAACATCATGTCATTAGATGTGATAACATGACACGAAATGAACGCGATATAGCAGTATCGATGTCGATATATTATCTCCAATATAAGAAGACGACTCGTAAACATCAGATGCGTGCTAAACAGCGTCTGTTCGCCAAGGTATCCGAACACTCCAAAACAGGGTCAGCAATAGCGCAAGTATCCATCCAAGGGCAAATTGAATGACAAAGAAATTGAAAGGGTGAATGAGTGGACGTTGTGAGGGTGGGGTATACGAGAAGCAACTACCAGGGGGTGTTTTGCGGAAGGGAAAGGTAGGGATATGTGGGGTCCAAGAAAGTTCATCAGCACAGGGATGAGGTATAAGGGTAAAGGGATGTGATCATCGCCTGCCGGTGCTGCGGCCGTAACCGACCTGGAGGTTATCGAGCTCGGCCTCGAGTTGCTTGATGGCGCTGTGCGCAGACTCGAGGTCCTTGTTGAGGCGATCGCGTTCTGCGATAAGCTGGAGAAAGAAGGGGGGAATGTCGTCAGTCACAGTGCATTGGGAGACATGAACAGTACGTGATAACGCCATATGCCTCAAGGGAGGAAGAGGAAAAGGCTAATGAACGGAAAATACGTACATGTTGCTCCCATTGCCTGAACCTTGCTTCCTCCGCCTTGACCTGCTCGGTGAAACGCTTCCTGAGCTGCTCTTCCTCCTCCTTGAATTTCGGGTTGTCGAGCTTCTTGACCTTGGGCTCGCCGAACTTCCGTGTCTCCATCTGCTGCTGGCGATAGTTCTCGTAGTGGCTGTCCTCGGATGTCGAGATCAGGTCCAGCATGTGCGTGCGGATCAGCAGTGAACGCAGCTTCTTGAAGTCACAGTGGTTCTCGTTCTCGACTGCGTGTACGATAGCATGAGCAAAGTTGAAGCTACCTGTGAATAGTTACGAACCTTCGGCGACACCCCAGATGTACTCGCGGCCCTTGACAAGGCGGCCATCGGGGGTCTTGACGTCCTCGGTCGAACCAATGATGGAGAAGGGAATAGCATCGATGAGCACGCGTGCGTGGTCCGCGTTCTCATCATCAGGATCGATAGGAGGTGTGTAGATCCTGATGCCCTGGGCCGCAATCACTTCACGAACCTAAACGAAGAGGACATCAGAAATGGTATCCACGGAGGACATGGGCTACATACACGTTGCTTGAAGAGGAAGAGGTCATTCTGTGTCAGGGTATCGGCCTTAGCGACGACAGGGATGAGGTTGACGCGTGTCCCGAGGCGCTTCATGATCTCAATGTCCAAAGGCTTGAGTCTAGCGGGCATAGAAGGTGTCAGAGTCAACATTTGTCATAGCCAAAAGTTAATGTGCACCACTTACGTGTGACCCGACGGTCTGATGAAGTAGAGGCAGGCATGGACACGGAGGTCAGTCTTCTCCTCTCGCTGGGGCTGCTGCTCCTGGCGCATGTACGCTTCGTGCTGGTCGTCAATGAACTCGACGATGGGCATCCACGAGTCTCGGTTGTTGACGTAGTCACCGAAACCAGGGGTATCGATGACTGTGAGCTTGACCTTGAACTGCTTCTCTTCAAGCTCGGCCTTGATAATCTCCACCTCAGTCAGCTTGTCCAGCTGCTTGTGGTGACGCCGTGAGTAGTTCTTCGAGGGCGAGAGCTCCGTCGAGAACAGAGTGTTGATGAGCGTCGTCTTGCCCAACCCCGACTCGCCTGTTTTTCGAGTTTAAGACGTGTTCGAAGCTACTCGGAATGGGATAGAGCTCACCGACTACCATGATGGTGAAGTGGGCCCCGCGTTTGGCGACAATCTTGTGCCTCTGACGTGCATTCGTGTCAGGAATGTGTGACAACGGAAGACCAGAACGGTTCTCACCTGGTTAGGAAGATTTGCAATACCAATGCCATCAACGGAGGGGGCAAGACCGGCCATTTTGTGTGCTTGGACGACGAGGAGGACGGCGAGGGGAACGACGAGAACGACAAGCGAAAAAGCAAACTTGCAACTTCACGAAAATGGCGCGAGAAGGCTCACGGTATTTGGCTTTATTTGTGTTGTGGCTGCCCAAGGCAAATCCAAACGCAGTCTCGACTAGCCTCGAGTGAAACCACTAAGTCTGATGCATGATCAGAAAAGGGGCGAATACGTCTCCGGATCCTATGAAAGCTGTAAAGGAAAAGGGGGTGGATTCGTTCGAGGAAGTAAGTGGATCGTTGGAGCTGTGATCCATACTAAACACTGCCCTTTCAGCCCCTAAACATCATGAATGGCGTCCTCGGTGGTCCTTGCCTCAAATCGAAGAAGTTTTTAGGTATAGTGGGTCAATAATTCATGTCGGCTATGTTCAAGGTAAAAATAATTAGGAGACAAGTATCACATTTCTTACTAACGATAGCACTTACGCAGTTGACGCGTCGAATCGATAAAACGGGAACTTCGCGTCGTAACCGGCTTTACCATAAGTGAGTGAGTTGAACCGATAGATATACGTTTGACTGAGATAAAAGCGGAAGGATCTCCGTGTGGAGCACTCTATGAAGGTCCGTGGCTACCTACCATGGCTTGAAGCCCGACAATTAATCCTATTCTCAGCAGAACCCTCTCGAAGAGTGGTTTACTGCACATGACATACGGCCTCCTCTTTACGTTGACCCACTTGGTCGTGCTCAATCGCCTCCACTGAGGACAGGCGTTCGACAAGCTCCGCAGAATGAGGACCACAGTCAACGCTCTGAACCCCTTTCCTACGCCTATAAAAGGGCCCACTCGACATGAATATGCATCAAGCACACATCTCCCAGTCACCCATTCACCCATCTACCCTTCGTCACATCGACGTCCTCTACCACAACACTGCTCAAACAGCTGATCCTGACTTCTCAATACGAAAATGAAATTCCAAGTCTTCGTCGTATCAGCACTTCTCGGTGTCTCCGTCGCTAATCCCGTTGCGGCACCCAACGGTTTTGACTCTAACCTTGCACGGATGGACGGTATTGAGGTACGTCACGTTTTTGCCGTTCGACTCTTTGATTTACTAATGTTTCTGCGCCTAGGTCAGGGCAAATTCTGGTGGTAATGGCGGAGATGGGGGTAATGGCGGTAATGGCGGAAATGGTGGAGGTACTGGTGGTTGGAAGAGTGGCGGTAGCGGAGGGGGCGGGGGGGGCAGTGGTGGAAATGGCGGGAATGGCGGAGACCGTGGCGATGGCGATCGTGGCAACAGCGGGAGTGGTGGGAACGGTGGAAATGGTGGTGATGGCGGTAACGGCGGAAGTGGTGATGGTGGCTGGAACAGTGGTGGTAACGGTGGGGGCGGCGGGGGTAGTGGCGGCAATGGTGGGAATGGTGGAAATAGTGGTGATGGCGGTGGTGGCAACAGCGGCAATGGCGGCAACGGTGGAGATGGCGGCAACGGTGGCGATGGTGGTAATGGCGCAGGAAGTGGCGAAGGCGGTAGTTGGAAGAGTAGCGGCGGCGGTGGTGGAGACGGTGGAGACGGCGGCAATGGTGGAAATGGAGGAGGTAGCGTTCATGGCGGCGTCAAGAATGGTGGAGGTGGCGGTGGTAACGGCGGTAACGGAGGTAATGGCGGCAATGGTGGTAACGGCGGCGGCAAATCGAACCATCCACCTCCTCATCACCGTCCCCATCACCAATCCAAGAATCAGTGCCCTCGACGCTCGCAAGCGGTACCCTTCCTTCGCAACCCCAAATCGCAGTGCAAGTGGGCTTCGAACGTCATTGGGTTCTTCTTCGACTGCCCCAAATTCGACACCATCCCTCTTTATGCCCTCGTCAACTACCAGACTTGGGACTTTTTCTACACGACCAATGCTTGGGAGCGTGATCAAGTTATGCATCGCTGGGGTTACAAGAGTCGGGGCACAGCGGGATATGTTTTCCAGAACAACTGGTGTGGAGGTGTTCCTCTCTTCCGCCTTTATTCGTGGCGCTCGAAGCAGCATTTTTACACCACGTCCTGGGCAGAAAAGGCGAAGGCTATGAGGGGAGGGTATAAAGATGAGGGTATTGCGGGATATATCTTCCGCTACTGATTTATGCAATAACTGGTATGTCATCTTTCTATTTTGTTTGTGGCCTTGAGCTGATATTTTCCCCTCAGCACAATATACCCTTGATTATTTATTATCAATACATTTCTTTTCTCCACCCACGTCTTTACGATTTTCCTCTCACCAATCTTGTGTCATTCTTACATCATCTCGTATTATCTCTGGCATCGATTATGAGAATAACCCCCGCAGCCGTTTTTGAGATTCAAATCTTTCTTTAAGACAAGGTATTCTTGTTGCTTGCTCTTCAATATTCATTATCCAACATGCCCGTTCATCTTTGCAAACTAAAATCTGCTTCCCTTTTCCTCCTTCATACCTTTCCTAAATTGACAACCTTTACGAATTGAAATAATAACGTAGGAATAGTTTTAAAACAGTTGGAAATAACTGACTCGGTCTATGTTCAGCGGTCGTTAGCCACGCCTCTGACCGGTGTGTGCGCATGATGGTCTGCCGCGGTTTGGTCGAACGCGTCGATTCTAGTGGCGAACAATGGTCACGATCCCAAAATCTGAGAATAAACCTTCCGCTCTGGACAGTCACCAGGATTCTGCGCCACGGCTCAATATGCAAAGTAAATATCAGACCTATGTCCCCAGTGCCCCGTCGCGAGTGCAGTCATTCCTAGTCGATATACGTAGCAACAACTCAATTTTCTCTTCTTGAACTTTGTTCTGGTTTTGATGTGCACACTAGCGCACCTAAATTACAAGTTATATAGTACCAGTAACCTCTTTATAACGAGGACGTAACTTTTCCGACCACCTGTCATACACTGTTCTTTTCCACTTCTTCGCCCTCAAGTCGTTTCCAATTTAGCCGCTGGCCGAGGAAGAGAGCTACCCATGTAAGGGCGAGTAGCACTGGAACTTCCACCAGGGGTCCGATGGTTGCGGCCAGTGCTTGATCAGAACCTACGCCATAGACGGCAATAGCTACCGCAATAGCCAATTCCTATCACATATATTCCGTTGAGCTATCCCGAGTCGCGCAGTGGACGAAGTAAGACTCACAAAATTATTGCTCCCTGCGGTGAAGGACTGCACCACTGCCATCTCATAACCGAACCTACTGGACCGCCCAGTCTCCTTTCGCGTGAGATAGTAGATCAGGGCAAAGGCCGCCGACCACATGATAATGAAGTAGAGGATCATTGGAACGAATACTCGGAAGACAGAACGTATGTTGTGGAGGATATGGTGCCCTTGGTAGGCAAACATGACGAGGATGGTATATAGCAGGCCTAACAGCGCGATGGGCGAAAACAGAGGAATGAATTTTGTTTCCAGAAAGGTTTTGCTGGTCAAGTACCAGACGCTATATCGGGTGATGACCCCAGCTGCTAGCGGGATGCCCAGATACTAAAAGGAGAAGACGGTGAGACAAGAAGAACCAATGGGAAGTGTACTCACAATGAGAACGGATATAGCCACTGCTCCATAGGAAACATGGACGCTGGATTGAGTACTGCCTCCGATCGTATTGATAAATAGCAGAGCGTAAGGAGAGTAAAGGATGATCTGTAAGACCGAGTTGATGATAACGAGAATGGCGCAATATTCGGAGTCGCCTTTCGCCAACTGATTCCAGATCATGACCATGGCAATACACCGCGCAAGCCCAACCAAGATCACGCCTGTTCTGTATGTTGGTAGATCTGGTAGTGTCGCCCATGCTAAGCCTAGCATAAGAAGCGGTCCAAGTATCCAATTGAGGATGAGGGATATCCCAAGGTGGATCCAAATCCGAGAAGATGTAAATAACTTGGGAAGTTGTTCGTACTGAACTTTCGTGAGGATGGGCCACATCATGACGATGAGCCCAATGGCAATAGCTATCATATTGAGCACATGAGATGACCGTTATGTTGATAGATGTTTCCACTCACGAACAGAGACACTGTCGAAACGAACAGTGTCGAACGCGTTCTGGACATTGGGTACAAACTCGCCGATGATGACACCGATTATCATGACCAAAATAATAAGAGGAGACAGCAGTTTATCAAGCATTCCTAGCTTGTTGAATATCTCTGAGAAATCAAGTTGACTCGTGGCGCGGCGTAGAGATGCAGGACACTCTACCCTTGGGTGCAACGGCCCGGTGTGCCTTGGTGGGACCATTGCCCTGTATTCCTTCACGCGGAGGAAGTTCGGGTACGATGCTTTCTGATGCTTTCTCTGTGAAAGACATCTGTAGAAGCGGGAGATACGAAAGGTAAGGGAAAGGAAGAGGTGCTGAAAGATGTTGCTCTTTTTGATTTTGATCGGTTTGATTTTGAATATCGTCAAATTCGATTTCACGTGACTTGGGACAGACGATAAGCCGTCCCCACTGGCATGAAATCTGGATATCTACATAATGAGCCTATACCATCCACACAACGCATCACGATATTATCACCACCTTAAAGACAAGAATTTATAGGCCAGTTACTCTTCTGATTGGACGGCGCAGATCAAGTGCAGATAATCAGTCGTCGTTCGAGCCTGAGGCTAGGAGACCCAGATATTCACAATCCTCCTCCAGTCGATTCGCCTCCACCACTACAACACTACCGTCCGATGATGCGGTGCATTCGGTTCCTTTATGTTCCTTCAATTGGCGGAGGTCGAGGAAACCGGCAACTTTCAAAAAGATATCATGCCAATTTACCTCCTCGAATTTCTCCATCGTCGGCGTGTACTGTGTCATTGGTTTGTTGGACTGCGCCGCGCTGGGCGCCCCCATCGAGCTTTCACTGTCGATCAGATGTTCGCCGTAGAACTGCGCTGAGAAGCCATATCTTTCAATGAAGGCACCTGACTCCCAGGCTCTGAGTGCGTGCTCAACCTATATTTATCATGAGCCGCAGTACTATGAGCGTACGAGACCTGGCGCACTGCTTGTATGGCCAGTACCAGCGCCCCAAACGGCGGTTTATCGTCCCATATTCTCGGATATTCATCGATCGCATGGTAGTGCGCGAGCGCGAGCGTGCGAAGCACGAATTGTGACCTAAATGGAACCTGGGATGTGGTTTCTTCGGCATTGATATAGTATATTGACAATATGACATACCTCTTGACACGCACTTCCGCCCTCTTCCTCACAGTCCCAATAGAAAGACCCTGACTTGCCGTCCTCCTCTTCCCACTCAAGCATTTCCGCCACAGTCTGCTTGATTTTGTCTTTGTCCGTAGAGCGATCGCGGTCCAAATCAACAAAGTATTCCTTGACGGTGTCCGTGGCAGTCGTGCTGAAGGCTTGACGCCATTTTTTCAGATGATGAGTGGCCTAGAACGATCGCAAGTGTGAGGAGGTGCGCATCGGATGGTAAGGAAGGAGAGGTACAAGTATACTCCACACATCCTCGTCTTCTACTTTGTGCTCTCCCTCGCCGTATCCAGCGTCGACGATGGCCTGAACTTCATCTGTGCTGAGAGTTTTCCAGGGATCTCCCACTCGATTACCGACCTTTTTGAAGACCAACGTGGCGAAGCGAGCTGAAAACTCCGGATCTGTCAACGGTGGGAGGTGTGTTGGGCTGCCGGCGTTCGCATCCTTCTTTGCAGCGGCAAGTTGTTCCATCGATATTTTAAAACTATCATAGAACGCGTCTACATGCTGTGTAGACATAAGCTGGAGTCCAGAAAATCTGAGTCGGCGTAGCAGCTTGTAAAATGACGCGTTAAGCACCAAGTGACCGACCATGTCCCAAAGAGGTCTTACATTGAGGTTTTCGAAAGCAACACCGGAAGGGAAGGCACATTCTTTGGCCTCGGACCCGTCTTCAAGAACACTTTTTGTGAAGGCCAAAAGGCGACAATGCTGAGAGTTGATTTGGCGGAACGTTTTTTCAACACGGTCCCATGTGCTAGAATTCGCTTCAAGTTTCAAAAACCATCGAGGGGGCATGAATCGTACGTCGTTAAGGAATTGGCTTCCTCAATCATTTTCTTCCTGAGTTCATTCCTCTCTGTCAGCTCCGACGCCCGCGTGTTCTCCAGAATCTCTGCGAGCGACTTCATCCGAGTCGGTATCTCTTCCGCCTGTTGGAATAAGGCATGACTTTCCTGAAATGCAGGTGTCAGGGAAGCCACGCCGCCGATTTATGGTATATAACGAAAGGCTTACTTGGCATGACTGAATAAGGTCGGTGGCAGTTTTTACGACGTCGGCAGCTCCAGGAATTTCGGCGAGCCCGGAATCTCCAAGACATTCTTCATGTAGAGGAACGCGCTCAAGGAATGATTGTAGAGCCTTGAGGAGCTTCTTCGCTGACTCGACTGCATCTTCACGAGTAGGTGGTTTTCTGAACACGCCAACATTGTCTGGCCCTAGCGGCCATTCTCTGTCGGAAATTCGGGAGCGCTAGATATGACGTCGTAAATGCGCACGTCACCATTGTCACATCTAGAGACGACAACTCACCCGACTTTGATCATCGTCCAAATACGAGGCGGCGCTCCAAGGCAACCATGGAAAGCACATCGTTGGAAAGCAAAGGCGAGTGAGGGCCAAGAGTTTGCTGGTGCGCCATTGCTGTCTATCCCTTTGATCGAGGTCTCACAACTCACAGTCCGCCGAGACAATCCAGAACAGCCGCATTATGCGTGCCTTGTTTAACCTGCTGCGCGTAGAAAGTGAAAAAGGTTATTAATACTAAGTATACAAGCGCAAGCGCCAACAGAGCGTAATCCGTAAGTAAATGAACAAGTTAAGACATTCAAGTTTTCGTCACTCATTGGTATCATCGGTGAGCGTACATAACCATCTAATGGCCAACCCCTTTCTCGAACACCGTGATGCTCTCCACCTCTTCGAAGTTGTACAAGGGTTTGAGCTCGGTCTTGCGGAACAGGATGTAGCGGTTGACCCAGTAGGGCAGGAAGGTTTTTAGCTGGTAGCCCATGTGCCGTGATGTGGGCACAGCGAAGACGTAATCAAGCTCTTCGAGAGTGCGTTGTTTGGTTTCTGTGGAATGGAGGATGTGTTAGCGCTGTGATGGTGCTGTGATAGGTATAGGACGTACCAGGCATGAGGAAGAAGATCATGACGAATGCAACAACATTCAGGCCTGCGTAGAATCCGAATGCTGGAGAAGAATGGTCATGAGCGACGGCATAAGAGATAGACAGCAAAGGCACTAACCTCCCGTGCTTGTGAATGCGGATAGGATGCGGGGGAAAGTCAGCGAGAGGACGGAGGCCCAGAATAGACACGTCGAGACGGCCCAGGACCTATAGACTACAATCAGTCTTCCATAGATGAGATCAAGGCTCGAAACTACTCACATCCCCATCTCTCTGTGCGTGAGGGGGAAGACTTCCGCAGAGTAAGTGAAGGGCACAGGTCCTTCTCCAGGAGAGTAGAATGCTGCAGGAAAGGAATGTAAGCATGCCTACGTTGCAAATAATGTATCACAGTTGGACCCACCAGCGAAGAGGAAGACAAACAACGCGATACAGGGGACACGAGCACCATTGTCGGCAGGGATGAGGAACGAGAAGCCAGCAGCAAGCAGGGTCCATGCCATGTTCGGGAAGGTGAACAGCAACAAGTTGCGGCGACCAAATGTATCAATAGTCTACAGCATCAATCATCAGCCACCGTTTCTCGAAGAGGATGCACAAGCAAGCTTACCCAGACTGCGGGGAATGCGAACAGCCAGTTGACCATGCCGAAGCCCCAGGACGCGAGGAGAGCCTGCTTTGGGCTGTATCCGGCGCTGACGAAGATGGTCGAAGAGTAGAACGCGATGATATTGATACCGCACATTTGTTGCGCGATCATGACGACGAAGCTGGCAAGAGTCGCACGGCGAACACGGGGGATGGTGAAGAGCTCGACGAAACGCGAAACGTAGTTGGAGCCCTTGAGCACTGCGAACTCCTCAACAAGCTGCCGGTGCACATAGTAAAGATCGCGCGCAGCCTGCAACTCGGTGTTCCGTAGGCGCTTGAAAGACTTGTATGCGGCGTGGTAGCGGCCCTTCTTCATGAGCCAGCGGGGAGATTCTGGGGAGGGATATCGATGATTACTGGCATGTCAGGGATAGTGGAATGCTGACTGACCTGGGCAGAAGAAGATTCCGAGTGTGAGGGGGACAGCGGGAAGGAAGGCAGAGCCAAGCTGCAGACGCCAGGCGATGGGACCGACTTGGAAGAGTATAAGGTTGGCGCTGAAGCCCAACATGATTCCAAAAGCCGTCTGAGCGAATACACGGGTTAAATGATGGTGTTACGGATGGAAATAGACATAATACTTGCCCACAGCTGCCAGGACATAACAAGACCTCCTCGAATGCTAGCTGGCGTGTTTTCTGCTGCGAAGACAGGGGACGTTGTGGCTTTGGGACCCATACCCAATCCAAGGAGTAAACGGCACACCTGTGCGACAACGTTGATAAGCTAGAGCATTATTGAAATAAGATAAAATATACGCACAAGAAGTTGAGGCCAAGTTTGGGCCAAACCTTGACCGATGACCGCGAATATGCAGAAGATACCACAGAAGAACAACGTTCCTCGACGACCCAAGAAGTGGTTCAACGGGTCTGTAAGCCAGCAACCTAAGAGGCAGGATGCGATGTACGGGCTGCGTAATTTATCAGGAAAAGTTATGTCTGGGTCAAGGAGGAACCTCACCCAGAGTTAATCAAGCCGACGATCCACTCATGAGTGGCCGCGTTCGGTGTTCCCGCTTCAGTTGAAATGCCAAACTCCTGGGGGAACGACAAGTTCGCGCCGTTGGAGCCGGTCTGATCCCATCCCCTTAGTGAAAATGTTCAGTTACGGAGAACGAAGGTAAGTAGATGGGAAATGACGCACTGTACGGCGGCAGCCAGACTGCAAATGATGACTGTCATGTACAGATCACGCGGCTGAGACCATTTGTCTGTAACATGGACGTCAGACGAATGAACACGAGGAAACGGATTGATAGCACGTACGCGTCGTCTCCCTGCGAATTGTTTCCCTATCGGCCTCGTCCAACTCAGGCATCGTCTCGAAATCCCTAGGGTTCTGTGCGAGCAGGGCACCCTTCTTCAGGATCGGGAGGATATCCTCCATACCCTGCTCTCGTGCGAAGGCTTCTACTTGCCCAAGTAAAGTCTCCTTCGGAATGCCATACAGAGGGTTCTGAATCCTGCACGATGGCGTCAGCTTTTTTCAATCCTGTACGAGTGTACTACTGACTTTGCTTGGACATTGTTGGCAAGATCGGTCTTCCGTTGCTGCTCCTCGTCGTAATGCTCTACGGAGACTTTCTCGGTCGACATTCTGGCGGAGTCAGAGGAAGAGATAGAGCACAAAGAACCCCCGCCCAAGACGGGGCACCTTTTAAGGGAACCGCGGGGAGTTTTTGATCTATCAAAAAATGGTCGGATCGGATGCAAAGCCAGGCTGTGGGGCAGGGTGGGGAAATACCAAATCCCATTTGTTAACCGCGGGAGCTCAGATCGTCTCCTGAGATCCAGGGAGATTGTCCTGGGAACTTCATTGATCGAGATGGATCGTCCTGGAGATGAAGGAAAGGAGGAGCTGCCTGTTCTGCGCGTTCTGCAGCGCCATTCAGAACGAAGAACATGTCTTTTGAGTGCCCAAGGAATTGACCGTCGCCGATTCGGTGGAGAAGAACCAAACATTGGTTTGCCAAATACCCTAATTTAGACAACTCCTTCTCGGCAATCACCACACGCGCAAAAAATGGAATTTTGAGGATTCAGCCGCCGCCCAAGGAGCGACATAGACGTAGAGTGTGAAATTCGCCGCTTCCTGTCGCGATGAGGACGAGTCTGGATCCCTTCAGAGGGAAGGTGAGCTCAGGTCTAGATACGCATAACCCATCGTGGGGTTGGAGAGGGTTGGAGTCGTGAAACTTCCATATCAGAAAATTACATCACTGACGCTGAATGACAAATTTCGAAGATGCGTGTGCATGTGGTATGTTTGATTGCAGCTCGTTGCTGCTGAGACTTGGGCTGACTTCGTAGGCTTTGTTTCCGGCGGTATGAAGACCGGTATCTGTATCTCCATGCGTCGTTGCTGCCCATCACCCCTGCAGCAAGTTGAGATACAGCACAAATGAATGCATATGAAGCGCACGATAGGGTACCGGTGGGGTGCAAGAGTTGTGGCTGAGAGACATGTGTGCCTTGAAGATAAATGACACGGGTTGCCATCGCGCTTCATTTTGCCGCCGCGCAATTTGCAAACAAGCAGAGAAAAAAAGAGGCACAGAAACAAATAGAGTTGGACGTCATTCTCCGCCTTAGTGCCTCGTGACGACACTGACGATCGACAAGTCGATCAGTAAGACTAATGAGGATGACGATATCCTTTTTTTTTGGAAACGGTGGAGGCATGACAAGTCATCGTGGGGACTGTTTTTCCCGATAGTGGGGAAGGGAGTGAAGGAGAAGTGAGGGGAAGGGAGCGGGACGCGGGGGAGGCGGGGGGAGGGGGTTACGCGGTTCGACATGCCGGAGATAGGGGCGGTTAATAGTTACCGATACCATGCGACGTGGAGGTGGGTGGAGGCGGGGGCGGGGTGAACTGTTACCAAAATCAAATCAGAATGATCTACATCCGAACCTGGGAAATACACTCAGCCGCGTTTTTCAAGCAAACTCGAGGGATCATACCGTTAAAGCTGCCGCTATAAGTTTGAACCAGCTAATGACTTTGGTCAACGAAGGCCTTCTACTTGCTATGCCTCTCCTTTTCGTTCGTCGGGACCGCTGTCGACTCACTACGCGCTGTAGCGCCTGCCCACGAGGGAACGACGCGAGATCAAAATAGCTGTCGCGTATTCGATGAGCCTATGGAGCGATGATGAAGTTATGCGAGGTGAGTGAGCCGAGACCGCAGTTGGTGGAGGAAGTGAGGTTAAGGACTTAGGACTTAGCAGATCGGCTTGGACGGCGGAGAACGCGCGGACGTAGGGGCGTGTGGTCAGGGCAAACTCCGTGAAGACGATCCACTCTCAGCTACTCTCAGTCTGGCTTGTTAGCGAATATGTATGGATATAGTGCTACCACCTGTAAGACCTCGGCGCAGATCAGCCTCAAGGCATGCAGGAAGTTGGACTGAGGATTGTCCCACCTTGGCTGTCCTTGAGACAAGAGCTTGCCAGACGTTGATCATGAAACGGAGTTCGCGCTCGTCCGGAAGACAATTAGACCATGACCTCTGACATCAAATTTGGGCCCTTGGCCATGATCCCGTGCAGGTGGGCACGCACGTTATCGGTCTTCACGATGCACGCAGGGCAAAGTAGTGTCTCCTCGTCGAATTCTTGTCGTGTTTGACGTGTTTGTCTAGTGTAATGTGGGTGGGTTCGATGACGCTCTGCGATATATGAACAGAAGGGAAACATACTCTTGAATTATGGTTTATATGCGCTCAGAAGCGTCAAGTGGTTGCCATCGAGAAGAACTGTGCACAGTTGATTTGCAGTGACTGCTTCTCGCTTTTGGGTTCTTGGTAAGATCCTGACAGTAGGCACTAAACAGCCGATTTATATATCAGTATAGGATTCTCCGGCCACACACGGGGAATGTTATGACGTACGAGACATGGGAGAAGCGATCATTCTATGTCACTACTAATTATCGCGAAGATCTTTGGAAACAGAAAAAGCTCCGTCAATTCCGGGTGTTGGAGAAATAGGAAATGGCATACCTGATGCTCGAGCACAAATTCGCGTTGTGAGATTGCCGTCGTCTTCAAGCGCAGCAATCTTGAGAGCTGCTCTAGAGCACGCATTGGCGTCTCTAAAGCCAGCATTGGCCCAGCCAAACTGCACGATTCCTGGGTAAGCAAGATGTAAAGATCGTGAGATGACTCTCTTGGAGTCCACTCAAACGCACCTCAACATAAGTTTCACCGAGGTCAACAGATACCCGCTGCTACTGCCGCAGCGGGGTCTAGTAATACAGTGGGATGCGCAGGAAGGGCGTCTGCGAGTCCGGGTCTTGGTTGACAAGGTCATCCGCCTCGAGCTTGATCTCCCGACACATCCTCAGTCTCCTCCTCGCCCGTCAGGAAGAGGAGGATGTCACCAGGCTCTTCTCTACGGTGTATCACGGCGGATGGCGGCCTCGACTTAATCGGGTTCGCGCTTAGTTGCGTAGTGAACCTCGGTGGGGTGTATGCGTCCAGGGACCTTGAAGACCAGCGCTGCGGCTTTCGACGTGAGCTCAAAGTACTTCCGAGACTTGAGCGTGTCAAGTGTCGCGGATATGATGATAATTTCGAGTTGACTTCGTCTCTTTGCAAGGGTTTTCAGAAACGCTATAAGAATTTCAGTGGCCAGGCGCGTTCATGCGCTTCGTAGAGGTTGATCATAGATTATCGAGAAAGAACCGGATTGTTCGTTGCTTCAGCGGAGCTTTGACGCCGATGGCAATACCAACAACCTCATAATAAACAAACAGTTCTGCTTATAGCGAGAAGAGTGTGCCGTATACACGTAGAGCAGTGAACAGCACAATGGGAGACCAAGAACTGTGAAGGACATGCAATCGCGGGGTATAAAAGGGGACGTCGTGGTCATACATGTACAAATAATCCAAATCCAAATTTGGTTATCCCGCCCTTTCTCACTGCGACCGACATGCTTGACCTCCATTAGCCCGTTGCATAGGCTGCGCCCCCTTCTTCAGCTGTTTTCGTGCGAAAAGGACCATGAGCAAGTGAGCCTTTTTTATCCCTAAATTGAAGCCTTAGCAACTCGAATCTCGTCGAAGTTGCTCTGTCCTGATAGTTGATTTAGATCCTAACAGGATCCCCTCGCTATGTTAGCAGCGCCGATGGGATAGCAATGCACATGTCTTACCACAGCGCCCGTCGCCCATGCCTCAAGGTTGCCGAGGAGAATCCATTCGTTCCGAATACCCTAACTGTCTATCCACAGCCTTTGTCGACAAGTGACATGGTTCAAACTTCAATCCAATCCTAGATTGCTATCATGTTGCTTTGAATCGTATAACCTAGTGGAAACAAAGCTTTTCCGTTCATTCTTCTCCTCCTCCTGGGACGACACATCTGCAGACTTAACACGCTGCATTAATGACCTCAGGGTTGGCCTAAAAACCCGTATAAAAGGAACCCTTTGACGTGTCAGCTCTTGGAAGATCATGTTTGGCACCCTCGTGTTTTTCGCGCTGCATGTAGCTGCTCCCTTGCTCCCCTTGTCCTGGCATCACCCCAGACGCCTAGTAATTCCTTGACATCCGCGCCCTCCAGCCACGCCGGCTCGGGCATCACGTTTCCAAGTCCTCCGAATGGCGCAGACTCTCCCAGGCCAGAATTCAAGCGAGAAACGGGGCTCCTGACCGGATTACTTGCGCGCCAGACCTGCGGAGCTGAATATGGTCGTTGTTCCAAGGGCGTCTGTGGTACTCTCGATGGGTCGTGTTGTGACGGGGGTGGTATGTGCTTTCCCAGTGATCCATGCCTATCACCTCGTTAACGGGACCTGGTCATGATTGGGCAGCATAAATGTTGTTTCCGTCAGAACTGGTGTTATCGCGGCGGATGTTGTCCGCGAACCCAAATTGGGTGTGATGGATCTTGTTGTTCCAGTGGGCTCGGCTGTTGTGGTGCGTCCCCCCCCCTCTAAGGCTTTCATGTTTAGGATGATTAGCTGACGTGAGCTTGCAGAAACGACAACCCTTTATGCGTCGGACAAGCGGATTAAGTATACAGGCGGTTGGGCGAATGCCATTTCATCGTGCCAAGCATGGTACGGTGAAACCACCAAAGCAACTACAGCATCGGCCACATCAATTTCTTTCTCCTTCAATGGTTGGTGGAGAATTGGTCAACGCTATTCTAGCTGAATGCTAATCTTTTTCGACAGGCACGGGCATGTGGCTGAACGCTAAACAGAGCACCTACACCGTTATTTTCTCAGGCTACAACTATCCGATGACGTCACGCAACGTCACTGGTGACTGTGATATCGGCTGGTCAAGGACTCAGTTACCCTATAACGAGTACCGCATCGACGTATTCCCTCACACCGAGTCACGCCCGTTTGAGTTGATCAGCTTTAGGTATGCCGCATCCTTCTATCTAATTACATGCATGTATTTGACAGTTCGTTGATGTCGCAGTGTGCAACAAATGGATAAATTTGCAGTCAAGGCCACGACAACATCTACAAAGACCTCCTTCTCAACGACAGGGACTCCAACCCAATCTTCGAGTGCTGCTAGCTGGATGAAATCGGCTGGTACTCTTGATCGGCTCCTCGGCCCATTAGCTGGCATGCTCTTTGGTCTCGTGCTATGACTTGGGCTCTGTTTTTTCACGATCACTTACAACAAATATGTACCTTACGACTCTCCGTACTCGAAGCTCACTGGCAGTGCTGAAAAATCCTTTTTTGCCATTCTTCATCTTGTGCAGTGACGACACTTCTTCTTTCTTAAGGACGGACAGTCAAAATCTGGGTTTGGGCACTCGCCCGCTCGGCCCCACTCAAGAGGACTTGCCTTGGTGCTGAGTTGACCGTAAAATATGCTGAACACCGGGCTTATCCTCAAACCTATCATCCTCATCATCTATCCGTCAGCTCTCACACCTTAAATTCCCAAGGGCAAGCCAAACGAACCCGAAGAGCCGAATGAGCACCGCGGCAACCGAGAACTTTGATGCCTCCAGACAAAACCTTACACCACGAACCGGCCAGGTTTCTGAACTTTTACGATGTTGGCTTGAGACCTTACCCATTGATACCAAGATGGTGTAGTATGATTTGATTTGCATCTCTGTGATGAACAAATAGAATCACTACGACTCGGACTTGTTTCGGGCTGATGGAAAGAAATTCTCCAACGGTGTCGGCATCGTACCTTCCAAGATGGCAATCTTGTAATAGCACACATTCCCTTATATTATTAGTTTCCGGTAGCTTACCTTATAACAGATGATAGTCAATCTTAACATTCCTTCCTACGAGGAGCAGAATTTTTAAACCGTCATTCACTCCATCTCGCGTGAGCAATAGCACTGCAATCAAAGTCGATTGCGGCCAGGAAGAGTGGAGAAGTTGAAGGAAATCCTATGGGTTCATTGAATGCCAGC
Organism: Lyophyllum atratum; assembly: GCA_014905825.1. Taxonomy (NCBI): domain Eukaryota; kingdom Fungi; phylum Basidiomycota; class Agaricomycetes; order Agaricales; family Lyophyllaceae; genus Lyophyllum; species Lyophyllum atratum. Next base: position 313,302 of record JACGCN010000018.1, read on the forward strand.
GGCCCCTACTTAGTGCCACAGCGGCAATACCTCGGACGACTTGTCCCAATGTGGATGTTTGGAAAACGGGTGTTTGGAGGTGACCGAAATCGGCGAAATCCATTCTAGTCAACTTCGTCCTGGAAAACATCAAGAAAACCTGCTGAGTTTGGCTGACAATGGCTCCTGCTATCCTTCTGTTCATCCTCACACCGTTCACCTCCAAGTTAACTGAAGTTACCAGGTGCAGGCGCACACTGTGCTGAATTTGGAAAGCCGCTCTAGCCCCACGAGAGCGAATACATTTGGTGCTTCCTCTTCGCCTGCTTGTCGCCTGCCCTGCAAACCGGACATAGCACCAACCCCACCGTTTCGTAATAAGTAGACCAAGGTGCGCCGTGCTGCCCGTGAAACCCGCGCTTCTTCGAAGAGTTCAAATTTTTTAAGGTGGTGGTCCTCGTTTCCCGCCCACGCTTACCTCCGCTCTGCGACAATGACCGAGAAAGGGGCCGAAAAGGACGTTGCAGATTACCGCGACGAGGAGCAGCAGCAACGGAAGATCGATCTTGCTAACAATGTCCAAGCAAAGTCGGTCAGCCTCACTCCATTTTAAGTACACGAAAGCTTATGTGTCATGGTGTAGGATCCAGAACCCTCTGCATGGTATTCCGAAAGGGACGTTACTTGCCCAAGTAGAGGCGTTCGCGCGAGAGCAAGGTATGGAAGAAATCACGGCCATTCTCAAGAAAGGAGCTCTGCTCGCGCAGAACCCTCGAGACTTCGAGGATATGCCAGAGCTGGACGAGACCGATAGAGAAGTCATCCGCAGGGAAGTTACCCGTGCGTAGCTTGATCATCATCCTTTGGAGCATATCGCTGATTATATCTTGAAATAGACAAATGGTCGCAACCGCGTGCCCTATACATGACAGTCATCATCTGTAGTCTAGCTGCTGCTGTGCAGTGCGTGATCATTAGCCCTCTTCTATCCCTGGTCCCCAGCAATTGACCTTTTATTCTGATGATTCAGGGGATGGGATCAGACAGGCTCCAATGGCGCGAACTTGTCGTTTCCCTTGGAGTTCGGCATCTCAGATGCACCAGGTACCCCAAATGCGGCCACGCATGAGTGGATCATTGGTCTGATTAACTCTGGGTGAGGAGTCTCTTGTCCTTGACTATCACAGTTTCTAACATAATCCGTAGCCCCTACATCGCATCGTGCCTCTTGGGTTGCTGGCTCACGGACCCGTTGAATCACTTCCTCGGCCGTCGCGGAACCTTATTCTTCTGCGGTATCTTCTGTATCTTCGCGGTCATCGGACAGGGTCTGGCACAAACATGGCCTCAACTTCTTGTGCGTCTATATTCTCTTCATCCCCCGCCCGCGCTGACCAACATCTGTTATAAAGGTGTGCCGCTTACTCCTTGGCTTGGGTATGGGCCCCAAGGCCACTACTTCCCCTGTCTTTGCTGCCGAAAATACGCCAGCGAGCATCCGAGGCGGTCTTGTCATGTCATGGCAGCTCTGGGCGAGTGTTCGGGTCTATTTGATTAGGTTCGATCTCTAACATGTTTGCTTGTTCAGACCGCTTTCGGTATATTGTTGGGCTTCAGTGCCAACCTTGCACTTTTTCAAGTCGGTGACATCGCGTGGCGTCTGCAACTCGGCTCCGCCTTCCTGCCCGCTGTTCCTCTTACAATCGGAATATATTTCTGTCCTGGTCAGTTGCTAATGTCCTCAACCGGCACATGTACTCATTTTGCATGTAACGTTGCAGAATCGCCTAGATGGCTCATGAAGAAAGGCCGGTACCAAGCCGCGTATAAGTCTTTCAAACGCCTGCGGAATAGTGAGCTGCAGGCTGCGCGCGATATGTACTACGTGCATCGGCAGCTCGCCGAAGAGTTCGCAGTGCTCAAGGGCTCGAACTACGTCTCGCGTTTCGTCGAGCTCTTCACCATCCCACGTATTCGCCGCGCCACCCTTGCAAGCTTCGTTGTCATGATCGCACAGCAAATGTGTGGTATCAACATCATTGCGTTTTACTCGTCGACTATCTTCTTTAATGCTGGATATACCACGAAACAGGCGCTCCTTGCCTCTTGGGGCTTCGGCTTGGTCAACTGGGTGTTTGCATTCCCTGCAGTCTGGGTAGGCTCTTACTCGCTCCTCTTGGAAAACTCGCTGATGGATGACATTCCAGACTATAGATACGTTCGGGCGTCGTAACTTGTTGCTGTTCACATTCCCGAACATGGCGTGGACATTGCTTGCTGCTGGTTTCTCGTTCTTCATCCCGGACGGAAACAGCGCCCGGGTCCCTTGCATTGCCTTGTTTATCTTTCTCTTCGCTGGTGGGTCAGACATGACGGATGATCACCTTGCGTGCTGACGTTCTTCCTGCGCAGCATTCTACTCTCCTGGAGAAGGTCCTGTGCCCTTCACATACTCTGCCGAGGTATTCCCCCTAACCCATCGCGAGATGGGAATGTGAGTTCAATTCCGGACTGTGAACCCTGGTTTGAAAGTCTAACCAAGGATTTGCTAGGTCTTGGGCCGTCGCGACGAATTTGTTCTGGGCATCTGTCCTCTCCCTGACATTCCCCCGCATCCTATCTGCCTTCACAGCCACGGGAGGTTAGCTCGTCACATACGTGCACTGATCCAGCCTCTCATTGACTGTTCCTCTATAGCTTTCGGATTCTACGCAGCCTTGAATGTCGTCGCATTCGTCATGATCTTCTTCTTAATGCCCGGTATGTGCAAAAGTGTATCCCGCCTCCCCGAGCGAGGATACTCAATCTGCACTTTGCTCCGCAGAAACCAAGCAACGTACCCTCGAAGAGCTGGACTACGTCTTTGCCGTGCCGACGTCCCGGCACGTGGGATACCAGCTCAAGACCTACCTGCCCTATTGGATTAAGCGCTACGTGTTCTTCCGCAAGACCGAGCTCGAGCCGCTGTATAATTTCGATGAGGTGGAGAGCATCTCTGTCTTCGAGAAGGGGGCGGGCCATTAGGCGGTTATGTTATGCACGCTTGGTTGACCATGATACCTGATGAGTGATGACGACTTGATTTTCTCTGGCTTGCTCATTTGACTCGTGACGCTATACTTATTGGCGTCTCATGCTTGTATATTTATCAGCGACTGTGTATTTGTTCATACTCTGGGGATGACTCGTACGTCGAGACGGGATAATGCTGGGGCGAGCCCGATCATCCGATTGAATTCGATGGTACCAGCAAGCTCGCTGGTCACATCAACCAATTCTCATGGAGTACGTGCTGGTCCTGGAGCGCTGCCACGTACCGTGAAGCAGATGGAATCCTGGTCAGGATCTCATTTGGACGCGACTATCCAAAATACCTCTTTAAAAACGTGACGCTGGAGTGTTCAGAGCCCAGAGATTCGAGAAGAAGCTGTGACCGAAAAAAACATCGCACCACCGCAGTTAGTGTGGCGACTGGAAGCCGCAGAGGACTTCGTCGAAGATCAAAAGCGTGTACATCGTCGATATCATGCATGCAGCTGCAGGCTCTTACTGATGATACTTAAACGTTGAGCTTGCGTTGAACATGGACGGAGAGCGTGGTCGGGCGCCCACTGCACCGAGAGGTATGAGCTTTTGCGTGCAGTTCTCTGGCGCAAAAGGGCGCAAACTTTGGCCATATTCCGCAGCGCGAGGTCCGGATAAAGCTACAGGAGAGGCGCACGATTTTGTGCATACATCAGAGTCCAGACTTTGTTCAGACTTAAAAAGGGACCTTGCCTGAATTGCGGTTGAATGCCGGACAAAACGTGGCGTTGTTTATATCTAAAGCCAAGGCGCAACAGAGATCGAGATTATGTTGTCGATCTGACTCACATCCACGATCCTGTATAGATCATAAAATTTGCCTTCGCCCGTCTCTGCATTGACGACCAGACGATGGCAGCACAGACCGCGGACGAGAGATATGAGCTCATCACGCGGAGGTTGCAGGAAGTGCTTGGGGGTGACTCTATCAAGGCGATCCTCGCAGAGGGACGGGCGCCGAAATGCTACTGGGGCGCGTATCCATCTCTTCGAGTTACATCTGAGTCTTACTGTGCTTGCGGAATATAGGAACGGCACCTACTGGAAGGCGTGAGTGCTCTGTGTAGGTTTCTGCCGATCATGTATTGAAGCATGTTGAATAGCACATATCGGGTACTTCGTTGCTCTGACGAAGATCGCTGATTTCTTGCGCGCGGGCGTCGAGGTGAGTTTCACATCCTTGTTTTAGATCTCTCAGATTCACCCCGCTACATATGCTAAAAGTCATTATTCATAGGTCAAAATTCTGCTGGCAGGCAAGTCCACATCGGAATCTTGTCCCACTGTTACATCTCGGGGATCTAACAGCCTATATCAGACGTACACGCCTTCCTCGACAACCTCAAAGCTCCTATCGAACTTGTTGCGCACCGCACGAAATACTACCAGTACATCCTGCTCGCCGTCTTCACCTCCCTCGGAATACCAACCTCCAAGCTGCACTTCATCGAAGGCTCTTCGTACCAGCTCAGCAAGGAGTACAACATGGACAACTACAAACTCTGTGCGACCGTATCTGAGCACGACGCGAAGAAGGCCGGCGCGGAGGTCGTAAAACAGGTCGAGAGCCCCCTCCTCAGCGGGCTCCTCTACCCCGGCCTCCAGGCGCTCGACGAGCAGTACCTTGACGTTGATTTCCAGTTCGGTGGCGTCGACCAAGTGAGTCCCCCTGCCCTTCCCATCATCCACCCTCGTAACGACCCCCAACTTGGCAGCGCAAAATCTTCACCTTCGCAGAGCTCTACCTCCCGCGCCTCGGCTACCGCAAACGCGCACATCTGATGAACGCGATGGTCCCCGGCCTCGCGGGCGGCAAGATGTCGTCCTCGGACCCGAACTCCAAGATCGACTTCCTCGACGCGCCCGAAGTCGTGCGTAAGAAGATCAAGCTCGCGTTTTGCGAGCCGGGGAACACCGAGGAGAACGGCGTACTCGCCTTCATTGAGGCCGTCTTGATCCCTATCAGCGAGCTCCGCCTCGCGCACCTCGCGGGAGATGAGGTTTTGGAGCAGGGCACGGGTGACCAGAAGCCGTTCGTTGCGCCGGGTGCGCCGGAGGGGACGGTGTTTAGTGTGGAGAGGGATGAGAAGTATGGGGGGTCGACGCATTATGCGTCGTTTGCGCAGTTGAAGCAGGATTTCAAGGAGATGAAGCTGTACCCGAAGGATCTGAAGACTGCGGTGGCGGCTGCGATAAATAACTTGCTGGACCCGATAAGGAAATCGTTCGAGGAGAACGAGGAGTGGCAGAAGATTGAGAGGTCGGCGTACCCAGACCCTAACGCGAAGCCAGAAAAGAAAAAGAAAAAGGTTTGTCGGGCATTCGCTAGTACCTTTGGTGTCGTTGCTGAGTTTACATGTTTTAGGAGAAGGTGTACCACCCGCCCCCGCCTGGCAAGGGGAAGAACGCGAAGCCCATCTTGGGTAGCGCCGACGCAATCGGGGATGTCGTCGCTTCTGAAGATGCCGCTGCGCCGGAATTGGCCCAGGCCGCAGAGGAGCTGGTAAAGAACCAGCCCGGATCGACATCGTAGCAGCTAAGAGGGATGGACGGAATGAATGTAGAAGCGCGTGTATATATGCAATGCTGGCTGATTATGGAGTACAAGTGCAAGGATCTTACATTATGTGAGGTCGTGAGTTCTACTGGAGTGAGCTGGGCGATGTGATGCATGCATGAGACTGAGCGAGTCAGTAACGGAAGATAACGTTGAGGGTGATTATCTCCAAAGTTGAGTAGGTAACGCAGACAACGGGTGGGCAGGGGCAGGGGTTTCTATCGGTTCTCCCGTGCACGGCTATTCTTCGTCTCGACTCTGACATACTCGCTGTCATCAGTCTGCGCCTGTTCGTCCTTGCGGGCAGATAGGAAGGCCTCGCCCAAGATCTGCAGCGCGACTGCACGCAGTTGTGCCTTCTCGCGGGTGACGTTGGGGTCTTCTAATATCCTGTCGCATGTCTCGCGCAGGACAGACTCGATTTCGAGCTTCGTTCCCTGTCTGGGTGTGAGCAAAGGCCTGAGGGAAATACGACGGGGAGATCACACCTTGAACAACGCCTGCAGCCCTTTCTCCGCAGCCTGCTCCTCGAGCTTCTTCTTCTCTTCCGGACTCAGGTTTCCTGCCTTTTCGGCCGCTTGGATCTGGTCAAACACGGCTTTCAGCTCGATCGCTGATCGCAAGGTCGACACACTAGGAGGGGGGTCAATGGGGAATGAAGTAGGGTGAGAAGAGGGCGCACGTTTCACTGAAGACGTGGTATTTGCCCTGGACGTTATGGAGCCACCCGCCAACACCAAATAGAGTTTGGTTCGTTGCGAGGAAGTGTTTCGCTTTGGCAGAGTATACAAAGCCCACAGCATGTAATAGTTCGACGCCATAGGATTCGCGTTTGAGCTCCCTGAGAGAACAAAGCCGATCAGAATGTAGTTGGCACACTGCAGGGAGACTACGCACTCAGCCTCAAGCTCGCATATCGTTCGCCAACTGTTGGTAACATCTGGATCGTTGGGCCCAGTCGCCGATTCGGTAAAGATGCCTAGTTTACGCTCTAGATTTTCAACCAGCTTCTGGACTCGTTCCTTGCGCACTTCCGCTTTCTGTCCGGGCTGTCAGTATCCATTAATCCATAAGCAAAAAGATGAGTATGCACCTCTGCAGCCTTTTTGCGCTCGCGCTCATCCTTCTGTGCTTTTTCCTCCTCACTAAGGATTTCCCTCCCCTTCGCATCCCGCAGTCGCTTCGAGTCATCTCCACCTTCTGCTTCTTCTGCCTCCTGTAACGCGGCCTTCATGTCCCGCGCGAGGCTGATGTTGCCGATGATTCCTGTGAATCGTTCCCCGCCGAAGATTGCCCCAAAGACCTCCTCAGGATCAACGAAGCCGCCTTCGGGTGCACTTTCCTTCGAGCCGAACTCGTTGTATTTTTTCCGCAGTGTATCATCAGACAGTGTTTGGTATGCGATGGCAATCTCCTTGAAACGTTCCTCGGCGTTTGGGTCGTCGGGGTTCTTGTCCGGATGATGTTTGATCGCAAGGCGGCCTGGAAAGTAGACCGTCAGTGGGAAAGAGAGGGAAGAGGAAAAAAAGAGCGCACGATAGGCCTTCTTGACGTCGTCTGTGGTGGCATCGATCGCTACACCCAGAATGTCGTAGTACCCGGTCTCGAGCGGACGCTCCTGCGTCCCAATCTTCCTGCCTCGGCGGGGTGTTGCACCACCCTGGCTGGACGAGGGCTGGTGCCCTCCGTTCGTCGAGGAAGAGTTCACTGTACGGCCACTGGAGGAAGCGACCTGGCCGGGATAGAACGCATGTGAGATGATAGTTTGGCACGAGAAACACCGGATTTGGAGAAGTGTGCCGGGACGGGGAAAGGGTACGGGGACTAGGAATTCGAGCTGTGTGGCGCAAGCTGGATTTGAGCAGCTGGTGGGTATGTGTGGCGCTGACGGCCGCGAGGGCAGGATCGGGTATGACGAGCTCATCGTTGTCAATGGTAGACGTGAACCAAAAACGTACGAGTCGCGGGTGCTGTGCTCAAGTGCTGGGTCACGTGGATTGACAACTACAATGATGTGACGAATTGGAACTCGTCACGAACTTGCCACCATTCCTGCTGTTCGTGGTGTGCAAGGCTGTCCTTTTTGCTTGACTATCAACTTCGCTGGGGCCGACGTTGTAGAACTCAAAAGTTTTCCTCGCCTCGAACATTCTACCGATTTATTGCTCGCAACTTCGGGCCTTGCGGAGTCCGGACATTCTGCTTCGAGTTCTGAACGGAGCCGATAACCACATCCGCGTCTCTAAGCTCCTGGGTTATATTCAAATAAGTTGTTCCTGGGACTTGACATGAGATTCAAGGCGCGGATCTGGGCTTTAGACCGCCGAAGGCTTGATATCTCGACCCAACACGATCCCCGGAACATTCGCGTTGCCCTGAATCCCAAAAATCCAAATGCTTCACCTCCGCCGGACGGCACACTTCGAAGACCTGAGTGTTGACTCGCTTTCGAACCAGTCTAGTCGTCCTTAACAGGGAAGCCCATTGTTTGTTAGCCAGAGGTGACGGCAGGCGAAGAAACACCGAAATCATCGCGACTTCCTGCAATATCACTGCACGAGATCTGTCAATGAGCGCAGCGGCCCGGGCAAGACCACATCCTACAACCCTCGTCTCTCCGGCGGTCCGCTCATTTGTGACGATGTCGACTTTTCTACGCTTCTGGAGAGCATAAATAGGCCAACGCAGACAATTCCGTTCAATCGATCCTCCGTCATCTTTTCATGTTGCTTTTAAAATCCTTCGCCTCAGGTCTCGGGTTATACATCGTTTTAGTTGCTGGCCACGGCATCGTGACCACCCCTACTCCTCGCGCGGTATGTTCCAGGTCCGACCGAATTGGTCGGACGGCGCCACATATATGATATACGCTTATGCCTTCCAGATTGGCAACGCAAATCTCGCTGCCTGTGGTACCGGCGCCAACAAAGTCTTGAAATCTGGTATGCAAGTGGCGGCGGTGATACCCAGGGTGGGGCTGACAGTCCGTTATGAAATTCAGATTTATATGGTCCCGTACGTCGTCGAGAACATCTGGTAGGGTCGCTGTGGTGAACGGAGTGACCCCCGGAACACAGATCGAGAACGCCGCCGCCAAGGTTGATGCCGGCTATAACGCCACCTCTTGCCACCTCTTCTTCTGCAGAGGTTTACAGGTACGCTGCTACGTAATGTATTGAGGCGGGGTACTCGACGGTTTCGCGCAAAGTTTGAAGACAACAAGAGCAATACGCGCGTCTACAAGCCTGGCACAGTCGTTCCTTTCCACGTTGATATCGAGGCTCATCACACTGGATATGCTGTGTGTACCTTGTTTAAAATGGAGCATCAACTGAGGCATTCTGACTCTGAAGCTCATATAGAACGTCTCTGTTGTGAGCCCACGCCGCATTTCCAGGATCCGATCCTTCCCCGCTCATTCATTCCATTCTTCAAGGTAAACCTCGCGACTCAGAAGCCGATTGGAGCCCCTCTGCTCCTTTGGCCTGTGTATACCAACAATTCGCTCGGCCCTGCCGATTGGGTCAAGAACGAAAGTACGTCGCATGTCGTCCCTTCGGCCTTTTTCCTCGTCTTTTCGGACATTCTTCCCCATCCTCTTAACCCTTTCGACGGTGATTGATCTCGATTCACAGCTGACTTCAGCGTCACTATTCCGGACCTTGGAACCCAGTGCTCCAAGGCCGGTGCATGCGCAATTCAGTGGTTCTGGTATGCTTACAACGTTCAGACGTATCAGAGCTGCGTCGACTTTACGACGGCGTGATAGTGGACGACCCGGTTGCATAAAGACGCAAACCGGGAGCGGCTCATGGGCCGACGGATATAAGTTAGTAACATGAGATCGGAATTCACGGATTTACAGTAATTATGTCGTGGCAAATCTTTGAATATTGGATAAAGGGACGACGCGTCGTGAAATGACCGCTGAAACGGCTTGATGTTTTTGGGGTGATCCAACAATGATTCAGAAACGTTCGAGGGATTTTTGGAGTCGTTTGCGTCCTGTACACGTCTCTCGGTGCAGTCTTAGTCCAATAGCGCCTTTTCAAAGAGAGTCATGAATGGTCATCCCGAGATCTGATAATTATCTTGGCTTCTGCTGGCCCGATCAAGGGGCCCGATTACAGTACAAACGGAGGTCGTTGGCAAGCACAACCAAATAGACAGGGAAAAGCTTCTCCAAATATTGCACTGGCAACCGCGGCAGTAGATCGAAAAAAACTCAAGGTTGTCACCATAAGTCCTTTCACTGTCCAAACTTACCAGATCACCTCAACCCTCAAGCCCCGTGTCGGCGGTAGTAGTTATGACTTACCAAACCTTTTGCTTATCGAGTATCTGCGATCATCCTACCAGCTCACGACATCTTGTCACTTGCAAACGCGGATAACTCGTCTCTATTCAGGAACTGCAGTTCTCGCATCGATCGCGACGAATTTTGGTAAAGTACGCCACTCTCATGCGAAGGTCTCGGTTCCGTCGGCGTTGCTACCTCAAGGGTTGCAACGTGGCAGCCACGAGATTACGATGATATTCATCCAGGAAGTCTCCGCTCCCGTTCCCACCAACCAGATAAACACAGCGACACGTGGAAATCTATGCAGCCAGGGTCGCAGTATCGAGATGCACTTGGACACACAACTTGAATTTTCAGTGATCGACGATTTTCAAGCAATTTATCGCGGATTTGCACCGAATTCTCGCGATTCGTCGGCCGCATCAGCTCGTCGGTGCTCTTGCCTGCATACCAGGAGAGGTCGGGATTAAATTCTAGGCCGCGTGATACGAATGGTCGTGGCAACTTCTTCCTCGCCCTTGTGAAGTGAGGGAAGCGCTACCGCTTTTTTCTTACGTTGTCACTGAATATTTAGGGCAGCCGTCGCCGCCTGAAACACGGTGCAGGAACTACCAGTGCTTGATGATTCATCCACGCGAGCGATCGCCATAGGAAGTCTAACTAGTACTACAGGCACCTAAAAGCTAATTGTACTAGATCGCCGAGAACTGATGATATTCCCGACCATTTTCCGCGAGCGCTAGAGCAGTGCAACGAGTCACTGGGATGTACATACCGTTCATGCGTCATTCTGGACGATTCGAAACGCGTAAAGGATGGATATGAACGTTGTGCCCAGAATAACTTGCTGCTTACCAAAGCGGAACACAGATGAGTGATCAACGAGCTGAGGTAGGCTTTCAGCCACCGACCTCCAGGGACAAGCGTCTAAAACAAGTGAGTGCAGGGCTATACTATTCCGGTACATCTTGACTTTCCCGACCCTAGGAGTGGCTTGTCGATCGAATCATGCTCTACTTATTTTCGCTATATGCATTCGGTGGCAATGGTATGGCGAGTACGCATCAATTGCAACTTGAGATAGTTCCCTTTTCTCTTGCCGCGAGCCGTTATTGGATCGAGTTCCCGTCGATCGTCTCCCTGATGCGGCTTCACACAATATTCCCAAATGTTCGCCATGGCTTGAAACATCATAGATTAGCCGGTCCGAACATGGTTGAAACAAAGCTCCCAAGCTACATTAAAAGGCGCACCCTTCACCAGGGTTTGAGGACAAAGAACTCCCTCATTTCGCTTCAATGGCTATTCTTCCTCAGCTAGAGACCCTTACGAGTGACCCTCGCTTCTTTGGTACGTCTTGACGCTTCGACTTGTTTGCATCCATATCTGATGACGTTGCAGCCCAGATACCGCCTAGCAGTTTGCGCACGCGGGCAAAACTAGGATGTTTCAGTGGCGATGCATCTGAGTATGTCATGAAGGCAGCATCGTCCGTTTTAGGCGCAGACTTTGAGTTCAATCCACCAACGGTTATTGACGACTCAGAGCCCACCGGTCTAGCCATCTATGACACGCTAACTAAAGTAAGACTTGTTTGACGTTCTAGCTGAAGTCATTTATTGACAAGTCACGGGTAGATACTCCCAGCTCGGTCACCACAATCGATGTTCTTCTGGAGAACGTTTGGCCGATGCTTCGCCTCTATGCTCGACACTGCAGAATTTCCCATTTCCTCGCAAATATCCTTTCTCACCTTTGTCTATGCCCGGATACTTGGAATGATGGGTCCTCTGGAGTCTACCGGCCCTGGAACGCTCATGACGTTCGACGGTAGTCCAGTGGAGTTAAGCTGGGTAATTCCCAGTAATGGCAGCTCGGGCCAAGGCAACGCTGGCCGACAGCTGAGGTTTGCCATTGAGCCTATGTGAGTTCCTTGCCGCATTCCCAATTCAAACCTCAGCAGCTGATCTGTTCTCAGCGATCCGCGGTCAGGACGCTTGCTTCGCGGGAGCGACGTTCTCAGATATCTTACATCTCCGAAAGGTGGCCTAGGTCTCGTGAGGTGTGAACAGAACAGTCTAGACTGGTCTATGATCACGCAAAGTTTTTTGTACCCTGATGAAGACCGGATCGATTCCGGGAAACGGTTTTTCCTGGGTGAGTCTATATCTCTTCAGCCCTGAGATACCGGCGGCCTGATAGACTTTATTTAGGCTTTGACTTCTCGCGTTCAGGTGATATAGTCCTGAAGACATACTATCTCCCTAGCATTCGGCCGACATCCACGGATTTCGTGCCTCATCCGAAATCCCCGCGTGTGAAGCTTTGGGATGTCGACTACAGACCTTTGCGCGGTCTGCTGACCTGCCTTGATCCCACGTTGATGACATCGCTCGACATGTTGATATCATACGTCGAGGATGTGGATATGCCTGCCAAGCCCAGAATTCAAATCCTCTCCATGGATTGTGTCCGCAATGAAGCAAACAGGCTGAAAGTGCGTTCACTCACACCCGCCCATTGCATGTCTGTTGATGGCTTCGATGCAGCTGTATTGCCGTCCGACTGAGGGCAGTTCCTGGTCTGATGCCCGATGCGCTTTCACATTGGGTGGAAGGCTTGACTCGCCGAAAATGGAGCGCGCGCTAGGTCGCCTGGAGGTGCTGTGGAACCTCCTCTTCCCCTTCGCCGATTCACGCAGCAATCGCGATCTCGATTTCGCCTTCCAACTTGGCCAATCCCGTAGTCATCACAAGAAAGACTGTCATCGCGGCAGCTCTGATCACCCTACTGGTGGTTTACTGTATTATTATTCGCTCGTTCCTGGTAGTGACATGGTCCTACCCAAGGTGTACCTTCCAGTCGCGTCAGTTCCCCATTTATCTCTTATTGCTTCCACGAGCTCACCTGATCGTGATATACAGTCGCTATTGCCCGAATGATCTCGTCATCGCCCAAGCACTGGAGGAGTTCCATGCGATTGATGGGCGGGGGACAGGAGAGCAGGGTTGGGTCTCTCAAGAGGTCTCTGCCGCTTAGTGAGTTTATCTACAGCCGCTCGTACAGGACACAGCTGACCTGATTTACTTGTCCTAGCAACCACCGCGAATTGAGCGAGAGAAGCGGTATCCACACTTACGTTACATTCGCCCTCAAGAAGAATTATGAGTGGGAGTTGACCAGTTACTTCTCCCCCGAGGTTTGGGAGTCTTTCTGATTGCGTTTTCACTCCTTTTTGTATCCATAGCCCTATTCCACCCCTTCACCTACTAACATAATACCTACTAACATAATATCTACTAACATAATACCTACTAACATAATATCTACTACCATAATCGCCGGACAGCTTTTGACTACTAATTCATTATTCGCTTGCGTATTACTTGTAGATAGACACTACTATACTTGTATTCATAACAGAAATATCATATCGCCTACCTATTATTCTACGCAACGTTACATTAGTCTTCAACACACGCCGAGATCAGGCTCTCGAAAGATCCACAACAAGTTTCCTGGCTTCTGTATCCGTCATTTCGCACCTACCAACAAGCTCTGCGATGGCCGAACGAGCGATGGTCTTGACAGTTCGATGGTCGATGGGATCTCGACACAAGCGGCTCTCGTAGGTGACCGTGACGATATCCTTGAACCATTCAATTGGCTCTACCTTCCACGGTTGTTCGAGGGTCTGTGCCTTCAGCAGGTTCCACATCTTCTGCTTCGACTCCTCATACTCCTCGTCCAATCTGTGCGCGCCCGACTTGAGGAGCTTTCCTCGAGTTGCGGTAATACACGCGACGCCCTGCGGGTACATGCCATATTTCTGGAAAGCGCCCTTGCTGCGAACCCACCAATCGTCCATGTCCGTCTCATGCTCGAGACCGGTAATGGCGAGGACGATTGGGACCTTGCTGCGGCAAATTATCTCGTGAAAGAGGCGCCAGTTCTTGTGTGCAGCCTCTTTGATCCTGGGGCCGCGCATGCAGAATACCAACAAATTAACGCCTGTGTCGAGGGATTTCAGGAGACGGAAGAGTTGGACGATAGCTTTCTGTTTTGGCATGGTGCCCTGCTCGCCCTCGTCCTATGGACTGCATCACGTACCGCATGCACATGGGCAAAGAACGAGTGATGCATGCTAGGAGGGCCGTAGATCAGGAATATCCTTCTGGGTCTCATTAGTGCAACATTAGTGCCAGTATTACCGACTTCCTAGTACCATGTATGTTCTCGGACAGCAGGCTCGTTTATCGAGAGTCAACACTTGACCTATTAGTGAAAAATCCTACGTCTCATAGCGTATTCCTTTGCAGTTTCTTCGGGTCTGGTTGAATTGTTCTCTCTTAAGCAACTTCAAGTTGTATCTGGCAGTGCTACTCATCCGGACTGATTCGGAGGAAGAGAAGGGAAGGGGAGTGACTGTGACGTAACCTCACGTTGCGGCGCGTTCGTGACATAACTTTTATATTGATCGGACTCAGAGAGGAGACTATCACACTTGGTGAGCATAGCTATAAGCTCTGCGTCGGAGGGCACCTCGGCCTACTCCGTCTCGGTGATGAGAGTGTGATTCGCAACTCATACACTTAGCTTGCTTTTTGTTTTCGTCGCGTCGCATCCTCCTAGTTCAGCGACACATCATCGGATTTAAATTTGTTTTCGCAGTCTATCTCGTCCCGCAGTCTACCGTCGTTCTCGCATCTCGCATTTCGCGTCTCTCGCTGTTCTAGTCCTCTAGCACACGGTCTTGCACCTATTCCTGCCCATATCGTCATGGGCCCCAGCAACAAGCCGACAATGCCTTTGCCCGCCGCATCAGCCGTATCCGCTGGCGCTACAGCCGCATCCACCACATCAAACTTAGCTGCTACTGATACAGCACCTTTTACCGCCATGTTGGCGCCACTGACGACGCTATTGCAATCGAAGGATGTGCAATCCATCGAGGCATTTTTAAATACTATCTCGAGAACTCCTGAAGGCGCGTTGCTTGGGTTATTATGGAACTCTGCCATGGACGAAGGGCTTCGGATGGGATCGGTGAAGTTAGAGGAGAGGTTTGAGGATGGTCAGAAGATTGGGTACCATGAGGGGTACAATGCCGGCTTCGATGAAGGGAGCAGGAGTGGCATCGAGCAAGGAAAAGCAGAGGGTCTTGAAGAAGGAAGGCAGAGCGGTGTTGAGGAAGGACAGGTGGAGGGAAGAAGGACTGGGATGTACGAGGGGCGCCAGCTGTCCAAGGAGTCCGCACAACATAACGATGCTGATGCTGTGGTGCAGGTGTCCCTCCCTACAGTGCCGATAGCACCGTCGAACATAATGTGCGATTCTGGGACCCAAACGAGTGGAGATTCACAAACGTTTGGAAAATTGATTTCTTACCGACAGGCGAGACGCACCCGGGGATCCTTGCTGTATGGCTTCCCGCTCGACGAAAAGGGTTCAATGCAATGTGGCGAAAAACTCCTTCCTATAGATCCTGAATTGACTGGCCAAGAACGCAGGAGGGCGATGCTCCGCCAATTTCCTCTCATTTCTGAACACGTTCGCACTATATGCGATCCCGTATGGCCCATGGACAGGACCGAAGTCGGACTTGGTTGGACCGGTCGCCAACAGCATACACTTCTTGTCCTTGTAGCTTGTACTCGCCGTAATGACGAGCTTATTCCCCAGGGCGAGGTGTTGCAGCAGTTGAAGGACATCATGATGAATGAAGGGTATGAGAAAGAGCCAGGGTGGTTTGTTGTGTTGAGATAGAGCAGGTAAGTGCGATTGTTCCTTGGAACATCTTCGTTTATCTGACGGACTATCGATGTGGTAGATTCCATATTCTCTTCGCGGACAATGTATCCATTATATCTGTACTCGTACCCCTGGTCATTCTCAATTGCAATACCCTATTTGCCTCAACTCCAAATCGTACGCACTGAATCGTGCTTCAATGAGGTGAGCGGTGCCACATGAGGTAACTAATAAAGTATTATGAAAGTATCTCGAGCGCACCAGTCACTGTGTCTGAGACGCCAAGGGAGATCGCGGGGCTCAGGTCTTGGAGGCACGAGTCCCTACGGCTTGTGAGCGAATACTTGGATGTATTTCTACCCCCCTGAGGCCCCTCGGTAAGCACGTTGCCCGATCGTTGAAGCGTGCGCTCACTCCTCTCGTAGTTTTGCTCTGCCGCGTGTCCATTGTCCCGACGACGTCCATTTACGACGCTTCGTTCTGCGGCCTCCTCTTCATCCTTCTAGAAGATTATCCCTACGTCCATAAGCACGCCTTCTCGCTCGCTCTCTCTCAAACCGGCTTGACCTTTATCTCGCTTTGGATCGGGAACCTCCTCGGTGTGGCTGTCTACATTGGCTACTTCGAACCCGCCTACAGGATCGCGCAAAAGCGTCTATTCATGACCGTGGAATGGCGAAGCGAGACCTGTCATCGTCTGCTAATACGACATCAGTCCCCAAGGCGTCCAGGCTTTCTTCAACACTGTTACGAGATTGCTTGCATCAGTACACGGCGCAAACGTCGTCAGTGGAAAGGTACCTTGGCGTGTTCATCATGCAACGACACTACCGAGAACACATATACCAATCAAAACCATCAAAACCGAAATGCCCCAGGCCTCTGGCGTTCTCTGTCGTAAATGTGAGTCGGTATTGGTATTCACCCGCGATCAACGGCACAAACGACAACCATCCGCTCGGAAGACCATATGTATTGGTACGAGTTCCAGGAGTCGGAACAGGCGGCGCGAAAGCTGATCCTTGACCATTGCGTGTGAGCACCATGGATTATGGACAAGAAGATGTGGCTCTCGGAGATAGCGTCGAAAATGGCCAGCTACTACGAAATGGAGTCATCATCGGAGAAGTATGCATCAGATGCGCGAGGAACAGGAGCGAGGCAGCACGAGAAAATCGTGGTTGAATACGACACGGAATCGTCTTCGGAGAGGTATCGCGAGTCCGAGAGGCGTGGATTTGAGCCAAGATGGGATGGAGGATATGGCGGCGGATTCGGCTTCTCCTCGATCTCCGGCTTCATCTACGATTGCATCACGTACCCCATGCACATGGGCAAGGAACGAGTGATGCATGCTAGGAGGGCCGTAGATCAGGAATATCCTGCTGGGTTTCATTAGTGCAGCATTAGCGCCAGAATTACCGACTTCCTAGTTCCATGTATGTTCTCGGACAGCAGGCTCGTTTATCTAGAGTCAATACTTAACCTATTAGTGAGATTTCTTACGATTCCTTTGTTCCTTCGGGGCTGACTGAAGTGTTCTCTTAGGCAACTTGTATCGGGCAGTACTACTCATCCGGACTGATTCGGAGGAAGAGAAGAAGAGGGGGGTGACTGTGACGTAACCTCACGTTGCGGCGTGTTCGTGACATGATTTCTATATTGAGACTCAGAGAGGAGACTATCACACTTGGTGAGCATAGCTATAGGCTCTGCGTCGGAGGGCACCTCGGCCTACTCCCTCTTGGTGATGAGAGTGTGATTCGCAACGCACACACTTAGCTTGCTTCTTGTTTTCGTCGCGTCGCATCCTCCAAGTCCAGTCGATCCGTCGTCGGATTTGTTTTCGCATTCGAACATCGTCCAGCAGTCCACCCTCGTTCTCGCATCTCGCGTCTCGCATTTCTCGCAGTTTTATCTCTAGTATACAATCTTGGCACGGATTTCTGCCCATATCGTCATGGGTCCCAGCAACAAGGCGGCAGTGCCTTTGCCCGCCACACCAGCCGTATTCGCTGGCGCTACAGCCGCATCCACCACATCAAACTTTGCCGCTACTGATATAGCACCTTTTACCACCACGTTGGCATCACTGACGACGCTATTGCAATCGAAGGATGTGCAATCCATCGAGGCATTTTTAAATACTATCTCGAGAACTCCTGAAGGCGCGTTGCTTGGGTTATTATGGAACTCTGCCATGGACGAAGGGCTTCGGATGGGATCGGTGAAGTTAGAGGAGAGGTTTGAGGATGGTCAGAAGATTGGGTACCATGAAGGGTACAATGACGGCTTCGATGAAGGGAGCAGGAGTGGCATCGCGAGCAAGGAAAAGCAGAGGGTCTTGAAAAAGGAAGGCAGAGCGGCGTCGAGGAAGGACAGGTGGAGGGAAGAAGGACTGGGATGTACGAGGGGCGCCAGCTGGCCAAGGAGTCCGCACAACATAGCGATGCTGATGCTGTGGTGCCGGTGTCCCTCCCTACAGTGCCGGTAGCACCGTCGAACATCATGTGCGATTCTGGGACCCAAACGAGCCGAGATTCACGAACGGTTGGAAAATTGATTTCTTACCGACAGGCGAGACGCACCCGGGGATCCTTGCTGTATGGCTTCCCGCTCGACGAAAAGGGTTCAATGCAATGTGGCGAAAAACTCCTTCCGATAGATCCTGAATTGACTGGCGACGCACGCGAGACGGCCGAGGTCCGCCGATTTCCTCTCATTTTTAGATACCTTCGCACTGTATGCGATCCTGTATGGCCCACGGACAGGACCGAAGTCGAAGTTGGTTGGACCGGTCACGAACAGCATACACTCCTTGCTCTTGTAGCTTGTACTCGCCGTAATGACGAGCTTATTCCCCAGGGCGAGGTGTTGCAGAAGTTGAAAGACATCATGGCGAATGAAGGGTATGAAGAAGAGCCAGGCTGGTTTGTTGTGTTGACATAGAGCAGGTAAGTGCGATTGTTCTTTGGAACATCTTCATTTGTCTGAAGGACTATCGATGTGGCAGATTCCACATTCTCTTCACGGCCAATGTATCTATTATACCTGTACTCGTACCCCTGGTCACCTCTCAATTGCAATACCCTACATCGTCTCACTTCATGTTGTGTCACCACACTGCACACCACTCCATTGCGCATTTGGCGCGAAGTGGTTGACTGTGGTCTGAAGCTTAGCACCGACGTCTACGCAACATGTCAGGACTTACGGACAAAACTTAACTCGCAATAAAATGAAATTCATGCGGATGTCAACGACTTCGTTTGGTAATTATAAAAATTCTAAACCTGAAGAAAGTAGTACATAATGCATAAACAGCCAGTTGATGATGCGAATTTTGTCCTGTGGAACTCCAATATCGATACGTTGACCAAACCTAACAGCAAGAAGCTCTTCAAGCTTAAGGCTCGTCCATCCCGACAAAACCTTCCATGCCGCTCACGATACCACCAACCACCCCATTCGAGGCCTCTTCCGCGACCTTCTCAACCTTAACGTGGTCGTATCCCTCCCCTGAAAGCATCGCCTTAACAGCTGGACCTGACTCCTTCGCTGCAACCGAGGACAGACTCGCAGGCGGCACGTACTGCCTCACTGCAACCGCAATCGCCGAAGCCAGCTCCTTCGGCGGCATCCCAAGCGCCCGCGCCAAAGCATTGATTCTATCCTCGACACTCTCTTCTTTTCCTTTTCCCATTCTGGACCGGCCCTTCCCTTTCGAAAACCCCTCCCCGTTCCCCTGCGTATGGGGTGTCTGCATTTGTGGTGGACGCCGTCCCAACGCGAGATTCCACCAGCCGCCGACTTCGGTTTTGTACTGCAGGGCGCGATAAGAGTAATATGCGGCGAGGAGCGTGGTGAGGATCACGAGGAGGTAGATGAGCCTGTTGAGACGCGTATGGGTGAGTGGTGCGGAGACGGGTTTCATAGGTTTGGAGGTGCGGGGTGGTGGTAGGTTGTTGGCGGTTGCGGTCGATGAGCCCGACGTTGTGCGTTTCCTCATAGATGGAGCCTCGGACATGGTTTCTGATTGATACAAAGGATATTGGATGAGGGTGCTTTCTGGAATGCTGCCAATGTGGGGGCGGTCTTTATAAAGTCAACATCTCGTGACGTCACTAACTTGCACGACAAACGTCATTTCTCGGTTTGTTTGGCTATAGGCTACAAGCTAAATACGCGCCCACCTGTCGTGGATAGCGGCGGTCAAGCATTATAACTTTCAAGTAATAGTGCTTTGGCGAGTAACGGAAAAAGTGCGCAGTGAGTGAGGAATGAGCCAAAAAGCGCTTCAGTTCCCGGCGGAAGGGTGCGGGGCAGGACCACCTGAATTACCGAGTTCATCGAAAAGACGGTGGTAGTGCGGGTTGCTGAACCGCGACTGCGGTGCTTGCTATCCTGCCACAAGGCGTTGTCGGAAAACCAGGGCTCGGGAAGATAAAAAAGAATCATCGACAGCGTAAAAGCTGCAGGGGAAAAAATGAGAATCGGAATGGTAGATCGATAATTCGATCGCGACGCGAAGCTTGTATGCATCCGGGGTGAAACTTTAGTCTATCAGGCATTGGGAGTAAGCGAAACCCACCACACTTAAACAGTGATCAGTCCATGCCAATGGCCGTGTAAGCGCTAGGGTAGACTGTATCAAGGAAATCCTTCACTGAGTAAGACTTTACCGAACAAAAGTTTACGCACCTACATACCAGCCTGAGTTAGGAGATAAGCAAACATGCGATCTGGGCCGTCCGACCCTCGATATCTGGTTATCTTGTGTGAACGGTATTCGCATATCCATGAAGAGGGAAACCCGTAGGATTCGGGTCCGATAAAGTCGGTCTTGTCACCACAAATCAACGCTATTTATAACCTCCACTTTTGAGGTGTGCCTTGCTCATTTGGTACCCAAATTTACAGGTCATCTTTTCGCAATCGAATGGTCGAAGAGATGAATCTCCAGGGAGAACAACGCAACGACAGATGAGTGGCCTGCCTGCACCTTCCCTACGCTGGACCAAGAAGGGAGACAAAAGGTAAAAGGACGAGAAATAAAAAACATAACCTTGTTTAATCAAGATCACCATGTAGCTCGGACACTGGGACTCGAACCCAGCAGTGCTCAGTAGCATGGCGAAGCGCACGACGTGTATTACCACCAGCCTTGGTGTGGTTACAAGTACCCATACACCATGTCCGAGGCGATAAATGTGGCGTAACTTATATGGAAGGCTGATGGTAGAAGGGAGCCTGCTTGCGTGGGCATCGTGTGGGAGCATGGATTCCAAATTCCTACAAACAGGTATTGAAGAAGCCAAAATGGGAACACCATGGGCAATGGGCATGTCGGCCAGCGATACAGTGGTCCGGAATTTCTGTTAGAAGTAGGGGTGAGAAGACCGTAACCAGCGGGGCCGAGGGCCATGTAGCCAGGAAGCTCACCTTCATCCATTGCATCGTTCATCCCCTCCAGTCCGATCACCCTCGTCGAACTCCAAATCGTTGCTTAGCAGCGTAATTTCTCCACTTCAAAATGTCTTCTCGCTGCAGCAGTAGATCCACGGTATAGTATTCCCGTGCCAACTCCTCATTCGAAGCGACGTGATGGACGGCAGAGTGGCAGGGTCTAGAACAGAGGTCAACCCCTCAGCGCATCGTAAGATACCAGGGGACCCTCAAACCTGCATAGCCATGCCACAGAATTCAACATCGCTTCGGTGTGCCACTTCTTCTTCAAAGCCTTCGTATGCGTCGACCGTGGTACAAGATGGTGGTACGTCAACGGCACTTCACGTTCACAAATCTCGCACTCCGTTGTCCGCGTCGACGACCACACCGGCGGAGGTGCACAGGCATCGTCGAGGTAATTCGCGAGGGCATTCCTAAGGAACTTGAGTGATTCATCGTGGTCTGATGCGAAGCCGTATGAGATCAGAGTGTCGGTGAAGGAGGTGGACGTGGAGTCTAGTGGCACTGTGTCGATGTCGGTGGGAACGGCCGCGCGTGTTTCGTATGAAGCGGTGCGGATGGACTCGGGGAGGGTGGGCCAGGATTCAGAAGCTAGATATGACGAGAAATCGTCTAGCTCTGAGGAGTCCTGCGTCTGTCGCTGGGTTTCTGGGTGTAAGAGAATCCTCTTTGCGATCGAGTCTTTGAAGAGTGAATATTGTGACGAGGTGCACTCCATTGCCCGTTTATGGAGAGATAGTGAATGCGTGGTGTCGAATGCTCGTTTGGTTAAGTACTAGCTGATCCTGACGTGCACAGCGTCAACGGTTCGGTTCCGTACGCCGCTCAGGGATGCTGAGGCTGTCCGTGACTCGTTCGCGAGCCGTAGGCCTAGTGCGTGGAATACATGGGTTGCGGGTGAAGATGGCAATTGCAGAGGGCAATCGTCGCCAGATCTAGTTGAGATCAATCCAGGCAGAAGAGGACGTGGCCAGGCTGAGGCTGAGCCTGTCCGCCAAATCAATCTTGTTGTTTGGATCAAGAGTGTTTGCCAACCTCTCACCTGCTCTCACCCACTTTCTTTTGACCACCATGTATTATTATCAGTGATCACCGTCCGTGTCGCAGGAGCCAGCGAGCCAGCGAGCAGTCTCAATACTACGAAATGGGTCGGGTCCTCGGACTTTTTCTGGAATAATGCATGAGCCAACGCGTTGCATGTCAGGCTGCCTCTCTTCTGTCGGAAATCGTATGCAGTTCTCGCTATTTATCACCTATTTTCATGTGTAACTATACACGGAACTTTGTTCGTCTCTCTTTCTGTTCTGAGTTTGAGGGGGGCGGCAGATTCCCGACAGTTCCCAACTTGCGAGCCGATGCATTTTGTAAGTACTGGTGTTACTTCGAAATCCAACCTAAATCCATTGATCCCTACTATTTAATAGAACTCTTATCTCGTCGTCCACGATCAAATTGGAGGCGATGTAGGTGCAGCCGAGACTGCTATCGTCGTCGTCGGCGCAGCAGTAGGCGGTGGCGAAGCGGGCAAACTAGGCTGCGCTTGACAAGCAACGTGGAGCCCATTCGTTAGCAGGCTCAGACCGTTAGGCTGGAGTGGATCGCTAGATCCAGCCGGGACAGTGCCGACATAGGAATTGAAGTTATATAATCCACACGGGCAGCTGTTCTGGATCGCCTTCAGACTGGTGGCGCTGATGACAGTTTGTCCGTTACGGGTCAATGAGAAGCTCTGGGTGCCAACTTTGAAGTTCACTGCGATGGCTGACGCGCCGGCTGGAGCATTGTAGGTGTAGATGGTGCCGGCGGAATTGACGACGACGGTGCCGGCAGATTTGAGGAGGGAGACGACGAAGACCTGGTCCTTCATGGTGTCATAACCGTTTGGACGACCCATAAAGTAGTTGCCGCTGGCGTTGTTCGCTGAGACCATCGTTGTGTCTGTGGAGTCGCAGTTGAGACCTTTGGGTGTGACACGGTACCAGTAGATCAGCTGGTCTTGGGTGATGAAAGAATCGGGGCTGGAAGCGCCGGCTTTGTAGGCTGCGATGAAGGGTTTTGCCATGTCGAGCCAACCATTGTGTGGCCTGCAGACGAGTGAGTTCATTCTGCCTCTCTCTATACAAGACGTGAAGCTTACATGTCGTTGACCCATTTAGATCCACCATCATCGTTGTGCGGCGAGGATAATGGCCCAACGTAGTGCGATTCGCCATAGTCATTCCAGGTGACAATCTCAATGAACCTCGGCTTCAAGGCAAGAAGCTCTCTCCATCGCTGGTACCACAACAGGTCACTAGGGAATACCCAATTCTTGCTGTACGAGACTTCGGGCCCGTAGTGCGTAAAGAACCAGCCAGATGCGGCTAAGTAAACCGAGGTTAGCAACCCGGCGATATACACTTTAGAATTGAGACTGACGTGCGATATAGCCTTTGGTACCGAGGGTCTGAATGTACTGCTTGTCGCCAGCGTCGACGGAAATTGAAGGCCCACCAGGCTGAGGCGCCTTGTTGTTCCCGTTGTTCGGCCAAGCCATCCAGTTCAGCGCTCCGTCAATCGCACCAAAGTTGCCCTGACCAGGGTGGAAGTTCGGCGCGAAGAAGATGTCCATGCCAGCGGACGATCGAACAGTGTTCATGTCCAGCCCGTCTCCAGCAAAGGACGAGACGAAGACTTTGCCGTCGACTAAGAGCTGGGCCGGGAGCCGACCGTATTGTGCGATCTTCGCGCCGACTTGGCTTGCTCCACTGCTGGGCGAGTACCAGTTGAAGTCAAAGGAGATGAAGACTTTCATGCCGTTGTTGGCAGCGGACTGGTATGCCAGGCCGAGCTGTTGGTCAGTGTAGGGGTCGACGCCGATGTTGAGTGCGAAGGCGTCGATGCCGGCTGCTTTGGCACGTCTCATGTCATCGTCGTAGTCTGCGGGGCTGCCCCTGTTGGCGACGATGCCGATCTTTGAAGGATGACGTCAGTGGGAGTGCTTTAGACGAAATGGAAGGGGACCTACCATGAAGTGGGCGAACACAAGCTTTGAGGACGACTGACGTGCCTGAAGCTCTGGTGAATTGGGCGCATCCTGTTGTACGGCTATCCCGAGTGCTAAGGAGGAGGAGGCGAGGAAGAGGAGGAGAGAACCGAGAGGGAGCTGCATGGTGTACGCCGGCTGGTCTGTCGAAGCGTAAGTTCCCGCAGACCTTTATGCATTTCTGGATGTCATTAATTTCCTGTCACAGGAACTAACCTTCCGTCTGTGTGAGAGAAGGACGCCTCGGCCGCATGGAGCCTTTTCCCAGAGTTCCAGCGTTCAAAGATCAACTGGTTACCGGCTCGGGCAGAACTGACCTTCGTGACTCGCCTGCTTGGGGCGATTCCCTCACCTGGACGATCACTCTAGATTATCGAGCATTCTCGCTGAAAGCGTGCAGATACGGTGTTCCAAATTTGATGTTTTAGGACGACGAGTATGATGTGACAGTTCATCAAACGGGCTCTCGAGGGATCTGGTATACAGGATTCAGGCTTCTTCTAGGGCTAAAGATATGTTGATCTGGGCTGTGGGTCACCTGTTTCCTGATTGTGTGTCGGATATCTAACGACAATCACCAACATACGCCGGGTACGTACATGCATGGTCATATTGATCAACACCTGAGGCAAGTATGATATCAGGGGTTTTCCGTTTTCAGTCCAGCTCAGCTTTCGGCACCGGCTCCACAAGTAGAAGCAGACTGCGCCTTGGTTGTCGCGCGATACAACATGGCACCAGAAGACTCGCCACGAGTGCAAAGGTCACATAGGGCGACCTTCTGGATGATGTGAAAGATGTTACCGTGATCAGCTGATCGGTTCACCGTGATGCACTTCAACAGAAGGACTATGTACCGACTTCGATAGGCCCATTTACTCTGCTTCAATTATTTGCTATGCATGGTGGTGCCGTCTTTGGCGACTTCTCGTCTCGTCAACACGCATGCATGTCCTCACCGTCTCATGGTGACGAACATAGTTGAAGAATGCGCTCACCTGAGACGTCATCTCAGTGCTTGTCTCGAGGCCTTTCGCGCGGTCATGATTCCAAAAAGATACCTTCACAGCCTCTAGCCAAAACCCGAAATCAAGTGACTAAGGTGCCTTGCGTTTTTCGTCGCGAGGAGCGGCTTATCCAGCAGAGGGTTTGCGTCGGGCAGATGAATGGCTCCCCAGACGGCAGACGTTGGAACACGAAATTTGTGGGTGCACGTGGTTTCGAGGTGGAAATGGTGGAAATGGTGAAGTCGAATTCTCAGGCACTGCGGTACGAATCACGATGTAGAACCTATTCCGAATACATTGCCTATCGATTGCTGTCTGATCTGTGGATTCAGCAGAGGGACCTCCTTGGTCGTTCTTCGAAGATTACTGTATTGGAGGTGTTTATTCGACCAATAAATCTGAATGTTCCTTGCATCATCTCGATACCTTACGATCTTGGGCTCGAGGTACTATGTTTGCTTCTACCAGCGTATACCGTCTTCTCTCCCAAACGCAGTGCCACATCATTGAGAAATTAGTGGTGTAAGTTAGGTCGTCAGGAGATGTTTTCTGGTGCTCAATAAAACTTGATTCTCCGCGGTCTTTGGCGGATAAAATGTGGGCCTTTCCTGGATATTTCCTATATTGCTTCACCCAGCGAATCTTCAGTCGCGCAACGTTAAACATGCCAGCAACATGCCAGATCCAACAGTGGAGAGTCGAATCGTGGGATATTTGCTGAATTCGAGAAATGAAATGTCCGGAGTTTCTACGGGGGTGGATATCATGCCTGAAATTGAATGTAGTGATCTCCTGAGAATTCTGAAGTGGCCTTGGGCTTTTTATTGAGAGCGTGCTTACATTTGGCGAGAGTCGCTGCCTTCAAATTCCTTGAGTGAGTTTGGCCTTGTTAGGTTCTGACCGGCTATCCGAGTTACACGGATCTGCGATTCTGAACATATTTCCTTGATTTCTATGCTTCATCTCATATGATACTTAGTCCTTCGCTTTGGCAACGGGAATGGTCCAGCAAAGGCGGCGAGTTTCGTACGTGATTCCAGCTCCAGCAGAGCCTGTGCCTCGCCTTCAGCTTCCTCCACATGGAACCTCACGACTGGGATCAATTGGGCCACTTCTTATCCCCCTGGAAAGCACCCCCGAGGTAGAGACCTCGAAGTGGACCAGGCATCCGCGCCACCGGCTAGGCATATCCTCGTTAGCACTCGACACTTCAACGCAACTCGCTGGCCGAGGAGCACCGGAAGGTATCTTGTATTCTGGTGGGCGAGATGGCCTTGTGATATCATGGGACTTGGGGATACCCATGAAGAAGCGAAGACCACGGCGGGCTGATATACTCCGACGCGCGGACGCGAGATGGGAGACTATGACGGGCTGGGCAGATGATGGGATAGACGAGGAGACGGAGGATGGAGACGACAGGGTGCAAAGTGATGGCGATATTCTTGGAGAGGTCACTATCAGTGGTAGGAGGCGGCGGAAGAGCGACACCCTTTCTATTCCGTACGAGAACCAATGGGAGACGGACTTGGCTGCTTTCAAGCCAGGGAAGGTGAGTATTGGCAGTTCAGCAGAAATACACGTGTTCACTCCCTCGCTTTAGCAGAGTGAGTTCCGCCAATGCGCGCAGGTCAACTCGGATTGGGTAAATGACATGGTGTTATGTAACCGCCAACAGACGGGTATGTCAAAGCTGTTCGCTCAAGTCCAACTTTCTAACATGTTACAGTCGTCTCCGCCTCATCGGATGGAACCATCAAATCATGGAGCCCTCACCTTCCCAACTCTCCCGACCCATCGACCATCGGGACCCATAGCGATTATGTACGATGTCTGGCCCAACCGTACGTCATTCAGAAGGCGTGATATACTTCAACTTATCGTAGCTCGTAGTCGCGAACAAAACTGGGTAGCGTCTGGATCCTTTGACCGGACCATTAAGCTCTGGGATCTTTCACGCACGGGGCAACATGATGCCCTTATTTCTCTGAATCCCCCTGATGCGAATGCACCCAAGTCATCTGTCTACGCCCTTGCGGCAGACCCTTTTGGTACCACGATCGTGTCGGGGTCTCCTGAACGCGTTATTCGACTGTGGGACCCCCGGACTGGGAAACGGACAGGTGGGAACAATTCTATCGTCCCGTCTTCGTTCCTGACGTCGATTTTCAGGCAAACTAGTTGGCCATACAGACAACATTCGTGCAATCCTGATCTCGGAAGATTCAAAATACGTATGTCGAACTCCTATTCAGTTTGACACGCGATGTTGATTGAGTTTGCAGCTATTAACCGGGTCTGCTGATGGTATGTTCCTCCGCAGGATGAAGGCTACACTCCTGACAACTGTCTTTGTAGCATCCGTTAAACTCTGGTCTCTAGCCTCCCAACGTTGCCTGCATACCTTCACTCACCATACGGAATCGGTTTGGTCACTGCATTCATCCCATCCATCTTTAGAAGTATTTTATTCCGGAGATCGTTCAGGTCTTGTGTGCAAGGTTGATGTCGAAGATTGCTCGGATATCTCAGAGGGAGAATGTGTACTGTTATGCCAGGACGCAGATCCATGCACGCCATCATCGGATGGCATAAACAAAATCGTGGCCATGGATGACAACCTCCTATGGACCGCGTCCGGCCACTCGAACATCAAGCGATGGGCTGTTCCCCAACGGCGGTCCGTAAGAGCATCTGCTCTCCTGACTGAGTTGGATGGGGATCGCTATACGAGAAGCGAATCACCTGTTCCCTTCAAGCGCAACGATAGTAGCGAATTACCTTCTGCGGCAAGCACCCGACCATCCACGGCACATAGTCCTAAAGCTTCGCTCACAGCATCCATGCAATCTCTGTCCTCGGAGATGTGGCCTGCCCAAATTGACCGAGACGGCGATACTCGATTGTATGGAATACCTTTTGAGAGTCTTGTCCGACTTATATCCCCCAATGAACCTTTTGCGTTCATCGCCGGCCGGGGACGGGACCCCGAAGTCGCCACCCTATACTCTGCCGCGTCCATCAAGTCTGTGCCACGCGCAAATACTGTCCGCGCGCTCACTGCGACCACCTTCAAGCAGCTGCCAACCAGCCCGATACGGAGCACCCGGACCGAAGATACTGCCCAGCCAGTTAGCACAGCCCGTGCTGACTATGAAGAGAGAGAGCTTGCCAGCGATGCTATACCCCTACACTCGGAGCCTGATGATGTCATACATGGTGAGCACGGGCTGGTGCGCTCGATTATACTCAACGATAGGATTCATACTCTGACCGTCGATACTTCGGGCGAGGTGGCCGTTTGGGATATCATACGTGGAATTTGCTTGGGCCGTTTTTGTCGTGGAGATGTTGCAGATTTGAGTAATGCTGGCAGCTGGGCTGGGGGGAGTGGCGGGGACAGAGAGAGGAGTCCGAGGGAGGCTTTGGAATGCGTGAGGGAAAGGATCGAGGGCGAAGCTGTTGTGTCGACGTGGTCGACGGCGGATACGAAGACCGGCGTTCTCACCATACATCTGACGGAGAAGTCTTTCGAAGCTGAGGTTTATGCGGACGAGGTTGGGTATGCGAATGATCGGCGATTCAATGACGAGTCCAAGAGTACGTCGGTGATTTGTGATTCCTCTGACAACCCTTGTGGCTTATGCGATCCTTGACAGTCAATCTCGGTAAATGGGTGCTGCGGAATCTCTTCTTGGGATTCATACGCGAGGAGCAGCTTATCCGGCGAGATCAAAATGAAGGCAACAACGCACCTGAAGGCATCCTTGTTCATAGCCTCGGACGTGCCACTGGGTCAAACCATGATAATGAAGATGGATTAAAGTTGTTGAGTATGGGGTTGACACGCAAAGCGTCCGCTATGTTTTCGAGCAGCGTTGTTGTCAAATCGCCAAAAATGATCCCGGCCTTGCCGCCTGCAGCAGCAGCGCCTACGCGTGCATCCCCCTTATTGACGCCATTGATACCGCTATATGGAAAGGACGCCAGTCTCTCTCCAATTCCCCAATCCCCGTTCGTTGTCAGCAACGATGCCACGCCGATGCCACGGAGGCATCGATCAGCCACGGTCGACGACGGTGAGACTCCTACGATGTCCAGTCCAGCTATTGGAGGTGGCCACAGCGATTATTTCACCGTCCGAACGCGCCAGCCATCACTGCCCGGGCCTGTTCCGCCTACAGCTGATGACTTCTCGGGCTGGAGCGGCCCAGGGAAAACGGAGCCCCAGACCCCTGTTACGCCAGGCGGCCTCATGGGACGCCTGAAAAACTTTGGAAAGACTAAGCGGCCTTCTAGCGATGCGACCAGCTCACCTGTCATAGGCGCAGTTGTACCCGAAGCGTTGGCTGCATCGGAGGTTTGTCCAATCGTTTATATGCTGCTATTCTCGTTCTTTACTGACAGTGAGTCTTAGGATGCCTCTCGTACAATCCAACTAGATATAGTGAAGACACCAGCACAGTTATTACTTTCTGGCCCGATTACCCCACCACCTTCGGTTGAGGCGCCGACGTATACGATCCCTCCCAATACCACCGTCGTTATATCTGAAGAGGCAGCGCCCAGCTTTACGGCGGTGTATCGTGGCACGGCGTCGAGTATGAAACAGGATGTTCCGGTCCTTGAGGAAGTCATGCCGCTGTGGCTTATGGAGTACCTGCTATTGAACAAGCTACCACCTATACCAGCGCATCCGAAAATAAGCTTCGTCCTGTTGCCTTGGCCGACCCCTGATCCCGCAGACCAGCTTCCGGAGCTTCTGAATACGTGAGGTTGTCTTGCTTTGTCGTGTTTCGTGTGTTGCTGACTGTGCGACTACCAGTACCCAATCGAAGCTTACGTCCAGTCGGTACCTACGAGTCCGGAAACTTGTCATTCACGTAGGTCATTTCTCATATTATCTAGCGTGGCAGTCTTCATGATATACTTGCGTAGGTCCAGGAAAAGCTTGACAAAATCTCTCCACGCTCGAAGCCGGGGTCCATTCGCGAAGGGCACGATCCTAATCCACATGCCCGAGCTGAGGATGAATATGAGATTCTGTGTAACGATGTTCTATTACATTTGGATATGAGCCTGGCGGTCGTACGCCAGTATGTGTGGAAGCAGGGCACGGAGCTGATGATGTATTATCGCCGGAAATCTACATTGCCTACGGAGGAGCCTAATGCAATGTGAATTCGGTCCAGAGTTTGTCCCGTGGGTGGGGAGGCTTTTGGTTATTGTAAGATAGATTGTTCAGTCCATATTTATTATCTATTGTTATGTGTGCCAGCATTATGATTTCATTACAGGTCATAGAGAACAATGCGCTTGCTCATGAGCGCTCAGCGCTCATGATGCAGCATCTTCAACAAAGGACACTCAACTCGTTTTGAATTGTGACTCTGAGTCCTGACGTCTGTGGTCATGATGACCCAATTCTTCATGACGCTTCCGCATGGCGGGTGTTGAAATCTTCCCGCTCTTCCCACCGAAACCTATTACAGGAAAATCTTGCGACTTCATTTCGGACATGTGTTTTCTCTGACAAGAGTGCCAAGTCCTGAATCGTTAGTAGCACGTTCGTCGTATTCTAACTCGACAGACATGACGAATTGGATTCAGACATGACGAATTGGATTCATTCATCAATATCGTGAAGGCGAGCTAGTGGCGACTTCACCCAAACTTCACCTCTTTTCCCTGGGTTTTCCCTGGGAAATCTCGTAGCAGATTATAGGATACTCCGGAACATCCAACTCCCTTTTAATATGACTTGGTCAGATCTTTTTTCGCGTGCAA
This sequence comes from Lyophyllum atratum, assembly GCA_014905825.1. Taxonomy (NCBI): domain Eukaryota; kingdom Fungi; phylum Basidiomycota; class Agaricomycetes; order Agaricales; family Lyophyllaceae; genus Lyophyllum; species Lyophyllum atratum. The sequence goes on from JACGCN010000018.1 coordinate 344,261, forward strand.
AAAGGCTGACTTTAGGAGATGTATTAGCATTGTGCGTCACAATATAGGAGGAAAGCTCCACCTTGACAGAGAAACACACCCCAAAGCACTGCCAAGATTCTCGCGGAAGGCGCAAGAAGGCCATGCACCCCATCGTCAACATGAGACTTCGTCGTAGCGAGTCTTGCCTGCTGAATGCATCCTAACCTCCTTTTTTGCCGTACAAAAGGGCTCGCGGACCTCTCATTTTTCAATACACGCACTCTCCAAATCCAAAATGAAGCTTAACCTCATCCTCTTGACTGCCTTTGCTGGTTGTGCTCTCGCCAGCGTCATCGGCGACGTCCACGAAGCCCGTGACCTCGCCAATGACGCTGACCTCTTGGGCCGCGATTCCGGTATGATGGAAGCGGATATCTTCCGACGGGATGAGCTGTCCGACATGGGTCTCGATCTCCGCCGCGATGAAATTGAGGTATGTTTTGCCGTTCATTTTGTCTTTCTCTCCTCTCATCAGCTTCGCCAGGCCAGGGAACCACAAGGTCCAGGTCAAGGCGGTCCGGGTCAAGGTGGTCCAGGTCAAGGCGGTCCAGGTCAAGGCGGTCCAGGTCAAGGCGGGCCAGGTCAAGGCGGGCCAGGTCAAGGCGGGCCAGGGCAAGGCGGGCAGCCTGGGCAACCTGGACAGCCTGGACAGCCAGGCGGAATAAACAGGAGATGCCCCCGCCGCGGCCAGGCAAGCCCTTTCTTCCGCCGTGGAATGTTCCCCTTCTCCACCACTCGCATCATCGGCTTTTTCTTCGATTTCAGAGGATTTAATACCACCGCCCTCTTCTTCTTGTTCAACTCTCGCACCAACGACTTCTTCTATACCACTGACCGCAACGAGCGGAACAACGCCATCCGCAATCTCGGTTATCAAGACAGGGGAATTGTGGGCTTCATTTTCATCGACCAACGCTGTGGCGGCTCGCCCTTGTTCCGCCTGTTCAATCCCAGGAGGGGAACTCACTTCTTCACTACCTCTAACATTGAGAGGGCTAACGCCAGGCGTTTTGGCTGGAACGATGAAGGTGTCACTGGGTTCCTTTTCAGGTTCTGAGCCGCCTCAGAATGAGTACGCCAAGTACGTCGAAATTCTTCATGGTTTATGAACAAGGTCGCTCATGCTTCTTCGCCTCGTACAGCGCGCCACCTCTCTTTTACTTATCCCGACTTTTTTCTCTCCGCTATTCTACGCAGTTAACGGTTGATCATGGACATTTATCGCCCGTTGTACCTGTCCACATCCCCCGAGATCGCTCTCTTACCTTTCTCTCTGTTACCTACCCACATCAGTTGATTATGGACATTTATCCTATCTTTTGTACCCTCCACGCCCTATCTGTCATCCCAAGAGTCTTTTCCCTCCTCTTTCTACCACACTCTGTTACCACCGTTTATCTCCACTGTGAGACTGCTCCTCAGATACTTCTGTAGCTTAACTTGTACACTATCAAAATCGTAGCAAAACGTCATTCGTTGCTGTTGGCCCGTACCTTTTATATAAAGATATTGGTTCGATCTTGTCATGTATGGTCAGACGTTGTTCCAGTCCCCGCAGGTCGTTGGCTGCGTAGGGTGAGTGCATGATTCCTTGCTTTTTTCGCTTCGACAAAGTCACATCCAATAACATTCACAGCTGGCAATTCGTATCTCGCCCATCGTTACTGGCTCAAATCTGTCAAGCGATAATACATATGCGAAATACCCTACCCCCCACCTACGAGCCCATGCCGATTATCAAGTTCTTACGCAACAACTACCTTTTTTCAATCAATCTTTAGATCATCTGGAGCTGTCCCCCGCCCTTCCTCTTCAAGAACAGATACCGGCTCCACATGAGCATGACAGCCCCAGCAATAAGGCATACGCCGGCGAACACGGTGCTGCGCCACCAGATAAATTTACTTGTCAGAAGCGCGCCGCTGATGGGCTGCCCAAAGAGCGCAGCAACAGCTGCAATAGGGAACATCGTCAGTAATAAGATGATGCGTCGGCGAGGTGAATACGCACCTTGCATCGTAAAGTAGAATCCCAGACGTATGCTAGTGGAACATGATCAGTATCTCACGCATTCGTGGGATAGAGAGAATATCCTCACCCAACTTCGCCGACATGGGTCGAGATGTCAGACAGGAGCACTGGAGTCACCGAGATATCTGCATTCGCACTCATCAGCTTCCATCTGCTTCATTGGATTAGGTTCAAAACCGATACTGACGCGCGCCGTTCATAGCACCGTATAGAAGAGCGACTACGATCCCACCCGCGGCGTTGTGGACGCCGAGAATGGCGAGGACCAGCGCAGCGCAAGCGAAACTCGCGGGGATAAGGACGTTGTAGCTTCCGATCTTGTCTGCAAGGTAATTGGGAATGAGCCGCCCGAAGAAGCCGCCCGCGTTGATGAAGGATATCTGCAGCAGAATAGTGTTAGCTTTTTGAAGTTTGGTCTAGTGGGTAATGCGAGTGGACGGGGCTGACCATGTAGAAGGCGAGGTTTGCATCGATACCGTGTTTGATAGAAAAAAGTTGGAGGTAGAATACTGGTAGCGTATGCCATCACGTCAGGAGGCCCGTAACTAGATGTCCAAGGCCACAGTTATCAACGCACTCGGATAGAGGATCCCCAGCGTCAGCAAAACGCCTCTATATACATGTCAGCTAACTCATACGTAACGCGAGCGGTGCAAGCACTCACGAAGCAACACAGGTCATGTACGGCAAGTCTCGCAGCAGCACGGTTATAGGAGTGCGCTTCGGCTTTGGACTGCCCGCCCGCAGAACGGGAGGGCGCGTACGTAGCAGCAGGTTCCCGATCGTCATGAGACCAGTGATGACCGCTGCCGTGGCGCGCACACCCAGCGCAAAGCCTTGTCGCCCGAAGATGAGCTTGTTCAGCATGATGGGGAAGACGATTCCTCCAATAGAGGCGCCTATGGCATTCGTGGTTAGTTATAGTAGCCTGGGGAGAGCGCAAGAGGTGGTAAAGGGAGGGAAGTTAGATACCGGACATCATGATCCCGATAGCGAACCCACGTCGGCGGGCGAAGTGGTGGGAGACGACGGTAACTACGGGGAGGAAGGTCATGGCGAGGCCGATGCCCATGCCCACGCCTTGCGCGAGGAAGACCTGCACGTAGAACATAACTCTGATTGAGGGTGTGTGGCGTGACAGAAGGACGGAAGACGGACCTGGTAATACTGCCCGGGCTGAGCGAGGGATACCATGAAGAGCGAGAAGCAGTAGATAAAAGAGCCACCGATCATGAGATGGCGGCTACTCCTCATCAGACGGACGACCAAAGACGAGAAACAGGGCGTGACGTACAAGTACCCGGCGTCGAAGGCCATGCCTACGGGAATGCCGAGGAAGAACTGGAGAGCGGCCTCAAAGCTACCAATCCATCTGTCAATACCATGTGCAAGGATTAGGAATCGCTCAAGGGAATAAGTGAAGCAGAAAATGCGCACGCAATCTCGGAGGGGGTCTTATTGGTCATGAATTTGCGGACATAGAAGTCTAGGATGCTCCGATGGAGTAGAATATTTGCGGCAGGCGAAGAAAGTATATACCTTGGAAGACGCTGGGGTTTACAAGCGGTGGGGCATTAAGAGGTTGAAGGGAGAATCCAAATAGTGTTAAAACCATACCCGTAAGAATTGAAGAAACTACAATTGAGTAGGTGAATTAGATCGAGACAGCGAAGAATGAACCGAGAAGCTACGGACCCAAGGCCACAGAAATAAATCAGCCACCCGCCCGCGATCGTCATCCACGCATCCAGCCCTCCGTCGGGTGGTCCATCGTCGACTTCGTTGTCTACTTCGCTTGAGCGTTGGGTTTCGGCTATGTCTAGGTTAACAGGGTGTTCATGTTTTTCAGAGGTTTCTAAGGAAGAGGAGCGATTGTCCTGTGCCATTGTCGGGGTGAAAGAGGAAGAATGAGAAGACTCAGAATTTGACCGTCGAATAGAAATTTCCTGGTATGAGAAGTCATCTGGTCAGGTGAGAATATATGGATGAAAGAAGCATCTGGGGCTTGGTGTCAATGCAAGTCCTGAGAAAATATTGCACTTTGGTAGATTATGCGCGCCAAAGGGAACGAATGTAAACCTTATTCGGATGATAGCCTTTACCGGGGTGAGGAGCGGCGGCTTCTTAGCCATCTTATAAGGAATCATCGCAGAGAAAAGTTATTGCTTTGGTCCTGCGGGTGCTGAGTAGTGATAACCTAATAGCGTAGATATTCTCACTCGAAGGTTGTGCGGGATAGCCTCTCCGAGTGCCCTGTCCGAGCTGGCTCATGCGTCGGCCAATGTTCGCTCGCAAGCCGCGATTAAGGATTGGTCGACACCCTGGTCGGCGAGCAAAACTACTCGCACTTCTGCGCTGACGACGGAAAGGTTGGTGTCGATCCTGTTCAGCTAGTACACATCACCCTTCCACCCTTGACATAGGAAGTACCCCTCCCTCGATTCGGCACGGCTCGAACCAGGCTTGACGAACTTGACGTCGTTGAAGTGCGATTCCAGGGTCTCGTTGCGGAATTTCTGTAGCAATGGGTGTTGAAAGTGCTTCATCCTGTAGTATTACAAACAATTCAGTAACGGTGTTGAAGGGAGCAGAGGATATAGAAAGACGTACAGTAGTACCCCTCCACGTTTCCTCCCAATGCTCTCCGACGAACGCAAGTTCCGCCTCGCAAACTCAAACACAGCACGGCAGATTTCGAGGCTCGATTCAACGTCACGGATGATGTGTCCAGAGGCGTTTGCGGCCATGTCAGAAAGAATGATGTCGATCTTGCCCTCAGGGTTGCCTTTCGCGCTCAGGAGGCCGTGGATGAGTGTCTCTGCTTCAGTGGAGAGGAAGTCCGCCTGGATAGAGTGTACGCCCGGGATTGGCTGCATACGCAGAAGATCCACTGCAACAATCGTTCCCCGGCCACGTTCGATGTTTGCCTCCGCCGCGTCGTCGATGTTCAGAGGATCGAATGCAAGCTGTTCAGGAACAGCCCTCGTCTTCTTCGAGCGCGTCTTTCGGTCACTCCAGGTGCCGTATTGGTCCATGAGCTCCTTGGACTTCTCTTCGTAAACGGGGGCTGGTGTAGGCTGCTTTTGAGGCAGCGTGTCCCATCCGAGTTTCCCCGCTACGACTTGACTCCAGCCACCAGGCGCAGCCCCGAGGTCGACCACGACGTTCACGTCTGGTTTAGAGAGGAATTCATCCCACTGATTGTCGATCTCCAGTAGTTTGAAGGCGGATCGAGAGCGGTAGGCGGCGGGGTCGGAGAGACGTTGTTTAACGTAGGGGTCGCGGAACTGGCGCGCGAGCCATGTCTTCGACGAGGATGTGGACTTCCCGAGTGCTATGGAGGTTGGTCGAAAAAGCATGCTATGCGCCTAAATTGTGACGACGAAAAGCGTTGTTTGGCTGTAGTCACAGGACCAAACTTTCGCCGTCAAGCTGCATAACCCCATCCACTTTCCAGGTCTGACTTCATCTCTCCATGAAGCGGTGGTCCCGGGCGCTTGAGGTAAATAGGCCGTTTACGAGTTATATGCCTGGGCCTGGCAGGTATATTCATGGCCAACTATGTCTATCGATGCGTTTTCAGCATTATTGAGCCATATTGATAGAGTCTGCCCTAGGCTGTTGAGTGACATGATCAGGGGTCATTGGACATTGAGCAACTACGCCATCCTTCATTAAATAATGAACAGTCAAATGCGATGATCTGCAATACTTAGTGGTCGCTGATCGCCGGTGAAGTAATCTAATCCAGCCACGCGATGTTTGGCTACAGCAACCGGGACAAACATGTCAGGCGTTGTTCCGTCCCTTCATGTGCACAAATGAACCCGTCGTCATCCCTATGCCCAGGCTACAGACAAGTCGATGCCTTCGGCCCCGACGACGAGTACGAAGATGAAGAAGAGGTTACATATGTTACGCTCGATCTGGGTAGCATCGAGCCGACCCTCGTTCCCAGCTCGTCCACATATCGTCTCATGGTGAGCTTTTATGAGTCACATCCCGCCCGTTGTTCATGGCGTCCGAATATTTTTCTATCGCTTTTTTAGGGGCTCGATACGCCGACGCCGTTCTTGCAGCTCTCTGGAACCATCCTGAAGGGAAGGCATGAGACCCTTCTAGGGACTGAGCTGATATTCACAGACGGGAAAGGTACGCTTCTTCCCCCCCCTTTTCTTGTCTTTCTCCCTCTCCGAGTCGACCTGCTGACAAATTCCGCACAGACCCACACGATGCCCACAAAAAGGCCGTCACGCACGTCGCCAATACCGAGCAGCGCATTTGCTTCAAAGAGGTGCGACTCCAGCCTAAAGGCACCGCCGCGGAGGGCGCCGTGCGGGGCCGGGGGAAGGGCAAAGGCAAGGCTGTGGAGGAGGAGCACTTTGACCTTGCGACGGAGGTAGAGGCTGCGTCGCAGATGGTCGATCGGGTGACGGGGAAGAATGCGCCTCGTGCGAGGGCGTCGAGGGCGGCGCGTGGTAACGAGGCTTCGCCGAAGGAAACGAGACAGACGAGGAGTAGGAAGGCGAAGGAGAAAGGCAAGGAGAAAGAGCAGGTGGAAGAGGAGGAGCCTGTGAGCGACGGGGATCAGGATATGGATATTTACGAAGGGTGAAGGTCCGTGCGTTCGGGACACTGCTTGCTTTCTTGCGGCAGTATCCAGCAGTATCGCCTCATTCTTGCCTCCCCTGCTTGTGCTTGCAGTTGGAGTTTTGGTCCGTGAACTTGATTCCCCTTCGAAATATACTATTTTTAGCTTAAACTCTGAATGCACCCTCTATCTCGCCGCCCGAGACGATAATTATAGACATGGCAAAGGCGCGAGAGGCAGCGGTGACAGCAATCGAACTGAACGCAACTCTTATATCGCACGGCGTGGTGGCACATACTATCGATGTTGGTAGTACTCTAGTCAAACTTGGGGACATAGTTACAGATACTGTACAAGATTGGGACTCATAATGATAAGGGGCATGAGAAGAGAACAAGCATCACCTGGGAGAAACTTGTCAGTGCGGTTCATGATAAGCATGCAAGAAAACTCACAAAGTGCGCCAAAGGCGATCAGGCACCGAAGCCGTACAGGGTGCGGCCGGAACGCTTGAGGGCGTACACGACATCGAGGGCGGTGACGGTTTTACTACGAATCGACGACATCATTAGCTTAATGAGCAACGACAACAAAGAGGGGGGTGAAGGGTTACTCACCGCTTGGCGTGCTCTGTGTAAGTTACGGAGTCGCGAATGACATTCTCCAGGAAGATCTTGAGGACACCGCGAGTCTCCTCGTAGATGAGACCAGAGATACGCTTAACACCGCCACGGCGAGCAAGACGACGAATAGCGGGCTTCGTAATACCTGTGGGCGAGAGTGCGCGTCATGTGAGCGGGGTGGTATAACAGTGCCGGGGCTACGATGACTCACCCTGAATGTTGTCACGAAGAATCTTGCGATGACGCTTAGCTCCGCCCTTTCCGAGTCCCTACGGCGAGGAAAGAAACGTGTAAGCATTGCGGTTGCATGGTGGTAAGTGTGAAGCGGCTCTACCTTGCCACCTTTTCCGCGTCCAGACATGGGTGTTAATAAGTTGAGGTGAGGATTGGTGTTGGTGGTGGTGGTTGATGTATCGCGGTGTTGCGAATGGGCTTGCTAGTGGTGGTTGCTGAAGAAGATGCGTTTGTTGATTCAACGCGTTTAATTACCTTTGTTGCGCGACTATTTGTATCTATTGACGCGGTTTCACATGACCATCGCGTCGTTTGGTTTGCCCCTTAAAGTCAGCGCTTAGCTCCTGCCAGCCTCCTGCTCAGAGTCCGGCCTGCTCGAAACTGAGATATAATCCACAAACAGACCGATATTTCTTTGAAAGCCTTCCGTTTTTGCAGTGCAACAACTTCTGGTGCGACCAGAGCATGTCGTGAAGTCCTATCTCGGCGTCTATCTGTCACTGATCGAATTCAAGTAGGGACTTGATGCCCTAAAGCGGGGTTCCTTCTCATTATCTTTGGCCCGACTGCACAGTTGATTGTATTTTAGCTTCTTTAGCGCTCGGACGAGCGTGTTATAGGCCTTTAACGCCCGCCTCATCGATCTTTCCATATCCCAAGTTGCCGCACCACTAGTGCTCATCCACGACTTTTCTTAACAGCCATGCCAGTCTCGCACGTTGGTGCTACACGAACCGTTCTGCTACAATATCCATTCTCGAAAGGGCTCTTTCGGGAGCTCGTACAGAATTCAGAAGATGCGGGGGCTAAAAAGCAGGTTCGTCGTCCCGGAGGTATCTCAGAGAATTCGTAACTGAATCTTATCCTCAGATCTTTGTTATAGACCACAGAACCTATGATGATCTACAAAATCCTGGAGCGATCAAGGGCCCGGCTCTCCTGGCCTACAACGACTCTGTGTTCACCGAACGAGACTTTGAATCTCTGCTCAACCTTTGGGACTCATCGAAGAAGTCTGACACAACGTATGTCTCTCACTCTCTTTGCTGAAGTCGACTGATACGGCCACTCAGAAAAATTGGAAAGTTCGGGATGGGGTTTAGATGCACCTTCCATGTACTTGTTCATGTTTTTCGCTCGTCAGTTCTCAAGTCTAATCGTATCTACAGGTCACCGACACCCCTCAAGTCCTTTCAGGATCTACAATGATCATCCTTGACCCTCTCAAGCAAGTTTCCAGTGCGGAAGATATTAGGTTTGATCTTGCGCAAGTGCCTGAAGCTGCAGAGCTCGTCAAGCCCTTTGCTTTGGACTTCTTTCACCCCAGTCTCGACATCAGCCAGAAATTCCCATGCTCAGTCGTCCGGCTCCCGCTACGTACTAAGCCCAGTGGCATCAGTCACGAAATTCTACCCGCTGCTGAACTCCGAAAACTACTCATCCACTTCGTGAACGATGAACTCCGAATCGCCCTTCTGTTTTTGAAAAGTGTCACCTCCATCGAGGTTCATGAGATAGACGCTGTGGGCGGGCGAACCTGCCACGCCATCTCGACTGTTAGCAGATCCGCAAGCATTCGTCACCCTGCAATCTCGCCTGATGCAGCTATCTTCTTCACGGATTTGACCGAAACCAGCGGTTCTAGCGAGCACTGGCGCATCCTTCACGCGTCGTTTTCCTCTGAGAAAGCGGCATCAAGCCTCTCAAGACGTGTAGGCTTTGATGCGACCGACAACTTGACCGAGCATAAGCTTCATCCTGCGCTGGCGCTGGCAATCCCGATGTCAGTTATAGAGGAGAGGACAGCGCCGTCGACTTCGGGACGCCTGTTCACCTATCTTCCTCTGCCCCTGATGACGCAGTTCTGCCTTCATGTGCATGGCCTTTTTGCTCTCACATCGTCGAGGGAGAAACTGCAGAATAGGGAAGAAACGCCTGCGCATGGGTCAGATTACCAGTTCGTTCTTCTCTTTCTTGCTGTGATTGTCGTGAGGTTGATTCAGGACGGAATTAGCATCTTCCTTGAATGGAATAAACTGTTATTTGAAGAGTATCTCCCGCAGGCTTGGATGTACCTCCTACAGAACATGAAAGACGGGAATATCAAGGATATCTTTATGGCGTGGCCGCCCGCACAGAATACCAACCAGCTGGGCGACAGTGGATACTGGGAGCAGTTGCCGTCGAGACTGCTTGGATGTCTGATCGCGTCGCAGAGTCGCGTCTGGCCAGTCGTCGGTGCTCAGACAGATCCGGTGAAGGAGCATTTGGATCTTGAATCTGTTCTTGTGGCTGCTGGTGGGGAAAAGGAGAAGCTTCTTCAAGCGTTAGCAACTTTCGGACTGAAAATTACGAGTCCGCCGAAGTATATTGCTGCGCTTTTGAAGGAGAATCCTGTTAGCAAGGTTCTTTCGCCCGCAACGGCATACATGTTTCTTCGTGTGAGTACTCTTGTCATAAGTCTCGACTTAAGACTAAAATCGTCTCTTCAGGAACATCCCGAGAAACTCTCATCACCCTCTAACGCTGATAAGTTAGCCGTCGTTCTTTCCTACCTTTTATCGACAGGGGAAATCAACCACATTATCGGCCTTCCCGTTATTCCCGTTTCGAATGATCGCCACATTGCTTTGACACGCCGTGTAGGGGCAATTACTCTCCACACCATGCTCGACGCTGAAGAGTACAGGGTCTTCGGATTGCGGGACGAGAACGCCATTATCTTGAACCGTCTTGAACCAACGGTTTCAGGCCTTTTGAAACGAGGGGGTCCGAGGGTTCTCAATGTGCAGCTCCTCAGTGTCTCAGTCGTTATGGAATACCTCCGCAACTACCCCACAGCCCCGGGTCTTATTCCTGGTACAGCAAAGCTGAATGAACAAACCATAGCTTGGCTGTCACAGTTTTGGGGATGGATGAGGAGCTCGGCTCTTTGCGGGCAACTTTACCCGATGGTCGAGCATCTTCCCCTCCTTCCAACCCAGGATGGGTTAAAACCGACCAAGTCTCCAATTTTCGACCAAACGGGGCTCCATCCGTACCTCCTGTCAAACCTCAGGAAGCTTCGTGTTTTGTTCTTCCATCAAGACTTTGGGCAAAGTCATCGACAGACGATCAAATTCTTCAGGAATTTCAGCAACGCCCACGACCTCCATGACTTTCTCGATGCGCTGACAATGGAAAATATTGAAGCGTTCCAAGCAGACGACGGGGCATCCGATCAGCTCATGAAGCATATCGCCAACTGCGCTCGCGCGACGTTGAGCGATGATCGGCGCCTCAAGTTGCGTCATCTGCCTATTTTCCCTCGTGCAATCGCACCTTGGACACGTACAGATCGGCTTCGAGCTAGCATTCCGGTTGGCCAAAGGGTCTTTGGCGTCGTCTTGGAAAATCCGAGTCTACACATTCTGCCTAGTATCGAGGGCACCGTGTTCCTCGACGGCCGCGAGGTCAATTTGTCACTCATACAGATGCTCGATCCTAACACGGTCGCGCATTTGTCGGACGCCGACGTCGTACGGTTGGCCTTAGAGAATTTCATGTCCCAATCGACCGCGACGCAGTACGCATTTGTTGATTTCATAGCGAAAAACAAGATCAAGCTCCCAGGGGAGCTACTCAGTAAATTGGGGAAGACGCCGTTCGTCGTGACACCTGGTGGTGCGAGACGGTCACCCAATGATCTCATCGACCCCAACTCGCCTCTTGGCACGCTCTTCGGCAAAGATTCAGATCGCTTCCCTTGGATGCAAGACTGGGAGCAGAGGAAGCTTGTGGACGACCTCCGCTTCATCAATCTTATGCAAACGACTCTTTCAAACGATCTGATCAAAGAACGCATCCGCTTTATCACCACCCACAACGATCGAGAGGTCGCGCGCTCACTCCTGCGCGTCATGTATAGCATGAGGTTCAGATTGACCAAGATGCCTGAAATCTACGCTACATGGCTTCCCACCTCGAAGGGGCTCTTGGCTCCAGATAAGTGCCGGCACGATCCTCACCGGATGGAACTTTTCGACCAAGTCCTGACCCCTCTTGATGGCGACATAAAGACGGACGGCTCTTTCCAGGAGGTGTTCGGTTGGGACCAGCCACTTCAAATATCTGTGTTAGTCGCGCAGCTTTCGCACATGCTGATTGTGGCCCCACCCGAAAACGCTTATCGGAGCATCTATTCTATCGTCCAGGAGCTAATGAATCGTCGCCTTTCTAAAGACGATGTGGCTATGTTATGCACCACAATTTCTGGGCGGGCATGGATACCCGTCTCTGATGGTAAGCGGCAATTGGCTAGCACCATTGACGCTGTATTTTCGGGCGAAGATCCTGCTGTAGGCTTCTTCCAGATCCCCTTCACTGGATCCAAGGCGGTTGAATTCTTCAAGAGCATGGGGTGCTCCGAAGTGTATGCAGCCATCGTGTTCAATGTTATCTAAGAACTGATTTGGTGCGTTTTTTAACCTAGTCCTTCGAAGAGCGCCATATTGGAGAAGCTGGCATCGCTACAAAAGAACATACCATCGATGTCAGTCGTATCGAAAGCTGTGAACCTGTTACGGCTTCTCCCTACAGGCATGAACGAGGAGGAGCGGTCTCGAGTACTGGTTCCAGATATCAATTTTACCCTTCGCTCTTTCCCATCAGTTTTCTACAACGATATCGGGGAACGTGCTTGTTTGGTGCCCTTGGACGGCAATTACCTGGCGCACTCAAGGATCGACGATGATCTTGCTAATTCGCTCCGCATGGAACGTCTTGGATTGAAGTTTGTTGATCTTAAGCCTTTTGGTATCGATATGATGGAGGAACTGACAACTACGATTCGTAACAAACTGAAGAGCTATACCCCCCGCCAGATTTTGACCGAATTTTTGGCAAATGCAGCTGATGCTGGAGCCAGCGAATTCGGAATTCTTGTCGACGAGACTCCAGCACCGCCTGAGAGGATTTTGGCGGACAAGATGGCGAGATTTCAGAGGTGCCCCTCAGTGGTTATTTACAACAACTCCACGTTCACCAACGCCGACTTCGAAGGCATTTGTCGGACTGGGATCGGAGGCAAAGTCGCTCGGAGCGATACTATCGGGCAGTTCGGATTCGGGGCCTTGACCATGTTCCACCTCACGGATGTGAGCAATTTCGCCTAATATCATGTACGCGAGATTTGACAGTGTGTTAGCTGGCCATGGTCGTCTCAGGAGATCAAGTTCTCTTTCTCAATCCTAACAAACGGAACCTCCCCATTCCCGATCGGGCGACTTTGCAGCTGCCGTTAAGCCACATGAAACAGTACGACCCAACTCTGGAGCCATGATTTGACCCTCTTCTCACCAGATTTCTTTCGTAGACTTTACCCCGGTCATCTTGCTTCCCTCGATGGAATATTCGGCTTCAAATTATTGTCCTCTGAACCGTATAATGGCGTAAGTTTCCAAGTTGAGTCACAGTCTTCATTATTGAATTTTTGGCAGACTCTTTTCCGCCTTCCGCTCAGGGATAAGGCACGACTTTCCAGCAATGCTGCACTTGGAGATGTCTGGACGGTCAGCGACATAATGACGAAAATCGTTCTTCCTTTCGAAGCATCGGGGGAGGAATTTCTGCTCTTTACGAAAATTCGGAATATCCGTGTCAACCATCGCACTTTTCGCGGGCTTAAATGCCGCTGGACAGCCACTGTTTCTCTCGCAGATGAACTTACCATTGGCGACAACAGATCCAGAGTCATTGGCATTACTCGAAAGACAGAAACGCATTCCACAAGCCAAACATGGCGCGTTGTTTCTACGTCCATACCTAAGCACGATACAGATCACCAATCACTGGTCAAAAAGTATCGTCTACGACTACCCATCGAGCCCGCACTTGCCGCAAGAATCAGCAGAGGTCAAGATGAGACGATACACAAGTTTTTCTCGACACTACCACTGGCCGAACAGAGCTCGTTGCCTGTTCACCTAACTGCTCCGTTCATCTTATCTGATGATCGGAGACAGATCCGATTGGACGAATATGACGCCGTCGCGTCTGGATACAATCGCTGGCTACTTTCGACAGCCATTCCTTCTTTGTACATGTTCCTTCTAGCGGATTTACTAGATAACCATGGCCATAATTTGTCCTGGTGGCCTGGAGATACTGATCAAGAAGGCGAAACTAGCAGCCTAGTAACAGCTGCGTTCTACGTTAGGCATCTAAAGCACACGAGGCACCGCGTCTTTAGGCGTACCTATGGTCACCCCAAGGATCACCTGCTACCTCAAGATGCCGCAGTGCTAGACCCACAATTGGGAGGCACCTTGGATGCGACTTTTCGCCTTGTGAAACCATGTCTTGCTGAACTGTCCCCTAGAGTCGTTCAGCGAGCAATCAAAGATGCACACATAACTCAGTTGACACCCGCCTACCTGAAGACCGTGATTCTTGGATCTTTAGAAAACCCGGGACCACATTTGCCGTTCAAGGATCTTGACCATCTTCTCACCTTCCTCTGCAAAGACGGTCTGGACAATCTCCTTGGCCTTGAACTCCTTCCTCTCGCAAACGAGACTTTCGCGGTCTTTGAGAAGACTGTAGACATATCGCATAAGTACTTCGTCGCAGACCGCCACGTCCATGAGCTCTTCCCCGCCAACCCTCATCTTATTCATGAGGATTTCCGCGCTGTGAATCTGCTCTCCCTGGATATCAACGTTGCTAAACTCAACGGTCCCGCTGTCAGGCTTCTACTCGCAGAAAAATTAGAGGAATCCGCCGATGACCCTGTGCAAATTGGCGACAGGATGCAGAAGTTTATCACTGAATTCTGGAAAGAATATCGTCATCTGCACACAGAGGAAGTGGATATAAGTACTTTTCCACTGGTTCCTACCACGAGACCTCAATACTACACGTCATTAAACAATTGCCGAAATCGCTCCGCAGTCATACTCGCCAACAATATCGTCGACCGCCGAGTGTGGGAAGCCCTCTCAAATCTTGGACTCACAGTTGTCGATCGACATGCTAGAAATTTTCCCTCTCATCTCAAGACGCTCCTTTCGGGAAAGGATTTCCCAGATTTTGCATTCCCGCATGTCCTCTCGGCAATAGCACCGATGCAACCCTCCTTAGTCGATCAATTTGGACAGCTAGACCCCGACCTCAGGACTTCCCTTTCCATGTGGTGTCGAGCCAATGTGACATCTGTTCCTGGCGAACTTCTTCCAGTAGCACGGAAGTTGCCCATTTGGCAAGCGATCCCAAATCCTTCCATGCCTCGTCCGGCAGATGAAATCAGCATGCTCCCAGCTGGGATCCCATTAGATATGGCTGGAAGGTTCATGAACATGCCTGTATCGCCGTACTCGATTGGCTTGCTCCATCTTCAAGCCAAGGCCCTTACCTTTCCCGTATTTTTTGGCTCCCTGGAGCTGCCGTCGGTCCTTCCACCGGGCGATATCGATGCCTACAAGAGGTTGCTAGGGATGTTCATGATCAGCTCCAGTTATCATCCCTCTTTCGATACGCTTCTCGTGCCTAACCGCGATCGAGTGCTTGTACAACCCAGGGAGCTATACGCGCGAGATCCACTTTTTCTTGCTGCTTTTCAAGGATCGCCATGCTTCGTGCTTGAAGCGTTTCAAGACATAGAAAGTCAGCTCGTAACGTTTGGGTTGAAAAGGGAAACATCCCTGGATTTCCATATATTCAAAGCATGTGCTCGTGCGATGCACGATGCGAGCTTCACAGGTGCTATCCACCAAGAACGGGCTCGTAGAGTGTTCGAAGCGTACTGTGAAAGGCTGCCGCTGCTAATCCATTCCAGCCAGCATGATCTATGGCTGCAACTTGACAGCTTTCGCTTCATCATGCGCGATCCCGCCCGCTGCAAGTTAAGCCCGTCCAGTGCAATCGATCCATCGACATATGCCAACGACCTACCAGGTGCAGTGTCGCCGGGAGAACTACTTCTGCCGAAGTTCGAATCAGTTGCATGGACACAACGAGCTCTATTTCTAGACCAACCACATGAACGTATCTTGATGGCACATCCAGCTCTTGGGAACCCCGCTTTTGCCGAGGTGGTAAGTCACCCTATTCTATTCTTAAATCAGGACGGGCCTTATCCCTCATCAGGTCGAGCACCTTGTAATTCTGACCCGCAGAGTGCTGCGTGATCATCCTTTGGATCAGCGTATGCTGCGAGATCTGAGGGAGACTTACAAATGGTTGGACACAAACTCTGCTTCACCCGAGGCATCCCGCTTATTGCTGAAGTATCGTTCGGAACCACTGTTTTTGAACGTCGCGGATCCTTTTGAGGACCCAGCACGGCACTGGAAGTCTGCTGGTCAGCTCCTCCTGGGAGAAAGAAAGGTCGTTGCGCAGTATCACCCTGTTCAAGCTTTCCTATCACCCTTCGAGAAGCTCCTTCGCGCTTTCGGGGTTCAGAGAGTAGAGCAACCTGAGCTACCTCAGGAATCCGACCTTGCTTCTGATTCGGTGCAGTTATCTTCCATACGCACGGTCTTTCTAGAAATGCGCAAAGAAAAGAAGCTCATCGATGTCGAGTTTGTTGCCGGAGACGACGAAGAAGAGCTTTTGCCTGGTCATCGCGCCTACTTGGCCACATACAGCGATTTCTTTTATGACCTCTTCACAAACGATATGGAGCCTGGCAACCGTTCAGCGTCTGTTTCCAACCCCCAGGTAGTTAAAGTCAGTGAACATACAAGTCGATGTGTAGCTTTCGCTCTTGGTGAGTGCTCACTTGGTACTCGCAGCATTATGAGGTCTCAAGTGGCGCTAAAACATTTGCAGATTTTGCCTATACGGGAACCCTTCCTGATATTGAAGCTGACGACGCAGAGAATTGTCTGGACCTACTCATGGACATCACGAAGCTTTCAGATTATTGGCATATGGTGAGACTGCATGACGAGATCCAACGCCTCATAATTCGCATGAGGCTGATTGATGCGGAAACATGTACCGAAAGTAAGAAATCATGCTCTTCGTCCATTCTGAGAGATAATGATGTGGCATGTCATCTAGTACAAAACATCGCGGAGAAATACCAAGCTGAACTTCTGGTTCATGCGTGCCAAGAATATCAGGAGAAAAATCGGGATATCATGCGGAGCATAGGTTGACTATCGGACGATAGCAGGTCGAACGGCGATATTGGATTGGGTCTTCATTTGAAAATCGAAATAGGCCATCTCTTTTCAAACAAACCAGTGTATAACATAGCTCTTCTTCGGCTCTAAGCTGTCGAAACTTGAAGGTCTATACTCGAGTTGCTTCATCGACTAGTTTTGTCAAGGATACTACAACACCACCGTAAAAGCGTACAAAACATTGAGCGTGACTGCTCGGTTTCGCTCCATTAAAAGCTGGACACTCCCTTTTTATTTCGCGAAGTGTATGCCATTGCTGCCATGGACTTGGATCCCCCGCCATGTTTTGTGTGTGTTCTGTCCAATGGTCGACATTGACACCTTGATTTGAAGCCCCTATCGTAGGCAATCTCGTTGTCTACTGGAACGAGATCGAAAATCTTGTGAAGGTACGGGGTCCAAGACATCGTCGTCTACATGGCGAATCAGAAACGGTGGTCCATTGAACGTCTTATCGTATCTTGAAATTGTGTGGTGCCGAAGAGAAGAAGTTGAACTCGGTAGACGGGGCGGCAAAAGCCAAGCGATGTTCCCACGAAATCACCGGTACAAATGTCGATCATGAACTTCCTTCCCTTCAGTTCTCCATGTCGGTTTTACTCCCTCCCGAGCTCATTGATTCGGTTCTGTCCCACTTACGCGGTACTCCACAATCGCAGCATGTGCCTTGGTTTGCCACTCTTGGCTGCCGAATGCTCGATACCATCTTTTACCACCGCACAAGGTCATGCATCTCGACCAAATTCAAATCATGGAATTTCTTCATCTTATTGATTCACCTCGATCCACGCTCTCATTGTTATCATTCAGTACGTTACACATCGCACAGAACACTTAAGGTCGTCCCGGACAACCCCATACCTCCCGATGGAAATGCATGGAGGAATGACACAGCGGTCCGCGATTTCTTCGTCAGGGACTTGACATTCTCTGTCCTGGTCCCCTCTTCCCTTCTTTCCTCCCGTTTCTGCATTCTCGCTTATGTCCGCCGGCCAGTCTATCAAGACTCCACCGGGCCGCGTTCGAAACAAGATCTGTGCTGAATTTAGGTCCTCCAGATTCGGCTGTTGATTCAGAGAAGAACGACAGGTCCAGATCGAGTATCGAGACGTTGCAGACATGCCAGTGGAGACTGACTCGGAGGCGTCAAAGTGTGTGAGGTTGGATTTGGTCTGTTGAGAGACTAGTATTAGCCTAAAACACGAGTAGAAGTATACACCTCATGGTACAGGTATAAGTCTGTCTCCAAAAAGCGATGATAGCTGAAGCTTGAAGATGAGAGCAACGAAGCGGTCCAGAGCGGTCATCTGCGGAGTTTGAACTGACAAAATGGCACTTTATCTGAATAATTTCAGCGCAAACAATTCGACGGTGGGCTGGGAACACCTGTAGGGTCATGACTGCGCCGGGCGGCTGTGGCTGCGTGTAGCACTGCGACTCAGGCCGAGCCAACACATGGTTGACGCCATCACGTGTGATAGAATAGTACATAGCCTCGATCAAGCCTCGATGATAAATGGCGCGGCCATGATTTGGCCTGAGTTCATCTCCGCTCGTTCCCTGACCTCCACTACCTTCCAGTCAGAGACGGAACTCATCCACATTAGAGGGTGAGCTCGAAGCGCCCAATGATGTCAGGCCGCAGACATCTCGATTCCAGCGGTGCCGAATCCACCAGCCTCGCAGTCGTATCATTTGATCGGTGTGGCGGATGCTCCCACATCTTCTCTTGCTCGAGGGAATCGCGGGACTTCTCACAATTGCTGGCAGAGCACTGGAAAATTTGCCCAGTTGTCGTTGGGCCAAGGTTTGATAACAAGTTCAAATGAAGCGTGTTGATGATTATTAACTCTCCGTCAATAGTGGCGCTAATCTCCAACAAATCAAGCAAGCACCAAAACTGCCGCATCCACTCACAGCTATCCAGACAGCTTCTTCTAACATTCAACCATTGGATTCTACATACGAACAGACCCCAAATTGGGATATTACAGCCAAGGAAACTGCGGATGCGCCACCGCATTCTCCGGAGGCTCTTGAAGGACAAGATTTGAAGATCATGGCCTCGGATGATCTTAGAAGAAAGAAGGTCCTGGAAGACGACGAATGGACAAGTTATGTACAACCACATAGCGTTCGTTGCAACGGATGCAAGAAACACATCCAACTCGATAGTAATTACGTGTATGTTAACGGATTTTGGGACAAACATAGGGGTAAGTGTCCTTCCATACTAGCCTCCGAGGGTGGAGTGGAAGCGAAGGTACAATCATGATTCCAATCCCAGCTCTCGTTTAGACGGAACTGACTTGACATGCCGCATACTTTAGAAAAGAAAAAGAAAGCAGACCAGACATGATGGAAATCGCAAGCGGACAACATCCGGCGATTACAGTCCCCTTCGAAAGTCCAGAAAAACCCACAGCCATCCTGATTATACGTGGCCAACTGACCGGGAGAGCGACCTTTTGAGCTTATCGCAGACACGCCAACAGTCCAATACTAGAGAAGATCCTCCGAATCACAGCCCTCCCCATGATGAACTTAGTAGAAGTGCTGTTGCGGAATACTGTGAGCCAGCCTACGATGAGAAGCACAGGAAAGGGTTAAGCACTTCACTTGAAACAACCCGCATCGGCTTATTCTGCCTTGACACCATCAACCCCGATGATGAATATTGGAAAGTGCAACCTTTTGCTGTGTTTGGTGAGTCTACGAGAGTAAGTTAAGCACGTCACCTTGACTCAAGGAAACCAGAAACATCATCGCCACATTTGACAGCCAGAGGAAGAAAGAAATATAGGTGTTCTACAAGATATGAGTTGCTCCAATGTTCGAGGTGGGGACCCGCAGGACGCCGATGGAGTTCGTGAGGCTAATCAAGACTGAACGGGATCACTCACAGGGTTGATGTTCATTTTGCGAGTTTCCGCCTTGAGACTTCTTGTGACGCTTTTACAATGATATGTCTGTATGTTATCTTGAAGAATTAAACTTCATTAGCATGTTCTATGGCGTCGGTGTCTTGTCGATGGTCAAAGCTATAGGACCGTCACCTGAGCTAAGGTCAGTGAGCACTGAGAAGCCGTCATCGTCGTGTTGGGTACTATATTAGTTTAGCTCTATCGTTTTCAAAGATCGGTAAGTATCAATGAATATCTAAGTCACATGGCCTGTTTACGGACTTTTTTCCAGACTGACCCAACCTTGCCTTCCAACCACCGGTAGTGATGATGCCCGAAGACGTCAAAATAGACATACAACAACAACATAGATAGAAATATCAACCCTGGTGAGATCGAATACCGATTTTCAGCCGTGTCGGGCTTCAAGAACCTTGGGATCGTCATGTTCACGGTGAGAAATAGGCTTATGAAGCCCGCAGACAACCCGCCGCCGCAAAGAAACAGGCGCAGAGGAATTCCCGGTAGGAGTCGTCCTCTGAAGCCTGGATGGGAAGCATATGCGGATTTCGCAGCGCTGACGCTGGCGATGACCGTGGTCGTAAATGCGCAGAGGAAGGATGTGGACCCGAATTGGACGACATATTCCCTTGTGGTCGAGGTGTTGTCCTCCCAGACGTCGCGCCCAAGTGACAGGGCTGAGATCACTGTTGCTGTGAGGAACGTGGACTGGAGCATTATAGTGAGGTTCAGCCAACGGGAATGAGTGCGATACTTACAATCACGACGATCGTCGAGAACACTTGTGCCCACATTTTGTGTTCCTCGCGCAATTTGCGCCGTTCCCAGTCTTCTTTGGTCCTCAGCGTCGGGTTATATATAGCTGAGCCGGAGTCTACACCAGATTCAACCTGAGTTGTTGTGGTTTATGAAGAGACTCGAGACAGATGAGAAGCCTAGCACTTACTGTTGACAGTGTATGGTTAGAGGCTGCCATTGTGGGGTCATATGGTGTGGTTGAAAGGGACGATTGTAGAGACGCAATGTTATTCAAATGGCAGCAGAGGAATCGGTCGAGTTCGTGGATATGTGCGATGATCTCGATCGACGCTGGTACGGAATCAGAAGTACATCGTGGTGAGTTGGATTTCTCTACGGTGTGAGGAGGTCCCGCCACATCGATGACTATATGCGGTGCTGGGGCCTTGCCCTTGCGTCCAGAAGAAGCATCAGGCTTCGCGACGTTGATGTCGGGCTTGACGTCCAGTTCGCCAGAAACGGACAGGGCCTGGGGGTCGGATGAGCCCGGGCCAGAGGTCGAGGCGCGCTCCACCGTTGGAGCCGGTGAGATTTCCAAGGCCGATAGCGTTTCCCTGAGGAGCTGAACCTTGGTAATATGGTTCGCAAGGTGAAACCCTAATTCTGACATATGATCATTTAAAGTGGGAGCAAAGGATGCTGTACCCAGAAGCTTCAGTTCGGTCAAAGTTAAAGGAAGACACACGTCTATAACATACCAGGAATGCCCAAGTCCAAACGATCCCGCATCGTCGCGGTATTCTCTTCCGCCATGGTTAGCGTCCACTCCGGCTTGGTTGGCTCTGTGGGGCCCATGGCGTTAGACTCAGAAGGATCGGAAGTGGGTGATTAGGTCGAGTCAGTTCTGATGAAGTGGGTTATATCCATTGAATAGACGCTCGAACGTCAATTGCTTAGGCAGCCTGCGACGGGCTGATACATACTCCGGGTATCCCGATAGCAGTGCCTTTCCAGCAACAGCACCTGCGATGAGGAAACACAATCTGCATAAAAAGCCCATATATGTCAATTATAGCGGACACAGAACAGTTGGCCCGTAGCATAAGGGTTGCATGGGTGGTGTGCGCAACGATCAACCCGCGCGTAGGCTGCCAGCATGCCAAGGTACCTAGCTTCAGAAGAAGTGGTCGCAAGTTGAAGTAAGCAAGTACCCCTTGGGTTACCGGATCCATATACCATCCATGACATGGCGATAGGAAGTGTGAAACGTGCCAAAAAGTTTTTGTCAGAGTGCGGAAGCTAGCACAGCCACGGACATGCACAAATCGCGTGACCTTGAGGAGGATGTCAGTGAATCTGACTCAGTTCAAGTCTTTTCGTTGGCGCGCACTGACAAGCGACACTTGACAAGTGGTTCTTTCGATGAGTCTCGACCTACTCAAGTGGAAGCGGCCAGGCTCGACAGGCTGTTCTCGGACAACATCCATCCCTTCCCATGGAGTACTTCTGTTGTTCGCTGCCTAAAGATGCCGTATTTCATGTCCATTGTCCAAGATGAGCGCCATACTCGTCTTATATTCGCAGGCAGATCCTCTATAACGTAGCCTAGGCGCCCAAATCATAGCGTTTCGACGTATCTTCCGACTCTTCGACGTTCCAAGCGTTCTCTTTGACCTACCTAAATCGAGATCACCGGATCCTAACCTTGGTCATCGAGCTTCCGGACGCTGCTGACATGCAAGTGACCGGAATGACGAAAACAATACGGCGTTGCAATTTTTTAGACAGCGTCGAAGGGTAGTAGCTGAAGGAAAAGGATCATGTCAGATCAGTGAACCCTTTGAGAGGAGATTAGCGTACCTAATACATAGGCTGAGCGCTTTTCTTGAGGAAAGTGTGGAAGGAAAGGATGTGCTGGTGGCATGGGAGAATAAAAATGAGTGACCTTGACCCTTGGCAAACGAAGCAGTGAACTGACATTAACTCATGTATTGTCTAGCCGGCATCACATCTAGCTAACATCCACACTAATAAGAGGAAACCGGCACTCTTAACAATGATGACCGAAAGCAGTGGGTTATATAGGCTTGATCTTGAAGTGCAGAGAGATCAGCGAGAAAATCAGACACTGACGGTGGAAGGTCGATGTTAGCACGATAGAGGTCAAAAAAAAAAAAGTTCTACGCACCTTCAGATCCTGGACGAGATAGTAGAAGACACGAAGTCCCTCAGGATCCTCACTGTCCTGGATGTCGACCAGGGAGCCGATTTTTGCGGTCTGCGCGACGATATCCAGGTATCAGTCTCTTGCGCCGAGGCGATTTGCAATGATGCGCACCTCAAAAGCTATGTGGTCATTTCCAACACGAATCTCAAGCTCCTGCTTCCCAACGATGTTCTTTTTGGGCCAGTTAGTGTCGTCTTCCCTGTGATATGATACATCTCAGCAACTGCCCACCGAACAACCAAAGCGCACTGCTTACTTCGTGATATCGCTCGCTTCGACTATCCTCTTGAGCTCCTTCACTACCAGAGGCCCCACCCACACTGTTTTCGCCGATGAAGGTGAGAAAGATGACTTGATACTCCCAGGCGCTGGGACTCACTCTCTTTACGGATGAGACTGTCGTTGCGATAGTTAGAGTTGTTCGCATATCGCAGGCGGCCGTGTGAGTACTCGAATTCTAGGAATTCGTGTCCGTGCTTTCCTGAATGTCCGGTACTGGGTAATGTTAAGATTTTGATTACGAATCATGTCTGCTATCAACAACGCACTAGTATCTGGGTAAGAGTCAGCCTAAAAATCCTCGAGGATCCACTACAGGAAGGAGCACATACCTCAGGTAGAAGGGGTCGTTCTCTGGAGTGGTAGTGGTCATGGTGGTCGTTGCTTGACCTTGACTGAGGCTTTGCGAACCAAACATTGCAAAAAACGATCATGTGACCGGCTATATTGATTGTAGACCGAGATACACTCGGGAAACCGCAACCACTTGAACCAGGACTTGGTCCATTCACCTGCTGCTTGTCCCCACTGGTGAGCTCAATGGACCTCATCTTCATACAAGACAGTTTATTGATATTCCTTTTCGGACCGTAGTACTGCACTGGAAGAACCACTATATCCCCGGACCCCTTGGCGAGGCGCGTGTCGAGTGGCATCTCGTTGAAGTTT
Source organism: Lyophyllum atratum (assembly GCA_014905825.1). Lineage (NCBI taxonomy): Eukaryota > Fungi > Basidiomycota > Agaricomycetes > Agaricales > Lyophyllaceae > Lyophyllum > Lyophyllum atratum. The sequence continues at coordinate 367,765 of JACGCN010000018.1, forward strand.
GAACACCTCGACTCGCAGAGTCCCACGTCACGACACAAGTAGTCTCGATGCGGACTTCCGCTGCGGAAGTTGATGTTCTTCATTCCCAGCTCCAGCGCCGCCTGGTTGATAGTGGAGAATGGGATCGGTGAGTCTCTCAGGCTTTACGGCACTTTAAGTCTCTTCTGAAATACAAGCACGCGCCAGAATCGTATCAGCACTCACCTCCAAGCTCAATGAGAGCGGATGGTCTGACGATCTGCTACACCGCAGCAAAGGTTTGTCCCGCCTGTTCTAGGCTCGGGCGTCGGTTTGATGCAACTTACGCTTGTCGACATAGAACGCGCCAGAGTGATGGAGCCGCTTTCGTTCCAAGCATTATTCGAGGAATTTCATCCTCATGCACAAAGTGAGTCGCTACATATAGGTCCTTCTAGGCTGGAGCTCATAGGGAATCTCTGGTCAAGCCTCTCTTCCTCTGGCCGTCAAACGGGAAATAACGAATCAAATTCGTCAATACGTCGAGAAGCAGTTCGCGTGACGACCGCGATACGATTATGGCTCGGCCTCGATAACACCTCGGACACAGACTTATTTATGTGACACCTCCTGTATAACGCCGTTCTGCAGTTCACATTGACACACATTATTATTCTGGAGTGTTGCTCCCATCATCGGGGCGCATGCTGTCGTAAGCCTTGTACTAACCTCCAATCCTGGATCCACAACGTTGAATGCCAAGCGGGTGAATTGACCAACAGCGCGGATCCCTGTGGCGGACTTCCGGCCATACATACCATAAAGCCCTTCTGAGCGTATTTCTGCTTCCTCCGGGCATAGCACTACCGACCAAAACCAAGGTGCTTCAGCTCAAAGTAGCGATCCTGGCAGACAAAGTGGACCTGGAAAACTGTACGTACGTACCGCCGATGGGATGCTCGATGACGGTAAGTACGTATACGCCAGTGAGGTTGCTCGCGGAGTCTACAGACTAGTACAGCATAAACTATCCAGGAAATGCAACAAACCAGATGGATGTCGTGGTCAGCAAGTCAGAGCGGCGTGCTTCACCATCCAGGATCCCCGAGGTCGTAACCATCACCCGTAAAGCCAATCAATATCGAGACGATGTTCAGCTGTAAAATTTTGGCCGTCGTTCACGCGAGATATACATTTGACGTGAACGTGCAAGCCTCTTCAACTGCCCAAGTCTAATTCAAGATCATGATGTTGATCCAGGCGACTCAGAAGACCGCAGCGAGGCCTGCGAGGCAAGGATGCGTCAAGCTTGCAGGCGTATGCAGCTCTCATGGTGATGGCGGTTACGAACGGGGTCCAGTAACTGCAAATGCGATGCGCTTTCGAAAGTCAGCTTCAACGCCATCTGGAACTGAGCGGATTCGTGAATATTCGTTTATCGTACAAGTACACGGTTTTACAGTCATCATATGCAAAAGGTAGTCAAGCCCAAGGATACATCAGTAAGGAGGTAGCGAGAAGGGGACGAGGTGATCACTTGAAATCGAAGGCATCGCTCTGCCAACCCGGTTTCTTCTCCTCCTGACTCTTCTTCACCTCCACACTCTTCTGGAACGTCTGCACCCTCTTCTGCCCCTCTTTCACAAGCCCCTCCGCCCTCTCCTTCACCTCCCCAGTCTTCCTCTTCATCTCTTCCGCATTCTGCCCAACATCCATTCCCGTCGTCTCCTGCACCACCTCCCCAACCCTCTGCGCCAACGGCTCCGACGCCGTCCCCAACGGGCCCTTCTTTTCACCGCTCAGAATCTGCGGCTCGGCGCCCATCGCGAATTTTACCTCGCCCTTCTTCTGCTCAACCACCACCCCCGTCCCCGTCGCGTGCCACTGAACACCCGTGCCCCGCCCCTCCCTCCTCAACTTGCCCAACTCACTCCACATCGCAGCAATGAGCGCCGCACCACCGCCCACAGCGCCCGTATCCTCAAACACCTCCCGCCGCCTCGCTATATCATACGCCACGCCATCCGCCCACTCAATCGCAGCGCGCACCTGCTCCGCCAGCGTCTTCTCCAGCGCCTCCCGGAGCCGCATCACAAATATGGGCTTGAACATCGCGAGGATGATGCCATGGTTGCTCTCCTTGACCTCCATCGTGACGTCATCACTAATCCCCACCCGCACATGCTCGATGATGTGGAAGTGGCCAAGCGAGGCGCGAGAAAGGGGCGAGGAGGGCGCGATGGTATTGGGGATGAGCCGGACTTTGATGTCCAAGGACACGCCTTGCGGGGGGAGCGTGAGGGCAATGCGGCCGGTGAATTCGGAGGGCGCGAGGGTGGAGGTGGAGAGGTCCTTGTACCAGAATGAGACGTCCTCGAGGGCGAGCTGCATGGCGTCGATTTTGATGCGGGTGAGTGTCCCTAAGGCAGTGTGTGGCGAAACGGTGGTGGATTCGGCGGTGGTGATGTCGACGTCCGTGATGTTGCGGATGTAGACATGCGAGGGGAGGAGGTTGAGGGACGAGATGTCGAGGTTTTCGAGCACGAATTCGATCTCGGAGTCTTTGTATTCGGTTCTAAGACGAAAGGTTAGGTGGGGTCGTTGAAAAAATACGGAGGACGAAATGTACCTGGGGATGGGGATATCACTGAGGGATCCGAGGATACGGGGGATGTAAACACGGAAGAGATCCTGCCAGAACCACGTCGCACGCTCCATGAGTGCTTCCAGACCAGTCTGTGCCTTGTCACCGGCCTCGACAAGACCTCTGTCTACGTCCTCCATAAGCTTTGCATGCGCCGCTTTCAAGCGCTGCAGATCCTTGTCTGCCGCCAGCCCATCCTGGAACTTCTGCAACTCGGCCTTGACGTCATTCACCGCCGCTCTCCACTTCCCGTTCTTCTCGTCCAGCAGTTCTTTCCACCGGGTGCGAAGCTCCTTACGCTTGGCCTTGGACTCTTCCGAGCGCGCATATCCCTCTTCCGTGAGGTTCTTGCGAGCGAGGGCGAAGAAGTCATCGAACCACTGGCGGAGCTTGGGGTCATCGGCGATGTTGTTGAGACACGTTCGCACTTTGGTGAAGAGGGGGGTGAGGGGGGTGCCGGAGAGGCGTTCCAGGAACTGCTGTAAGAGGTCGAGGGCTTTCGGGACGTGTTGCTCGGGGGTGGGATCGTTGATGAAGGAGGAGAGGGAGGCGGACTTGCTCGCGTCGAGAGTTTGGTGGGTCCGCTTTTGCAGGACGGTGATGATGGTGTCGATGGCGTCGCGGTACTTGGGGTCAGACAGGGCCCGGTCGCAGATCTAGGGTGTGATTGAGTGTGAGCGAAAGTAATGGTTGAGGAAGTAGGGCGGTCAACCTTCAGATACGCGTCTTGCATCTTGGAAGACACCTTTTCTGTCTTTTCTTGCATGGTCTCATTGACAGTGCGGCCGGTGTCGATGACCGTATCGCCGGCACCCTTGACGGCGTCCATGCTATGATCCCACTTGGCCTTGACATCGCGCTCCTCTTCCTCTACGCGCTTCTTATCGCGGCCAGTAATGTTCGTCCTCTCGCCTTTCTGCACGCCCTCCTCGATTTCGCGAAGGTTCTCCTTCGCAGTAGCAGCGCCGGACTCGATGAGTTCTGCCGCATCGGCGAGGGAGAGGCGGGTGAAAGAGGCAAAGTCGTTCAGGAGGTTGCCGGATTCGGAGGAGAGAGAGTTCCAGAAGACGGAAAGGAGGGTGCAGAGAGAGGAGCGGATGGCGTTAATGTCGGCGGTGGCTTGGTCTGTGTCGATGCCGGATGGCTCGATGTCGCCTTGGGTCAGGTGCCAGATAGCTTCCTGCAGAATATTGTCGCCTGGAATCGGATGAGACAACAGACAGCATATATGCCAGAAAAAACTTACTATTCTTGTGTACGGCGAGCTGCTTGTATGCGTCGAGCACTTCGCGGACACGCTTTGCAAGGAGACGGCCTTGGGAGCTGAGCTCATCTGAGGCGGAAGGTTCGATGGATGCGATGCCGACTTTGTCGAGCCAGTCGATGAACTGGACGAATTGCTGGGTGGTGGGCAGTTTGCCTGCGTCAAATGCGGCGAGAACAGATGTTGCTTTTTCCATGGTTGTGTGGGGAGGTTTCTGCTGGTGATCGACGCAGTGAGCTGTCTTTATAGTGGGTCTGGTGTGGGCACGCCGTCACCAATGACGCCATACTGCGAGCAGACGCTTTCACGAATGGAACTGGTGTCTCGGCAGGAGTCCATCGACGATATTGAGTGCGGGATCTACGTCAGCGTTGGTGATTCATGACGAAGGTCCACTAGCACCGCTCTTTCAAACTCCGCGATCCCTTTCCATCCTCTTAGCCACGATTTCGGGTCTAAACAGGTTCGATTCTCTGGGAAACATCTATCCACGGGAGGCACTGGTAGAAGCGGAGCCTGTGGCGAAGCTGGATGAAGAGCGACATCTCCACCCTCACCTGCATGTAATTCTTCTGATGTCACTCGCGGATGTAGCCTGCAGGTCTATATCCCTCAGACCTTCTTCACTGCGACTGGCAGGCGGTATAAGCTCTAGACGACAGCCATGCATATGTATTTATTTCGAGAGTAATTTTAGTTTGTCATCGGACCTCTTCACGACGTTCGCGCTGCACTCCAGCGTTTCACCTTCCCCTGGGTGCATTATTATTGCCTGACGCGGCTAACGCTATCTTCATGGTCTACGGTATCGCGGCCGCCACCTTAGTCACTGGGGTCCTATAATCAATTGAGAAAGGTGGCGCACGTTCGGGTACAGTGGCAACACGACTAGTAAGTAAATAAGTCTAGTCCCAGAATCCGACTTCAAATGTCCAACATTCTGCCATCCTAGGCAACAAACTCTTTAGCGTCTTCAATGACTCCTCAGCATGCGGTTCGATGTCGTCTGAACTACGATTCCGGAGTCCAAATCCATACCGGGGGTGCGGAAGCTCCAATATCAACTTTGGATCCTTCAGCAACATCGTGGACAATGCCTCGTCTGCAAGCACCCAAGTTTCTGCCCATCTCACCAAGTCATCCGTGTCTGTCATTCCCAACTTCAGTTGGCGCAACTTGGGCTTGGCATTCAACTTCAAGCATTGTAAGAAGAGCTTGAGGGTAATTTCGTCGAGCGTGTGCAGTTCAATTTCTTGCAAGTTTGTGTTTCGTGGGAACGCCAGCAGCTCGGCGAAAGAGACTGCAAGAATGTCAGTTCAGTGGCATATGTCCCAGCGGGGCAACCTCACCTGCATCGAAGTGACCAGGAGGTGGAGCTACTCGAAGCTTCAATGCTCGTAGGCTTGTCCCAGCCGCCCCTAAGAGCTCTCCAAATGCTTGAAATTGCTGCCATTTGTCGTCTTGAATGCGCAGAGATAGATTAATGGAAATCCCGACAATTCCAGCTGTATACTCGATGGCTCTGGTAAAGAATCGGATCATCCAGGAAGGAGGATGTCTGAACGCAAGCTTGCAAAGACTGGGATGCCTCATTTGGACGGAATCAATGGTCCAAGGAGAAGAAGCGAACGGCACACCCTCACGGACTGTGATCTTTTCCAAGGCTGTGAGAGCGGCTATGAGATTGCAGAGCTCCGGGAAGGTAAATGCGATCCATCTGAGCTCCAACTCTTTCAGTGACTTGTAGTTGCTATGAAGAGATGCGAGCGCCATCAGTGACAATGTTCGCCAATCAAGCCATTCCAGGAAGAGTGATGTAATAGAGGGAAATGTTAAGTCCCTGACGAGGAAGTCGCGAATGGCTGTGTCATTCCTCCATGCATAAGCGTCGGGAGGTATGGGGTTGGCCCAGTCTATGACCGCCCTGTTCCGCGTAAGATGTAAAGTACTGAATGATAACATTGAGAGCGTGGATCGAGGTGAATCGATAAGATGGAGGAATTCCACGATTTCAATTTGGTCGAGACGCAGGACCTTGGGCGGTGGTAAAAGATGGTGGCGGGCGCTCGGCAGCCACGATTGGCAGACCAAGGCACATTCTGCAATTGAAGGAGTACCGCATAAGTGGGACAGTATTGAATCAACGAGCTCGGGAGGGAGTAAATCCGACATGGAGAACTTAAAGGAAGGAAGTTCACGATCGACGATTGTACCACTGAATTCGTGGGAACATCGCTTGGGTTTTGCCGTCACGTCTCTGCCAATCTACTGGGTTAACAAATTCTCATTCGGGTTCATGAACGCTTAGCGCTCAAGCTTGACGCTTCAAGTGCAAGCTCTTGACCCTACCCATGGCCAGTCCATGAACATATACCCTGATCCATACACGGAACGTCGATAAGCCAACGCAGATCATACCTAACAGACCGCGAAGAAGCACGTCGCCACCGCTATCACCCTCTAGGCTCTCGCTGATACTCACCATAAACCTTCGCCAACATGTCAGCTACGGCCCACCAAAGTTCTCTGCTCTGGGAATCAGGCGTGTTGTCTCCTGTGCTAGTTTGGACACGGGAACCTGGGATCCCTGTCATAGAAGCCATAGCGCGGCGTCATCTCTGCCCTGATTCTTCCGAGGAAGCAGCCTGCGTCTCCATCACCGCCACTTTCCTGGCCCAAGGTGCTTTCAACAAGCTCTACACAATTACGGTAGATTATGGCCCCTCCAACAACAAGAAAGACTACGTGTTTCGTGTCACACTCCCTGTAGAGCCGTTCTACAAAACTGCTAGCGAGGTTGCGACGCTCTCTTACATCAAAAACCACACATCGATCCCGGTTCCGAGCGTAATCGCGCATAGCACCACGGCGGGTAACGAGCTGGGCTTCGAATGGATATTATTGGAGAAGGTTACTGGTGTGGACTTACGTGACATCTGGCCTACACTGCCACTCCCTGCGAAGGAAACGATCACGAAGGTGATGGCGGGATTCGTACGCCAGATGCGGGATCTAGGCGGGTTCGATGCTGTGGGAAACATTTATTCACGGGAGGCGCTGGGAGAAGCGGAGCCTGCCGCGAACCTGGATGAAGAGTTTGTGATTGGTCCTGTGGTGAACCCGTTTTGCTTCAAAGGGGCACGACGGCTGAAGGTCGAGCGTGACCGCGGCCCTTATCGTACTGACCAGGAGTACTTGTTGGCGCTTATAAACCTGGAATTGGCAGATATGAAAGCGCTCCAAGCTCTTGACCCTGGCGAAGACAGCGCGGAATATGACGAAGACCTCGTTGAGGATGCACCCGAGATTGAGCGTATCATGCAAGAGCTCCACTCGCTGCTTCCCTCCTTGTTTCCGCCTTCGCATCGCTCCTCATCCGGACCCGCAAAAGAAGCCCCAGGATTTGTACTATGTCATCACGACCTCTCACTCTCCAACATCATGATGGATCCCGATACGCGGACGATAACGGGCATCGTCGATTGGGAGTGTGTAGGCATCATGCCAGCGTGGCAGGAGCCGTATCCACAATTCCTTCAAGGCCCCGCGAGCGAAGAGAAGCCTGAGCCGCTCGAGGAAGGCGATACGGACGAGTATCGTCTGGCGAACTGGGAGAACTGGGAAAAGACGCAGTTAAGGAAGGTTTTTGATGAGATAGTTGGACCGCATGAAGGAGAAGATTTAAGACAGGAGTTTCGGCGTCAGTTAGACATGGTGGAGTTCTCGACGAAGATGGTGGATAGGTGGATAGCAGGGGTTAGGGAAGGACTAAAGGGCGGTCGAGGGTCTACTGGTAATGTATAGAAACATCACGCCCGCAAGTCTTGTTGGCAGATGAGCTTCTCATGGGCCTGAGATTTACGAGTGTTGGCGCGCTGCTTCAGAAGTCATGGATGAAACCTTGTATTCATATCACACTTATGCAGCTGGCGATTGGTGGTGTCATTCTGGGTACATTCATTTGGGCTGTGCTCGAGTTCACGTGGGCGTAACGAGGTGGGCAGGGTCTGAATCCGAGGAGGCAGCAATTTGGCCTATATACGCTCGTTTCCATGGGCTTTTGAGTGGGAAGGGGTTTGTGATGGGCCTCGTCCTCATTAGTTCTGTATTCATGACTGTAGACGTTCGACGAATTTGCTTAATATTGTTTGCATTCCGGATGTACTATGATATTCCACTATTCCCTCATAGCCCCGGATCCCGGATCCAGGAGATAGCGAAGCGAGTCTGCTAATACGACATCATCCCCAAGTTTAGGCTTTTTTCGACGCTCCTACGAGATTGCTTGCATCAGTATACAGCCCAAACGTCATCAATGGAAGGTACCTTGACGTATTCATTGCGCAACGATTGTACCAAGAACCCAGATATCAATCAAAGCCCTCAAAGCCGTAATGCTCTATGCCTCTGGCATTCTCTTCCATAAATCTGAGTTGGCATTGGTATTCACCCGCAATCAACGGCGCATACGACAACCATCCGCTCGGCGAACGGTGGTCATCATATGTCATGATCGACGCATATTCGAACCACTGGGGATACGCCCCGGCGAGTTGCCAGTCAATAAGCCATACTTTGCCGTCGACGCCTAATCTGACGTTGGAAGCGCTGATGTCACCGTGAGTGAAGACTAGAGGCATGGAATCGTCGAAACGAATTGTGGATTCCCGGATAGTCCTGGGATCCTTATCGGGCGTGGAGTTGAGGATGGTGGTTAGACGGCGGCGGCCATCGAACCAAGCCGAGAGCGCGGCATATGATGCGAAAGGACCTGCGCCAAGCTCCGAAAAATAATGCCCATAGCACTTCATAGCCATCCCAGAGGCGGAGAGCGGTCCAGGCATGTCCTTCTGCGGCAGCTTGATCCTTCGGAGCTGTTGAACATATCCGCGGAGCACCAAAGCAAGCTTCAATCGGGTCCAAGGACCGAGGGATGGCCAGACTTCGTATAAATCAACGCCCTCAACATATTTGAAGAGCATGCAAGGTCGTTCCCGCCACATGACGCATTTCAGAAGTTTGGGAGTTGGTATGGAGGTTTGCGAGGAGACAAGGTCCGTTGTAAAATGCTCGGCGACTTCGTAGAATGCTAGAATCTTGAGCACAGTGTCTGGGGCAACTTTCCACACCGGAGGCAGGCTGCCCCCCGGCCCCGGGAAACCCATCTGGCCTTTACTTAGATCCAACCCGTCCAGGAATGCTATAGCCTCTTCGTCGGACATGGCCTCGATACTACGAGATGGGGCCTATGGCAAGAACTGTTATCCCGTTACATCGATTGGTAGTAAGAGAAACTCACAAGATTAGCATCCTTCTTCCCGCGTTCAGAGGAGTTCCAGCGTGAAGTGATTAACTGTGGTCTACAGAGCGGGACGTCTAAGCAACATGTAAATCTTACGGACAAAACTTGACTCACAAGGAAATGGAATTCATGCGAATGGCGACGGCTTTGTTTGGTAAAGATTCTGAAGAAGGGAGTAGTAAAGGGACAATTGTGTGCTCAGTGGGGAGTTGGGAGTGGCAATCTTGCCACAAGAAACTTAGGCGTGCTGGATAAAGTGATGTTTAGTCAGTTTAAACTCCGCAGAGGAGCGCTTCCTTGCTCCCGTCTTCAGCTGTGAGTAATCGCTTTTTGGAGACAGACTTATACTTACCTGTATTATAAGGTACATACTTCTGCTCGTCTTTTCGGCCAATGCTAGTCTCTCAATGGACCTAAACTAAACTCACACTTTGATGCCTCCGAGTCAATCTTAACCAGTGGCACGTCACTGCTGCAACAACTCGATACTCCATCTGGACCTGTCGTTCTCCTCATCGACAACCGAACCCTTGGGGACCTAGATTCAGCACAGCCCTTGTTTCGAACGCGGGACTTATTCGCTTGTACCAGTCTTCTCCATTACGTGGTTTGTGGGCGCGTTTTTGATCAGCGAGCCAAATCCGGATTGAGTCTTGTTCTTGAACAGCCCTATCTTACGCACCTCGAATCATTTCTCGTCAGTAAGTGCTTGTACGCTTACAGTGCTCACCCTGACTGGTGGTTTGTAGCCGCATGTTTGATCGGAGATCTAGAGAATCAAGTTTCAGGCGTGTTCTTGAACAGCCCAATCTCACGCACCAGTCATCTCTAGTCAGACGTGCGAGTATGGGCCATTGCGAGCATGGCGTGACCGAGATCTAGATCTAGGGCCTTCAAGCTTCAGGGCCAGCCTTTCAGCGTCCAAGACCTGTACATACAATGGATTACATAATAATGATTAAGCGCAGGCCTTCAAGCTTCAGAGCCAGGCTTTCAGCGTCCAAGCCCTGTACGTACTATGGATTACATAACAATGATTAAGCGCAGACCCCAAACTACACAACACCGATTGCGGCAGATTCCTTGACATAAACTGCCAGGCTTGCACCTCTCGAACCACAGGACGCCAACTCTACACTGGATGGGTCTGGCTCACGGATCAGGTGTCTCCCTGTGGCAAGGCCGTCATGAAACCACACCGAACCATATTCATCCAAATACCTGCACGTGAAGTGATGTTCACTGTAGTATACCACCCCTCTCAATGTATACCGCATACTGGTGCCACCTGGAACTGATACGGTCAGCTTCCTATCAATGGATATCTGGATATTCGAGACGTCGAAGGCAATCAATGGCGGTGTTTGAACAAAGCGATATGATCTGTCCAGGTGTTCGTTGCAGGTCTGGCACCGGGATTCTGTCGGAGTGTGGAAGTTGTCAACGCTGATACAATCAGCTATAGAATCGTGACCACAAGACAATAGCACTATGTGAGCCGAACTCGATTTTGAAGGTCGTCTGCTGACCCTATGGCCATTCCTGCATCGCTGGTGAGATGAAAGAATTGGAATCCTACATCTCAACAACTCGTCAACAATTGCGTGAACGCTGGCGTAACCACCTGTTGGAAACATGGTAGAATCCTTCTCATGAAGCTTGGAGCGCAGCCAGTCTCTGACAACTTCTAGGGACTCATGATTGCCAGCATCGACGGCCTCAAATTTTTGCGTCAGTGGTCTTGTAAATCTTGCACTCGTATGGCGTAAATTAACCGTCCAAAACTGGCGATTGCCGGACCACAAGTTGAATAACAGGACTATGACACTGTCATAAGCACAGCTATTAGAGTCCCACACCGTACCTAGAGGCTCGCCGCACTGCTGCCCATTCATATCGGTAGAACCAACATCCATGCGTCTACGTTTCGTTGCAGGTTCATCAGAGTCTGCTTCATCCATTGTCTTTCGCTTCGTAGAAGTGTGGACAAGTACAACTGCGGATTTGGCACCTTTTGCTGGTACAAAGGTGTTTTTTGGAGTTTCAACACCGCAGAGCGGGTTAGATCTGCTCACCACTTGCCAAGGTATGTCCGGCAACGAGCACTCCTCGTATGGATCAGATTTATTCCAGATAAGGGCGGGATGCAGGTGAGGGGGCAGGTAGTCATGCTTCTGGCATTTTCGAAAGGAGGTCAACAGGTCAGATCTTCTAGGCGCGTCATAAAAACCAACAGGGAGATTTCCAGAGTATCTCAATTTAGTCACTTCGTCGAGAAGCTCAATATCACGAAATTCCTGCCTCAGGGCACCACTCGCCTTTCCAGTGATTCTTGATGCATCATAGCCGCATATTAGAAGTGTTCCAGCTGCAGTGGAGCTCCGCGACAACGCTGTGTAATATGCTTGATGTGATTGGCACTTCCTCAGATCAACTGGGTTATTGGGGCGGGTTTTTCCTTGGCTGGCATAATCAGTTATGGCATAGTTCACAAGGACCTCAGCCTGAGAACGATTTACGTGAACAACATCATCAGTAGGCAGTCGGCAAGTCAAAGAAACGGTAGTGCGAACTATTGGAACGACATTCAGGGGAAGGCCTTCAATCTGAACGTCCTGAGGTGGGTGGTTCAGCATAACAAACAAGGTGTCTAGCATAAGTTGACCCGCAGTCCCGACACTGGATTTCCATCCATACACAAAACCCTCCTGACCATTAGTCATACACAGTTCAGTAGCGGCGTTGTTTTTTATAATGACAGGCAGACCTATGCACAAAGATAACGTACCCGCTATGTGGTTGGAGGTGGAGGAAGGAGGTTGGTCCCACAGAATCTCCTGCATCTTACTTGGAAGGGGCCGTCTTTCTCGTGTATGAGGAGCTCTGTCAGCTGCCTTGGGCAGACCATCTTCATCTTTTTTAGCGGCAAGTGTGTCATCACTATAGAAATTGACCAGATCCTGACCACTCTCGCGAGCAAACCTTGCACACCCGACTATGTTTACCGCGTCTTTATCTATGTTATGAGCAGTTATAATAGACACATTGCGGAATCGCTGGTCCAATATGCATGGGCTCCTGGGATTGCTACTTGTTGTTCTGCTGTCCAAAAACTTAAGATCCCGAGGCGTGCATGCACGATAGCGCATATTCATGAGACATGTTCTGAGCGCCTCATCCTCTCGTGACTGGCTACGTTGCCTCATATTCTGCCGCAGTATCACAACAGTTGTAACCTGATGCCACACAGCCTTACCAATTGCTGCCTCTTGATCCTTCAGGTCCGTAGTCCTTGTACCCACAGTACGACTATACAATGCTGCGTGTTCGTGTCCTATTACAGGTGGGAGTTGGGCAAAATCACCTGCAAATACCATATTTATTCCTCCAAACGGTACATGCGTATTTCCAGTGATGTTACCTAAACGCGCGGAGACCCTGTACATGTCTCGGCAAGAGAGCATCGAGACCTCATCAAAAAAAACGTATTCAACTCCAAGTAGTCGGCTCTTCACGTTTGCCAACTGGTTCTTAGAAACCGATCCCATGTCATTGATCCCAAACATTGAATGGTACGTGGATCCACCCAATAGAGAAGCAGCAGTGCCGGTGGGTGCTACAACGACTAGTCTGTGAGACTCATGTCTAGCATCGAAGTACTTCACTAAAGCTTTCAACACCTGTGTTTTTCCTGTGCCCCCCATTCCTCCCATATACATTTTAAGCTGCTCAGGTAAGTACGAAGCGGCATGATTAGCAACTATCCTGAAAGCTCTCAACTGCTCTTCATTCAGTCCAAAGTCAAGTGAAATGCTCTGTACCACCGGTTCCCATTTTTCGCTCTTAAATTTGGCCTCCAGAAACCGACGGTCGACAACGTCTACCACTCCGGGCTCGTTGGACTGGGGTATGGAAAAGGGCTCCAACAATGAAGCAGGTATCTTTCTCTGGCGCTCCTTAATGATAGCATTTTTTTGGTCAGTTATCAAGGTCTTCCAATGGTGCCCAGGAAGAGAAGACGTCAAAGGCGAACGACTGGTGTCCACCCCTAGATCCTGGTCCATCAACGGTTGGTCCCAACCCAACCGTGTCAAGTCGGCGGTCATCTTGGCTAAATCGGCCTGTCGTCTCAGTTCCTTCTTACCAGGAAGGTCCCCGACATCCTGAATGCCAACATCGTCGGCCTCGTCACCCTCTTCACTCTCCAAGAGATCCTGCTGCTGCATATCGTCAATGTCCGAGGCTGATATACCGTTGCCGGGAAAAGTGACAGCACCACTCTTCAACTGCGCGTAAAAGTCATCTCGCGCATCAAGGCATTCGTAACGTATATTCATATTCTTCATAAGTTCTAGCTGCCGTTTGGAAAAGCAGTGGAGTGAAAAAGTGTTCCCCCAATCCTCGTTGGGTGATTTTAGATCTCGACCATTACGCCACGGCTTGAACAGTGTTAGCATAGTCAAGCAATAATACTGACGGTCACCTTGATCAGCCCTAGGCAGTGTTCCGCCTATGAAGTTGGGCACTCTGTTGCCGTGTGGGGGGTGTATGTGTGTACCGTGAGTGTCAGCAAGAGGATGGTCAGTGAGGAAAGCAACAATCGTCGCTGCCCCACTCCTCGACGTGGAAAACATGGCAGTGGTGGCTTTCTTCAACTTCACACGTTGAGACCTTGACACCCACTCGTACAGAGACATGTCGCTCAGTTCCGGACCACGATGTATGTAATCAAAGACCTGGCTCAAACCCACTACACGTCCTCGCCTTTTAAGTAGGGTGAGCTTGTCCGATTCCGACTCACCGTCAGCATTTTCTTCAGGTGTCCAAGCACGCTTGGCTTCTCTAACATAACTAGGCCAATGAACATTTACGAATGTGTGATCAGTATAATGATCAGGGTTTCCCAAGAGATACATGCATATCATAGGCGACCCCATTTCAGATTTGGCGCTTAACACATTTGCCATTTTTGTCATCAAGGACCTTGCTTTTTCATTGCGCGGGAGAGGACCGTCAATCAGGTCAGAGTTTTTTTTGAAAATAGAAGTTACAGCGCTAAACGCAGTGCTGGTTTTCAGCGCAGGTTTGGTGATGTACTTGGTCACATACAGAAGCACTGCCTTGAAAGAAGTTCCGGAGCGCAAACTCTCTACATCAGTGTTGCAACGGAACAGATACGATACAGCAGATGTAAAGGTATTAATCCAAGGTTCGGACTTCCGCATATTGAGCGCACCAGTCTCAGGATCTACCTCAGTTTGATTATATAGGGGTCTAGGAAATCTTGCGCGACATCTCTTCCAAGGATTATCCAAGCACCCCTTATTCTCCTTGTTCAATTTTTTGGTCCCGTCCTCTTTATACACGGAATAGCATGTATGTATGTTCGAGCGAAATATAATGTCATCTACTGTGAACTTGAACCTGGACCACCAACCTGCCTGATCATAACACCGATCACACGCAGAGCAGCTAGTCGCGCAAGGAGGAGGTGGGGGATCAGGAAGGGTTCTAGTTGGGTCTACATACTCAGGCGTGTTCTCCATATTGGCAACTTGCGCCCTTACCACGTCAATCGTGCCTGTGAGAAAATCACCGGTGAACGCGGCTTCCAAATACTGAACCAGAGCCTTTTGGAAGTCGGATTCTGGGTCCATGATTTTAGACCTGGCATCCTCAAACGTAAGGGCCCTTATCAACCAGATAAGAACATGTAAATGAAGCGTCAGTCGTCCTTGTTGCTCGACTGTCCCATAATAAGCAGAAGTGTCCCCGTATAGTCCAGGCGTGTCAGAGCCTACGCCTAGAACATGCTTGATGAACGCAGAAATCATGAAATGAAAAAACCGTGCCCCAGCAACTGGATTACTTGCGATAAGCCTATATGCCTTATCTGATCCGACACGAAGATCAGGCTTGAACACCGTATCAGTGTCTGCAAAATAAAGGCATATTGGGTGCTTAATGTCAACAGGTGATAAAGTTATATACCAAGATGGGGCACCTTTACTGACGACAAGAGACCATATCTCATTTCTCATGTGCTTTCTGGAAACCGTTGAACCTTCAATACGACCAGAAACGACGTCTAAGTCTTCAATTACTTTGAAGCATGCTTTTTCCTCCTCGGTATTAGGACGCAGGATTTCTCCATTGGCCATACGCGATGCTAGATCGTTGAAAACAGATTGATTTACAGAGAGAAGACGATCAGCTATGTCTGAGAAGTGTTTTCGCTCAACGGCAAGAAACCCACCACTGGTAGCAGCTTTAACCTGCTCGTGACTGAAAGCTGCAAAAGGATATCCAGTATCCAACTGGAAGCGCTTGTCATGATAGAGCAGGAGGTTTCCCTTGTGTTTGCGTATTGACATACGACCGTTGGATGCACCTAGGCCGCCTAGACCGTATGGAAACAGCCAAGGGAACATCTGAGGATATAAGGATGGATCATTTTTGAACCAGTTTTTAGGGAGAGTGGAATGACCCACACGCAGCACAGCTCCGTTAGAGCGCCAGTGCTGCAATGCCAAACCCTTCAGCTCGTCTTTAGTTTTTGCTCCTAAACTTTCACCAGTCAGTCCGTGTACAACAAACGGGCAGCTTCCATCGATGACCCCATTATCGCCTTCTACATCATGAACAGCAGGATCAACAGTTCTTGCCTCCTTAACACTCGGGTGGTAAATGACAGAAACAGGGGGTTCATGTTCAGGATATTCGGATAGGTTCTTGTGGGATATCTCAACATCCTTATAATCTTTGTGGTTGAGCAGCAACCATTCCAGAGACTTTTGAACAGCGGATCGGCGTACCAACAAAGGAGTCCGCTTGAAATCGTCTTCGGTAGGCCGGCAAGGACCTGTAAACAATATGGCCAAAACTTCGTCCATTTCTGAGAGAGGTGGAGGGAGCATCTCATAAACCTTGGTCACAGGTGACTCAAAAGCGATCAGATGAGCATTCATTTTATTTAACCCTGAACTGGATACATGCGCATAACAAAGAGATGTCCGTACTTTAGCCACAAGAAGCTTCTCAATCCATGTCAGTCCTTTCAGGACCTCAGGCACGTCGCCCAGCCAAAAACCGTTTGCCAGAGAGTTAGACGGAACGACACCTTTGACAAGTGCTATATGACAACTGGAGCAGACGTGTGTGCAAGATAAGTCAAGCACAGGACCTGGCAGGTCCTTGATAGGGTCAGAGGACTTAAGTCTTTCTGTACGTGTCATGTCAGGAACGGTGAGAATGCCTGTGAGTTTTTGAAGATCTTTGAGTGGCTTCATGGTCGACAGTGGATGGAGAAGACCGCACACCGCACATCCAGCTTCACTGATTGCGTCAGAGCTGCTAGCACTGCAAAAATCGGCAACTACATCTCGTGCGACCTCAGGACTAAGTGGTTTGGGAGGGAAGACACACTCATCGTACGGGTCAGGCAAATCATCCTCCAATACCACTTTAGCGCTTTCAGCGGATGAACGCAATACGGGACCAGGTGCAGCACCCCTAGAACGACCTGATGTGTCGAGCTTATCGGGTGTAGAGTTACGTTTGGTACGCGATCCTGAATGGCGCTTCAAATTGTCGGCAGGGGTGTCAGAATGCAGTTTTGCAAGCTTTGAACGGGCGGCTGATCTACGAACAGCCTTTCTGGCATTTACATCGGGCTCAGCAAGGAACACTGAAGAGAGAAAAGTGCACTGTCGGCAACTGTGACCTTGGAAGGGATCAAGCGAGCTTGAAGCATTAAACTTGGAATGCAGTATAATTCCGTGACTACGAGCGATTTTACGCACATTTGTTACAGATATATGTTTAGCGAGTATATCAAGAGGGACTCTCGCGTGTATGAAGCCGCTGCTCGTTGGGAATGATAAAAGTCCTGTATCAGCCGTATGAGCGATGAATTTGAGAACAGTATTGGGAGGATAGCTGTCAGTACCTGCATCAATGAAAGGCAGAATGTCATGGGGAAGAAACGAAAAGGTTTTACCCCCTCCCATCTGGGTGTGGGGGGCGGAGACCGCTTGCACCGCTACAGCACGAAGTATGGGACTACGGTATCGGTAACGTGAGGGAGTATAAGCCAAAGTATATTGTGGAAAAGAGGCAAGTGTGAAAATAGTGATGCGTACGCAACGTGCCGTTGCAAGGTCTGGCCAATATGCAGGGAGGAGGTAACCCATATCGTGTACATGTAAAGCGAGGTCAACACCACAATACATACGTTGAATAACGCATATGGGGATAGTGACAGGCGGACGACACATAGCCATATTAAAATCATGGCTCAACATGAAGGGCCTCAACAATTGGATCGAGAGGCGCCTAACACGAATGACAGGTTGACGAATCGACGTGAAACGAAATAGGCGTGTCCAGCAGCCGGGAAGATTGTAACGACAACGAGGAAGAGGGGCAGACAAGGGATCTGGTATTACATCTGACAATGCATTGATGGTATTCATCAAGAGTGTGAGTAAGCGGTGAATAAGGGGGACAAATTGGGAATAGAGAGTTTTGACGTGCGGGGGTATGCACAAACGAACGACGAAAGTATGGACATGAAGAGACCAAGAAGGTGTGCAAGATACAGACGATCTACCATGTGAACAGTGTGCGGCATGCGCCAAGTTGGGACGGAGGACGGTACCCCAAGAGCAATGCTCTAAGTCATAAGTAGAGCGTTGCTCCAAGTGAAACTGAGAGCTTGGCTCCATGGGGGAGAGGGAGCCAGTGCACTGCACAACGCAGTCACACAGCCCAGCGACATCGAAAGCTGCGTCGGCTGTACCAATAGGTTGACCGCCTCGTCTGTTGACCCTATTACATATTAGTGACGAGAAACTACAATGGTCAGGGCTAACTCACAAGACTGGGAGGGGGTCCACAGCATAGCGAAGGAAATACAAACAGCAAGAAAGCAATACATAGAGTCGAATGCCGAAGGTGCTTAACAGCAACATGGTAGGGGTTCAAGATGAATAGAAGAGTGTTGAAAAAGAAGAGTCGAAGATACCAACAGAACGTGGGAATGTATTAAGTAACACTATGTACAGACTGTCCACATCCGCACAGAGATACGTGAGAATTCCAAGAACAGCCGTTGTGGCATAGTGGAGGGTATTCCACAGTAGTAAGTCAAAGGCTCAATGTTGCGTATATTGAGATACAGAAACAGATGCGTAGTGAATATATACAGGTTAATGGAACTTGTGTGCGAGCAGTACAGTAAACGAAATGAGTGACCAGCGCTAGTCCTGACGAGCTTTCTTGGGTGCAGAGTGATCCTGAGGGCCAGAGGCGCTGCGAGCACGTTTAAGCAATCGCACCTGACGTCCGGAGAGAGCGACACTGTCATCTTCGTCACCACTCCCATGGTCACTGTCCTCTAATTCATCGAAGGCGTCCTCTTTGCCCTGCTTGTAGTTATAATCACCAGCTCCATGACCATCAAAGCGGAGTTGACTTACCTCCCCATCCGTGTCGTCCTGATCATCCTCGCCATCACGGTCCTCTTCGACTTCAAGTGCATGATATCCGCTGACAAAGGAGACGTCATTAGGGCTAATCTTGAAACCCAAGGACCTGGCTGTGTCGATGTCACCGTACACGAAGCCAGAGGCGTAAGGAAATACTGAGCATAAATATCAGCAACAAAAAAAGCGAACGTAAATCAACGAGCGCACCGTATTCCTCCGGCTTGCTGTTCAGCTGGATATCATATATCGGACCATCCCAAGCAAACGACGTCGGCACTTCCCCATTGGCGATGTCCGCATAAAGGGTCCATGCAGGTCCTCCACGAATGCAGAGATAAACATCTGACGTAACATCCCCCACAGTCGTCGTTTCATCAATGCCTCGTACGTTCCTCTCTACTGCCAGTTCCTTGTACCGGACGAGCAAGTGGGCGTGACGTGCGAGGAACACCGAGAAAATCTTATAAAAGGCGTCCATACCGGTGAGGGGTCCTTCGGGTCCAACATAAGAGTATCGGGAAAAGATTTCATAGAGTAAGAGGCGAGCCCTGCTCCTGTTCTTGATGGAAGCCGCAAAACCACGTATATCACCTGCGTAATCCCACCCAATCAGAGCACTGACGAGCTCAAAGTATATACACAAGTAGATGACAACTAGAAATCCGTCCCATGTTGAGAGGTCTGGCATATGAGGGCTCGCTGCTGCACGTGAGCCATCATAACAGAACATAGAGGAGGTACATACGTTCAGGGGGATCAGCAAACAATTTGAGCTGATAGAATACTAAAAGCCTCATGAGAGCAGCGTGAGATGCCTTGAAGTGGTCCGTGTTGGAGTAGCTGTTGCCGCCAATTAGGTGATTGTATGCACCGACGATTGTGTAAGGGATGGTGGTAACAGCAATGAAATGACCTCCTGAACAGAATGACGGTTCCGGCGTAACAACACAATGCGGCAGGGTAGGCCGCATAATGCTGTGAAGGGCGTAAACACCAAATATCGTGCCAAGAACAAAAAAGCTATTGGAGCTTACAGAGTTGTACCAGGGTGGAGCACCATCACGTACACGTCCCACAGATCGTGGTTAGCCTCGTCAAGCTCAAACTTGGTCATGACGTCAGGCTTCATGAATATCGTGAAATCGCCGTCTTTGGGAACCGCAATGTACCATAGCTTCCTTCCGCATTTGAGCTTTACAAAGGTCATAAAACCGTTAGCGTCATAGTGCCAATAATGAAAGGCGGATCCAGTTGATGCAATGCCCCAACGAAGATGTGGGATTGGATAAAGATCAGTAGCGCGGCAGTAGGCTTCACCCTGCACCTGTTGCCAAACAGCCCAGTCGCTAGAGAAAGGGAGGTTCGGGTACAAGTCGTATGCGGAGGGGAGATTCAAGGCGCTGAGAGCTGGCGTATGTGGCAGCCGAGAAGCCTCCAGGAGGTCTAAGACGCTCCCGTTGCGATACGTTGGGCCATTTGGCACGGAGAAATCTGACAATAAGCATCAGAAGCAAGGAAGAAAAGAGGGAGAAATGGAAAAATAAGAAAGACTACCTTGGATGGTTGTAGTCTCATCCAGCCTGCAGAAGTTGCTGAACACGTCACGAGTGAAGCCAGGGTCTACGTGCGGCTCGTCTACAACCACAATGCAGGCATGGGTCTTCAACAGTTCCAAGAGCACCGAGGGAGCGAGAGCCGAGTACTCAGAGTGCGTGATATACTTGATAGGAGGAGGTCGAGACGCACTGCGCTTGACAGCAGAGTCCAAGTTGTAGAACCATTCCAGTTCATTACCGAACTGGAAGTAAGGATATTAGCAAAACTGTTGATGCTGAGGGCAGGCGAAGAGGAAACAACGGCTCACATGAAACCTGGGCCTCCAGGTATATGGCTCATCTGAACCTGCTAGAGGGTATGTAACGTCAGTGTCCCCAGTGACGAAGCCGGATTCCGGGTTAACTTCAAACCACGGATCAAGAAGTTCGTTGTCCTTGAAGGCCAGGAAGCAAGGGTATTAGCATTGTTGAAGAGCAACAAGGGGTAAAACTCACGGAGCCCTCTAGCGTAAGGTCAATATAAACAGGCTCTCCTTTTCCCCCTGGGGTTGTGGAAGTGGCTTCCTTTTTTACCTTCTTTTTCGGATGTCTGGGTGCCTTCTTACGACCAGACGAAGAAGGAGCTTTGGGAGCGCTGGTTTTTGTCGTGCCTTTGGCTGTCTTCTTTTGACCGGACAAAGATGCGTTTGTGGTAGCGCTGGGATCTTTAGCACTTGCACTGCGAGTAACGGGCCTTTCGAACTTCACAGGGCCTTTGGGCACTGTTACCGGAGAAGGAGACCGAGTTTGAAGTACGGCCGGATCAATACATCCCATATCCATGTCGCCATCTTGGCCTGCATGTGCAGGAAAAGGCCCATCACTAGAAGCGGTGACACCTGCGGTGTCGTCCTCAGGACGCGGCGAGTCAGGCGACGCATTGCGCAATACAGGCTTCTCGATATCAGGAGGCGGTGCGGACGCCAAACGCGGTGAAGGGGCCTCAGACTGAAGGTCAGTTCGATCGACGGACATCATTTGAATATCGGGTTCTGGGCCCGCAAACAGATCACTGGAAGCGGTGACGCCTGCTGTGTTGTCCTCAGGATGCGGCGAGTCACGCGACGCACTGCGCAATGCAGGCTTCTCGATATCAGGAGGCGGTGCGGACGCCAAACGCGGTGAAGGGGCCTCAGACTGAAGGTCAGTTCGATCGACGGACATCATTTGAATATCGGGTTCTGGGCCCGCAAACAGATCACTGGAAGCGGTGACGCCTGCTGTGTTGTCCTCAGGATGCGGCGAGTCACGCGACGCACTGCGCAATGCAGGCTTCTCGATATCAGGAGGCGGTGCGGATGCCAAACGTGGTGAAGGGGCCTCAGATTGAAGGACAGTTGGATCGGCGGACATCATTTGAATATCGGGTTTCGGGCCCGCAAGCAGAGGGGGAATAGCACCGACAGGAATGGTGATCGGCTGGTCAGGCTGCTGAGGAGGCAGAGGCGGTATACCGTCTTCATTGAATGAAGGGGGTTTAGCAATGGAATACTCGGATGGAGTGGCCTTCGCGGGAGAGGAGTTCGGAGTCGAGGTTGGTATTCCGGATATATTGGACGCGATGGGCTTGATACTAGGTACAGACTGATGTACCTTGTCGGATAGGCCGTCGGATAGGCCAATATCAACAGATGGTCCATCTTCGTTATCGGACCCCAACTCAACAACCATTGAGGTCTGCGATGTCGAAGCGTGCGACCCCGGCTTATGGGCGGTGACTGCGAACCAGGGTGGAGCGCCAGCACCCAAGGTAGGCGCTATTTCTGATAAAGCTGCCCTTAGGTCTGACAGTATGTCACCGCCCTTCGTAGCAGAGAACAAAATCTTCCAGACAGCGGCATCAGCCGACTTGATAGAAGATGGTCGGACAACAGATCCAAATTCAGACCACGTTTCGAGAAGGGCAGCTTTACCAGCAAACTGGTCATAGGAGCGAGGCACCAGCAGCATCACAGGAGACACCGCAAGAGCAAGGAATAAGGTGTTATGCATTGTTGAAGGACAGCCCTTAGACTGCGTCGCAGTACCATACTCCGCTCGAATATGGTCCATATGCACGCGGTCTTCGCTAGAAGTACCAACAACAAACGATATTAGGGCGTAGAACAGTAAACCCTATACTAACTAAGCAACTTACCTCGACGATATAATGAAATCCTCAAACACCGACGTATCCGACGGCAAGTAGACGTTGCCCCTAAGCAGATAGGCTAAGTGAAGGGCCGCTGCAGAAAGGTTGATGACGGTGTTGGTCAGTCTATGTTTTTGCACGCTTTTAGCAAAATGGGCGTAGAGCCCCATAAGAGGATTGCTGGTTGACAGCGTCGAAGATAGCGCGGTTGGTTCAGATGCTTTTTTTTTTTTGCTGAAGTCTTTTTTTCATGATTTTGGAGGTCTTTGGTCGAGTGAGCGACGATTTTCTGCAAATCGTTCAAATCTTCAAAAGGCTTAAAGGAGGGTTTGTCAGCGGTCCGGTTAAACCCTATGAGGAGATTACGCACCAGTTTCGTACGTTTAGTCACCAGAGGAAGGGTGGGGCCAGGGCTGAGAATCCGAAGAGGAGACCCACGAGTAGAGAGATCAAGGTCAAGCAGGCGATATGCCATTAAGGTCTTGTATAAACTTTCCATGACCTGAGCAGCAGATGCGCCTGTAACCGGCCGACCATGCATCTGCTCTACAAAAAGCGAGTATTGGTCCTCTTTGACTGCGGGTGTGTTTCTCTTCTCCAGTTCCATTAGCTTGGATGCCAAAGCCTGCAAGTCAAGCTAAAGAAGAAGTACAAAACAAGAGAAGGAACAAAAAAAAACACACGTAGGTTGCCGAGTCGCGACCAAGAAGAGCAGGCAGGTCCTCGACGCGACAAATGTCATCAGTGGTCCATGGGTAAGACGCAAACTTAGGATTGTTGACCCTAACGTGCCGAACGGCAGGTATCAACGACATGAGTGTACGATCTGGTACGTGGAATGACCGCGACAGGTTACAAACAGAGGAGTCACGAGAGTGATTATGTAATCTATAGTACAGACATAGTCTTTGAGTTTCCGCCCCACTCACGTGTCTCCGAAAAAGGAAATCAGCTTGCGTAAGCCGTTCAGCTCAGTTTCAGGTCGAGCTGGCCAGGCCAGCACGTGCGACAATAGACGCGTGAATTTCATTCGATGATTGATCAACGCGTCGTGTTCCTGAACCACGACCATCGCCGCCTCACCCTCCATCGACCGCCCACACCGACCCCCCAGCAGATCATTTTACCACCCGCCGCACGTCTGCGGCAGACTTCACTTGCCCTCGTTTCGCTCTCCATCTCGGCAAACATAACTACAAACACGCCCCATCTCGCAAACATGCCCCATCTCGCGGACACGGCCCACTTTGCGAACGCGCCTCACCACTCGTCCTCGGCACTGACCGTGTGGTACACCACACCCATCACCTACGTCGTTGACTATCTCGTCGCGTCGGTTGCCGTGATGAGAGTCTGATCTCGGTATATACAGTACTATAGATAGATAACTCATTTGTACTACTCAATAGACTAAAATGATTTTTTTTTACATTTTGATCACTACGAGTTTGTTGACATCACTATTTTACAACAAGCCGGGACTAGGTATAGGTTCAGACTTGGTGAGAGCACTTCATGATCGTTGCAATGCCACTGGTTTGCCTCGAACAATGGTGGTTCACTGAGTTGACTGCCGTTCGCGTGCTGACTCAGAATTTCCTTTTTGAGAATCACGTGAGTGGGGCGAAAACTCGCCAACTTACAGACATACGGCTGAAGGCACATGTCGACGACACGAGAGTATGATGTCACTGCTGGCGTCACCCAGTGTAACTTTTTTTATTCAATAAGCGACATGAGATACGATTGGACTGTCACGCATTCATAATATCAGTGTGTGCACATTGCGTGCTTTGCGAGTCACTCGGTAAAGCGGCGTGAGCCATGAGTAGTACGGTGACAGCCTTGTTCAAGTACCAGGAATAGAGGTCTAGTACGCCCTACTATGGTACAACACTCATTGCAATGAATCGAGAATGTATTCCCATAAACACAAGCATCAACTACAGGAATAACCACCGACTACTGCTTGGAAGATCGAAACAAATGCGGTTGTATCAGATAGCCTGACTCGGGGCTCCGAGCATGAGTAAAACCGTAGTTAAGAATTTGCAATGAAAGCGGGCCATACCTCCCATCAAACAATATCACGTTGCATTCGGAGCATGGACAGAAAGCTCTTCAACTGTACTAAACAGCTCGAGTCCCATGCGCCAACGCTCCGCCTTCAGCCCACAAGCTCGGATGTAGCCTTCCGGATCCTCCGTCTCAAATTCCTTCTCCGTGCGAAACCCATTATCGACATAGCGGAATAAGCCTCCCGAGCAGAACTGCGTAAAAGAAGCCCTTTCATCACCTGCTTGCACGGGGATGTTGGAGTGAGTGATGGTGGCCGATGGGATCGCAATTGTACAGCCAGTAGGGAATTCAACTATAAGCTTAGCTTCATGGAGAACGATGTGCCCGCCTTTCTTATGGTCGAAGGGCCCTAGAGAGTGTATGAGGCACCAGCCAAATGGGCAGTTCAATGGATCCCGGTGCTTGCGCGTCCATGCATACGGCCCGAAGTTGATAGCTGTACATGGAAAAATGCTCTTGGCGAATGGGCGCTCGAGGTTTGGCATTTTGTCCCATAGACGGTCGAGGCGGTCCTTGTAGTATAGGTACGTACGGGGTGCCCAGGTGCGAAAGCTAGCTATTCCGAATAAACACCCATCAGTGACAGTAGGCGGGGAAATTAAGGAGCTCACCACTTCCGAACGCAGCGATTCGGGCAATATCCTTGTTTGATAACAGGCGACCAAGCATTTCGTCGTGTGCGCCCCTTTTCAGATTGACAGGCTGGGTGGTGCCTTTTCCATATGTGACACCGACATTTACAGCTGGGAATTTTCCTCGGCGGTGGTCCCTTTCCTGCGTTGTAAAGGCAGCCGCACCACCCTCCCTCTGAATGGCCTCAAAGGCCCGTTGGCAAGATACAGCCCAACCAGGATCGTTAGGTCGACCGATCATAGTAGCGAAGATCCTGCGATCTTTATCTACCAGGGGCTTGGACCCACTGAAAGATGACAGCATCAGGCAGCGCCACCTGAAGGCACTGACCATACGCACCTGCCCTCCCACTGCACTAGCTGATACCCTTTCTTCAGAAGTCTATCTACTGTCTCCGCTTTGCCTTTGCCGATTTTTGGGCCAAATTTCGCACTATAACCTCCATAAGCTGCTGGTAGGGATTCCGTGACCAGCGCGGTTGAAATAGGAACGGCGGGATTGACAAATTTTGCCACAATAGCAGCACGCGATTCGTGGCCGTCTTTGATGATTTGAGCATCCCTCAGGCGGAGGCGGCTGGCATGCGCACGGGATCGAGATTTTTCGCGTTTTGAAAGCGTAGTTTCATTGGGCGAGTGCACGGCAGCCCCCAAAGAGCTACTTGAAGCGGATCCAAGAGGTGCGTTGCTGCGCATGCGCTTAGCATCCACTAAAGCACTTGAGAGGTCTGCAGGGGCTCCATGGTTGAGTGGCCGTTTGATGCTAGCTGTGTTAGTACTGGTGGACTGCATTTGGGAGGCTTGGAAGTCGTTGCATGGATGATCAAGTTCCAGCCCATCGCAGTCGAGCGCAGTGGAATTTTGCAGGAGTGTTGCGAAATCAAACGCGTCCACAAATTGATGATCAGAAGATCTGTGCCCCGCGCGAGTCTGAAGGAAGTGGGTCAGTTCGCACCCTGGAAAATAAAGTAAAAAACAAAAGGCTGCATACCTCGTGCTCAAGTGAAATTAGCGACATAGGCCTGGAATGCATAGAGTGAGCACGCGAGCAAGTGGATTGGGAGAGGTGCGAGCTTCGAAGCCTGCATGTTACCTCGTCCCCAGGTTTGAGGTCAGAGTTTACCAAGCACCTTTGAAAGCACGGGAGTAGGGAGGGGTGGGGAATACTGACTCACTTTGAGGGAAGCGACGCTGGGCGGTGCCGGCAGTATTCGTTACTAGTAAGTTGTAACGATGTTAGATTGACCAAACATTGCAGTCACGAGACTGATTATGTAAATTATAGTACAGACATGCGAGAGAGGGCTCAAAAGTTGGACAACAAACTTAACTCACCACCTTGCTATATGCCTGGAGGGGGTACTGATTCGAGTCGTAAGGTCACTGATTTATTTTTCATTCGCCAATAGAGGGGTACGACGATAAACGGACGGGCAAAAGATACAAGCTGCGAGCACAGATATTGACCAAGGAAACGGCCAACCCAGCGCGAATGATAGCATACTACGCGTTCAGGCTCTGGCCTTGCCCTTTCCAGAGACCCCCTCACCAGCACTGGCGCTGCCGCCTCCACCAGTAATAAGAGAGGAAGGAGTGTTGAGTACGACCACAAACAAGACATTTGTGGATAGGTACCTGAAAAGATGGGGTCAGGCATAGAAGACAATTCGGGATAGGAAGCTGACTTCTGCGCGCTGGGATTTGTGCGGTCCAGAGTGAACCAGTTGGCTGAATAGCCGACTGTTACAACTGAAAGAGGAGGCAAGTCCGATCGGTCATTCATGTAAGCTCTCCAGGTTGGGAGGTCTTTAAAATCCTGGGGGTCGAACCGGAAAGGCCGGCCGGTCTCTGAACGACCGTCGTATATAGGGACTGCAAAGCACATAATATAATAATGGGATAGCAACGGATAGTAAATGGACCTACTGATGTCATCGTACTCCAATACGGTCTTCGTAGCGTTGCTACCAGCAAAACTAGTCGCAGTGGGCACTGCGTCGACGGCAAATAGGTCGCTATGGGCTGAAAGGTCCGGGCGCGGTTTCTCCTTCGGGACAGCGTACCCTCCTGCTAGATTGAGGCTTTTAATAGAGAAGAGGTAAGAAGGAGTAAGTTAACAACTGACCATAGGACTGCGCAGCACGTTTACCCTCGCCACGTGTGACGAAGGCAAAGCCCCCTTTTGAGTAAGTGCCTTTGACCCCCGTTGCGGGCAGTTGCAGAATCTGGAAGATGGCCCCTATGTCACGAACTATTTCTTGCTGGAAAGGGAAGATGCTGATGCGATGCTGCCTGTACTTCTCGGAATCCAAATTACCCGATCCAGCAAGGACACCAGGCCCGGCAAGGTCGCATGTGGGGACAACCCCATTCATCAAGCAAGTGGCGTATGCGCCGCCGTTCTTCAAAGTTATCCGACGGTAGGATGACGCGAGGACGGATGGATCAGCGCGGGCCAAGTTGACATAAAAGGCGTGTTTATCAAAAAGGAGGGCGCGAAAGAGAGACCTGAAGTGATCAAATTAAGGCGTAAGTAAGCTAGATCAAAAGCAGAGTGGAGGTAGTGATAGGAGACGTACTCGAGATTTTCCGTCGACATGTACTTACGGAGGACGGAAATACGGATTGTGGGTCGGGGTTCAGAACCAAGATTTTTGTCGTATCCATAAGGCTCAATGAATGCTCGTTTTCTGAAAGGGACCAATCAGAAAGAGTTTAAAAAACATAATTTAAAAGGGACAAAGAGGACAAAACAGTGTCGAGGTTTGTAACGCACTTTATTAAAGGTAGGTGAGCATAAGCGCCTTCCATGAGGGGGTCCTGCAGCTCAACGTCCATAACTGGCAGGGCAACGACATCCACCTCTATGCCATAGTCGCTGAGTAAAGGGAGTAAGTCAGCAGAAGTATTTAATGCTAGCAAAGAAAGATAGGTAAACAGAATAAAAGGCTTACTTTTCGTCTGCTGGTACACGGGAGGAGTCGTTGGCAGGATTGATGCTGGCAAGCTTATGAGAAATCAGAGTCTGCTCCTTTTCGTCCACGGGGTCATCGGGGAGCACCATTTTTTTGGCCCGCCGGGAAGGGGTGACGGGTGGGGAGGGCGTATAGGGAAGGCGGGGACGTCTACCTCCCAGGGAAGCGTTCTTGCGAGCAGCGTTGGACGCATCAGAGTGCGCTTCTTCATCAACGTCAGTGTCAGCAGTGTCAGGAACAACAAAGCCATCGACGAGGTAGCCGGAAGAATAAGTGCCCTCATAAGGGGGTGATACAGATATTTTGTCGACATCCACATCATCGATAGCCTCTTTGTCGACAAACAGAGAACGAGACAGCCTGAGGACAGAAGGAAGTAAGTGAGAAAAAAAAAAAAAAAAAAAAAAAATAAAAATAATAAGGGCAAGGGGAAAGAGGGGTGACGGCACAAACTTTGCAACGCTGGGTAGATCATCTTCGTCGTCCGACGACAAAGAGATGGGCGAAGATGCTAGAGCCCTACCCTTAGCCTGAGTCTTGATTTTTAGACGACTGGCATCCGCGTTGAAGGGCTCCTGCTTTATGTTCACTCTGGTCAGCGACGAAGCCTTAGGTCCCAAGGCTACAATGGATTGCTCAGCCAAGGCAGCCGCAGCCTTTGCAGTCGGAACGCGTGCACGGCTGAACAAGTGTACAAAGCGTTTGAGTGAAGCACTTGCCGACATAGCAAAGGCAAGAATAACTTACGTTGAGCGTCCAAGAGGAGTAGGCAGATCCTCCGCTGTAAGACTGGCCATGGCCCGACTGTGTGACGACAAAGGCGCAGAATTATTAGATAAATAAGTTAAACACACAAAGCACGTACATAACGGCGGACCCAGGAGTCGCTGATATGACCTGTTTCTTTTTGGGAGATGGCGTAGATGGAGCAGAGCTGAAGATAATATTAAATGATTAAAAGGACCAAGACGGCTACAAACACGTACCTCTCGTCCATTGGGGACATTTTGCGCTTGCTAGGGCTTGCGGGTTGGCTGACGGGTGCAACACGCCCGGAAGACGAGGCCGCAAGAGCAGACTTGAAAATCCTGTTGGAGAATAGCGTGCCGGGAACAAGGTCAGGATGGAGGAATTTCAGCGAAGACCGGCAATACGAACGCGCTGAACTTGACGTCGGATCTGCAAAGATAAAAACAGGAAATGTCAGAGGTATTAAAAAGTAACGGACAGGGCGATATAAGCACTAACAATCCGTCGAGCTGTGCATCCAAGGGACGCGGGGCGGAGGTGGACGATTTAGAGGGCTTTCGGGGAGGCATTGGGGAGGCAGTTCACGATAGGGATAGTGAGTAAACGAGCATTATAAAAGCGAATGAATCGGGAGAGCCCAAAGGGGTAATTGGAGGACCAATGGTTAAACTCCGTGGTGCATAGCAAATGCGAATCAACTATGGAATGCACATATTTTGGAGGACGATGAAGTCAGGTCAGCCAATGGGACAATAGATACCATGAGGGAGAAAACTCTGGAGTAGAAACACCATTACCAACGGGTGACAGATAGATAGGTATGCAGCTAATAAAGAAGCTGGAACATACCAAACAGAAGAGAAGTAAGAAGAAGCTAAGATAAGCAACTGTACATGCGGATGAACTCGAGTCGGTACGGGGTGGGCGGCTCCGCGGAGGTCAGACGATCTTTCCAGAGAGGAAAGGAGGGAAGCAAAAGTGGAGCAGGAACAAGCCACGCCCCGAAGTAAAAATTGACGAGGAGCGCAGATCTGGGGAAGCACAGAGGGAAAAGAGCGGGGAAGAAGAGCATGTGTCTGTACGCATGGCCACTGAAAAGACACCCAGTTTTCGACCACCATACGCACACAAAGTCTGCACCGGCACCATTGTGAATATGGAATCCGCCTACAACAAAGATTCAGCGAGTGAGTGAGAATAATGCAACTTGGAAAATTATGACGAACTAAAATGATGCACAGAACAGAGTATTGATCGTCTGGCGGACGAGGGTCAGAAGGAAGACGAAACATGCCTCCATGGTCTGCTAAAGGTAAACGCCGTGTATTCGAGAAAATGCAAACAACTTAACTAAAGATACAAGGACCCCGAATGGTTCGAGGGCGTCAGAATCAAAGAAGTCGTCAAAGACAAAGTGTTTGCGCTAGTCATCGCGGATGATAACGGCAATCCAACGGAAGACGAATGCATTTTTACGGTGTACGGGGCCATATCCAAGAAGGACCTCCCACCGTTGAAAGCAGGCGTAAAACAAATGTAAGTCTGGGCAACGTAAACTGAGCGAAGGTACTGACGCCGGGGACACCATCACAGAGACCAGGGAAGAATTAAATTCCTGAAGCAAGCAATTCGCCTTGATGGCCTGGGTTCAGAACGGTTTAAGGATGCTGTGGTTGCTGCGGGCGCGGTGTGGAACCTTTTCGATAGGGTATTCGAAGAAGGCGTTCTAGAGAGCTGGAAAGACGGCCTGGCGGGCGAGGATAACAACCTCATGGATATGTCGAACCTGCTTGTCACTAGCGTCAAAGCCGGTACCGGACAGCAGCACATACCTTTCGATGCAGGCAGTGACCCTCATGCGGTGATGGACAGCCTCATTCAAAAAGGTTACATGCGCACGGAAGATAACATAGTGCAGTACTCAGAAAGTAAAGTCGGCCTGGGTGGAAAGCGAAGGTAAATTATTCATATTTAATTTATTTTTGTTTTATTGACCAGTACCATCAGGTATGAGAAGATCGGGCCCCAAGCGTTCAGGATAGGAGACATAGTAGCGGCGCAGTTGTCGTTCAAGGCTATAGCGCTGAAGGAAGGCAGAACAAGCAAGAGCCGGATGATAGTGGTTTTACGGTCATTGACTCTGCTGGCCAAGAGCTCGAACTTCAGGAAGGTGAGGGCTAGCGTTATCAGCGCAACACTCAAAAGCATATGATAGCGCGTGTTAGGAACCCGAAGCCCAAAGTGCGAAAGTAACAGTTACCCTGAAGAGGAAGCTCAGGCCGCTGGAGGATGCAGAGGTATATGACGTAAGGAAACGCATAAACGACATGTCAGTGGACGACGAACAAGTAAACAAAATGTAGTACACACAATTTATACATGCATGCATTCCAATGACAGAAACTTGCCAGCAACGCATTCTCATGGCAAGGCACAGTACCATTATGTGTGATATGCGCAAAGAGGCATAGTTTGATCAAGCAATAATTGAACACGCAATAACTAATACTTTACTTCAGGGCATATGAACATGGACAAAAATGAGACCTTAACTATTGCTACATCCTTAGTAGCACCGGGTGGTGCAGTGCTCATCGTAGTGCCGTATCCGTCCGTCCTCATCATAGCCGAATTCGGAATCGCAATTACACTGGACGTTTTCGTCTTTATCCTGCTGCCAGCGAATGAACTCAGCTGTGGCTGATATAAGGGGTCGGGTCAGAAACAGACGGCAAGGATACAGATGAAACAAGTCAAAATGATAAAACTCACCAGGATCGTAGTGCTGTACCTCTCTGTCCTCATCGTAGCCGAATTCGGAATCGCTATTACACTCGGACGCACAACAATAAAAAATAAACTGTTGAGCAATATATGTGAAGGGAAACAAGTGGCGAGTTTGGGAGGGACGTAGGCAGACATCGAAGTGCAACGAGGCTGGAAAATGAGAGAATTACATAATCAATGGTACAGACATTGTATGTACAACTTCAAGAACGTCTAATGCATTAACGTGACCATAAGAATTGTAAAAGGCATATAACAACGTGCGAGCAAGATGTATGAAATATGGGCCTTGTAGCCGATGGGTGCACCCGTAATCGAGGAGGAAGGCCAACGATGAGTTTGCAGGTCAAATTCCTGGAAACAGTAATGCACATCATTCACCACCAATTAATTCAGCACCTGGGTACATTTTCAAGTTTTGTTTCGACGTAGCAAAATATATCATACTGGGTTACATACATAGGAGGGAAAATCTCAAGTAATTATGGGGGAGAGGTGGGGGCATACACGAGCGATAGAACCTTGGTCGACCATATAAATTTCTAGGTGATGGCAAGTAATGTAAAAAGGAAAACTAGTCAATATTGAGTGCCAGTAAACGGTAAGATTTAACGCACCTCATATAGAAATTCGGAGGGACGGCGCCTAATTGATCAGAGGCCATCATACGCCAGGCTATTGTCCATTACCGCATCGGCCATGCCGTCTTCATCCTCCCACTCCTTAAGCAACTCCTTCAAACGTTCACCCCGCCGAAAGACATTCTCTCGAGAATGGAAGCTGAGATGCGGTTTGAAGGGGAACAGAGTGAGTGTTGCGAGAGAGTCGGAGGGAAGACGGCAGTCATGGTTCATATCATGATCGAGGACTCGAATAACCTCGGCACAGAGAGCTTCGTCGGAAGCACGTGCTATGAAAAGTTCGGTCATGGCGAGAGCTGCAGCATAACCATGGGTCGCGACCCGGACTTCAGCAGCCGCGCGATCTCGACCAACCCTAGTAAAGGCGTCAATCAAAGCCTTCACACCTTAAGCCAAGTGTATCAGTTTATAAAAGAACAAGAATCAGGACAGCGACATACTTGATGGTAGGTCAGGGACATCCCGCAGCCTCTCAGCAAGCGCGTTGCGCGCGGACACCGGAACACGGTAGCTACATATATCTGCCTGTCCAAGAGTGATGCAGCATCTGCACGCAACACCCCAACCTTCAAGCTTGCAAGGACTCTTCAACGGGTCACCGGCACACGATCTGCAAGAATCGGGGACCTATGCAGGTCGTAAATAAGCAAAGAAAATAGAGTACATGTAAAAGCATAAGCAATTGCGACTAACCGCGGCGTGTGGTAGCTGCACGTTCTTGAGTATGGATGTACCCTCAACGGTCAGGGGGGACACACTGCGAGGAGGTAATAGGTAAGCCATGTTACGAGAGCGTTATCGTTGTGCTCAAGACAGAGAATAAAAACGAGCCCTTAAATGAAAAATGAAACGCAGGAAGCGGAAGCATCTCAGAAGTTCGCGAATCCTACAACAAGGAATGCTGCTTACTAGTTTTGGTCTTTGAAATTCCTGAGGTGGACAGCGGCCTCTCACGACAGATCGCCTCTGAATCTGGTGATCAGAGCGGCTTCAAGAACACCAAGTGGCTCAGACGCCTTTTACATTTGATTCAAGAGTTTGCGAATCCTACGACAAGGAATGCTGCTTACTAGTGTTGGTCTTTGAAATTCCTGAGGTGGACAGCGGCCTCTCACGACAGAGCGCCCCTGAATCTGGTGATCAGAGCGGTTCCAAGAACACCAAGTGGCTCAGACGCCTTTTACATTTGATTCAGAAGTTTGTGAATCTCACGACAAGGAATGCTGCTTACCAGTTTAGGTCTTTGAAATTCCTGAGGCGGACAGCGGCCTCTCACGACACATCGCCTCTGAATCTGGTGATCAGAGCGGATTCAAGAACACCAAGTGACACCAGGGATACAGGACGGATGTGACGAGAAGTCAGAGACGCATGTTCAAGGGGGACATATTATTACATAAACAACGGTACAGACACTCGACAAAAAAGTCACATGCATTCACACGATTGTAAGTGTCTGAAAAGGCATACAATACTGCGCCACTCAGTGTAACTTAAAACACACTAGACTGTACATTATCTAAGAGATTTTTCAAAAGTGAAAGATTTACAATAATTCAAGGCGAAGATTTATTTGTCAAAAAGAAACAGTGTAGTTGCCAAGTGTTACGAAAACAACCACGAGCCTGCATCCTCAGAACTGGCAGCCCTCTCCGTAGTGGCGAACTTCACCGTCCTCATCCCGCCCAAAGGTGGACTCGCAACCGCACTCGTCGTCATCATCCTTCTCCAAATGCCGTCTCCAAAGAGCAAGGGAGACTGACGGAAGCACTTTCAGCATTGGACGACAAGGCTCCGTCTAAAAACTCACGGCGGTCATAGGGCACTATCGAGTCCAACGTGGTGCTGGGTGCAACGCGTGGGACAGGCTTATTGATGTCCGGGCTGCAAATGTTACTGTTTGCGGCACCTGCGGCACCTGCGGTCTCAGCCAGGCCACTGCTGCCAGGAGTAGAGAGGCTGCTGTTGGCGGCGGTGGTTAGGTTGGACGGAGAATCGTGACTGCTGCAGAGAATAGTCAGGTGTCTCGTTACACGGTGAGTACGGACATGTGCTCACGGATTCGACTCAGGGGCCGATGCAGCCACATTTTTCGGTTTGTCCTGTACCACAGGGAGGGAGGGAGCACCAACGTCACCTGTGTCTACTGTACCGGATTCTATGTTATAGCAACACAATTAGCAAGGGCTTGCGCTCGTAGCCAGCAACTAACTTACGTTGATTGGACTGCATTTGTTTCGACGTATGCGAGAGGTGGCTGGGGAGCAGAAGCGCTTAGGGGATCTGGGGAAGAGGAGGAAGAGCAGGCTGCAAGTTAAGGGAAAGTAAAAAGGGGGTTTACCATGCAGGACTAACGTTACTTACGAAACAGTACATGCGTAGGAGGGAATGGATCCGCAGAACTTCACATGCACGAGGCTGAATTCAATGGTCAGGGCCAACTGTCGATGTCCAGAGTCTGATTAGAGTGCCATGTGTCGACGGTGAACCCTAGCGTGCCTTACACGGAGTCTGATTAGAGAGCCGTGCGTCGGCGATGAAGCCCTAGTGTGCCTTACACTGGTCCAGAAGGAATTTTCCGGGATTCTTGGACTCTATAAACGGCAACATTGGAGAAGAGGACGGAAATGAAGCAGCACACGAGGCAGATTGATATTACCAAAAAGGACACAGTACAGACAAGACAAGCAGGAATAGGCACCTCAGACGCCTTTTACATTTGATTTGGAGGTCCAGTTATCAGAGGCAAAGACAATATTGATGACCGGGGCACAGTAAGTACGCAACACTAGAAGCACAAAAGCGGACGACAGATCCAATAAGCACGATCATTGGAACATCGACATATATGCAGATAATATGGAGTATAATCATCGACACGTACAGGCAACAATTGATGTCCGAGGAGGCTCGGAAAAGTAAAATTACATAATTCACGGTACAGACGAGGAAGACACATGCATCTATATGACCCAACAACCCAGCCCACTACCAAACCCCAGAGCGTCGCTTCAAAAAAGCTACAGCGCCGAACATCCACGATATTGAGCGCGATGTCTGATGCAATTGATTTATCCATTGATAACACTCCTTCCAACGGTGGTGAGTTTCATCGCGGTGTTACTCAGAGGCAATACCAATAATAACGGGACAAATATCACAGAGAACCGCTATCAAGATATAACCTTTGCGGAACTGACTATTTTATCAGTATTACGTCTCATTCAGACAGTGGAAGGAGTAGGTGGCAGGGCAAACATCCACATTACAGACGGAGGGAATGGATGGGACGACGACATACGATGCAAGAGATTGCAATTAAATATCCACGACATTCATTTGCCGACCGTTCTAGTAACGCTGCTCCGGATGGACAATTGGATGAGTGTAGATATCCATACCGACTTTGCCTGGACCACGATATTGGCGCAGATAGTTGTAGATGGCGGTGGTCAAGAAGTCGAAGAGGCAACGATAGGGCCAGAGGGAGAAATTACTGGCTATGTCCCAAGAGACCGGAGGAAGCTCAGGTTCTGCATAGGCAATGTGAGCGTGCGGTTTTACATTCCACCTCCAGGCCGAGCCCGACCCCGAAGTAATGTAGACATACTCTTGGAAACTGAGGGTGATACGGACGACCGTTATTTCGCAGAAACTTAGCTATCACCGAAAATCAGGACAGTAGCGCAGCACCAGCATCATCATGATAGACGACATGTTAGATACAAGGGCTGATTATTTATCCAACGTGCCTTGAGAATAATATACAAACACAGGTACAGATAAAAAGGTTACAGGAAGACGGAGTTATTGTAGCACGCAATGCACGATAACAGGGCAGGGAAAAGATAGCGTTACATAAGACGTGGTACATGCAAAAGAGTCACGTGAGGTCACGCGTTTTCTTCATTTTTTGGGTACCTCTATAAATAGATTTCAAAAATTCCCAAAACTTTTCCACCCAAATGACTTTGTATAACCTCAATCTATAAATAGATCTCGGAACCAGCTCTTCTCGAGTGCGGCGCTAGATCTCTTGTACGATTTTTCACCACGACTTCGGGCTTATGGGCGCAGTTCTGATCAGAGGGTGGTTTATTCTGAGACTTCGGCCACCAGATATCATCTGTTGTGAATCATTTTTTCATCAGCAGCTCTCGTTCAGGGTTGGAACGTAACGGACTCTGGATTTTTGCTTGAATCGCTGTCAGCATGTGGTAAACCAAATCGACAAGCACGACACTGAACAGCACGAACGGGACGATTATCGGACATGTGCCTACTAGTAAGGAGAAGTCATCCTGTTTGCCCGGGTTGGCTGTCGCGGTGCATTACCAGGGTGCTTGCGTCGACGCCACACAGAAGAACGGGATCCTGTGATCGGACTCTGTACTTTCGCTTGGGTCGTCGGAAGCATGTGGTAAACCCGACCGACAGGCGCGACGCTGAACAGCACTAACAGTGACGATTATCGGGCATGTGGCTCCTAGTGAAGACGAGTCATCATGTTTAGCTGCTGCGCTACATTACCAGGGTCCTCGGGTTGACGCCACACAGAAGAACGGGATCCTGTGATCGGACTCTGTACTTTCGCTTGGGTCGTCGGAAGCATGTGGTAAACCCGACCGACAGGCGCGACGCTGAACAGCACTAACAGTGACAATTATCGGGCATGTGGCTCCTAGTGAAGACGAGTCATCATGTTTAGCTGCTGCGCTACATTACCAGGGTCCTCGGGTTGACGCCACACAGAAGAACGGGATCCTGTGATCGGACTCTGTACTTTCGCTTGGGTCGTCGGAAGCATGTGGTAAACCCCACCGACAGGCGCGACGCTGAACAGCACTAACAGTGACGATTACCGGGCATGTGGCTACTAGTGAAGACGAGTCATCATGTTTAGCTGCTGCGCTACATTACCAGGGTCCTCGGGTTGACGCCACACAGAAGAACGGGATCTTCTGATCGGGCTCTTCATTTTCGCCGGATCGCCAGCAGCATGTGGTAAACCACACCGACAAGCGCGACGCTGAGCAGCACGAACAGGGACGATAATTGGACATGTGGCTACTATCAGGTGAAGAAAAGATCATGTTTGTCTGGATTGGCTGATGCGGTGCATTATCAGGGTGTTGGGGTTGACACCCCACAGAAGAACGGGATCCTGTGACACCATCCCGATTGGAAAGTAACAGCAACTGAACCACATCCACGACTATAAAGGATGGACAAGGAGGAGGCTAAAGTTCAGTATCCAGAATACCCACAACTTGTACCAGACTCTCTCTCTCACATCTACCTCTCAAACAATCATAATGAACCGTCTTCTTATGGCAGCAGTTCAGGGCGCAGGCCAAGTGTCTTCCAACCATCATGAGAAAAACGAGGAACTCAGTGAGTGCCGCCCCGTACAGGTCGTTACCGAAGTCATCGCTGATGGTGTTGCACATATGCTAGGGGACACGGTGGCCATTACGATCTCCCGAAACTTCCGCGCGTATCGTATCAAGTCCGTCGTTCTTCATGGTTCTATGGCCAAGGCAACTGCAGATCAATCTGCATACGTACATTGGCGTCTGTACTTCCAAATCGACACGGGGAACTCTCAGCCGCGTTCCGTTGAGTTCAACTCGCAGA
This sequence comes from Lyophyllum atratum, assembly GCA_014905825.1. NCBI lineage: Eukaryota > Fungi > Basidiomycota > Agaricomycetes > Agaricales > Lyophyllaceae > Lyophyllum > Lyophyllum atratum. Next base: position 405,648 of record JACGCN010000018.1, read on the forward strand.
AACTCTCCTTCGATGGGTTTACCAGGCTCTACATCACCGAACGCGACTATCACTCTTCGAATCGTCAAGCCGTCGTTGGAGCCCCTTTCGAGATCCCTATCATCATGCCCGCGGTCACCGTCCAGGACGTCATCAGTCTTGTCTTGCGTGGAAATCGCGATCAGTATAAATTAACGACCGGGGGAAGTGGATGCCGATTCTGGTGCCAGACTGTTCTGAACGACCTCGTGCAAGCTGGCTTGGTTCCGGCAAATGCTAATCATCATGTCGAACAGTATATACTGGCGCTGCACAATGACCGGCAGTACGGGCAACGACTTATCCCCTTCCCTCTCTACCAGGGCACGTTCTACTGATTGGCAAGGTCAGCACCATATTTCTCTCCATTCGCTTCGGAGTAGACACTGAGTACACCTTATCAACAGGCCGCCCGAATGCGCCACATTACGAACATTTTACTTAGGAAGTGTATCCATACCTCTGTCTCATCACTGTTTTCTCGAATTTTTGTACTTTGTATCGCCTCGTCATGTCATAATGCAATCAATCATAAGCCTTTTTCTGCCATATTGTAACTTCCGAACAGCGGCAGCCCGCGTTGCGACTTCCAAACTCCTAGCAGGGGCTTTTCTTATGCCTTGAAAGTTACATTATGGCCATATACAGCAATAATGGCGTGATTCCAAGATCAATTCTTGGATGTCAACGCTATGTTATGACCATATACAGCAATAACGGCGTGATTTCAATATCAATCAATCCTTCAATGCGCCGGCGCCTGCATGTCTCAATATTTTTGCTCGGTGCCGCATACCTGCCACTCATGGTCGGAATTTGAGCAGCATAATGCTCGTACCCATCTTAGAATGCGGGGGCGTCTATGTACATCATGCTACCTCGTTCGGGGTGATCGTCCACCGCAACACTGGATATAGTACGCGAAACCCTTGAATTCAGCGCAGACGTCAAGGATCAACAGATACCAGTCTCTCCTAGACAGAGACCATCAGTCGCTCCTCCAAGTCTCGCAGGCCATATTCTTCTTTGATTTGAAAATTTATCTCTATCGTAGTGATCGTGGGCTTGTGGTAACATGGGAACTTTGGCCCAAGTAACCACCAACATAACATTACGACTTGAGCTACATTCTACGAACATGCGTACCCGCTATATTTTTTTACGCCACTTGCCGATTCGCTATCGATGCGTTTTCCGCAACACTTCCATGGTAAAAATCATTTAATCACGGCGTCATGGCCCACATCTTGCAATGCATGACAGCTCAGACCCATACTCAAGTACATGATACAAAGGCAGCAGAGTCCATAGCAAATGTACATCGAGATCAAGCACCGTCAAGAACTGAAAACAGGTCATAAACCGCATCCTCCTCGTACACGTCGCCCTCTCCATCGAGCGTCGATGCTTGGTGGCACAGTGCCGCGTGCTTCCACCTACCAACACAAAGGCATCGATAGAAAAGAAGCAAGTGGAGCAGGGCACATGTCAGCAGCGCCAACATGTATTTTGGTGGAGACAGCTTGAAAAGATGAGCATACCAAAAGATTTCCTTCACCTGCAGCGTGCGATCAGATATGACTGGATGTATGCGCGAGCACTGGAGTAGCATGTACCTTAATCTCGACGTCCTTGATCCCTTCGACGGCCACCCATCGCGTGCACTTGTGGCATTTGGCCTCCTGGACTTGGGTGCGCTCGTGCTTGCCTGGGTTTGGGCGTGGCGTGATGCGGAAATCGGTCGGGGGCGAGTAAGGGAGGCCGGTGGCAGCTGATATGCCTGGGATTGTTAGGTAGTCAAGTGAATTGAGAATGGGAAGAGGAGAAAAGCGAGATCGAAGAGATTGGTAAACAAGTTATGAAAGAAGGAAAGGAAACCAGGACAGAAGGGCGGGGAGACCTACCATGCGCGTATTGCATGTGATAGCTGGCGCATACAGTCAACTTGGGAAAAGAAGAAAAGAAAAAAGAAACACTACGAGCTCTGTGTCAGCGTGAGACAGGAAGAGGATATAGAAATGAGCGCTCACTACTTGAACGCTGAGAATTTCATAGACAGCCATACTCTGCGTCCCAGGCCTCCACGAGCTGGGGGCTCGGTGCAGATCGGGCACAGACCGACCTTTTCGACGCCTTTGCCCTTGACGAAACGCGGGGTGTACAGGTCGAGGGCCCAGCGTGGGGCGTTGTACGTTCCGCCCGGGTGTGAGGCGCCCGTCAGCGTGCATGGAGATCTGGAAGTGTGGCATATTAGCGAGAGGGTTGAGGATGCGGGGGAGGGTGTACTCGTTCGGCGTGGCCTGGAAGAATGAGCTGGCGGGAAAGCGGCGGTAGAAGAGCGGGAAGTCGGGCGAGGTCTTGATGGTGCTGGGGAGGGTGCGGTTAGTGAAGATTGGCATCTCGGTTGATGGTTCGATGGCTTGAGGGGAAGCTTTGGGAGGAGGACTTGGACTTGGGCTTGGACTTGGCGTCGAAAAGGTGCGAGGGGGGTGAGCAGAGGAACGAAGCGTGCGGCGCGGATACTTGGGCCAGGGCTGGGGCGTAGGCGAATCTTGTTCAATCCGTTTTCGTTTTGCGGTCTTGCGAATAGGTGATTGAGGATAAAAGTCTTCGTCCTTGGTTCTAGTGCCTTTGTAGCGGGAGAGAGGGAGTGCAGGAGTCAGAGGGGTCAGAGGCGAGGTGAGCTCAGGGTAGTTAGTCGGCTGTGGGGTCTTCGGAGATAGAGCCTTGCAGGGCGAAAGGAGAGCAGGGAGAGGCGGGCCGGTGTTGAAGACTTCTGCTAGAGGTCGTTCCGGAGAGGAGTGCGTCGAAGTGGGAGCGGCGGCGGCGCGAAGCTGGTCAAGGAAAGACATCTTTTTTTGGGTCGCAAGAATCGGGGTTGCGGTTAGAGTTTCGTCACTTCCTAAGGAGGATGCGCGGACGACAGGGGAGATGTCTGAGTCTAAGGAATTCCAAGGCGATGACAGATGATAATCATTGAATAGTGTATCTTGGAAATCGTTCGCTTGTTCCAGTAGCAGAGGTGATAGACCGAGATGCGTTTGTGCTCGAGGTAGCGGACTAGGAGAGTATCCGAGAGGAACATTTGCCGAGATGACAGAAGAAGAATAGTTTGGGAGCAGCCCCGGACTGCAGAGAAAGATGTTTTTGCTGGGCGACCATTGATAACATGGGTGCAGCAGGTCAGGTTCGGTGAGTAGGGTCATTGGAGAGCAGTCAACGTCGAGCCAGTCGTTCAGTAAGGGGCAGGCCATGATGGACGTGGACAAGATGGGACAACCCATGTTTGCGCGTTGTTTTCTCTCCTTTCAGACTCCGATCATCCTGCCAGCAGTGACACGCTCCTCGATCGTTTCGCTCAGAAATGGCCCATCTCCTTCTTTCCCTGCTCTTCCTCTTCTATCTATCACTTACCGCTCGTGCGGCGGCATTAACGACTTTGCTTGGAGCCAACGAGCGCCTATGTTTCTACGCCGACGTTGATAAGGCTGGCGAGAAGATTGGTGTACGTGCTCTTATCTCCTCCTTTGTCGCCCGCAATTGACATCCAATCAAGTTCTACTTTGCAGTACGTTCTCCTATTCTATGACTCTCCCATGTCCTTACACCACTCGTAGGTCCAATCCGGTGGCTCCTTCGACATAGACTTCGACATCAAGGACCCGAACGAGAAGCTGGTTCTCGCCGGCGAGCGTGAGCGCCAGGGCGACTACGTCCTCACCGCCAACACCGTCGGCGAATACGCCTTTTGCTTCGAAAACGACATCTCCACCCTCACCGGCAAGCTCGTCGACTTTGACATCATGGTCGAGAGCGAGCCCCGCCGGGAGGCACCCGCGAAGCCCGGTCAGATCTCGGAGCAGACCAGTGCGCTGGAGGAGAGCGTGTTCAGGCTGAATGGGATGCTTATGAATATCAAGAGGCTGCAGAAACAGTACGTTTCCATCCCGTCTGATTCCATTGCGGTACCAGGGAGATCTGACGACTGCGCGTGTGTAGCTTCCACACCTCGGAGAACCGTGGCTTCTCTATCGTCCAATCGACACAAAAGTGCGTGGCTAGGGTAGTTCCCGTTCTTACCCATTGCTCACTCTACGTAGCCGCATATTCTGGTACGCGGTCCTCCAAACTTTGGGTGTTGTTGGTATGGCGGTGTACGTCCCCTTTCCTCCCACCTTCTCCGTGGTCGTAGTCTGATTTCACCCCCTGGCGGATGTAGCCTGCAGGTCTATATCCTTCAGACCTTCTTCACCGCGACTGGCAGGCGATATAAGGTCTAGACGACAGCTATGGATGTGTATTTATTTTAGGAGTAATTTTAGTTTGTCGTCGGACCTCTTCACGGCTTCGCGCTGCTCTCCAGCATTTCCCCTTCCGCCAAGTGCGTTATTATTGCCTGAAGCGACTAACGCTATCTTAATGGTCAACGGTACCGCCGCCGCCATCTTTGTCACCGGGAACTCAGTAGAAAGCCCAGCCGGGACAGGTGGGGGGCGCGCACGGCTTAATGGGAAAGGATGACATGAGCTGAAAATAGGTTTATTACGCGGTAAAACTTTGGCATTTTGGAAACTATGAGAGACATTCGGGTACACTGGCAGCACGACCGAGTAGATGCCTCTAGTCACGAAACTCGACTTCAAGTGTCCAACATTCTGCCGTCCGAGGCAACAGACTCTTCAGCTTCTTCAATGACTCTTCAGGATGAGGGCTGTCAAACGCTTCGATGTCGTCTGAATTATAATTCCCGAATGCAAATCTGTGCCGGAGAGAAGGAAGGTCCAATATCAACTTTGGATCCTTCAGTAACATCGTCGACAATGTTTCGTCTGCAAGCACCCAGTTTTCTGCCCATTTCTCCAAGTCATCCCTCTCTCCCAATCCCAACTTGAGTTGGCGCAGGTTGGGTTTGGCATTCAACTTCAAGCCTTGCAGGAAGAGCTTGAGGGTAAGTTCATCGATCGTGTTCAGTTCGATTTCTTGCAAGTTTGTGTTTCGCGGGAACGCGAGAAGCTCGGCGAAAGAAACTACAAAAATGTCAGCTCACTGGCGTACGGTCCGGCGGCGGGGCAACCTCACCCGCATCGTCAACTGACAAATGGAGACTATGACGTCGAGCTCGAAGCTTCAATGCTCGTAAGCTTGTCCCAGCCGCTTCCAAGAGCTCTCCACAGGCTTTGAACTGCTGCCATGTGTCGCCTTGAAACTGCATAGATAGATCAATGGAAATCTCGGCAATTCCAGCTGTATACTCGATGGCTCTGGTAAAGAATCGGATCGTCCAGGAAGGAGGAGGATAACTGAACGCAAGTTTGCAAAGAGTGGGGTGTCTCAATTGGACGGAACTGACGGTCCAAGGAGCAGAACGGAACGGTACGCCTTCACGGACTGTGATCTTTTCCAAGGCTGTAAGAGCTGCTATGAGATTGCAGAGCTCAGGGAAGGTGAATGCGATGCATCTGAGCTCCAACTCCTTCACAGACTTGTAGCTGTTATGAAGAGAAGCGAGCGCCGTCGGTGACATCGTACGCCAATCAATCCATTCCAGGAAGAGTGATGTGATAGAGGGAAATGTTAAGTCCCTGACGAAGAAATCGCGAACTGCTGTGTGACTCCTCCACGCATTTCCATCGGGAGGTATGGGGTTGTCCAAGTCCATGACCCCCGTGTTCTGTGCGAGGTGTAATGTACTAAATGATAACATTGAGAGCGTGGATCGAGGTGAATCGATAAGGTGGAGAAATTCGACGATTTCAGTTTGGTCGAGTTGCAGGACCTTGGGCGGTGGTAAAAGATGGTATCGAGCGCTCGGCAGCCACGAGTGACAGACCAAGGCACATGCTGCGATTGTTGGAGTACCGCATAAGTGGGACAGTACAGTGTCAATGAGCTCAGGGGGGAGTAAATCCGACATGGGGAACTAAAGGGAAGGAAGTTTATGATCAATGATTGTCCCAGCAAAATCGCAGGAATATCGCTCGGGTTTTGCCGCCGCATCTCTCTCCATGTACGCCGGCGCATGCGACAAGTACGTACCTAATAATATCTACAGGTCCCCCAATTTGGCGGCTTGATGACCAGCCATTCTCACTCGAGATAGTCCCTGGGTACCGTTCATACCTCTGTAGCCTCCAGTTGTCACTCGGGGACAGCAGGACAGTCAGCGGCAGCCTCGAACCCGGCTCGGTATGGGGAATAAGATCCAGCCAACGTCTTGAGGTACGCTATCCTCTCTTCTTCTTTCTGGAGTACGCTCAAACGGACGGAGACAGCTGGTGGCGGTCGGGGATAACTATCCGGACCACCACGCTGTGCGACTACCGTACCAGACCGACCATCTCTTCTTCGGTCATGGATGGATCATCAACTGTCCGGACCACCACGCTGTGCGACTACCGTACCAGACCGACCATCTCTTCTTCGGTCATGGATGGATCATCATTAGACATCTTGAATCCAACAGCGCCGTCGAAAAAATGAACATCCTTTGATTCGTCAAGGGGAGGCTCTCTCCATATATGCCGAGTATGATCCTGATCCTCTTGAAAAATGGCGGGGTGGATTTATCGAGATCAGGTCAGGCAGAGGGAAGGACTCGAATATGTGGCATTGTTGAAACTTGTCCTGCCCATGGTCGAATGGCAGTGCTCACATGGGATTGAATCCTGTGCATACACGTTAGTTGAAATCTTGGTATTTCTCACCACTTCGACAAGACTTTATCTATCTTTGTCTCTGAGGATGTCCCCTCAAACGTACCAGGTTCTCGGGTTGGCGTGTTCCGTGGACTACCGGAACTTGATCCTGGGTGCGAACTTCTCTGTCACCAGCTTCGTCTTATTCCCCTTCCGGTAGCTGATGAGTTTGGCATTGTCATAGGCTAGAGGCTAGAGGATAGCAGGCTGTGCGCTCTTCTTACGGCCTACGGCGTACGAAGGATCTCTTAATCACCACTTGGACATGCAGTTTGATACCATTTGCTGATGCTGATGGTCGCAATTTTCGAGTCGGAAGAGTCCAGGAGGAACAACAATCGGATATTTTAGGTCAGCTACTGGAGACTGATAAAAGCCGGCCAATGTCTCGAGGTAAACTATCCTCTCTTCTTTCCCTCAAAGGTTCGCTCTTCGCTCCTTAAAAATTCCTTGAATGCTGACTTTTCTCTCTAGCGGTGTTGATTTGACGGCCGGTCCGTCATTGAATTTATCTTAGTGGACAGAGCTGTGCTCTCATCCGCCTCATCTCCCATCGACCCCCGAGTCACGCAATGTTTCCTTTTCCTTCTCCCGACATCTCCCTCCTGCGCTTAGTCTTCCTGTCCATCATGCTGCTCGCTGTCACTTCGACGACCCGAGCCCTGCCTATCGCGGGTGTTGAGCTTGACGCCCGTGGAATTTTTTCCCAAGCTAAATTAACCCATTGTCCATCCGTCAAAGACATTGAGGCCCACATCTCGCGGAAATCTGGTGGTACTCTATCAAATACTGTCTATTGGAGTCATCCCGGAAGCATGTCAGATGCCCAGAACTTGGCCGCGAAGCTGCGAGGTCATTACATCTTCAGCTATGTATCCAACGAGGACGTCGCTGAGTGGGGAAAGCTGTGTGCCCCAGCCGAGAAGAATGCGTTATGGGCGCGAGCCTCGTATGCATTCGCAAAACTGAGCTCGGGAACAGCTTACGTGGTAACGGCCACAGCGAAATCCGATGCGATCTGGACAAAGTATGAATTTCCAGTGCTGAAAGGCACGGGGTTGGTCAACGCGGTGTTCTCCGTTGATCCGGTAGACCCCAGGAAAGTCACGCAGATCTTCTCCAAGAGTCCATTGGGCAATCCGCCGCTCCCTGCAGCGCCGTAGGAAATATGGTTATTACAAGTTCGAAGGCTAGAAGAGGCACCGGGAATTGAAGCCGTACTTGATGTAGGGGGCAGCGGCAGGGGCGCCGGAGGCTTAATTAGAGATTTATATAATTGGTGGTCAAACTTCGAAAGTTTCGGGTATAAGCACTGGCCTCCAGTATAGCTCAGAGTCAAAGGTATACGTCTTCCAGATAGTCTTAAAATGAGAAAGAGGACTTATTTTCGATGGTTCCCCACGGACGAGAGGGAGGTATCCTGGCAGGCGAGTAAGGTGGTGAAAGGCTGCATGAGCGGCATATTCGATTCCGCCGCGAGTGCGGCAGCCACTGGAGCGCTTATCGGTATCGAGCAGGCCAATTCCCGATCTCTGGTGGGCGCTATGAACACATTCAGACTTCAATGTAGGTAAACGTTCAACTTATATGAGCCCGATAGAGATAGCGTTACGACGCATGCTTCCCTCCTTTTTCGTTGTTATACGAATTGAAGGTCATGGAGTGGGCGTCGAAGATGATAGAGCGGCAGCGCTCGCAACGAGGCTATACTGCCGGATCCCACTGCTATCTTACACAGGAAACATTTGACTCCTGCAAAGGATGAAATGTCTGGACGTCAGGTTTCATACGCACATAAACTCTGCAGCCAGTCGAATCCTTTGAACATTGGGGTCTCGTTTCTTCGAATTCTGATCAGGACTTCAGGTCTATTAGGGGGTAAAGCTTTGGCACTTCGGAAGCTGTGAGCAGAAATTCGGGTACAGTGGCAGCACGGGAGTAAATGACTAGTCACGATATTCGACTTCAAGTTGCCAACATTCTGCCATCCGAGGCAACAGACTCGTCAGCATATTCAATGACTCCTCATGATGAGGGCTGTCGACGTTATGATGTCGCCTGGATTATAATTCCAGGATCCAAATCCATGCCGGAGAGAAGGAAGCTCCAAAATCAACTTTGGATCCTTCAGTGACATCGTCGACAATGCCTCGTCTGCAAGCACCCAATTTTCTGCCCATTTCTTCAAGTCATTTCTGTGTGCCAAACCCAACTTTAGTTGGCGCAGGTTGGGTTTGGCGTTCAACTTCAAGCCTTGCAAGAAGAGCTTGAGGGTAATTTCGTTGACCATGTTCAGTTCGATTTCTTGCAAGTTCGTGTTTCGCGGGAATGTGAGAAGCTCGGCCAAAGAAGCTGCAAAACTGTCAGTGTATTGGCATATGGCCCGGCAGGGCAACCTCACCTGCATCGAAGAGAACAGGAGGTGGAGCTGCTCGAAGCTTCAATGCTCGTAGGCTTGTCCCAGCCGCCTCCAAGAGCTCTCCACATGCTTTGGAAAGCTCCAATATGTCGCTTCGAAAGTGATCCATGGAAATCCCGACAATCCCAGCTGTATACCCGATGGCTCTGGTAAAAAATCGGATCATCCAGGAAGGAGGATCACTGAACGCAAGCTTGCAAAGACTGGGATGTCTCATTTGGACGGAATTGACGGTCCAAGGACCCGAATCGAACGGCGCGCCTTCACCGATGGTAATTTTTTCCAGGGCTGTAAGATCTGCTACGAGATCGCAGAGCTCAGAAGAGGTAAATGCGATCCATCTGAGCTCCAACTCCTTCAGTGACTTGTAGTTGCTATGAAGAGAAGCGAGCGCCATCGGTGACAATGTTCGCCAATCAAGCCATTCCAGGAAGAGTGATGTAATAGAGGGAAGTGTTAAGTCCCTGACGAGGAAGTCGCCAATGGCTGTGTGATTCCTCCATGCATAAGCGTCGGGAGGTATGGGGTTGGCCCAGTCTATGACCGCCCTGTTCTGCGTAAGATGTAAAGTACTAAGTGATAACATTGAGAGCGTGGATCTAGGTGAATCGATAAGATGGAGGAATTCCACGATTTCAATTTGGTCGAGACGCAGGACCTTGGGCGGTGATAAAAGATGGTGTCGGGCGCTCGGGAGCCACGAATGGCAGACCAAGGCACATTCTGCAATTGAAGGGGTACCGCATAAGTGGGACAGTATTGAATCAATGAGCTCGGGTGGGAGTGAATCCGACATGGGGAATGGAAAGGAAGGAAGGTTCATTATCAACGATTGCGCCAGCAACCTCGCGGGAACATCGCTCGGGTTTTGCCGCCGCGTCTGTGCATATTTCCAGCAGCGCCACACAATTCTAAGGTACGACAAGACGTTCAATGGTCCGCCATTTCTGATTCGCCATGCAGACGACGATGTCTTGAACCCCTTACCTTCACAAGGTTTTCGATCTCGTTCGCGTAGACCACGAGCTTGCCTACAATGGGGGATACAACGCCATTCTCTCTATGCTTTTCAACCCAGAAGACCAGTTCTTAGTGTCCTGCACGACGCAATTTCCCGGATCTGAAGATACCCGGAAGCTCTTCGTTGTCAGCCATTTTATTCCCGGTCGATTAACCTCCGTGCTTGTTTTGGCAATAAACCCTCGCAGTGCCCTCGATGACAAATACTTACCGTCGTGAAGAAGCCGACGAACATATGCGAGCCACTCTCAAAGAAGAGAGTTCGAACGTTTTCCCGAGATTGTACGGCATCAGTGCGTTCGGGACCAGGATCCGTGTCTATTGCTATGATACTCGGTCGTCCCAGATCGACCCCCCAGCCGTTCCGAGCACATCCACTGCTGCTCCGCTAAAGGAATGGTGGGATATGGATGTTTTGTCGCCGGCGGCTGAGCAAAAAATCCGGGAAATGGAGGCCGACATCAAGGCGATGTGTGCTCCCTCGTCATATTGAAGTATGTGATACTCTGGTAGTCCTTCTCTATCTTTACTGATCACTCCTGTGATACCGACCTTCCTACCAGGTGTTTTCTGTCTAATGGACTACTATGATCAAAATGATCTCCTCGAAAGCTTTATCGTACCCAGTCTGTTTGCTTTCCTCACTATTTTTTATCTGAATTCGTCGTCCACGTACCACCAGGCATGCAGCCACATCCTGTACATATCCTCTATCTCCACCTTTTCTGTACGATATACTATGTGTGTACTATATGCTTTATGTATGAACCTCTCCTTCACTCTCCGTCTTCTTAACTCAAGCTCGTGCTCGACGTAGAAAGCTTGGTTAGGTGCTAGAACGAGTTTACTTACAGACCTCGCCGACTGCCAAGGGCCTGGCACCCTGTAGCACAGCCAACATTACAGTGAGAGAAACCAATGACCTTTCTAGCCATTGCGGATTCAAAAGATTCTATGACTTACAGTAAGAAGCGACAAGCATCACGCTGAGCATGAGCCGCGCGCCGGTCGTGCCAGAAACCCGGACAATCTACCCAGGCAAAACCGTCGCTGCGTCACGCGCTAGGGCCCATCCCAGCTACATCCAAGGTGGCCCGCAGTCGCGTCACAGCACCGCGGTGACTACGACCTCCGTGCGCGAGTCCGGCCACGTCTACTTCGTGGTGCCGTGCGCCCAGGAAGCGCGTAGGACCGGCAACAACGAAGGCTGATTCGAGGCCTACTGATATTCTGATCTTCTCAGAGGGCGTTGTCGACAGTCGGATGTGTACGATGGTTTCATGTCTAAAGTCTGATCTAGGCATAGGTGGAGACGAAGGCGCTTTGAGATTGACTGTAACCGTATGATCCGTATGTTCCGAGCAGTCACCTCGAGGGTTTTTATGGAGCCCACAAATGTGGTGAAAACATATGCAGTTTGGGGCGCGATGCTCGGTGGAGTGTCGCTGTCGTCTGGTTCTGGTTCTGCGGTAGGTATAGGATTGTCTATGGTCAACGACGATCAGCCTGAGTGCATTCCGGAGGCCACCTACACTTGTCGTGAGGCTGTTCCCTTGTACGCTTTACCGCGCCTATAATTCTGGAAAAAGGTAGCCGGGAGCGAGCGGGTTGCTAGCTCATGGTGGGCAAATAGGGGTTAGTGTGGAATGTTAGGAGGAGGCAGAGAGTTGGAAGGGCAGAAGGGCGTGGTTTGCAAGAAGATTGAGATAGAGGATTGTACGATCTTGGCAACGCACCGATGCTTGATTAAGCCGAGGAGCTTTTCTAGTCGACATGAAGCAGAAGACGGAAAACAAAGTACAACGAACATGGAAAGAAGCAATGAAGAGGATTTGGCGAGAAGGATCACAATCGCGTAGCCGAATTTCGATTTAGTTTTTCGTCCATTGTCTACATCGATATCGACATCGCATCACGATTTACCAACTAGGAAGAAACAAGTGGAAAGAGAAGCAGGGAGAGGTACGGTCATGAGAGCAACAGGAGCAAGGAGCCGGGAGCACAGGCACATTTGAAGGATCATATCTTAGAAGCTAAGTCGTAGTGTCCTCGGGTCAGGGTGCGAGTAAGGGCTAGTTGAGAGGCACCTCAGTGGTCGCGGGACTTCCTGGGTTGCGGTCAGCGTTCTCTATGGATCGTGAAGCAGGGGCTAGGCGTACCTGTATTCGCCTTCGGCGGCGACACTGAGCTCTTCGATCTCGCCTTGGATCGTGGAGAGTGCCTCGGCGGCGTTGGAGAAGTAAATGAGCTGTGGGGGGCGGTTGTTAGCTGGTGGTTTGGTGGGAGGGAATAGGGACAGTGGTGTACCTGGGATTTGGCGAGCTCGTTAAGGTTCTTGATAGGTTCGGGCTACGGGAGCATGAGCGTTAGTGTGGTGGGAGGAGAAGGAGGAGGGATGGGCTCACGTTCTCGAGAACGGTCTTCATGAGCGTGATGGCCACCTCGGTTTTTTGAACGAGGTCGTCCTCGGCGTTCTCAACCTCGAGCCGAGCCTGCTCCTGCCTTTGAGGGCCAGCGTTCTTGAGGCTATGTCACGTCAGATGTGAGTGGATGGAGGAGGCAAAAGGAAGGGCAATGCGTACGACTGCTTGGCGGCATCGAGCTCGAGTCGGCTAACTCTGACCGCCTGACGAGCCTTCATCGCGACCGCAATGCTTGTGTTGAGGGTGGTCTGCCACGGGTGCAGGAAGTTATCCTGGATCGCAGCGTCCTGCTCGAGCCGTGCGAGCGCGACCTTCTCCCACCCGGAGGCGTAGAGTGCCAGAGCCTTGCCGAGCCGGTCTTCGCCGCCAGAAACCGTGGTTTGGAGGGCATTGGAGGCGGTGGAGGCGGAGCGCAGGAGGGCGTGGGGTAGGGTCTTGTGGGAGCTTGGGGGCGGGGCGGAGGGGGAGGCGGGGGCAGGGAGGTTGGTGCCTTTGAGGTTGGTGGCTGCGAAGGAGGTGAGGTTGTACCCGATTGTGGAGGAGAGCTCGGAGAGCGATTCTTGAATCTGGGTGGGGTAGTCGTAGGTTTCGGACTCGTAGACTTTGGTTATCCTGTGGGAGGTTAGAACGGGGAAATGGTGTGGTATGCGAGCGCGTACTTGAGGAAGGTGAGATGGGCGTTGCGCAGGGCATCGACGCGGGCTTCGAGGTCCTTGTACTCTGTGAAGAGCACTCGTGTTAGCTGTTTACTGCTGAAGCAGCAGGGGGCATACCTTGGGGGAGTTCAGTAATCTCATCGGCGGCGACCTGGCCGAGACGCTCCTTTGTAGCCTGGACACTGGAGTTGAAGCCTTTGGAGAGTTTGCTGCCGGCCTGCGCAAAGTTGATGCTGCCGATGCTCGATTGCAGTTTACTCCAGCCGTCCATGGTGGTGAGTAGTGACAAGAGGATGGCTGCGGGCACGGACCCCGCCGTGCATCACGCTGGCACAGCCGCAACCGTACCACTTGTCCTTTCAAGTCAACGTGAACCATTCATTCTGAAATTCATAAACGAATCTCTGTGACCGGACTCTGGAGTACCTCGGTCTCGCATTCTTGCTCGCCTTCTCACACCGCGCCTCATATATTTTTCAAGCGCTATTCTGAAGCCGCTCCAAGAATTTTTTCAACGGACACAATTGGCCATTGGATGAATATTGCCCTAAGGGATATCATCCCACTCATGCTGGGGATGTCCTAGGTGAAGCAGGCCGCTACCAAGTCACCATCAAGCTCGTCGGGGTATGTACTCGATTGCGCATGCGTGGCTGTGGTGCTGGCCGGAAAGCACATTCTTGACGAATTTCAACAAGACGACGCCGCACGGTATACCTAACTTGATATATAAAGCCCTTATCCCCGCCATACCTCATCTCCTTTGCCCAATTCATTCAACGCAAGCACGTGTACCCGGATGCCCATAACCTGGACTGTCACTCCGGGCCGTCCACCTGGTCATTCTTCTCATGCATCACACATGACCTACTCAAACACCCTCCGAAGAGACCTAGAGGGACTTATCGGACCACCCACGTAAGAATCCCAGCAATCTTTCCGGAACGCCATAAGTACGCCTTCTCCAACGGCAGAATGAGAGAGTAAGGTGTAGCCACGTCGACCATGAAGCCCTTCCCAGGCCTCTTTTTCGCAGCTTGTCTTGCCCTCCTCGGCATCCGTATCGTACGCGCTGGGTCTGTATCTAGGAGAGGTCTAGCATGCACTGTGCATCCTAGTTCGGACGGCATCAGTGACGATGCGCCAGCTATCCGGCGGGCGTTCGAGTTATGTGGCAAGAATGGAAGTATTCTGTTTGACCGGGCGACATTCCATGTGGAGAGCGTACTGCAGACTACTGGTCTGCGCAATGTTTTCATCGATCTCGCGGGGACGTTGCTAGTACGTCGAATTATTTATCCTAGCTAGGGGACCTACTGATTCCATATCATTCTTACAGTGGGGAACCAATATCACGTACTGGAGGGCCAATGGGCTACCTCTGGATTATCAGAACCAGACCACGGCGTGGATGTTTGGTGGAGATAAGGTTACTTTTCAAGGCCATGGAGTTGGTACTTTCGATGGCAATGGCCAGCTCTGGTACCGTTGTCTTTTATCATGAATGGAAGTTTTCTCATTCAAGATGCCAGGTACGACTTTACGAACGGTGTATCTAACCTCGCCGGCCGACCGATCAGCCTCATGATCACGAATACCACCAAGTCACGCTTCATTGGCCTGCGATTCGTCCAATCCCAGTTCTGGACCATGGCCATCAAGAACTCGGAAGACGTTCTGCTCGACTCGATCTATGTCAACTCAACCTCGTCAAGCTCAGTCGGTAGCTTGTCCTTCATTCACCCTCTTTCACTCACTGTAGGCTTCCACCCAGGCTCCTGCCCGGAATACCGATGGCGTCGATACTTTCTTTTCTAACCGTATCACATTCCGCAACTGGACCATCACGGGTGGAGACGATAACATCTCCCTCAAAGCGAACTCTACAAATATCCTTATCCAGGATTCTGTCTTTCACGGCGGCCTTGGGGTGGCCATCGGGTGCGTTCATATCTTTCTTATCTCATATTGCCAGTTTCAAACAAGGAGTTATACAGCTCGATCGGACAGTATCTAGGCGTATTTGAACGGATAGAAAATGTCACAGCGGAGCGGGTCGTATGTATCAAGAGTCGCTACGCTGGTTATATCAAGACATGGACGTGCGTTTTCTGCATCTTATCCGACGATGCGCGGATCTGACTGGCATGGTCTTAGTGGTATACAGCAGAATTTTCCTCCGAATGGTGAGTCAATATGTCCTATATTATCTGGCGAAATCAACTTGAAGGCTGGAAGGTGGTGGAGGCGGTCTTGGCTACGCAAGAAACATCAGTGAGTGCACCACTCTATTAGACCACCGCCACCTCACCTGCCTTGCGGTATTAGCGTTCCGTGACTTCACTTTGTCAAACGTGACCGACTCTGTAGCGCACATCACGCAGTGCACAACCTTTTCCGGCGCCACAGGCGTGTGTGATACATCTCTCTTTCAAATATCAGACGTCACCTGGGGTCCAATGGTGGGCAACGTCGCCTCAGGGACCCTGGCGAGCATGCAGTGCAGCGGCTCGGCACCGTGTCCAGCCATCAAATTTGTAGGCTTTGAGAATATCACAACGGCGGGGACACGAAAAATTAGTTGTAAGAATATTCTGAACCCTGTTGGGTTTAACTGTACAGCGTAGGAGGGCGAGGAAATAGAAGGTTGTATACAAAGTGTTGATGATAATGCCCGATCATGTATGTCGAGTACTTGCGAAGTTAGCCCAAACGCGGGGCGCCGCTATATATAAGATGTGTGCTTCGTATATTGCTGGCGCTCACTGCACGCTTGAACGACCAAAATAGTGCACCCTCTGCTCCATTTATGGGGGAGAGGAAGAGGTGCTTACCAGACGTCCCTAACGGCATGTCAAGCTTGAAGTCATCCAAGAAACTTCCCAGACTGAAGACAGCTGATCAGAGAAGCTGTGAGATGCAGCCGTCCGTAAAATGATATTGTTCTGTGGCCTGCGCCACTTGCACGCCACGCACGTTCCTCCATAATTCCGACATCAACATTGAGGCAATTCGCATCGGCGACACAGACGACATTGCAGCTCAGTGGGGCAGCACGTCCGACCTAAGCGATAGCTAGGAATCATGATCAGAAAATCAATATTTGAACGGATAAAAGTCCTGCACATATGTGTTTATCAGATCACAACAACAGCGCATTAAATATCTGGGAATTACAAAAAGTCACTATATATAAGTACATACTTAACAACTATTGCGAAGACTCCTGCGCTTCCAGGGCTGGTCCCGACACTTGTGAGCCATAAGGCGGTGGCAGCTCTCTCAGTGTCATGGCCCGTGCGTCGGTGTGCTGGAATACGACCTCGCCTGGCTCGGGGGACGTTGGAGCGATGCCGGGTGGCCACCTTGAGTCCTCCCACAGGCTCGAAGGAAATGGTGCGGTCGTAGGAGTGGTCATGTGTGTTGTGGCCGATAGAGGCCCCACGGTGGTGAAATTTGCCTCCCGAGCTTTGGTTCTGCGGCTATCAAGGGCAGGAGGCGTCATGGAAGCTGTCGTGGAGGAGGAAGCAGGGACAGAGCGTGTACTGGGTGGCTCGTAGCTACTTGGCACGGATGTGACGGTAGCAGGCCCATGTAGGCCTACGGAAGACCCGAGAGTTGCTTGCTTCGTGAATAACGAGGTACTCGATGGACCTGAGGTTGAACGCATAGCTAGGATCTCGCACCCCGTTCCGTGAAACTTTCGGGGCTCAAGGTAATCCATCTCCATGTTAGCGTTGCGCTTCCGCCGGCGAAGGAATAAGAATAATGCAACAGCTAGGATCAGTAGGCATCCCACTGCGACGCAGACCCCAGCGATAACAGGTGTTTTGCTGCTACCATGACTGGGCGGTAAGGTATGGGGGCTGCTCGTGGGGTTGCTCGTGGTAGAAGTAGAAGCAGGTGGGGCGACCCCGCTGGAGCCGGACCGTCCAGGACAAGTGGTATCGGTGGCGCCTGAGGAAGGGGTAAGAGAGAGATATATGATGAAGTTTCTATGTTCGTACCTGTTGTTCTCACATAGGGTGTCCCTTTTGCCCACATTCCTTTTCTATAAAACATCATAGGTCAGCTTAAGGGCAACGCATGACGATCACAGAGGCCTCACGAATCGCTGACCGCACCTAGCAACCATCTCCAATCAGCATGGTGGACGCGATTACAGCATAGTAATTACTCACCCAACAGCGTTCCCTTCGGTGACGCCCGATTCACGTAGGTATACATATCGTCGCCCATTGGCAGCGTCACATTCGTCACCGACGAGGACCCAGGCGCCGCAAACAATATATTGAATGGTGGTGCTCCGCCGCGCATGATAAGCTGCCATGAATCGCATGTCGCAATCTCGTCGGTCGCGTTTGCTGTGACTGTGAAAGTCGATGTGGTCGAGGAGGGAAGGCATTCCGAGGACTGGCCACCTGGGGTTGAGTTGTATAAGCAAATCTGAACCGCGCGTATGAACTTCGAAGGGATCAGTCGAGACCCACCTGTGACCGTGTACGCTGTGTCCGGGATCCTGCCCGAGTTCCCCTCTGAATCGACAAGATACAGCAAGGCCGACGTGCCTGGGCGCCATTCAGAAGTGTCAGGACTACCGGGAACGGCGGGGGCGTACATAAGCAGATGACTTACCGGCAGGTTGATTCACCACCCAAGAAAGACTCCCCGCATCCGTCCCAACAAAGCTCGTCGTAGGCGCCCCATTTATCGCGAGTGCAATCATATAGTATCCCCGACCACTGGTTGCACTACTTGGGACTACACTGATGGGGAGCTTCGCGCATTCGGGGAGGCTCGCTCCGATATCCTACAATCAAAGATGAAAGGTTCATAAGATGAGATGACATTGTTGACTTGCTGCGCTTTACCTCTGTGAAATTCCAGGTGAAGGACTGCGCTTGGACAACCTCCAAAGCCGCTAGAAGGCCATAGAGAGCCGAATGGAAGAACCACGGTCTCGCCGAGCTCAAGGGCATCCGCATGGCAAGCTATGGCAAGCAGCAATTGTGGGAGTTCGCGAGAAACAACGTCGGGGAAAACTATGTACAATTTATCGCTGCACGATCGTCGGCGGTGTGTTGCGGTGTGTATCACTGATTGACCCAACAAGGGGGTCGCTTGTAAGGGCCGAACAGCCCTGGAAACACGCCACCGCCAAGCTTGAAATTTCAACTGGCTCTTTCGTACACTGCAGGACCATTTTGGCAGAGTTTCGCTACTCCCAGCTTACAGTTGCACAGTTTGTACATCTATGATAGTTCTAGTAGTAAAACTCATATAAGTAGAGGCAGTGGATCTGCTGACCTTCGAATTTAGTGAGTCTTGGGGTCTCGAGACCGTGAAACGCGAAAGAATAGCCGAGCATCAATCTCCCTATCTAATCTCTGATCAATGAAGATCTAATCACAAAGGCTGATCGCAACTTGCTTCAGCCTTCCACGCGACACCAGATAGTAGACTCCACACACAACGGTATACTTTTGAGAAAGGTGCAGGATGTAGAATGTGGGTCTGTGTTTACAATGCGTAGATGAAGGTATGTGCTGGTAACAGGGATGTATCTGGGATGTATCGTACAAGACGGTATTGAAAATTTAACCTTCAAACCTGCATCGCATTCTGTCAGTTGAAGTGACTGTTGAGATAATGGCTTATGTTCGTAATCCGTGAGTGCAAGAATGACGATAGCTCAAGAAAGCAGCAGCAAGATGCGTGAAGATGATTTGGAAGATCCAGTCGATGATTAGTAGCGTTCATGTGCTCCGTCCGTGCGTCCCTGGTTAGAGTCTAGTAAGAAAGTGCGTCCAAAACGGCCTGGAAAGTAGCCAAGAAATCAGCAATACGACAATGGTCAAGAAGATAACACAGGAGGGTTGGTTAAAGACAACGTACATGAGCATCATCGTCGTACGGCTTCACCCCCTGGGCAGCTAGCTCGTTCAGCTGGTAATCCGTGAATCCACCATGGAGTGCGCGTTCCTCTCCTTCGTCGTTCGTTTTCTCGGCGGTGGAGTCCTTAGACGCAGAGTTCTCCTCGGTGACAGGAGACTTTGCGTCCCTGGAGGCAGACTCAGCTTCCGTCCCTTCCGACTGTTTCCCCTCTCCGGATTTGTCGTTCTCCTTTACGGCCTCCTTGGCCTTCCCTTCCTTGGGGTTTCCTTTACTGCTTCCCTCCTTTGCATCTTTGGACTTTCCACCATCGGCCCGTCCCTTCCCCCTCCCTTGTCCTTGTGTCTTCCCCCGTCCCTTCTTCGATTCCAGGCGGTATAGAAGCATCTCGAGCGCGCGCTGCTCTTTTGCCTTTTTCTCCGCGACCTCCAGCACGGCTTTGACCTGCTTAATCTGTTCGGGATCGTTCCACCACCCATGGGTAGTGGGTAGGGCATCCCTAGAGTGCGAATAGATGCACTTGAGGTCGCCGAATTTGCAGGTGGCAAGCAGGTGATAGAGGCATACGTTTTTTCCTCTAAGGTTCACGTTAGCAATGGCTAGAAACAAAAGTAGATGATGAAAAAGACGCACAGGTCATCACGAACACTCTTCTCATCTGGTGCATGTGAGAACTCGCACTCGGTGCCCCGCGCGCATCCGTCGTGGTTGTAGAATCTGCATGGCACGCCGTTGCCGACGTGGTTGCATTCGCTGGAGTCAGAGGGCTCCGCTAGCTCGAGCTGATTGTCCTCGTAGCGCGGGAAGGCAAAGTCCACAGGTTCGCCATCCGATGTAACATCGGAGGGCGGCGGGGAGAGGTAGTGCGTGCCGATCTTCGTGGCTTCGAGGAGCGTAAGGGTACGGCCTAGGGATGTGAGTGCCAGAGCATGTGATGGGTCGTGGGCGATAACGGTTTCAAAGTCTGAACGAAGATGACTAGTGAGAACCTGAGAATATCAGACCGAGAAACGGGCATACCGATCTTTGCGGCTGGGAGGAGACCCTGGTGGAGTCGCGCCATCCCTCGCTGATATCTCGCCTCGAGTGATTTGGGATCGAAGGATAGGGCTCGAGTGGCTGCGTGCGCTGCTTCAACATTCCTGAACGATGTTATACATCAATGAGAAATGAGAGATACAACCAGACGTACATTTCGCATTGCAAATACGCATTCGTGAGTTTTAAATAGAGCTCTGAATTGGTGGGCCACAAATTCGTCGCGTCCATGTAACGCGTAGACGCGCCTGCATATTCCCCGTTCTGGAAAAGTGCATCGCCCTACCCGATCGAAGTCAAAACTCTTTCATTCAGTGGCATCGACATGATCACGCGCACCGCCTGGCATATTTCTTCAGCGAGCTTGTGGTTCCGCTCTTGGCGCTCAATGCGTTTCAGTGCACGATCCTTGAGTGCCTTCTCCCTGGCCTGGATACGCTCCTCGGCAGTGGGGGGTGCCACCTGGACGACATCGACGCTGTCGGTACTTGGATTTGCGTTCTCGATGACCGTGTTATGGGTCTTGAGGATCTCGCTGGCAATGGCAGTGTTTTCGACGTCAGAGGGTGTTTGATCGGTGGACATGGTGAGGGGTGGTGATGGTATGGGGTATGTGGTGCTGGTCGTTACCTGGCCTTTGGAATTTCGATCCAAATTTCGGATCACGCACGTGATCGCAGCACTTTTGATCGCGTTTGGGGCTCGCCGCTCGCCGCTGTCCACGACGGTCACTACGACCTAATTTTACAAGGCGCGGCATCTGCTTGCGACTTGCCACGCGAGGTAGGCACTAACGCGGTGGCACGCTAGACCTCTTCAATCCGTCGATTGCGCCTTCAGAAACTTCGTTCTCGGCACCTGTCTTCTGATACAACCCCTGGACCATCGATAGCCTCCACATGTTTTGTCCTCGTTCCCTGTCTGCCGAGCCATGCAGATCACATAAACCCCGGCAGAAGATTTGACTCACTTTTATTCATCATCGCGAGGTGTATATCTGGACCTCAATACGTCCCATCGGAGGGGTGTTAAGAATGTACTTAACAACCAAGGCCCAGTTGACAAGCGTATCTCGACTAGAAAGGCATCCTGATCCTGCAATCTGCCTATCCGTAATGAAAAAATGCGTTTAGCGGGGCCGTGTATGTTTCCCATGTTTCTTTCTCTCCTCTCGTACGATTCACAGACCTGATATACCCAAGAACGGCTCGGCTAAGCGCAATCTCCTATCCTCTGGGACACTATCCAGTCGCTGGAATAAGGGAAACTGCGGTTCCACGCCATTCATGTTTCTCGCCATAAGATGTTGGCCGACGGTATCGAGGATGACTAAAAATATACCGATACGGTGAGCATTATTACCGGCAGATACGTTCTGAGATGTGCACTTACCTGGTTCTGACGAGACAGTCACAGGTCCTGTGCATCTACCATTCTTTGCCCGGCTACCTGTGTCTTGCGGAAACTGAGGCTCGGCGTAACTGTAGACTGGGGCCATGGTCGGTCGCTCAGCTACTATTGACAGGACCATCATAGCTACCCAGCTTGAGCTCACTAGGAGCATAAGTTCACTCCAGACCGCGGTCCATCGCCTGTTTCATATCTGGTGTTTCCCCCCTTAGTACCGCAAATCTATTCCTTCCTTCCTACCATGGTTTTCCTCACTCCACTCGATCGAACATGTCTAACGGACATCACATACATTTTCTCATCAACGTTCCCCCAACTGCCACAGTGTCATCCATGAGGCATCTCGTGAGAAGAAAGTTTCGCTTTCGAATCCTACTTCTCGGGAACGCTGCAGCCTCAAGTCTCTCATTTCACCGGTGTCAAAAGAAATCTACGCTTCATGTTTGCTTGTCTCAGGCATACGCTGCTGATGCCGCCTCAAAATTGCACCTGCTAATCCACGATGAAGTCATCCCACGCCCCCTCTTCTCATGTCTAGACGAATCCGCAGTCTTCTCCTGCCATCATCGCCGTCTATATCACTCCAGTACCGTGTCATCAACCAGCCATTGCAGGAAATTTGATCGCGTCAGTGACGGCCGGACCACCAATGGAGGCACTCGGAGTACCACTCAGCTTCCATGCACGGTGGGTTCCCATAGCGGCGATGTGACTTGATATGCGTGTAGGCGTTCGAGCCATTTCTGCGGGGCTTCTGAATCGATTGCTCTTGTTGCTTGGTCTATTTCGTCCACGATATGACAGCATTTGTTGTCAGTCTCTGACGAACCACAACTCCGTTGCCCCGTCAAAAAGGGCAAGCCTGTACTTTTATTCCCACTTCTCACTAACCCGCTACTGCATTATCGCATCCATCTACAAAATGCGTCTGTTCGCTGCAGTCTCTTGCCTCTCCGCTGCACTGCTCACAGTTGCCCAGAGTAATCCCGTACGTCATTTCATCTGCTTCCTTGTGCGTTCCACCCACGCTCACCGCTCGATTAAGATCGTCCTTGTCGGCAGCACATCCGACGCTCCCGGTGGCATTTTCCAATTCATCCCACCCTCTATCAACGCCACCAACGGGACCACAATCACCTTCCGCTTCACTGGCGCGTAAGTGTCCCCATCGCTCCTAGCCTTCTTTGTCTTGACATGTATTCGGCTTTGTTTTTCGAATATAGCCCTGGAAACCATAGCATCACGCAGTCGTCGTTCACGAACCCCTGCACGCCCTCGCCTGGCGGGTTCGACTCTGGTTGGGTCTTTATTCCGACGAACAATGTGTCCACCGCGCCTGAGTGGAATCTGACTGTCACTAATACGACTACGCGTGAGGCGACGGTTTTTTTCTCCTTAACGCTGCGTTATGCTGATATGACGGGTTGTATAGCCCTGTGGTTCTACTGCAAACAACTTGTTCCCCTCACCCATTGCTCTGCCGGTCAGCAGCGATACTACCTTTGCAAGCTTGTTGTTTACTGATCTTTCTGATGCGCAGGCATGGTTGGAGCGATCAATGCCCCTCCAACCGGTAACCTCACTTTCGACAACTACAAAGCCAATGCACAGGCTTTCCAAGGTCCTTCCGGTGTATGTCCTTCCTCCCATCTTGTCATTTTAACTCTGGCGCTGATGATATTTTGGCGTGGCTAGCAAGGTGAAGGCTCCCTTGTGGGGCATGGTGCGTCCGCGTCTGCGGGCCCGGGTCCCGCTGTCAGCGGCGCACAGTTCTACACTGGTGCGCCGGCAGCATCGGGCACTGCTCCTAGCTCGCCTTCGGGTTCGGGTTCTGCGGCGCCTACTAGCGGGGCGGCGGCTCTGACGGTCAGCACCTTTGTGGTGGCGTTGGGCGTCGTTGCGGGAGCGTTCCTGGGCTTTACCTGATTGCGAATGGAGGGGCGAAGGCTTTTTTCGGTTGATACCCTTCGATTAGAGGACATCGTTCTAATGTGTTTTTGATACTTTGAATCTGTATATTTACGTGCCAAGATTGCAGGGCCTGAGCCTCCTGATGTGCACATGATGTCGAGTACCTGGCTACTCGTGTTCTTTTTGCCCGCTCGTTCTTCCCAAGTTCTTCCTCGCACATACCGGAATTTCTGGTGCGTCACGATCAGGGGACTGGTAACACGTATATCATGCATTTCGTAGTCTACTGCGAGACAATTCAGTGACATACTCATGAAGTCGATGACTTGAGCATGATGATCATAATTGATGTCACCGATTCTGCGTCGACCTACGCTTCCGCTCCCATAAGAATCAGATCGATAGGGGTGCTGTACCAAAATATCACTCCAGAGACGAAAATATGAATCATGTATTGAGAATGCTTGCTGGTGGATGCACCATGCATGCGTCGATACCAGCGCCCGTACTCTGCTTTTCCTTGCATGCCTCCCTTCTTATTACTCAGTGTTCTGCCCCCCTCCTCTCTTATGCAAGTACTCTTTGGCTCGCCTCCGGATTCCACCAAAACGTGGGCTGGCAACGGAAAAGGCTCCTCTACTCGGTAGCAAGCTGGATCTTGATCTGGGCAATGGCAGCGGCGGGGTTGAGGCCCTTGGGGCAGGTGTTAGCGCCTGGTTGGGCGGGGTGGTCAGCGGGTGGAACAGGATAGGAGGGGATGGGGGGGCAGACGTACAGTTGAAGATGGTGTGGCACCGGTACAGGCTCATCTCGTTCTGGAGCATCTCTTTGCGCTCTGTGGCGTATGAATCCTAGTGGGAGGTCAAGGATGTCAGTGTTGGGAAGCGGAAGGAAGGGAGCGCCGGTGTGCGGACGTAGATGACGTCGCGCCGCATGGAAGTATAGCGTAGGAGGGGCGATGAAAGAGTGAATACGTACTCTGGAGTCTGCGATCCACCTGTAGGCCTGCATGAGGGTTGCGGGACCAAGGTACTCGTCCTGATTCCACCAATAGGAGGGGCAAGAGGTCGAGCAACACGCGCAGAGAATGCATTCGTACAGGCCATCGAGTTTCTTCCGCTCTTCTTGCGTCTGGAGGAACTCGCCTGGGTAGGTGGGTCAATAGGGAACGATATAATAAGGGGAGGGGAGGCGGACCTTTCGCGGGGGGGTTGTCGTTCTGGAGGTAGGGCTTGATGGATTTGTATTGCTTGTAGAAGAGGGTGAGGTCTGGCACGAGGTCCTTGACGATGTACACTGTAGCCGCGGACGGTCAGTCGGCCTTAATGAAGAGAGACAGAGATAGCACGGACTATGTGGGAGTGGGTAGATTTTGGTATCTTTGCTCTCAATTCTATCGATTCTGGACAAACAGGCGAGCGTGTTCTGGCCGTTGATGTTCATGGCGCATGAGCCGCAGATGCCCTCACGGCATGAGCGGCGGAAAGTGAGGGTCGGGTCCATCTCGTTCTTGATCTTGATGAGCGCGTCTAGGATCATGGGCCCGGTCTGGTTGAGGTCGACGTGGTAGGACTGGAGGGTGGGCTTCTTCTCTGGCTCGTCCGGGTTCCAGCGGTATATCTTGAACTCCTTCATGAGCACTGGCTTTGTGGAGGGCATGGTGGAGGAGGGCACGGCCTGCGGGCGCGCGGTGGTGGTGGACAGCGCGCGGGAGGCGAGGGGGATGCGGCGGGCGGCATAGCGCGGGGCGTGGGTGAGCAGCGACTGCATTGGCGGCGGCGGTGGTGGTATTGAGTAGAGGAGGGATGGGTCGCGTGATTTCGGACTACCGTTCATTCGTTCCGAGCCAATCACATGCTGCCGTTTTACAACTGTCGGCATGAAAAATTCAAAAAGGAGCAAATTGTTTCCGGGTCCGGTGATCGAGGTTCTCTACAAAGTCTATGTATGTATGGTATACACCTTCCTTTCCTCTCCACCTGTCGTCCAAATGCAAGCATTTGGCAGTTTATTCGTGGTGGCCGCCAGCGGCGATGTGTCCAGCCTTGCTGTTCTGGTATGCGTCGGTCTTTTTGGCCCAGGTATAGAGGCCGTAGCCTGTAAAGCAGGTTAGTATGATCGGCAAGAAAGGGTGTATTCTACGCAACAGAGACTGCATAGCGTCGACATCACGAGACGGGTGTGGGTGTCATTACACAACCGTCAAGGGATACGGGATGGAAGAGGGAGACGGGAAGGACAGAATAACTCACCCATTCCGAAGGGAATCAACCAGAACACAAGCTCCCCAGAGAGCCGCCTGTACCCGTTAAACACGTAGTTGCGGATCATATGAGGCGCGGCTCTCGACTGGTTGGGAGATATTGCTGAGTATCCCGTCGTGTTTTCGTGCATTCATTCCGACGAGGGAGAAATCGGGATTAGTTCAGAAGGGAGTGTACCATTTCAAGATGCAGACAGAGGTTAATTGAGTGGGTTGAATATTGAAGAGAGACTAGGTCAGAAAGAAGTAGGCCGGTACAGCAACATAACGCACTGTATTGGATAACACCCTTCTGCCTCATTCCAGACTGGTCACCCCACCAAAGGTTCTGTGATAGATTTAGCCTCTCGACCCTCGGAATGGAAGTTCACGACTTACATAGACCTTTGCTACATGGCCAACAAAGTCATTATTGCAATGGAGGAGTTCGGAGAAGCACGCAATGAATTCCGGGTGAGAAGTGGGGCGAAAGTGGGAACGTGGAAATTGAGTTTTGAGGAGGCCATCACAGTGAAAATGAGTACGTACGTCCGGGCATGTCGCTGAAACGCGCAATAGAGGGCCTCATCGTGAGTGGTTGAGTTGATGGAGGTCGTCGGTTTTTGCGGCGGCACCAAGCTGGCTGATGTTTGTTTGGGATGCCGGAGCCAAACAGAGGATGAAGGGTGTTGCGGTTGTTCTGAATCTGACTAAACTTGTTATCCGCCACTCACCATGGTAAGTCGTCTGTCCACCCGATTTCCTGTCGCCTTATGCATTTCTGTTTCTAGTCGACCAACTGCAAGAGACGGCTGATTCGCGACTTCAAGCGACTGTCGACCGACCCGCCTGGTGGCATCTCTGGCAGCCCATGCCCCGACAACATCATGCTCTGGAATGCTGTCATCTTTGGCCCAGGTCCGTCTGCCAGTGCTTAGTAACGCTCTTTTTCTAACTAGATTACAGGTGATACGCCATTCGAAGACGGCACGTTCAAGCTCCTGCTCACATTCGACGACTCGTATCCCAACAAGCCACCCACCGTCAAATTCCTCTCCCGCATGTTCCACCCCAACGTCTACGCCAATGGAGAGCTCTGTCTCGATATCCTCCAGAATCGCTGGTCACCCACGTATGATGTCGCCGCCATCCTGACATCAATACAAAGCCTCCTCCACGATCCGAACCCCAACAGCCCCGCGAATGCAGAGGCCGCACAGCTTTATCGCGAGAACATGAAGGAGTATGTGAGGAGAGTAAAGGCGACCGTCGAGGAGAGCTGGCTGGATCCAGAGGAAAAGGTCGACGATGATCAGCCCATGGAGGCATCGAGCGCACAGTGAGCAGGGCGACATACCTGTTTCTCAGTATCATTCTCTGTGAGTATATCGGACTTCCGTCAGCATGGACTCGAGCTAATAAAGGGCTCAAGCTATCCGTCATCTAGTATTGTAGCATATCCATCTGTAATCTTATCATTCCACACACCACAAACCTGTCATTCAATCAGCTGTCGTTTTACGTATCTCTTGGGATCAAAACATATTGCCACAACTCTCTTTACCCACATCACCTTAATCCATATTTGTATCAAGCCATGTAGGGATAGCGCGGAGGAGTGCCCAACGCTGCCACACTGCACAATCGCGCCCGCATCAGTTCTCTCCCGGACGTCCGACCTTGGTTTCTCAGTTGGAAATTTTCTAGGCCCGCGCGGCTTCCTCGATTGTCCATGTCCAAGATGGGGTAATAACAGTACCATGGCGACTCGCAACCTTGTCCACCTGCCCTCCAGTACTCCAACTGGCAACACCGAGTACGTGGTACTAATCATAGGACCCAGCAGATACACCGGGCGGTTTATAACTATGGCAACTTTGCGCGCTGCTGTAGCTTGTATTTAGCCCGGTCTGCGTCTCCGACTGCTCCCCTATTTTACACAAGGGTCTTTGTTTTCGGCCATCATCGCCCTTTCTTTTATCCATCGCGGGAGTGGCACTCGCGTCTTTTAATCCTCCTGCACTGCAGCGTTATCTACGCCATCCCCGCGTTCTCGACAACGCAACACCGACTCTTTTAATATGTCGCAATCAGCGTCCCAGCCGTCTCATAAACCCCAACGTTCCTCAGGCAAACGCCACAGCGCGTCAGCTTCTACATCCCCGCCCAACTCGACGTTTCTCAACGAAGTCGACTCGTGGCTCGTCACCATGCAGATTGGGATCCGAGATCTGGAGGATAGGCATCGCAAGCGTATAAGCCTCGGCGGCGACGAGAATGCAAAAATTGCAGGTATGCCGCATCTAACCATCCCGACGTGGAGTGGCAGCTGATCGCATGTGTGTATGCACAGGTTCTGGCAATGCGGCAACGGGTCCGCAGACACAGCCGGTTATCCCGCCCAAGAGTCCGAACCGACGTCGATAGATACGAACGCGAGACACTAATAATATGTAATATTGTAATTGTAAAATCGGAAAGATATTGACCTTGACCGCGCCGAGTGAGCAGTCGGGCAAACTACTTGCCCTCTATTGGTAAGTCGAAAGAAAAAGGGTGAAAATACAGCAAGGTGCAGATACAAGGGATACAAGAGAGGGACTACGACCTCGACACGTTCTGGTACGGGATGCTCGCGGTCTCGTACTCTGCTTGGAATATTCGCCCTCGCTCTTTGACCATCCACCTATACCGAAGGTTCAGTGAAGGCAGGACTGTATGGACGACGACGTACTGTAGCAGCTCATTGACATAATCCCGCACAAGCGCGACCGATTCTGGGTCCAAGCTGGAGCTGGCGATCATGCCAGGCAGGCTCACTACGAGGTGTCCAGTCCAATCAGGTCCAGAGGTGATGGAAAGGATGTATGTACGCACCCAGCATCCGGAGCAGGTGCTCCGCGCCGTATACGGCGCTCACCTCCTTCTCCTGCCCGATGATAACCTGCTGTCCAGTTTTATACTTCTTCCGGACTTCAGCGTACTGGGGCCGTTCGAAGCGGTAGAGTAGGTTCGCGCCGAGCGAGCGGTCGAAGTAGACTATTAGGCCGGAGACGATGCTCGAGATTAGTAGAGCGGGATCGCGAAGGCTGAGTGTGCGTTTTTTTCAGCAGGGAGGGAGGGTGTGAGGGGAAGACGACGTACTGTGCTGGCTTTTTCTCGGTGATGTAAGCGGCGAATTCGTCGAGGAGTTCGACGACTGTGGGGGTGCGGGGTATTGTCACTAGCTGAGTGCAAGGGTGAGTGGTGCGGCTTGGCTGTAGCGGTTGAAGTACTCGCACCTGGTTGTTTTTCGTCACCGCCTCCCAGTCGTCGACCAACTGCGTTTTGAGGATTTCTGGGAGGTTGAGCCTCAGATCAGGTTTCTTGCTGCTCTCGTCCTATATGGATTTGCATGGACCGGATGAGCACGGTTAAAAACAGGGAGAGACGGTGTACGCACCTCTTCTCGGCCCCGCTTCGTCCCCCTCGTCCCGTCCTTGCGCGCACCGACCCGCGTGCCCGCGCCGCCCTCCTTCATCCCCGCCTTGGGCCCACGCGACGAGGACCCGGCACCGGTGGGAGGGGGGGCGTTGGTGCGCTGCAGCTGCTTTTGCACGTCGATGTTGGCTTCGTTGTGTTTGAGCAGCCGGGTGTGCGGCACCCATTCGTCCCAACTATTCGACAGGCCAAAAATTCAGTATGGGCTGGTAATATGGATTTGAGGGTGAGGATGAATGAGTGGGGATTGGGTACTGGATGCCTGGGGGTGTATGTTGGGGTGGTACGCACGTTTGCTTCCAGCCTTTGTAGTGTACGAAGCAGTGGTGGCCCACCGCGCCGGTGATGGTGGTTTCTTCAGTGAAGTCGGCGACTTTGAGTACTTTGGCCTCGTAGATGAGGGGTCCGTGATAGCATAGGACGCGTTCGTTTGGTGTAAAGGTGATGGGGGGAGAGGACGAGGTCGACATGGCAGTTAGCTGGGTGGGGGTCAGTAGGAAGCAATTCAACCTCCGTTTCCGGTTCTCATCACGATCACATTCGACCAAATCTTGTCCATGCCATTGAACTGAATTCTATGTACAGACCTACTGCGACACGTCAAGTACAGATACACGGGTGTTCCGAGGTGCAGGACAGAACAATCTAGGTAGGAACATCGTGATGATCGTCTCCAAGGAAGGAAAGGGAATAGGAGATCCTCGTAAAACCCAAGTAAATAAGTGAGGAGAGTTGGGAAGTGTTGGATGTGGGATAGAGATGCCATGATAGAGTTCAACAGCAGTACAAAAGCAAAGAGCAAAGAGCAGCGTATAATATACATTATAAGTTTTAAAGACATACAGCATGATCAAAACAGAAGCGTTGGGAAGTGGACGATCGGGTAAAGCCTGAAGATTTCGGACAAGAATTCAGGTCAGGGCGTTTATCACACAGGTGGGGAACAGAAGACGTACAGGGCATTTAGGACCAATGCCCCTGCCGCGAGATCCGCAACACCTGGAATGATGGGAACGGTCGTCGGGAGCGGCGGCAGGGGGGATCACCCGGCCACGAATGGCGCAAGATGAGCTGATACCTGGGAAGGCTTCGGAGGTAGGAATCGCCCAAATATCCGATTCGAAAGCGAACTTCCCAGTTGCTGAATGGGATGGAGTCGACAACCCGAGGAGAAGTGGAGGCAGAAAACGCGACCATTCCCTTCCCTTTTGGGTCCCCAGATTTGGGGTGTTTTAGAGCTCTTTGGAGACTAGGAAGGTCGGTCAGCCTGGCTTTACGTTTCAGGGAAGCACCTACACTCAGAGCACCACCGCCCGAACCTTCGCCTACTATCTCCACTCCTGTCTCCCGGAGGATCCCACCTTCCTCTTGTGACACGCCTCACAAAACCGCCGCTTCGCACCCTCATGCCCCTCGCTGACACTGCGTCCACCGTGTCCAGATCGGCTACCGCTAGCTTTCGGTACACTCCAGTCATACACAGCGTCGTATTCAACCCCTACTCTTCCTGCTAACCCACGGAACAGCGCCCGTAGTCCTTCGTAATCAGGCAGGTCGTCAAACTCAAGCCCCCGCGCGTAGCGGTAGAGGACATCAAACTCGGGAGGAAGGCCAAGTGTCAATAGCGGCTCTGTCTCTAATTTGGCGTCCCGAATGAGGTCCCAGGTCGCCGAAACTGGGTTGTAGTGGTGTGGCGGTATCGGGGACTCCGGATCGGGGTTAGACAGTGATGGTGATGGTGGTGGGGGTGGTGAATTTGGTGCACGTATTTTCCGCCATGGAAGCGTTCCGCGGAGGAAGTAGATAAGCATGTAGGCCAGGGATTCGAGGTCGTCTCTTCGGGACGATTCTGGGGGCTAGCTGAATCATAACAATGGAAGGTGGAAGACACGTTAAACTCACCGACTCCGAGATGGGTGTTGATGGCTGCAAAAAGCGAGGTGCCTACGCCATGATAGTCGTCCTGCTTATAAGGGATGTGATTGGATGTTTTAGAGTCGCGGAATTTTTTAGCGAGGCCAAAGTCGATAACATTGACCATATGGGCGGCGTTGCCTGTGCCCATAACGAAGTTTGCGGGCTTGATGTCGCGGTGTACGAGCGAGTGGGTGTGAATAAACTCGATGCGAGATATCTGTGGCGGAGAGGGTTCAGTTCAGGGGTTACGGATGAGTGGGACGCGACTGACAAGCTGATCTGCGAGAAGCAGCACGGTCTTGAGTGAGAAATGGCGATTGCACATCTTGAAGAGGTCTTCCAGCGAAGGCCCCAGGAGATCAATGACCATGACATTGTAGTCGCCCTGTCGCCCCGACCACATAATCCACGGCACGCCTGTACCACCCATCAGTGTCTTGTAGATTTTCGACTCCTGCCTTAAGGGACTGTTTGTATTGTTTTTACTGGAAATAGCGGGCTCGAGCTTGATGGCCACCTCCTTGCCTGCAACAGTGTGGACTCCCAGGAAGACAGTGCCTGACTTCACGTCAGTTGGTGGGTAGAAAGTAGGCAAAATATGCGTACCGCAACCGCCGTTCGCAATCTCCTCTTCCAGGCGATACTTGCCTCCAAAGGTGAAGTCCATGAGGGGAGGAGGATAGCGACAGCACAAGACCGAAACTCGAACAAACGCGTTTCTTTGTCAGCAGTTGATAACTTATATTCCCACCGTCACCATAGTCTTCTCGACACCGCTGACGATGGGCTCAAATACTGACGCTCTCCTCAGCCTACGACAGGCCATAAAATCCAAGGATCCCATTACTTATTCCAACGACGATGGACCGTGCTCCTCTCTTCCCAGCGCAACCCACCTCGTCCTCTCGCCATCTATTTCGCTGCCAAAGTCCAGTCCAACGCGATATCTGAAAACTGGCGTGACCAGCGCCTCGGGGCCGTCTGATTTCTTCTCTGTCGAGGCCGTCTACCTTGCTTGGCTACTACGTGATGCCGCTGGTGCGGATTACATGAAACAGGCGAGAGAGAATGGCCTGGCAGTGGGTTTTGTTAGTGTTACGGAGAGGAAGAACGTCGTGGATTGGTTGGAGGGACGGATTAATGACACTCCGAGGATTGTTTCGCTCGCCTGTGAGTCCCTTCAAAGTAAGCCTTGTCCGGGAGATTGACCCTGCGATAGCGGATTCGACCACTCCGCCTGGGACTCCATCTCGGACGGCGGCACATGCTACAGTCGCTACCCCTTACAAGTCCCACGCTGAACCTGCTTCTTCCTCCCCTTCGAAACGCCGCTATGTTGCTGACCCACAGGATGTCGAGGTGGTAAAGAAGATCAAGCAGAATGAAGTTGAACTGAGAGACCGGAATACTGTTCTTCGCGGTATCAAACCAAATGTAAGCTCTAGATATATCACTTTCTTACACTCCCTGACAGCCTGTGTAGAACTTCTCATCCGTTAGGACAGTATACGCTGAGAAACTCAAGAAGTTGAAAGAATCCAGTAAACCTGGCGCCGTTCCTACATCTGTTGTATCTTCAGCAGGTAGTCCCCTCCAACGTTTCATCCTCATATATCTGATCAATCATGTGTAGATGCGAAATTGCTGGCTCGGAAAGCTCGTGCGTACCTCTCTTGACATCAATATGGCCTATGGATCATTCAACATTTACCAGGCAACAACTTCCCAATCATTATGATCTCATCCTCTCCTACTGCCCTCATCACAATGCACAACGTCAAACGGTTCTTCCAAGAATCTGCGTAAATCAATCTTCTACTCAGTTGTTCTATTCGCTTCTAACCCGTTTCTAGATTTGAGCCTTCGCAAGAGGCGAGGGCACGTGCCGCCGCTGAAGGTAACACGCGCCCTGAAGACATGATCCCTATCTACCGCAAGCGAACGCACATCGACTCCAGTGGCAAGGAGACAGAGACACAGGCGAGATATTTCGTCGTCGATAGCGTGGAAGCGCTTTCGAAATTCGGTGCAGATGCGTGGGATCGCGTAGTATGTGTGATGACGACGGGACAGGCATGGCAGTTCCGGCCGTACAAGTGGAATGAGCCCATACAGCTATTTCATCACGGTGTGTGATCCTAGTTTTATTTTGTTGACCGCTCTCTGATGGTTCTGTGTAGTCAAAGGGATATATGTGTCGTGGTCCAATGACCCGCCTAATACGAAGATCAAAGATTGGAACGTGATGGAACTCAAGGTGCATTTGACCATTGTCTGCGCCCCCATCAAGCTGACGAGCCGTGGCAGATTGACCCACACCGACGTCACGTGGATAAGTCCGTCGTTGCACACTTTTGGAAGACCCTCGACACCTGGATAGTAGCAAACAAACCATGGTTGATGAAGTCATGAATTGTGATAGTGTTACTCGGCCTTCTCGCATTTTCCTGTCGCTTTCTGTATGTGATTATTTTACCATTGCATTTTTTCTGGGGCAAGCAGCTGGAGGTCTACTACGGATAGGAGACCACACTGACGGAACGTACCAAATAAACAGGAACGATGTGTATTGCAGAGAGATGAGATAATGAGAGCGAGGATGAGCAGGGGGAAAGGAAGGCGAGGAAGGGAATATACGAGGGCGCGAGTATATATATGGAAGGAATGTGTTGCGTAAGTTGTAATAGGATTACACCCCTCCGGACTAAAAAAACAACCAACATGAAAAAAATCGAAAGTGAAATGATAAAGAGCCTGTTCGGCAGAGGGCATGTCTGAATTGAGAACTACGGCGTCAACTCCGGCGATCACTACGGCGGCAAATACCGGCTGACGCATCCACGCGCCCATGTGATGTTCGGGCGCTTCACCTTGTAGTTATTTCCAGTTTTTACCCTCACCTACTCCAGCGCTACCCGCCGTCATGAGCTCATATCAACCTCGGCTGGACCACAAGAATTGCTGTATGAAATGTGGATCCTTCACGCGCGTCCAACTCGCTCGAGGTGGCCAAAATCCAGGCCATTACTATCTACATGTAAGCATAAACCTCCCAACACAACGACCCGCCTAATCCTCGAGTCTTACAGTGTAGTTCATGTAACAATTTCCATTATACCTTTCCCGAGACTGTACAGGATATCCCTCAAGACCAGCTTCCAAGTTTTTCGGCCCTCGAATCTCCACTACCCATGTCCCTCAGCCAGCCAACTCGGACCCTGTCTGCAACGACAACCGCCTCTCTGTTGACCGCGAAACGAGCCGCCGCTCACAGCCCAACCCTAGCTGTCCTCGCGGCCAGTGCATCTCTGTTAGCTACCAAGCAGTCTGGTGTTTGCGACCGTCTTGGTTGCCGCCGCTCCAGTCATCGTTCGTGCATTAACCGTTACTGCAAGACATGCTGTATCATTGATAAGGGTGGCTGCGCGGCACCAATGCATCATGTCAGTAAGCTCTCTGAGCGCGAGCGCAAGAAGGCCCGGGCTCCGGACCTAGCACAGCTGTCCGGCACCAGTGAGTTTGAGCACTTCCTCAACACGGAAGTCCACCTACACAATGAGCAAGAGAAACAAGCCTTGGAGGCCCAACATGCTGCGGATGCTGCAGAGATCGAGGCTGAGCTGGAGGAGCAGGAGGAGCACGACTTCCAGCAAATGGCAGCCCAGTCGCGCGCCATGTTCCGACCGTCGCCATCTCCTTCATCTCCCGTCATTCCATCATCTAACCTCATCCTGTCTCCGCCTCCCGTTGCCTCGTCATCTCTTTCCCTCTTGCGCCCACCTCCTGTCGCACCGTCACGGCGCTCCATCTCGTCTCCACCACCTGCCACACCGTCGTCTATGGTCCCGTCTCAGTTCCAGCCAGCGACATCACAGATCACTGTTGTGGACAGTGCCTCAAAGCGGCCGACAATCACAAGACATATGTCCGCTCTCTGGATGCGTGATCCCCTAGACAGCATACATACCACACTTCCGAAGAAACCCGCCCTTCGCTTAGATCCTGATATCATACGCAAGTTTTACCTCGTCTATTGGGACTCGGACATCCTGCCAGCCACCATTCATTGTGTTCAGGAGTGCCCGCGCTGGCCTATGTGGAGCGTCAGCGATGCCCCGCTCTTGTGTAAGGCGCTTGGTATCGAGGCCACGGCCCTTGAAACATATAACATGGCAGCATCCTTCTGGTTCGGGATAGGCGACACCTACCCACACAAGGTCACCACAGCTAGCTACGTTCTCATGCGCCGCCGTGCTGTGATGTGCACCGATCTCGACGACCTACTTGGCCGGCTGTTCAAGAAGCCCACCCATCTCCGGTCTAATATGAAAGGCGAGCGCCAGCACATTGCTCGCTCATTGAAGGCACGCCAACTAAGCCCCATCTACGTCGACTCTGACTCCGAAGTGGAGTTTGTCGAAGCTTTTTCTAGCCCTTTGCCGAAGCGTCGCAAGATCAAGCAAGAACCAAGCGACGACACCACCCGCGTACACCGTCGGCCCCGTCTCTCGCCTCTGGTCATTCCAGACACCGCGGCTGCTCGCCACTCGGCTTCGGCCTCTCTTCCATCCACCTCGGCATCTTCCACCTCAGCCTTTTCGCCATTATTCCGGCCATCAGACGCGCAGTCTCCCTCAACACCTGCCTCTTCCCGCTCCACGTCACCTACTGCTCCCCTCTCCCCTGAAAGCCCACTTGTGCTCAGTGACAGGAAGTGGCCACATGGGATGTACACAGTAGATATGTGCAAGGGGTTCAAAGCCATGGACGGGGATCTGCATGGCAACCTCGCGGGTCAGTTTTCGAAGGTCTTCAAGCAGACCTTTACTTCAAGTACCTACCACGATGCACGTAGGCGCTGGCGCACTGCAACCGAAGCTCGAAGGGAAGCTGCATTGGCTGGGAAGCGCACCCCGAGTGGGCTCTGGTCTGAATTCTCGCGTCAAGTGCCTCTCAAGGGATGACCTTTTTTCATCCCCTCGTCATCATTGTATTTGTAGCCCTTTGTTGATTTGTAGTATACTGCGACCGATACCCGTCTATCAGCCTTGTCACTTTGTTGTACCCTGCGACTCCTCTCGCGTCTGTATGTCCTCATCATTGATTTGTATTCAATATTGTCACGACCAATTGTATGCCTTGTTCCTGTACCAAGTACTACTTATATTACACGAGGATGGCTCCTGTTCACCTGCAGCCTCTTGATCACCTCAATGTTTCGCAAACGTATCATCTCGTCGAGGAAAAAGTCATACTTCGCAGGGAGCATCTCTCGGCACATTGAGTGGTACCCTCCAAGCCAAGCATTTGTCTGCTCTGCGACTGATGTGTTGAAGAACCACGCTCCTTTCTCGTCCATCAACTCCGGGTACATTGCAGGATTGCAGTGTACTTGCAGAACTCATGTGTTACCTTGTGCTTGTTTAGAAAGTGCCATACGTCGACACACATCCCAATCCCATCAAACCAGGGGTCCTTCGAGTTCATCACCTGCTGCTTTGCATCACAATTGGTATCGTAGGAAATGTGCTCGGGCTTTTGTGCACCGGAGACTGAGTGCGCATTCTTGACCATCACCTGAGAAGGAGGAACATGGTTAGATAGTTACCAAGACGAACACAATTTGATCTACTAAGAAATTCGAGACAGCCTCTGCTTCATACATTGTCGCACGAGCAAAGATGACGCCGCATGGGCGAACTAAGGTCTGCTCATTATGGGTGCGTTGCCGTCCAAAATGAGCCTTGAGCTTGGTGTTGCCGGTTGGTGATTTTGAGGGACATGGCTCCTCCACAGCGAGATCATCGACGACCCCGACTGAGCCTGGATCTTCGGCATTGAGTATCCGCACTGCATCTCCATCGATCTCAAACCATTCAACCTCCTCCTCTACATCAACTCTTCCCGGTTCAGCTGATGTGGGTATCGCTTCTGCTGGATGCATTCTCCATCTGTACATGATGAGCAGCCATCGAGCATGTCTTTGTTTTACCCACAACAGGCAGCGAGCACCCATTGACAGCACATATGGAATGGTAATCGAAGTGGACCCTGCAGAATCGATGGCGGTTGTTTTCCAACGGATCAAGACACCGAAAAACCCCACAGCGAGGACGGCCCATGCTGAGTCCATCCCCTACGATGACTTGACATTTTCCTGCGTAAATATTAGGGAAGAGTTCTGTGAGCGAGGAAGTGCACACTTACGATATTCACCATCCATTTGATAAATGCGCATACATTTGTCACAAGCATGTCGCACCACATCAGGCTGTCCAGTAAGGATGAACTTGTTATTACGGTCTACCATTGCCGTATTGAATCGATCCTTCTGATCACCTGTATGCGGGACTTGAAGAATAGTGTTTTGGCTTTGATGATCATCGAGAAGTGCGGAAATAATAAACGCATCCCACACATGCTTTGTCGTCAACTCTCCGCCAAACTGCCAGTCGCCACGAGTAGGATGTTGCTGAACCGTGAGAGCCATTTCGTAGAGTCGAGCTGCATTGGACGCGGAGAACCTAGGACCACAGGTGACAGGTGCTTGCCACTCAGCCTCAGAGTGAACAGAATCTTAAGATTAACATACCAACCGAGGAGCATTTGGCTCGTCCAGAGTTTTACCACCTTCTCCTCGACAAAGTGATGTTCCCCAACCTGCATATACTGAGGTTTCTCTACATAATATGTCCGCATCCCACCATGCACACTGAAGTTGTTGTGATAATTTGTATTACATGCTTTAGGTTGGTCAACGACACATTCAGTATTTGAGGTGGCAACGGCAAACCTACTTGGGCAGGTAAGGTGGATTGACCATGCCGGCTGGACCCCATCATCCAATGTGTATACTACGACTTGGCGTTGCTGCTCCTTCTTTAATGGGGTTGTCCATGGGCAATCTGGGTCGATGCAATGGCTTGATGGAGGGTACAAAGTGATGGGTGCTGTGCAGCTGTTAACGTTGTTACACAGCTTCTTCGACCGACGACAGACGTACTGAGTCCAAGTGCCCGTCCATGCTCCTCAAATAAGTCATAGTCCTCCCTGCGACGTGATGTGGGGCTTGCACTCCAGACATGATGCTTGAGAATATCCCAGGAATCTGCAATGCAGTCTGACGGAATCCCTACAGCCCTACTCAGGAACTCAGCCACACTGGGAGGGAGAATGTCGGGCGCGTGATTCTCATCAGACTGGTGTAAAGGTTGTGGTTGAAGAATGTCGCGTTTTAATGATGAAGTGAGTCTAATAAACGTGATTACTTGGTCTAGGGTTAGACCGCATAGGATAGGGTGACTCCCAAGCTGTGATAAAGCTGGTATGAAGCTCATGGAGAGAGGCAAGGGAGAGGTAGAGGCAACACGACGCGACGCGACACATCGATCCGCATATTACCCGGCAATGAGCGGCCCAGTTGAGCCGCCGTAGCGATCACCGGAGTAAATGCCGGTGTGTCAGCCGTAGTTCTCAATTCCGACACTTTCTGGTTCGGCAGCAGAATCTGATTCGGATTCTGTCGGCGATTCTGCCCAAATAAGAAATTGTGAGAATCAGAAGATGTGACAGGCTGTGACCTCACGCGTGCTCTCGTGTCAAATCCGATTTGTCTTGCCTCGTGTCGTGGTAAAATGCAGCGTGCCACCCATAGTCATCTGCCAAATGTGCGGCGGGAACTTCTATTTGCTTCTTTTTCTATGTTTAAGGCACCCAGCCATGCTATTATGCTGTATGCAAGTCTGTGCTATCGGAAGCAGCCTTATCATAAGTACCTCAGCTCTCTCATGCAAAGATTGGGTTCAAAAGCTCATCGATCATCTGTGGACTTCAGATCGCATATCGCATGGGCTACGGATGTGTCTTCATGTATTCATGAGGCAGGCATCGCGTCGAGAGGCAGGTATCGCGTCGAGGAAGTCGACAATGATCTAATCTATTATCTAAATGTTGCGGAGTCTTGCGGTCACTCATGCTGTCACACCAATTCTGCCATTTGTCATATCTACTATATTTGGCAAAATCGACCGCAGAATCTGAATCCGATTCTGCTGCTGAACAGGCTCTAAGTTAGAGCCTGTTCAGTACGGATCACTTTCAGCACCAGTTCGGATTCCAGGTCAAGTTCAGTGTGACGTTCTCTGTGACATGTTGGTCAGCAACCCAAATTTTGATGTCGCGCTCGGCGTCATAGTAGCTGCGCATCTTCGAGACACATTCACGCATCCATTTGCATGTTTTCCTGCCATGTCTTCTCAGGCCTGTTGGTCTGATGATGATATTGATACTCTCATCATGTTTCTCCTCACAAAATCCGCCTCTGCTGGTGACGGCATCAGTTTCAAAGGCAGTGTTTGGACCGAAGCTGCCACGGCTGTCAACAAGATCCCACCCACGTAAGGCGGGAAAAAAAACAGCTGGGAGCTGCAAAAGTAAATGGGGAAAGGTGATAGATCTCGTGATTTCCTTTCACTCGAGACTGATGAGCCTACAATAGATGAAGAAGACATATAACATTGTGGCCAATATCAAGGCTCAATCAGGCTTCAAGTGGGACACTGACAAGGGTGCCGACATTGATGAGACCACAGCAGAAGTTTGGGCCGCCTATGAGAAGGTATTTCCCATATTTATTCAAGAAATTGTGTTAATAGTGGTGTACTTGTCAGAAACACAAAGGCCCCTTGAACAAGGACCACCATCACGTCAGATGGTGTCCGGCGTCTGGCCTCTCCGCGGCTCAAGGGACTAGTACCCGATGTCGGGGAAACCAACAGACGTCCCCACCTGTCGAGGGTGGGGTTAACCCTAGCTTGTAGACAGCAAGCTTGGGGTTGTGCCACTCGCGTGGTCACCCTGTTGCAGACCGCAACGCCCTCGAGCCTCAGCCGGGGCTGTGCTAGTAGACACGCACACTATTTATCCCTTCCTCTACCAGGATGTTGGACCTTGTCCTGTCTCCTCTCCTATCGCCCCTTCCGGGTCATTCTTCCCACGCCCGTCTGCCATGTCGTAGTCACCGGTGTACATTACTCTCACTACCGTTCAATCCATATACTCTTGTGTGTCTCCTCCGTCTCGGCAGCCGGCCTCTCTGGCCATCAGGTTACGGGTCCCCGCACTTTATAGTGCCTCTGATCTGCCCATATCTCGGAGCTTTTGACCCATTTTTTCGCGCATACAGCCACATCGCGGCCTTTCATCATTTTCATCGATCCCAGCAACTTGGCGCCTCTCACCGCCATCGGTTCTCGATCCCGATCGCTACAAATCTCGAGCGCCTGATTCCTTTGTCCTTTCGGCGCGTTTTCAGCACGTCCGTCTTATCTGGCCTATTCTCGATCAATTCCAGATCCCAATCAGCTTCACGCTAAAATCTCATCTCTGGTGCCTTTCACTAGTGCCGTCGGTTCAGGATCCCGTCAATCCAATTCCAAACTCCTCAGTAATCCTTTCACGGTTACTTGAGCTCCCAGGCCTATCCTCTTCTGCGTGTCCTCAGTGACATTTTCCAGTTGAGCAGATCCCTGCAGTCTCTTCCACACCAATCCAGCATCATCGTCGTTCCGACAAGAGCCCATCTGTTACTTGCACCCAGTTTACTTATCCCTGCTTTCGTTTTTCTCCACTCTCTCCGTCCCTGTTCCTTCCTCGCTTATTACCTCACTATTCTTGTCACTCTCATCCTCTCTGTAGCTCAGTTTTTCTCTCACTTCTCGTCACTATCATCCTCGCCGTCCTCATACTCCCCAATATTGTTCTAGTTGCTATCCTCTCAGTTACCCATTCTTTTTTTTTCACTTTTTATATCCAATGTTTGAAGTATCCGTTCTGTCCGCTTTTTCACCTCATCATGCCTTGACGATCAGCTTCCTCTCTCCCACCTGGCACCAAACAACTTCCACCGAAACGACGCCACTCCCGAAAACCAGCTCCTCACCCTATCCCAACACCAAAACCACTTCCGAAATCGTTTCTGCGCCTTGTTCTTGACAACTTTTCCCCGAATCATATAATCCACGACAGATCTTCCTTTTGGGCCTATACAGCTGGTGCACGTGAAGTCCGATTACTTGACGGCTCGGTTCTCAAGATTTTAGGAAGCAGTGAAGTCCGAATCAAGATGATCGTTGAGTCTAAACCGCTTGTCATTCGACTTCTCGATTGCTGGCACACTCCATCCAGTCCCATAAACCGTATCTCAATATCAAAATTCATCAGTGGTAATTTCCAGGTCATTTGCGCCAACAAGTCATCTCGCATCCTCCTTCCCCATTCCCTTCGTCAAGCAGATCGCTCACTTCCGAAATATGTTCCCATCAACCGTGAAAAGGGTAGCTTTTACCTGAATGTGACTTTCGTACCACCACTACAGACCACCTCATCATCTATTCCAACTATACCACCTGGTCTAATTCCCACTGTTGCTCCCCAAAAACATCCAATCCCTCCTTCACACTCTACTACTCATCCATCACAGAGTCTGGCTCTAGTTCTAAATCCCCACCTCAGGTCCCTTCCATTCCACCCATCCTTGATCCGTATCATCTCAGTCTTCATGCACCAACTCCACGTCGTCCACCAACTCCAACCTGGCCCCGCTATCCTCCATTACCAGACATCAAGATTGATCCTCATGCTTTTATTGCTGCGCTGAACCTACGCTTACTTTTTGCAACTCCAAGTCCACCTCCCATAGCTGTACCACCTTCGTCTTTTCACATTTATCAACATCCTATCGTTCCTGGTGTTCCCTATCATGATTTTGCTTCAACAACCTTCACACAGTCACTTTTTTCTGGTCGCCCACCCGATTCTGGGGGTGAGTTTTATGATCCATATTTTTCCTCTTAGACCATATTATCTCTTCTTCAAACCTTCTCGAGACGTTTTTCTACTTCCTGTCATTACTTACCTGATTCTGGGGGTGCATTTCCTTTTGAATCCTTTTCCTCACTTTTTATATCATGTTGCCCAGTTGGGGCTCTTCGTCGAGTATGGGGGTGTGTTGGACCTTGTCCTGTCTCCTCTCCTATCGCCCCTTCCGGGTCATTCTTCCCACGCCCGTCTGCCATGTCGTAGTCACCGGTGTACATTACTCTCTCTACTGTTCAATCCATATACTCTTGTGTGTCTCCTCCGTCTCGGCAGCCGGCCTCTCTGGCCATCACAGGAGGCCTAAGCCGTGTGCTACGTTCCTCATTGAGAGGATGTCCCGTTCAATGCTGTCATTGAACCCCTGAACGGAGACCGGTGTAAGCGCTGATTCCCACGACTGAGTACCGGTACGGCGGCGGTCTATGCGACCCGAGCTCGACGCTCACTACGTCGGCCGCCCGCTGAAGTCCCTCAGTCTTCCCCTCCTCACCACGGGCCATGCCCTGGGCCCCCTTCAAGGCCACATGCCACCTCCAGCCGCCTCATGCCCTTACGTGGCACGTGAGCGTATGCCCTCGAGGCTCAAATTGAAAGGGCCTTAGCATACAAAGACGAAGGACCCCTTATCTACCTCGTTCGTCTCCTTAACCTCCAATCCACCCCTCCACTCGAGCCAAGCTGTCGCTCGCCCCTCAACCCGCATACACGACCTTGAAAGAGGCCTCTCGTCGCAAGCGGCAACGCACGGACGTAGGAGAAGTTACGACTCAGGGAGATGAGAGCGACGTGCGTTTTTGTCATATCGCAATAGCTATCCCTTCTCACCCCTAGTGTCTCTCTCAGCTAGAACGAGACAGAATAGAGAACGAGATCCAACCCAATGACGACCAGACCTCCACTCCCACTGCATTCACCTTCAAAATGCCACTGATTGTCTATGTCTACCCCGATCCCTTCAGCATGGTTGACCTACCGGCTGACGAGGAGCTCAACCCCTACATCCAAACCTCCCAGAGAGGTGAGATGGAACACACCCCAGCGGGCAACGCCACCCCGTTCACCCGATCGGTCTTCCCTCGCGTCGTGATCCCCTATAAACTCCTCGTCGCTAATCTTGACGTC
This sequence comes from Lyophyllum atratum, assembly GCA_014905825.1. NCBI lineage: Eukaryota > Fungi > Basidiomycota > Agaricomycetes > Agaricales > Lyophyllaceae > Lyophyllum > Lyophyllum atratum. The sequence continues at coordinate 448,769 of JACGCN010000018.1, forward strand.
CATATCGTCAAGAAAATAGAGGAGTCCCCGCCCGACACCTACCTCGCCGTTGTCGCCTATAGAGCGGGCAACAAATACTTTCGAGAGCATCCCAACGCCAACTCCGAAGTCCTCGCTTTCCTCTCTGGGCATCGGAGCGAACCCCGAGCTCACCATCGCCAGAGCTGTACCTCGCGGAAAGATCGACCAAAAGCGTGACTTCGAGCGTCCGTGGGCCATGGTGCTGGAAGGCGCGTCCGACGAACTCAAGGAGTTCTTGATCTGGCAACAGACTTTCGCAGTCTCCCGCGACCTAGCCTTCAGCGTCGTCCCCTTCGACAAGGATCTTAAGTCCTGGGTCATCATGAATATATCCGGAGATGTGGTCCAACCCGGGGAGGCAGCAATGCACAAGGCACTGGGGGGGATCAAGAAGGTCCTCTGGCATGACCTTCGCTTCCGGGCAATAGCTGACAAGTGTATGGCAGCCCTAGACATGCCCGGCTCCTGCTCAGAATGAGTAGTCTGCGCTACTAAGCCATTCAACCTCACATACATCGAGTCCGATAATGCTCAGGGGACCCACGCACCAATCTGGCAGCTCACAGGTCGTCCTCTCTCCTCTAACCCCGACGTTCAGGAGGCTTTCCTCAACAACGTGCGCAACCATCGTTACTGGGTCGGCATCCATATGCTGGTCATCGATCAGCGTCTCGTCAACTGTGTCTGGTGCAAGTCCGATACACACCCCGCACACGCCTGCCCCTTCCCGAAGGTGAACGACTGGCTCAGCCCCGCTTCCACAGCCGCCAGCAAAGCACTGGCACAGATCGACGGTTCTTCCGCGAGAGGTCGCGGCCGTGGCCGTGGCCGTGGTAACGGGCGGGGAAGAGGGGGTCGTGGAAACCCCGGCAGAGGAGGAGCGGGTCAAGATGGTTGGAAAACCGTGACGCATCGCAGGTAGCGATACCACTTAGCTCCCTCATTTCTCGTCTTGCAGACAGATCACCCCTCGATACACTACTATGCACCCTCCTTTCTCAGTCACAACTACGTGATATAGATTGTTGTGTACTTCTAAAATTATCTAGTGTCAAATACACTCTGTTCTCGATAATTACACATTGGCGCAAGCTCTTTCCCCTGTCCGGGCCTAGCTGTGGGGCTAGAAGAAGCCGAGGTGTGACCGCAGCCCATGCTGCGCTCCTCGCATCGCTGGAGGCGGAATTTACTGTCGACGAAAGGTAAGTCGGGCTGGAACGTTGAAGGCGAAGAACACATACCTATGGTCGCTGGTGGGGCCGCGTCGGGTTCTCGACTATCCCTCGATGTCTGTTGCTCCCCCATCCTGGACAGCGGGCTAGAGGGAGTTCACCAGCCCCAGGGCTAGGCCTCGCAAGCCTGTCCTGGGGTAACAACTCTTTGCTCCTAACACACAAACTGATATTAGAAATTACTTAACTCGCGGACACAGGGCAAACAGCAACGGGCTTGACTCCTCTCGAGGGGGGGAGGCTCATCTGTTGGCATCCCCCCCGAGGACAGGGAGTCAGGTATAGGAAGCGGACAAGCGGTGCGAGGCCGACCCGAGTCTGGGAGCTCCCAGGCGACTACTGGCCTCCTGGACAATGAAAGAAGGTCCGCCGCGCCGGCTGGAGTCACCAGCCAGGCACCCAGAGTAAATTCTGGAATGGCCCCGAATGTCACCTCTACAGACGGGGATGAGAATGCAGACTTCTGGAAGACGATTGAGGAATATTTCACAACTCACCCCAACGTCAAAGTCGACCTTATGGCTGGCGACTTTAATATGGTAGAGGACACAATTGATAGGCTGCCTATGAGGTCAGACCCAGGTGTAGCCACAGACGCCCTGGAGAGTCTGAAAGATAGATTGGGACTCACTGATGGGTGAAGAGCTACCTACCCCTCGAGTAAGGCCTATACGCTACTCCACACAGCGTCCGACTCCCAGTCCCGCGTCGACTGAATTTACGTCACCAATAAGGTACTGGAAACCATGAGGGACTGGAGGATTGAGCCAGCCGGCATCCCGAACGCGGACCACCAGATGGTGTCTGTACAAGTCGCTCACGAGGCTGTGCCTAATGTCGGGAAAGGGAGATGGTCAATACCGGCACACATCCTGCGAGACAAGGAGTTTAAGAAGTTTGCCTACGACACCGGAGTAGCAGCCCAGGAGAAATTGGATGCACTAAAAAATAGCCCGAGAAGTGTGGAACAAAACGCACAAGTGATCTACCATGAATGGAAAAGTGCGGCCCTCCATAAAGGGAGGAAACGCGACCGGCTAGTGGTTCCTACAATACTAGCGAAGATCAAGGAAAAAGAAAAGACGCTGCATAAAATTAACAATAGCTTGGAGATCCAAGAGGAAGAACGCACCAAGGCCTCGGCCGAGGTCGCCAAAGAGCTTCAGGCCCTCGAATTCCAGCGGCACCAAAACTCGCATACACAGGCTGCTGTACGTAACCGTATCGAAGGGGAGACCATATGCCGCTACTGGACTCAAGTCAATAAAGCTGCGAAGCCGAGGGATATGATTTACGCACTGAAACCTCTCGAGGGTGAACAGGCGGCTCCCCCAGGTGCCAACAACCACGGTCCCGTGCAACTCCCGCTGCCCCCGCCTCCTCCACAACAGGACCAGCCTCCTGAGCCCCCAGTCGAGTCCGAAGTCCAGTACGAGAAGGAGTCCAAGAGAATGGCTGAACTGGCACACAACTACCATGATAGTCTGCAATCGAAGGGTGATGTTGCTGAACCGGTAGACCGTCGTCAAAAAACGGAAGAGGTGCTAGAAGGACTCACCAAGTCCACCTCGGAAGCGCAGAAACAAGAGTTGGAAGCTGTGGTGACCAAGGCCGAAGTCTTGGAAGCTCTGCTAAAATCCCAGAACAATACGGCGGCCGGTCTGGACGGCGCGACCTATGAATTCTGGAAAACCCTCCACAACCGCTACATCGAGGACGCGAAACAGGATCGCCCCGCTTTTGACGTCGTGGGCCTTATGACTGCCGCCTTTGTTGACATCCAACGCCATGGCCTGGTCCCCACATCTAGGTTTGCAGACGGTTGGATGTGTCCTCTCTATAAGAAAGGGGAACGCACCGATATTGCGAACTCCCTGAGAAATTCGGACCTGAAGGGTTTTGAAATCCCCGGTAGTGAAGAGAAGTTGATCGCGAACCTTTTCGCCGACGACACCACCACCTTTCTTTCAGGAGATGACGAATTTGAGACTCTGCAGACGCTGCTGGACAACTGGTGCATCGCGTCAAAGGCAAAGTTCAACGTCTCCAAAACAGAGGTCATACCTATTGGGGAGGAAGCGTACCGAAACTGTGTAATAGCAACGCGGAGGACGAAGGAAGAAAGCGAACCCATCCCCGAAGGTATAAATATTGTCGAGGACGGCGATGCAGTCAGGATCCTCGGTGCATGGTTCGGCAACAAAGTCGATGCGGAGGCGCCCTGGACAAGACTGTTAGAACGCATGGATGCCTGCCTAGACCAGTGGGAGAAGAGCCGGCCGACAATGGAGGGCCGAGGCCTGATTGTCAAGATGATCGTTGGGGGCATGACACGGTACCTGACCCAGGTACAGGGGATGCCCGCGAGCGTCGAGAAGAAACTGCGTAAGAAAATCCGAAACTTCACGTGGCATGATAAACGGGCTCCAGTGAGCGAGGAAATCCTTTTTGCCCCTATAGAAGAGGGTGGACGTGGGCTGCTGGATGTATCAGCCAGAAATGAGGCCATTGAAGTGAAGTGGCTAGCATCTTACCTGAGCTTTGGACCCGACAGGCCACTTTGGGCCCTAGTAGCAGACGAGCTCTTCGCGCTTAATGTTCCGCAAACGGAGCTACGTGTCGACAAGCGTGCTCGCAAGAACATCTTCCTGCAGTCTTGGGAGTCTAGTCGAGCCAGGTCGACCCAGCTGAGCTGGAGGACACGAGTTTACCCAGACCTCCTTCGCCTCCAAGGGATCGCGGAGAAATATGGGCTACGCCCGGAGGGTATGATGTTTACAAAAGATATTGTTTGTGCGCGTCCGATCTGGTACCACAGCAATGCCGCGAGGAGAATACGCTTCATGAATCAGGGGGCAGCGAGCAAGTGCCTAAAAGATAATCATGCGGTATGGTCAGTAGGTGATGCCGAGAGTCTGGCAAAGCGACTGAACTCACCGAACCATTGCGCCTCATCCGAGTGCGAATGTGCGACCTGCCTTGAAGTCGAGTCCCAGTACGGCTGCATGAACCCGCATGGGTGTTTCTCCAGAGCCAAATCTCTTCTCGATGCCCTCCCTCCCAAATGGGACCCTCGGGCCATGATAGAAATGGATCAATTGGCCGAGGATCCAGAAGAGTGGACCATTTTCTGGAGAGAAATTGTAACAGAAGGCTCGTTAGCTGAGATCTTCCGTATCTTCACAAGTGGAGAGGTATCGAACGAGCTACCGGACTTGGTCTTCGACACCGCGCCCACGCATTCCGTGGTAGTAGCAACGGACGGGTCCTGCTCGAAAAATGGCGAAGAAATCACGAGTGCAGGGGCAGGCGTCTTCTGTGATCCTACCCACCCCCTGAACAGCTGCACTAAAGTGCCACTGGAATTACCTCAATCTAATCAGTCCGCTGAACTTTTCGCACTCAAGGTGGTCGCGGAAGACGCCCCGATGGATATGGAACTGTGCATTGAACTCGATTCGATGTATACAATTAACCAGGTGACGCAGAACCTGAAGAAGAATGAGGACAGCGGCTACATCGGAGTGGCAAACACTGACCTTATAAAAGTAACGGTAGCTCGACTAAGGGAGCGTAGTGCCACGACTAAGCTGAAATGGGTTAAAGGTCACGCTGGACTCACTAGAAATGAGGGGGCAGACCTTATGGCTGAACGCGCCCACCGTTTGGAACCCCCCGCAGACCCGAGGATGGACGTGGACCCCTCCCTAACGGTTTCCGGGGCAAAACTGTCGAAGTTGTCCCAGGCCCTGGCATATAGAGCTATCCGAGCGAGGAGGTTAGAACATCTCAAAACCAAACCGCCGCGTTCACGTACTGTTGCGAACCTCAGGTCGATCAAACGAGCGACCAATGAAAAGTTTGGGGTGAGCCCAACTAACGCCGGCATCTGGAAGGCAATCCGTAACAAGGACTTCTCCCGGCAATCCCGGTACTGGTTGTGGATGTGCGTACACGATTAGTGATTTAAAGTCAGGTCAAGTCCGGTTTTTTTCGCCAAATTGGGCAAGACCGGACCGTAACCGGTCACATGTGACGCTTAAAACTCCAAAAAACCGAACTGAACTGATGGCGACCAGTCACCATCAGTCACAATCAGTTCTATGACCGGTTTTGACCGGCTTTACGAAAACCGGTCCTAAGTGTTAGAACAGAGCGCAGGGATGTCAGGTTAGACAGCTACAAGCTGAAGTCCGAAGTTAGAAACTATTTTATTGAGGAACTGACTGATCTACTCACCTGAAGTCCGAAGTTAGAAACTGGGGACTTCAGGTCAATCTAATCTACTATATATACTGTGCACCAGAAGGCTGTGTGCACTGGTTAGATGGTAGCTAAGGAAACTGATCTGGTCAACAGGCAGTGTAGTAAGTCACCATCAAGATGGTGATGCAACCAACACAGCCTGCAACACAGGAATGCTGTACAGTAACAACCATCAAGATGGTTGATGGGAGATAGGTTGGGAACGAGATTAGATAGCCCAGAAGCGTTTCTAACACTAAGCCGGTTATAACCGGTGATAACTGGTTATATATGTCATATATAATGTAGAGAATGCTTCCACCTTTTGGATGAACTCTGGGTCGTGAGAATCCAATAGGATTTGACTGAGATATGAGCTGATTAAGATGCTTGCACTCAAACTCGGTGTTTCGAAATTGTTTTGGCCATAGCACATTCAGTTCTCATCCGATTCATTTGACCCAAGGGTCATTTTGAAGCCCCATAACGGGACTATAATTAGGTATATAGTGTGTATAGAAACGACCGGTCACAAATCGGTCGCGACCGGTTATTTCGAGTTACGCAGAATTCCAGATTATGAAAATAACTGGACTGGTGCACCAGTCATTCCAGGATGACAGGACTGGAAGTCCGGTCATTACCAGTCACAGATCAGTTACAGTCCAGTCATTTTCAGTCACGGTGACTGGACTTTTAACCACTATACACGATGCATATATGACAGGCTCCCACTGGTTGCGGCCGGACTACAGCCAAGATATCCAAGCGAGAGCCTTCTGCAAACATGATGGTCAACTGGAATCTCTTGAACATATACTCACTGAGTGTGAAACCCCGGGCCAGAGAGAAATCTGGGAAGAGACGGAGCACCTTTGGAACGATAAGAGGGAGGGCGACTGGTCCGAACCCACGATGGGCTCGATTCTAGGTTCTCCCCTTGCGGATTTCAAGGACGAAGGCGGTATCAGGCTTTCCGGCGACTCCCGGCTCTACCGAATACTGATGGTGGAGTCGGCCTATCTTATCTTGAAGTTAAGATGTGCGCGAGTTTGCGAATTCGAAAACCAGGCGTTTTCTAGCCAAGAGGTTCGCAACCGCTGGGCCAAGGCAATGAACGAAAGACTTAAGATGGATTCGCTAATGACGAACCGTAAGTATGAACACAAGGCCTTGGATAAAGATTTAGTACTAGAGACCTGGAAAGGTGTACTACAAAATGAAGAAGACCTCCCAGTCGACTGGACGGGAGTGGTCGGGGTTTTAGTGGGTAGGAACCCTGCCCCACAGCTTGGAGTAGGGTGATGTAGTTAGCTGTGAGGGCGGGGAGTCTTCGAGTCCCACACTTAGTGCGTAAAGCATTTCCTCGACGGTGGATTTGATCGGTATTGGATAATCTTAGATGGGGTTTTAATTCCCCGTCGCAGCAAGCGGGTTCGGTGGTCGACGCCTTTGACGTTGCCTGCTGGACTGCCCTAACGGGTAACGCTCCACCAAAAAAAAAAAAAAAAAAAAAAAAAAACAGAAACACAAAGGCAGTGCTCCATTTCGCAACAAGGGATGGCCATGGTACGAGAAGGTTCAGCCCCTCATGCCAAATGTCCCCGTGGAGTGAACGTGTATCGTGCGTCATCCGGCACTCAGCCACAACTCCCTGAACCCGATGCAAGTGGGCGGGACACTGAGGTAGATGAGGATTGTCCATTCTCGCAATGGATATGCTGTCTTTCTATTCACTAGAATTCATTTCTGATTTATTACTAGTCCCTGACTCCGCCACCTGATGATCGTGAAGATGGGCCGACGGCCATTTCTGCTGCAGCTGTCAGTACTCCAGCTGTCGCGGCTAGTCCAGTAGTGCCCCAGCTGAGTGACCCCAACATTTCGCAAACACCAGCAGTTACGATGAAGCGGAGGCAGTCGGCACTTTTTGGTGACATTTCGACTGGGTCTATCAAACGGTCGCGCGAACCCGATCGGGAAGCAAGACCTTCTGGTGCTGTTGCGTTGCATGGCATGAACGAACGGTTGGACAATTTCATCAATGTTTTCCGGGAAGCATTTACTGGGAAAAAGTCTGGTGTTGAGGCAACCCCTTCACGAAAGATGTGAGCCATGAGACGCATGCAAGAGCTCGAGACGTCGTTATCAGATGAGCATATAGTGGCTCTCATAGATTTATTTCAGGCTGATGTCAGTGTCGCTGATGCATATCTCTCCCTTTCCCGGGATGGAAAATGCAAAGCTTGGGTTGCGGCACGCACAAAGCACGTCAAGGAGGTCGAAGAAGATGGGGACGATTTATATGTGCAATATAAAGTTGTTACTAAATCCCCTGTAGTCTATTCTAATCCCAACCCCCTTGTTACGGATAACTCCTCCACATTGCACTCGCAATTTTGTCACACTTTGAGGTCGCATGTCGTACTTCTGCCTGTCGCGCTGGCCCATTTCCAAGAATACCATAAACACCAGGTTGAAGGTCAATTAGATCATCAAATTCGAAGATCTCCTCTGCATCATGATCACGGATAAAGTTGTGTGTAGCGGCAAGGGCCGGAGGAATGCGGGCTTGAATCTCCATGTCATACTCTGGTGGGTGAATCAGGATGACGAAACAGTGTCTCAGCACACCAAATACATTCCGTGCAGAAGCATGCCGGAGGTTGTACAGTTCTTCTTTGACTGGTCTACAAAATCTATCATCAGCAATAGTTACTGCAAAATGTGATTCATACCTGACTGAAGCGCGCCCCCACTCTGCCAAATGATAACGGACACCTCGATAAGGAATCAAAAGAGAGTCACACATCCCGAACCCAGCATCCGCAAGGTAGTATTTTCCTTCAGGAATGGTGAGATCTGATAGTCGAGCATCATTATACATGCTTGTATCCGCCGCGCAACCATCCCATCCACTCAGTATATACTGAAACCACATATCAAATCCACAGCATGCGAGCGTGTTCTGACAGACTCCTCCTTTGCGGTCACGCGCAAGATGTTGTTCCTCGGATGAAGGACAGCAATTGATATGAGTTCCATCCATTGCACCAATCGCACCCTCGAAAAAAGGGAAGAATTTCGGGTTCAAGAAAATTCTTGATGGGACAGCATCATGGATAGTTGGAAGGTGCACGTAGGTGGTGTAAAAAGGTGGTGAGGAAAGGGCATTCAAAATCATGCAAAATGACCTATACGGAGGCTTGTATTGACGGACATTGGTTGACTGTAAAGTTTTTGCACACATACCTGGATATGGTGGCATTTGCATGTTGAAACTGCTCCCCAACATGTTGGATTGAAAGACCTGTCACACAGGTATAGAGAAATATAGCCAGGTGCTCTTCTAATGTGATATTCCTAGTGTCAACTTGGCGCCTCTCACCGCCATCGGTTCTCGATCCCGATCGCTACAAATCTCGAGCGCCTGATTCCTTTGTCCTTTCGGCGCGTTTTCAGCACGTCCGTCTTATCTGGCCTATTCTCGATCAATTCCAGATCCCAATCAGCTTCACGCTAAAATCTCATCTCTGGTGCCTTTCACTAGTGCCGTCGGTTCAGGATCCCGTCAATCCAATTCCAAACTCCTCAGTAATCCTTTCACGGTTACTTGAGCTCCCAGGCCTATCCTCTTCTGCGTGTCCTCAGTGACATTTTCCAGTTGAGCAGATCCCTGCAGTCTCTTCCACACCAATCCAGCATCATCGTCGTTCCGACAAGAGCCCATCTGTTACTTGCACCCAGTTTACTTATCCCTGCTTTCGTTTTTCTCCACTCTCTCCGTCCCTGTTCCTTCCTCGCTTATTACCTCACTATTCTTGTCACTCTCATCCTCTCTGTAGCTCAGTTTTTCTCTCACTTCTCGTCACTATCATCCTCGCCGTCCTCATACTCCCCAATATTGTTCTAGTTGCTATCCTCTCAGTTACCCATTCTTTTTTTTTCACTTTTTATATCCAATGTTTGAAGTATCCGTTCTGTCCGCTTTTTCACCTCATCATGCCTTGACGATCAGCTTCCTCTCTCCCACCTGGCACCAAACAACTTCCACCGAAACGACGCCACTCCCGAAAACCAGCTCCTCACCCTATCCCAACACCAAAACCACTTCCGAAATCGTTTCTGCGCCTTGTTCTTGACAACTTTTCCCCGAATCATATAATCCACGACAGATCTTCCTTTTGGGCCTATACAGCTGGTGCACGTGAAGTCCGATTACTTGACGGCTCGGTTCTCAAGATTTTAGGAAGCAGTGAAGTCCGAATCAAGATGATCGTTGAGTCTAAACCGCTTGTCATTCGACTTCTCGATTGCTGGCACACTCCATCCAGTCCCATAAACCGTATCTCAATATCAAAATTCATCAGTGGTAATTTCCAGGTCATTTGCGCCAACAAGTCATCTCGCATCCTCCTTCCCCATTCCCTTCGTCAAGCAGATCGCTCACTTCCGAAATATGTTCCCATCAACCGTGAAAAGGGTAGCTTTTACCTGAATGTGACTTTCGTACCACCACTACAGACCACCTCATCATCTATTCCAACTATACCACCTGGTCTAATTCCCACTGTTGCTCCCCAAAAACATCCAATCCCTCCTTCACACTCTACTACTCATCCCATCACAGAGTCTGGCTCTAGTTCTAAATCCCCACCTCAGGTCCCTTCCATTCCACCCATCCTTGATCCGTATCATCTCAGTCTTCATGCACCAACTCCACGTCGTCCACCAACTCCAACCTGGCCCCGCTATCCTCCATTACCAGACATCAAGATTGATCCTCATGCTTTTATTGCTGCGCTGAACCTACGCTTACTTTTTGCAACTCCAAGTCCACCTCCCATAGCTGTACCACCTTCGTCTTTTCACATTTATCAACATCCTATCGTTCCTGGTGTTCCCTATCATGATTTTGCTTCAACAACCTTCACACAGTCACTTTTTTCTGGTCGCCCACCCGATTCTGGGGGTGAGTTTTATGATCCATATTTTTCCTCTTAGACCATATTATCTCTTCTTCAAACCTTCTCGAGACGTTTTTCTACTTCCTGTCATTACTTACCTGATTCTGGGGGTGCATTTCCTTTTGAATCCTTTTCCTCACTTTTTATATCATGTTGCCCAGTTGGGGCTCTTCGTCGAGTATGGGGGTGTGTTGGACCTTGTCCTGTCTCCTCTCCTATCGCCCCTTCCGGGTCATTCTTCCCACGCCCGTCTGCCATGTCGTAGTCACCGGTGTACATTACTCTCTCTACTGTTCAATCCATATACTCTTGTGTGTCTCCTCCGTCTCGGCAGCCGGCCTCTCTGGCCATCACAGGAGGCCTAAGCCGTGTGCTACGTTCCTCATTGAGAGGATGTCCCGTTCAATGCTGTCATTGAACCCCTGAACGGAGACCGGTGTAAGCGCTGATTCCCACGACTGAGTACCGGTACGGCGGCGGTCTATGCGACCCGAGCTCGACGCTCACTACGTCGGCCGCCCGCTGAAGTCCCTCAGTCTTCCCCTCCTCACCACGGGCCATGCCCTGGGCCCCCTTCAAGGCCACATGCCACCTCCAGCCGCCTCATGCCCTTACGTGGCACGTGAGCGTATGCCCTCGAGGCTCAAATTGAAAGGGCCTTAGCATACAAAGACGAAGGACCCCTTATCTACCTCGTTCGTCTCCTTAACCTCCAATCCACCCCTCCACTCGAGCCAAGCTGTCGCTCGCCCCTCAACCCGCATACACGACCTTGAAAGAGGCCTCTCGTCGCAAGCGGCAACGCACGGACGTAGGAGAAGTTACGACTCAGGGAGATGAGAGCGACGTGCGTTTTTGTCATATCGCAATAGCTATCCCTTCTCACCCCTAGTGTCTCTCTCAGCTAGAACGAGACAGAATAGAGAACGAGATCCAACCCAATGACGACCAGACCTCCACTCCCACTGCATTCACCTTCAAAATGCCACTGATTGTCTATGTCTACCCCGATCCCTTCAGCATGGTTGACCTACCGGCTGACGAGGAGCTCAACCCCTACATCCAAACCTCCCAGAGAGGTGAGATGGAACACACCCCAGCGGGCAACGCCACCCCGTTCACCCGATCGGTCTTCCCTCGCGTCGTGATCCCCTATAAACTCCTCGTCGCTAATCTTGACGTCCATATCGTCAAGAAAATAGAGGAGTCCCCGCCCGACACCTACCTCGCCGTTGTCGCCTATAGAGCGGGCAACAAATACTTTCGAGAGCATCCCAACGCCAACTCCGAAGTCCTCGCTTTCCTCTCTGGGCATCGGAGCGAACCCCGAGCTCACCATCGCCAGAGCTGTACCTCGCGGAAAGATCGACCAAAAGCGTGACTTCGAGCGTCCGTGGGCCATGGTGCTGGAAGGCGCGTCCGACGAACTCAAGGAGTTCTTGATCTGGCAACAGACTTTCGCAGTCTCCCGCGACCTAGCCTTCAGCGTCGTCCCCTTCGACAAGGATCTTAAGTCCTGGGTCATCATGAATATATCCGGAGATGTGGTCCAACCCGGGGAGGCAGCAATGCACAAGGCACTGGGGGGGATCAAGAAGGTCCTCTGGCATGACCTTCGCTTCCGGGCAATAGCTGACAAGTGTATGGCAGCCCTAGACATGCCCGGCTCCTGCTCAGAATGAGTAGTCTGCGCTACTAAGCCATTCAACCTCACATACATCGAGTCCGATAATGCTCAGGGGACCCACGCACCAATCTGGCAGCTCACAGGTCGTCCTCTCTCCTCTAACCCCGACGTTCAGGAGGCTTTCCTCAACAACGTGCGCAACCATCGTTACTGGGTCGGCATCCATATGCTGGTCATCGATCAGCGTCTCGTCAACTGTGTCTGGTGCAAGTCCGATACACACCCCGCACACGCCTGCCCCTTCCCGAAGGTGAACGACTGGCTCAGCCCCGCTTCCACAGCCGCCAGCAAAGCACTGGCACAGATCGACGGTTCTTCCGCGAGAGGTCGCGGCCGTGGCCGTGGCCGTGGTAACGGGCGGGGAAGAGGGGGTCGTGGAAACCCCGGCAGAGGAGGAGCGGGTCAAGATGGTTGGAAAACCGTGACGCATCGCAGGTAGCGATACCACTTAGCTCCCTCATTTCTCGTCTTGCAGACAGATCACCCCTCGATACACTACTATGCACCCTCCTTTCTCAGTCACAACTACGTGATATAGATTGTTGTGTACTTCTAAAATTATCTAGTGTCAAATACACTCTGTTCTCGATAATTACACATTGGCGCAAGCTCTTTCCCCTGTCCGGGCCTAGCTGTGGGGCTAGAAGAAGCCGAGGTGTGACCGCAGCCCATGCTGCGCTCCTCGCATCGCTGGAGGCGGAATTTACTGTCGACGAAAGGTAAGTCGGGCTGGAACGTTGAAGGCGAAGAACACATACCTATGGTCGCTGGTGGGGCCGCGTCGGGTTCTCGACTATCCCTCGATGTCTGTTGCTCCCCCATCCTGGACAGCGGGCTAGAGGGAGTTCACCAGCCCCAGGGCTAGGCCTCGCAAGCCTGTCCTGGGGTAACAACTCTTTGCTCCTAACACACAAACTGATATTAGAAATTACTTAACTCGCGGACACAGGGCAAACAGCAACGGGCTTGACTCCTCTCGAGGGGGGGAGGCTCATCTGTTGGCATCCCCCCCGAGGACAGGGAGTCAGGTATAGGAAGCGGACAAGCGGTGCGAGGCCGACCCGAGTCTGGGAGCTCCCAGGCGACTACTGGCCTCCTGGACAATGAAAGAAGGTCCGCCGCGCCGGCTGGAGTCACCAGCCAGGCACCCAGAGTAAATTCTGGAATGGCCCCGAATGTCACCTCTACAGACGGGGATGAGAATGCAGACTTCTGGAAGACGATTGAGGAATATTTCACAACTCACCCCAACGTCAAAGTCGACCTTATGGCTGGCGACTTTAATATGGTAGAGGACACAATTGATAGGCTGCCTATGAGGTCAGACCCAGGTGTAGCCACAGACGCCCTGGAGAGTCTGAAAGATAGATTGGGACTCACTGATGGGTGAAGAGCTACCTACCCCTCGAGTAAGGCCTATACGCTACTCCACACAGCGTCCGACTCCCAGTCCCGCGTCGACTGAATTTACGTCACCAATAAGGTACTGGAAACCATGAGGGACTGGAGGATTGAGCCAGCCGGCATCCCGAACGCGGACCACCAGATGGTGTCTGTACAAGTCGCTCACGAGGCTGTGCCTAATGTCGGGAAAGGGAGATGGTCAATACCGGCACACATCCTGCGAGACAAGGAGTTTAAGAAGTTTGCCTACGACACCGGAGTAGCAGCCCAGGAGAAATTGGATGCACTAAAAAATAGCCCGAGAAGTGTGGAACAAAACGCACAAGTGATCTACCATGAATGGAAAAGTGCGGCCCTCCATAAAGGGAGGAAACGCGACCGGCTAGTGGTTCCTACAATACTAGCGAAGATCAAGGAAAAAGAAAAGACGCTGCATAAAATTAACAATAGCTTGGAGATCCAAGAGGAAGAACGCACCAAGGCCTCGGCCGAGGTCGCCAAAGAGCTTCAGGCCCTCGAATTCCAGCGGCACCAAAACTCGCATACACAGGCTGCTGTACGTAACCGTATCGAAGGGGAGACCATATGCCGCTACTGGACTCAAGTCAATAAAGCTGCGAAGCCGAGGGATATGATTTACGCACTGAAACCTCTCGAGGGTGAACAGGCGGCTCCCCCAGGTGCCAACAACCACGGTCCCGTGCAACTCCCGCTGCCCCCGCCTCCTCCACAACAGGACCAGCCTCCTGAGCCCCCAGTCGAGTCCGAAGTCCAGTACGAGAAGGAGTCCAAGAGAATGGCTGAACTGGCACACAACTACCATGATAGTCTGCAATCGAAGGGTGATGTTGCTGAACCGGTAGACCGTCGTCAAAAAACGGAAGAGGTGCTAGAAGGACTCACCAAGTCCACCTCGGAAGCGCAGAAACAAGAGTTGGAAGCTGTGGTGACCAAGGCCGAAGTCTTGGAAGCTCTGCTAAAATCCCAGAACAATACGGCGGCCGGTCTGGACGGCGCGACCTATGAATTCTGGAAAACCCTCCACAACCGCTACATCGAGGACGCGAAACAGGATCGCCCCGCTTTTGACGTCGTGGGCCTTATGACTGCCGCCTTTGTTGACATCCAACGCCATGGCCTGGTCCCCACATCTAGGTTTGCAGACGGTTAGATGTGTCCTCTCTATAAGAAAGGGGAACGCACCGATATTGCGAACTCCCTGAGAAATTCGGACCTGAAGGGTTTTGAAATCCCCGGTAGTGAAGAGAAGTTGATCGCGAACCTTTTCGCCGACGACACCACCACCTTTCTTTCAGGAGATGACGAATTTGAGACTCTGCAGACGCTGCTGGACAACTGGTGCATCGCGTCAAAGGCAAAGTTCAACGTCTCCAAAACAGAGGTCATACCTATTGGGGAGGAAGCGTACCGAAACTGTGTAATAGCAACGCGGAGGACGAAGGAAGAAAGCGAACCCATCCCCGAAGGTATAAATATTGTCGAGGACGGCGATGCAGTCAGGATCCTCGGTGCATGGTTCGGCAACAAAGTCGATGCGGAGGCGCCCTGGACAAGACTGTTAGAACGCATGGATGCCTGCCTAGACCAGTGGGAGAAGAGCCGGCCGACAATGGAGGGCCGAGGCCTGATTGTCAAGATGATCGTTGGGGGCATGACACGGTACCTGACCCAGGTACAGGGGATGCCCGCGAGCGTCGAGAAGAAACTGCGTAAGAAAATCCGAAACTTCACGTGGCATGATAAACGGGCTCCAGTGAGCGAGGAAATCCTTTTTGCCCCTATAGAAGAGGGTGGACGTGGGCTGCTGGATGTATCAGCCAGAAATGAGGCCATTGAAGTGAAGTGGCTAGCATCTTACCTGAGCTTTGGACCCGACAGGCCACTTTGGGCCCTAGTAGCAGACGAGCTCTTCGCGCTTAATGTTCCGCAAACGGAGCTACGTGTCGACAAGCGTGCTCGCAAGAACATCTTCCTGCAGTCTTGGGAGTCTAGTCGAGCCAGGTCGACCCAGCTGAGCTGGAGGACACGAGTTTACCCAGACCTCCTTCGCCTCCAAGGGATCGCGGAGAAATATGGGCTACGCCCGGAGGGTATGATGTTTACAAAAGATATTGTTTGTGCGCGTCCGATCTGGTACCACAGCAATGCCGCGAGGAGAATACGCTTCATGAATCAGGGGGCAGCGAGCAAGTGCCTAAAAGATAATCATGCGGTATGGTCAGTAGGTGATGCCGAGAGTCTGGCAAAGCGACTGAACTCACCGAACCATTGCGCCTCATCCGAGTGCGAATGTGCGACCTGCCTTGAAGTCGAGTCCCAGTACGGCTGCATGAACCCGCATGGGTGTTTCTCCAGAGCCAAATCTCTTCTCGATGCCCTCCCTCCCAAATGGGACCCTCGGGCCATGATAGAAATGGATCAATTGGCCGAGGATCCAGAAGAGTGGACCATTTTCTGGAGAGAAATTGTAACAGAAGGCTCGTTAGCTGAGATCTTCCGTATCTTCACAAGTGGAGAGGTATCGAACGAGCTACCGGACTTGGTCTTCGACACCGCGCCCACGCATTCCGTGGTAGTAGCAACGGACGGGTCCTGCTCGAAAAATGGCGAAGAAATCACAAGTGCAGGGGCAGGCGTCTTCTGTGATCCTATCCACCCCCTGAACAGCTGCACTAAAGTGCCACTGGAATTACCTCAATCTAATCAGTCCGCTGAACTTTTCGCACTCAAGGTGGTCGCGGAAGACGCCCCGATGGATATGGAACTGTGCATTGAACTCGATTCGATGTATACAATTAACCAGGTGACGCAGAACCTGAAGAAGAATGAGGACAGCGGCTACATCGGAGTGGCAAACACTGACCTTATAAAAGTAACGGTAGCTCGACTAAGGGAGCGTAGTGCCACGACTAAGCTGAAATGGGTTAAAGGTCACGCTGGACTCACTAGAAATGAGGGGGCAGACCTTATGGCTGAACGCGCCCACCGTTTGGAACCCCCCGCAGACCCGAGGATGGACGTGGACCCCTCCCTAACGGTTTCCGGGGCAAAACTGTCGAAGTTGTCCCAGGCCCTGGCATATAGAGCTATCCGAGCGAGGAGGTTAGAACATCTCAAAACCAAACCGCCGCGTTCACGTACTGTTGCGAACCTCAGGTCGATCAAACGAGCGACCAATGAAAAGTTTGGGGTGAGCCCAACTAACGCCGGCATCTGGAAGGCAATCCGTAACAAGGACTTCTCCCGGCAATCCCGGTACTGGTTGTGGATGTGCGTACACGATTAGTGATTTAAAGTCAGGTCAAGTCCGGTTTTTTTCGCCAAATTGGGCAAGACCGGACCGTAACCGGTCACATGTGACGCTTAAAACTCCAAAAAACCGAACTGAACTGATGGCGACCAGTCACCATCAGTCACAATCAGTTCTATGACCGGTTTTGACCGGCTTTACGAAAACCGGTCCTAAGTGTTAGAACAGAGCGCAGGGATGTCAGGTTAGACAGCTACAAGCTGAAGTCCGAAGTTAGAAACTATTTTATTGAGGAACTGACTGATCTACTCACCTGAAGTCCGAAGTTAGAAACTGGGGACTTCAGGTCAATCTAATCTACTATATATACTGTGCACCAGAAGGCTGTGTGCACTGGTTAGATGGTAGCTAAGGAAACTGATCTGGTCAACAGGCAGTGTAGTAAGTCACCATCAAGATGGTGATGCAACCAACACAGCCTGCAACACAGGAATGCTGTACAGTAACAACCATCAAGATGGTTGATGGGAGATAGGTTGGGAACGAGATTAGATAGCCCAGAAGGCGTTTCTAACACTAAGCCGGTTATAACCGGTGATAACTGGTTATATATGTCATATATAATGTAGAGAATGCTTCCACCTTTTGGATGAACTCTGGGTCGTGAGAATCCAATAGGATTTGACTGAGATATGAGCTGATTAAGATGCTTGCACTCAAACTCGGTGTTTCGAAATTGTTTTGGCCATAGCACATTCAGTTCTCATCCGATTCATTTGACCCAAGGGTCATTTTGAAGCCCCATAACGGGACTATAATTAGGTATATAGTGTGTATAGAAACGACCGGTCACAAATCGGTCGCGACCGGTTATTTCGAGTTACGCAGAATTCCAGATTATGAAAATAACTGGACTGGTGCACCAGTCATTCCAGGATGACAGGACTGGAAGTCCGGTCATTACCAGTCACAGATCAGTTACAGTCCAGTCATTTTCAGTCACGGTGACTGGACTTTTAACCACTATACACGATGCATATATGACAGGCTCCCACTGGTTGCGGCCGGACTACAGCCAAGATATCCAAGCGAGAGCCTTCTGCAAACATGATGGTCAACTGGAATCTCTTGAACATATACTCACTGAGTGTGAAACCCCGGGCCAGAGAGAAATCTGGGAAGAGACGGAGCACCTTTGGAACGATAAGAGGGAGGGCGACTGGTCCGAACCCACGATGGGCTCGATTCTAGGTTCTCCCCTTGCGGATTTCAAGGACGAAGGCGGTATCAGGCTTTCCGGCGACTCCCGGCTCTACCGAATACTGATGGTGGAGTCGGCCTATCTTATCTTGAAGTTAAGATGTGCGCGAGTTTGCGAATTCGAAAACCAGGCGTTTTCTAGCCAAGAGGTTCGCAACCGCTGGGCCAAGGCAATGAACGAAAGACTTAAGATGGATTCGCTAATGACGAACCGTAAGTATGAACACAAGGCCTTGGATAAAGATTTAGTACTAGAGACCTGGAAAGGTGTACTACAAAATGAAGAAGACCTCCCAGTCGACTGGACGGGAGTGGTCGGGGTTTTAGTGGGTAGGAACCCTGCCCCACAGCTTGGAGTAGGGTGATGTAGTTAGCTGTGAGGGCGGGGAGTCTTCGAGTCCCACACTTAGTGCGTAAAGCATTTCCTCGACGGTGGATTTGATCGGTATTGGATAATCTTAGATGGGGTTTTAATTCCCCGTCGCAGCAAGCGGGTTCGGTGGTCGACGCCTTTGACGTTGCCTGCTGGACTGCCCTAACGGGTAACGCTCCACCAAAAAAAAAAAAAAAAAAAAAAAAAAAAACAGAAACACAAAGGCAGTGCTCCATTTCGCAACAAGGGATGGCCATGGTACGAGAAGGTTCAGCCCCTCATGCCAAATGTCCCCGTGGAGTGAACGTGTATCGTGCGTCATCCGGCACTCAGCCACAACTCCCTGAACCCGATGCAAGTGGGCGGGACACTGAGGTAGATGAGGATTGTCCATTCTCGCAATGGATATGCTGTCTTTCTATTCACTAGAATTCATTTCTGATTTATTACTAGTCCCTGACTCCGCCACCTGATGATCGTGAAGATGGGCCGACGGCCATTTCTGCTGCAGCTGTCAGTACTCCAGCTGTCGCGGCTAGTCCAGTAGTGCCCCAGCTGAGTGACCCCAACATTTCGCAAACACCAGCAGTTACGATGAAGCGGAGGCAGTCGGCACTTTTTGGTGACATTTCGACTGGGTCTATCAAACGGTCGCGCGAACCCGATCGGGAAGCAAGACCTTCTGGTGCTGTTGCGTTGCATGGCATGAACGAACGGTTGGACAATTTCATCAATGTTTTCCGGGAAGCATTTACTGGGAAAAAGTCTGGTGTTGAGGCAACCCCTTCACGAAAGATGTGAGCCATGAGACGCATGCAAGAGCTCGAGACGTCGTTATCAGATGAGCATATAGTGGCTCTCATAGATTTATTTCAGGCTGATGTCAGTGTCGCTGATGCATATCTCTCCCTTTCCCGGGATGGAAAATGCAAAGCTTGGGTTGCGGCACGCACAAAGCACGTCAAGGAGGTCGAAGAAGATGGGGACGATTTATATGTGCAATATAAAGTTGTTACTAAATCCCCTGTAGTCTATTCTAATCCCAACCCCCTTGTTACGGATAACTCCTCCACATTGCACTCGCAATTTTGTCACACTTTGAGGTCGCATGTCGTACTTCTGCCTGTCGCGCTGGCCCATTTCCAAGAATACCATAAACACCAGGTTGAAGGTCAATTAGATCATCAAATTCGAAGATCTCCTCTGCATCATGATCACGGATAAAGTTGTGTGTAGCGGCAAGGGCCGGAGGAATGCGGGCTTGAATCTCCATGTCATACTCTGGTGGGTGAATCAGGATGACGAAACAGTGTCTCAGCACACCAAATACATTCCGTGCAGAAGCATGCCGGAGGTTGTACAGTTCTTCTTTGACTGGTCTACAAAATCTATCATCAGCAATAGTTACTGCAAAATGTGATTCATACCTGACTGAAGCGCGCCCCCACTCTGCCAAATGATAACGGACACCTCGATAAGGAATCAAAAGAGAGTCACACATCCCGAACCCAGCATCCGCAAGGTAGTATTTTCCTTCAGGAATGGTGAGATCTGATAGTCGAGCATCATTATACATGCTTGTATCCGCCGCGCAACCATCCCATCCACTCAGTATATACTGAAACCACATATCAAATCCACAGCATGCGAGCGTGTTCTGACAGACTCCTCCTTTGCGGTCACGCGCAAGATGTTGTTCCTCGGATGAAGGACAGCAATTGATATGAGTTCCATCCATTGCACCAATCGCACCCTCGAAAAAAGGGAAGAATTTCGGGTTCAAGAAAATTCTTGATGGGACAGCATCATGGATAGTTGGAAGGTGCACGTAGGTGGTGTAAAAAGGTGGTGAGGAAAGGGCATTCAAAATCATGCAAAATGACCTATACGGAGGCTTGTATTGACGGACATTGGTTGACTGTAAAGTTTTTGCACACATACCTGGATATGGTGGCATTTGCATGTTGAAACTGCTCCCCAACATGTTGGATTGAAAGACCTGTCACACAGGTATAGAGAAATATAGCCAGGTGCTCTTCTAATGTGATATTCCTAGTGTTCGAAGGTTCAGTTGCTACAACTGCAAAAGACCGCAACCCAACTGAACTGCAACTGATAGCAACTGGACTTTTAAAGAGGTTCAGTTGGAGCAAATCGGAAGTGCAAAGACTGCAGTTCAGTTGCGGTTTTTTGTAGTTGTGCAACTGGTTGCAACCGGTTGTGGCTGTGCATTATATGCACCATATGCCCATGTGCTTTACTGTCATTTTGAGCCTTGGAATATCCAAATCTGGCCAGAATTGATGGAGTTATAGCCAATATAGTATTTGCTGATGCTGAAATTGATAGCAACATTAGAACCTCAATAACTCTGTCAATTCTTATCCGATTTTCATGAACCAGGACTCGTTTCAAAGCCCCGAAGAAGCCGGACCCTTCGGAACGGTGGTCGGGCCGGTGTGCCGTCGCAACCGGTTGCACAACCGGTCACAACTGCAAAAGACCGGTTTTTACCAGTTCAGTTGCAGTTGTTGCCGTTTCGTTGATTCCAGCAACTGGTAGCAGTTCAGTTGTTCCAGAATTGGGTCAAAAGACCGAACCGAACCAGACTTTCGAACACTAGATATTCTGTGTATCTCATAACCCAGCAGCATGCAGGGCTTCGACCAGGGCTTGAAAGACGTGTAGCCTCATGCCTAGTTCACACCTGATCCTCTCTGGATGGCCATTGATCAGTTCTTGTACCCAGGCATGACCACTAAGGGCTGAGGTATGGTAGGGCATCTTGTCATAGAAAGACACACTAAACAACTAAACTACACCAACCGCAGCATTCACGAAGAAAGCCGCTGCTGCTGCTGCAAAACGGCGATGATCAGGAGACGAGGGACGCATGGGAAATGATTATATAATGTCACACGAAAGTGAACTTGACCTGAAATCCAGACTGGACCTGGAAAGTGATCCGTACTGAACAGGCTGTTAGGGCCTGTTCGGCAACCAAACCTGGGTCAGGTTTGGGGTCAGGTTTGCTTACATAGACATCATGTGATTTGGAAGCGACCGAGCACATGTGATGCAGTATTTTAGAAGTCACAAATTGGCACTTTGTGGAGCGGCTTCATTCCGCTGAAAGTATCTTCAGGGATTTCTATATTGTTATTCTGCATAAATATACTATAGGTGCTTTCCTTGTCCTATCTAAAATTTGAGAAGCCAAAGCCAACGAGAAAGTATTGAAAAAATATATCTTAAGATTTTCTCCCAAATGTTTGTCGCAGAGTTTTTTAAAACTCCAAAATTCTAACACTTTCTGACGCCAAGTTCATTCCGCTGGAAGTATTATCAGGGATTTCTGAATTCTTATTTTGTGTCGGTATACTAAAAATATTTGACTTTGGCCCTGGAAATTTTGAGAAGAAAAAGTGAACAGCAAGATATTAAAAATTAAATTCTAAGATTTTCTCGAAATCCCAGGCAAGCTCGGCCAAGCAAACATGGACGATCGCTTGTCGGACGCGACGCGCGCATGGTCGTTTCCAAATCAATATGATGTCCATGTAAGCGAACCTGACCCCAAACCTGACCCAGGTTTGGTTGCCAAACAGGCCCTTAGTAAGTAAGAGAACAATGCGCACGTGGGTGCATCAAAACCCAGTGGGAAAGCTACCAGTGGCCGTGGAGACAAGGTTGAATCTAACTAGCCAACTAATTCCTCCCGGCCAACCAGATGTCGAGTGCTGTGACGACGGTGTGCTATCCTACATAGCATACTCGTGGGATCACTTAGACACATGCGCGACCGGGCCGAGAGCCCTTATGTTTGTACATATTTACTATGTTGCTGTCTCATCGCATGTCCCTTATGGACATGCATCATTAATACTACCATCTTTGAC
Source organism: Lyophyllum atratum (assembly GCA_014905825.1). Classification (NCBI taxonomy): domain Eukaryota; kingdom Fungi; phylum Basidiomycota; class Agaricomycetes; order Agaricales; family Lyophyllaceae; genus Lyophyllum; species Lyophyllum atratum. Next base: position 471,128 of record JACGCN010000018.1, read on the forward strand.
GTGTTCCCGCCCACTTAGCGAGAGACGCAATGGCTCGACCCCGTAGGCCACCGGGCCCTGTGCAGGATGACAGCACGCCTCGCTCAGGCTCACAGAGCTCCGGTGTCGGACGACAACACCCCTACCTAGGGTTACAGGGTTCATCTACCGGACAGGCGCTCCTCTGAGCCGCCGTCCCCTTTTCCTCGCCACCCGCCTACTCTACGCGCCGACCTTTCACGAGGTAAGGTGCATTGTAGCACACATGGCTCGAGACTTACTCTCGCAAGAAGCCCATCTGGACCGGCCGTATCACAATGGGGGCAGTGCGGACTTCACTCAAGCGTGATGAAGTCTCTCAGTCCTACTACCTACAACCTCTTTGGAAGGTCGAACCCCTCCAAAAAACCCTTCAAATTCAGTCTGCGTAGTCCCAATGTTTCCGATCGTCGATCATTGGTTAGCGCGCCACCGGACCCCAACGGAAAATTTTATTATTCATCGTGCAGCCTCGTTGCGCTCCCCAACTGACTAAAGTACTCGACCATCGGACAACCTGCCCTCAAGTCGAACAGTTATTAATTGTTCGACTCAACACTTCCCTCCTTCATAACCGCTATGCCTCCTCAGCGAATCCCGTCCAACATGGCAGGAGCGGGTGCTACGACTCCTTCCAACCCCTCTGCCTCCGGGAAACGACCTGTTACTGGCTCTACCCCTGCGACTGCCGCTGCTTCTCCAGCAGCAGGCGACGCGACTCCTCGCTCGGCGCCGGCCCTCGGAATCCCCAAGGGCAAGGCACAAGCTTCCTCCTCAGTTCCAATCAACCGCTCACCGACCATCGAGACAGTACCCGATCCTGAGAGCGGATCCCCTCCTGGACCCTCTCTAACCTTAGACGGTCCTCTGCTGAAACTGGAATCCAAGTTTGCTGGCAGCAAACCTTCTCAGGATCCTCCTCCCCACCAAAGGATGTACCCTCCGACATCAGGATCAAGGCGTGAGGGGCGGTTTACAGACGACCGTTCAGAGTCAGCAGCCCCTTCCTTGGTCGGCGGAACCAGCAACTCAGGGGGAAGAAAGGGCACGCCCGCCTCGTGGAACTCTTGCCCTTTCATATTCGGGGGAATGCCTGCTCTTTCGAAGATTGAGATTAGAGACGAGCCTATCTAGTGCTCGAACTTCCGTTACCATCAGGTGTTCGACCCCGACGTTCACTACGACCCTCTCACGTGATTCGGCGGAGTAGACGGTCTCCTCCCCGGTCGAGGCGAAGCGGAATCAACCCTCGTTCGCCACATCCTCTTACGATGGAACACCTCACACAACCATCTACTATGGACCTCCTTGGAGCAGGGTATTCAGGATTTCTTAGCCATAACCCTGACCCCTCAGGATCTGGTCCAATATAAGGAGGGAGACGAAATCAGGTATTCGTTAAATGGAGCGCGTCTCGGGGACATAACACAGCTCGTGCTAGCGGTACGTACATCAAGTGCTAGACACCTTCGCGGATTTCATGGCTCACTCACGGCCCTGTTCGCAACTGTTTCTGCTACGACCCAGAATTCAAATTCCTGCGCTCCCTTGGGTGGAATTTGACATCGCGACGACATCTTGCTTACGGTAGCCCTCTTACAACGGCGAGGAGCGGTCGCTGCTACTCACATTCAAAACTTCATCAAGAGTTTCGAGAGAATCTACCTACGCCCGGAAGACTTGGACTCTATCAGTTCGCATGACTCTACAACTTCTGTCAGATCCCAGTTTGGCATACTTTCACCTCACGAAGAGCTCAGGAAACTGTCGTTTCGACCGGACTACAGATTGCCCAAGGACCACCCCGACGCATCTGCCCAATCCGACCTTCTTGTAGCTGCGGACGTCCTCATCGATCCAGAACTCAAGGGGTTACAGGACCCGTATCATCACCGGGAACGACACACGAACAACATCGAATATGAGACGGCGCCAGGCTTGCCCGCGGAAATGGGAGGGACTCTACCGTCCATCTCAACTGCTCGCAATCTTTGTTTCCAACTCCCAGACTCTATTTCAAGTATCGGAAGAGGACATGCTATTACTTCGCTTCCTGGCATCGGCGCCATTTTGCACGCACAGTGACAACCCTCCACGGTAGCGCCTACCGATGCAAGTTCTCAGTCTGGGGGGCCATTGAAGATACAGCCACCGGCTTCACTTAACAATATGCGCAATGTTCCTCTCCCTCATCACCCCCGTCATCACTATTGGCATTGTCACCATAGTCGATGATGACACGAGAAGGGTCATCATCAGAGATGAGCTGTGGCTCAGGCTCCCTGTCTGGTACCCGAGTAGCCGTCGAGTATGCTGCTGATGCGCTAGTGGTCACTCCACGAGCATCCCCATCTGCGCTGCTGACTGAGGTGGCCATAGCCATGGGACCGGTTGCCAGAACGCTACACATGTCGCAAAATCGGCCTGTAAGTGGTAACCCAGACTGACAAACTGTAAGGTTATGAGTAAGAAATTTGAACACTTCATCAGCACGCGCACCATTAAACTATTGCGAGGTTTTGAAGGCCCAAAGGCTGCCTTTCTCCTCAGTCTTCCAACCCGACCCCTTTTTGTCGTCTCCACGCCGCTATCTGCTTGAGCTAATTGATGGGGGTCAGAGCCACGAGGGCGACCCACCGCCCGCTTCATTGGTTGCAGTATGTTGTGTGAAGCAGAACTGGCCTGGTTCCGTGAACCTTTCAGACGACCAGGGCCTCGCTTATGTCCTGGTGGTGAGGATGGGGTCGAGGAGCAGCTGTCAAGGTAAAAGATGAACAATGGGCCCAACAGCACTAAGTTCAATACTACTTACATGATTTCATCTGCCGTCAACATTTCCTCCAAGTTATCCGGCACTAGCTACGTTCAAAGTTCCACGACCGTCGTGGTTGCGGTCGCGGCTCGTCATGTGACGTTCATTTTTGAGAGTCCGATCCCAACACCGCCGCGAGCGTTACAGCACGGTGATTTACCGTCGATAAGTCGTTCTCCCCGCGATAATGGCTACTGAGCAGGCACGCCAAGAGCTTATTAACACTTATCTGGCCCTGATGCTCTCCCGTAACATTTTTACACCTTATCAAAGCCTGGAAGAGGCCTGTAATCAGTTCAATGTCGATGTCAGCATCATCACTGCACTGCATGAAACTCGCTATCTAAACGGGCGCGATCATCGAGTTCCCAAAGCTGGGCAGATGCACCTGGCATGGGAGTATGCTCAGGACCCGCAGGATCACGATCGCTTTGCTCAGATGCTTCGTGTTTCCCCGCATATCTTTGAAACCATCCTCTCGCTTATCGAGCATCATCCTGTGTTCACCAGCAATTCGAACATTCCTCAGGCACCTACCTGTTGAGGTGCAACTTGCAGTCACTCTCTATCGCCTGGGCTATGGCAACGGAGCCTCTATCCAAGATGTTGCACGCATGGCTGGCTATTCGGAGGACTCCGTGGAGAACTTTACGCACCGTTGCTTTGAGGCAATCAAATCTCTTCAGGAGGTTTTTGTTCAGAAGCTTACCACAGAGGAGAAGGAGAGGGAGAAGAGGTGGATTGATGATCAGCTTGGGTTAAAAGGGGCATGGCGAGATGGTTGGTTGATGTACGATGGGACAACCGTGGTGCTATATCGACGTCCAGGTCTGAACGGGGATGCTTATTTTACCCGCAAAGAAAACTACGGGCTGAATGTCCAGGTATGTTCTGTACCTCACCATATCTACTATATCCAATTAAGTTTTATTAGATTGGCAATGCCCCGTCAAATCTTCGTATTGTCGATTTTTCCCATGGACATACAGGGTCATGCCATGATGCACGTGCTTTTGAGGGTACTGCGGCCCACAGATGGCGGTAGCTATTCGAGAATGAGTTTGCTTGGGCAGACTCTGCATATCCTTGCACAGACCGATCAATTCCCGTTCATAAAGAGCCAGCCTCATCGATTCTACGAAACACCATCTTTGATCGCTACGTCTCCCGCCTCCGTGTTCGATCCGAGCATACCATGGGAAGGTTCCAGTGCCTGCGAGGGCTTCGTCTCCCAATTAACACAAAATCCGATCATGTTCTTGCCTGCCGCTGGGTCACAATTTGTGTTATCTTGCACAATCTCATCATCGATTACGGAGGTACTGAGTCCGCCACTCAATTTTCCAGTCTCCATAGTCCCCTTGAGGAAGCAGAGGATATAGACCCTAGGCCAGATCACTCCGACATTGTTCTGCCCACTGGAGAAGCGAAACGGGAGATGTTGATTGATGTACTCCTGGCATGGGCAGAAATGCACAGACAACGAGACAATGAAGATGAACATTAGTATATTGTGAGTAACAAGTAAGTAGAGTAATTACCAGTCCAGAGAATACTCATGATGACGCTTTGCAGGAGGCTCAGTACACTTAGACAGTTCATCTGCCTTCCGACAAAACTCCTCGACTGTCCATATACCAGCCGTATACTCTTGAAAAAGCTGACCGCGTTCGGTGGTGACTTGGACACGCTCATGAACATCTTGCTTACGACGAGCGTCATCTTGTAAGAACTTCATATTCTCCCTATTCAAATATATGAGAAATATGTAAGGAAATGATAGGGAGAACATACTTTGAGACTTCAACGAGGAGCTCCACTGCACTACGCTTCTTCAGAACGGTCGAATTAGCAGCTTTCATCTTCTCAATCACCTGGCGTGAAGCAGTAGACGCCCTCGGAAAACGGGTCGCAGAGCCTACAGATTCCTGCGAGCTAAAAGACTGTAATTGCGAAGGTGGAGAAGTACCAGGTTCGAAGCCCTTCGTTCGGTCAGAACCAAAAGAACGGTTAGGAGTTTCGGCCGTAGGAGTCGCAGGAGGATGAGGAGGGGTCCGAAGAACGGGGTCAATGAAGTCGTCGGGGTGCTGGTGCCATTCCGTTTGGGGTTCAGCTGGCCCAATCCCAGTAACTGCGATAGGAGTCACATTCGGACGAGAAGCGTACAGGGCATGGAGTCGCGGAAAATATGGCCAGACCCTGACAATTTCATCTAGAACGCACATTAAGTATTGAAAGACAGTTAAAAGATAGAACACATACCCCAAATATTAACGGCCTCGAAGGGAGTTGACTCATCCGGCCCCGCGCCTTCTATAAAGAAAGCGGGCATGGTCTCCTCAGGACCACCGACACCCTTGCCCGTCTTACGGAGGCGCTTCACATGCTTTTGATACTCGGAAATGAGCCTTCAAAGGAAAATCTCTTAAAGACTAAGACCAATATAAAAAAGAAGTGAAACTCACGCGTCGAGCTTCCCCTTAACATGATCACCAACAGTTCTGGGATTAATTTTGTAGTATTCCGGGTATATGACTTCAGCCATTCGCTTTGCAACTTTGGCTTTGGAGTCTCCACTTGTATTCTAAACCAAATTTGTGAGAAATACCTATCATGTATCAAGAAAGAAAGGTACTCACTTCATGCTTATTTTTCTTACCGCAGAAAACCTTATAGTTCTCTGGTTTCTCCAGCTCAGTGATGAGTGCCCAGATGAGTTTGCCATTATCAGCCACCCAGGGAATAGCAGGAATGTCGCTTTTAGTCATTATAATATGTAGAATAAATATACCAAAAGAGTGTGGGTGGTTTGGAGGTGCTTAGCACGTAGTAAAGGAAGGTGTGTCGCGTCGAGTGAGGCAGTGCAGAGGAACGCGCGTCTTTGGCGCATCTGCAGGTCACAAAGCGTCACACGGACATGTCCCACGGACTCTCAAAAATAACGTCATGACAAGCCGCGACCGCAACCACGACGGTTGCGGCTCAACTTTGAACGTAGCTACTTGTTCTGACACCATGGGTACACTGGCCAACGAGTCACAATGTAAGGAAAATATGTTTCACTGAGAAGTTGACCAGCTCACCCAATAGAAGCCTGATTTCTCGAGAGCTGCAAGCCCGTCGAGTTGACCTGGTGTGACGTCGTCATATACCCTGCATATTCATCTTTGGAGTCGGCCATCTTCGTCAAGGTGGGGGCACGAGTTTCTAGTTCAAAAAGCAGTCAGCCACAACAGAGAAAAAAGTTTTGCTAGCTTGGCAGGACTATGCAACCGAGGAAGGGTGAATGTTTGAACGATCGGTGCATTAGCGGTCCATGTTTCAGTCACTTGCAATTTGCTATTCTGTGCGTGAAGGCCGAGATGGCATAGGATAGACATGAAAGCTGTGTCATTAGAGCTATAGGAATTGCTAAGAGAGGGAAGAGATAGTCAGAGGACCAGCTTCACGGCCTGTCAGAGGGCGATTCCCAACAATATTGAGGAGCTGCTGGTTGATAGTGTTGGTGAACGCGCGCAATTACTGTTTGGGGTCACGTGCTGACAAACTCCGCTCAGTATCAGTATCAGTAATGTTCACTCCAATCAGTAACCAGCCCAACTTCTGATGCTCAGCACGCTTGAAGTCATTGCCTTGCAATGTTGTTGCATCATTTTGTGAGTTGATGTGGCGTGGGAATTACTTCGGCACCGGCTGACAACATGTGTCACTGCCTTCAACAACTGTGTTCTCTCCTCAAACCAATGTCGGTTCACGCAGGTTGGCCCTCCCAGCCATCCAACGATCAGACTATGATCAGTGGGCATACACTGAACATATTTAAAAATAGATCAGGATTTATTCCTACTATTATCAATGGATTTATAGGCCAATGCCCGCAGTGTAACCACAGCCAGACCTCCTAAGCAGCTGTGGCTTTGGAACGTGGGCGCATCGTCGATGACTTGTCCGGGAGGGGCTCTTCGACACAATAAGCTTTGGTAACCACCAGCTGCTGCTTCCTCGCCTGCTTTTCCTTTTTAGCTGCCGCCGCCTTCTCATCTGCACCATCACTCTCTTCATCTGATTGCACTTCAACAATCTCGTCGTCGAGTGCGACCGTTCCACTTTTACCAGAGATATGTTAGAACAGGCAAGCGCAGGGATGTCAGGTTAGACATTTAGCTGAAGTCCGAAGTTAAGTAGTTTATGGAGGAACTGACTGATCTACTCACCTGAAGTCTGAAGAGAAACTGGGGACTTCAGGTCGATCCAATCTACTATGAATACTGTGCACAAGAAGGCTGTGTGCACTGGATAGATGGTAGCTAAGGAAACTGATCTGGACAACAGGCAGTGTAGTAAGTCACCATCAAGATGGTGATGCAACGAACACAGCCTGCAACACAGGAATGCTGTACAGTAACAACCATCAAGATGGTTGATGAGATTAGATAGCCCAGAGAGCGTTTCTAACACTCCCCCCTGAACAAGCATATCTTCCCTAGTCAACGATCTCCCAAGTGCCATTGCCAACCAACCAAGGATGTCATTTCGGCATTAGCAGCATCTCTCCATTTCTCTGCATCCGGTGCCTTCATTGCCTGCTTGTATGTGCGCGGATCTGAGCTAGAAGCCATTCCCACAAACTGCACATCTTCGAAATGCTCATCCTCTGGCGCTTCCGGCTCATCCTCGTCACTACTATCAGGGATAGCAGGTGGAGGATTTCGTGCAACAACCCACCAGTTGCCAGGAGGCTTAACAGTGCGTTTCTCACGGCGTTGTGCAAGAGGCGGCGACACTGGTGCAGGAGGTGGTGTTGCAAGTGCAGGAAGCGGTGTTGGATTGCGAGCTGGTGGCGTTTCAGGTTCAGGTGAATGCTCGTGATGCTGGGCAGGTGCAGGAGGCGGAGGCGGCGTGATAGGACGATTTTCAGGTGCAGGAGGTGCTGGAGGCAATTGATGAAGCAAAATGTCTCCCCCCCCATCATCGAGTGCAGGTAGTTGAACTGCATCCTCAATGGGAGAAGAGTGCTCATGGCGGATATGGAGATCTACAGGGGCATAGGCGGAGGTGGAGGTGGAGGTCTAGTGGTGACAGACAGTCCGGGGAAATAGTGCTCATCAAACTCTGCTCTCTCTGAGATGATCGTCTTTTTGGTTTGTGGATTGTATGTAAAACAACCAGCCCTTGTATCCAGGCGGATAACCAATGAAGACGCATCTCTGCATGTGAGGTTCAAGGGATTTGCGCTTATCCCTTTGCACATAGACATATGCAAGAGATCCCCAAACTCGAAGATGGCTAACATCTGGTTTGCGCTTATGCCAGCCTTGATAAGGCGTAATTGGCTGAGGCGCAGTAGGGAGACGGTTTAAAACATGTATCTGAGTGCCTAGACACCATTCCCAAAATGACGGGGGCAAGCCAGATTCATTAAGCATCGCAGTAATGTCATCAGCCAGAGTCCCGTCGGTGCGTTCTGCAACACCATTCTGCTGGGGACGATTGCGCGTGGTATGGCGACGCTGAATGCCACATTCATTGGTAAATTTAATGAATGCATTTGACATGTATTCCCCACCCTTATCCTCTTGAAGCGCTAAGATTTTCGCATCGAAATGGTTCTCTGCGTACGCTTTGAAGGTCTGGAATGCAACCAATGTGTCGCTTTTTCGCCTAAGACCCATCGCAGCTTTAAAGCTGGTGCAGTCATCAATGAATGTAACCCAGTAACGGCTGCCTTGCTGTGAGGTAACTGGCAGAGGACCATGGAGGTCACTGTGGATCAATTCAAGTGGCTTAGAAGCACGACTAGATGACGAGGGGAAAGGATTTGAGCGCATTTTGCCAGCCAAGCATGGCTCACAAATCGGATCAGGCTTCTGAGACGATTTCAACACAAGCCCAGTCACCAGCTCATCCTTGATCATCTTCTTGACGTGTGTATAATTGTGATGTGCAAAGCGACGATGGTCAGATCAAGGGGAAGCGTCGAGGTAATGCCTGCAAACTCCGAAATTGGTTCAGTGGATCCATCCAAACATGCAGAGTTGTTGAAATTAATGGATGCACAGAACAACTTCTTTCCATCTAAACCGAAATGCATGGCTTTAGAATCAATGTGGATATGATAGCCTTTATTTCGAGTTAAGTATAGACAGGATAGAAGGTTGTTTCGGAGTAAGGGGACATGCAAGACTCTGGTAAACTCTATAGCTCTGAGCTCCTTGCCATTGACTATTGGCTTGAAAACTACAGAACCAACTCCAGCTGAATAAATAAGTGTGTTGTCTGCTAACCTGATTGGAATGCGACAGGGGGTATAGTTGCGAACCCAATTTTGGTGGGGCGTCATGTGAGTAGTGGCGCCTGTGTCTGCAATCCAATCAAAGTCAGCATGGAGCTGAAGCGGAGTAGAGAGATCAGAATGATCTGGGAGACGAGTACTTGCATTTCCGGCAAATTCCTCCGGGGTGTCCTTGGCTGCATTAGCCTGTTCTGAGCGCTTTTTCTGGCGTGGCCTTTGTGCATTGTCTTTAGCCTGCTTCTGTGCCCTTTGGTAAGCAAAGCATTTAGTCACATTATGACCAGGTTTGCCACAGAAGTCACAAATTGCGTTGACTAGGGCTGCAGCCATGGCAATTGTGGAGGCAGAAGTGTCTGCAGCGCGACGGCGTCGTTGGGTTTCCTCTGTAACAAAGGCTTGCTGAATGGTAGCCTTGTCGAGTTTGTCAAGAAGGAGGAGAGACGAGGTGAAGTCGGAGAACTCTTCAGGCAGAGATCTAATGAGTGCCATTGAGGCTAGCTCACTGTCCAATTCGTCAATGCTGAAGGAAGCAGGGCGCAAATCCTTGATGCGACGCAATGCCAGGTCAACTCTGTTCATAAGAGTTTGAAGTGACTCCTCTTCCTCCTTTCTGATGGAGAATAAGTCGTCATAGGCATTAAAACGAGTGCCAGGGCGCTTTTGCAGATGCACTTTCTCTAGTGCTTTCCACATCTGCACAGAGTCATCAGAGATTCCTTGAAAATGAATCCTCTGGTCAGGCTGGACCATTAAGTAGATGTGACCAGCTGCCTTCTCTGCTAGCAGTTCCCAGGCATCGACGGCAGCATGGTCCGTGGAGGTGCGGGGTGATGACACAGCAGGCAGAGTAGATTTGCCTGAAACGATGCGCCAGAGGCCCTGGGACATCAGCCAGGCTTGCATTTCACCTGACCAGGTGGGATAATTGGTAGCATCGAGTTTGGCAAAGCCAAGTTTGGTGGTGTTGGAATTGGTTGATGACATGATGGCGCTTTGGGGTGTTTTGAACACTATGAATCAAATGGAATACAACCAAGTTCCAGCAATAATGAGCTGGCAGGGTTCCAATTTGAGCCTTCAGGAATGTGTGCAGCAGGAAAAGCGAGGTATAGTAAAGGTAGGTATGTAACTGCTGACTTCCCAGTTGTAACACCTCCCAGATCAACGGGGTTACCGCGATATTTCTGAGGTAGGTTATAAGCAACACCCACTAAAGGGTAGAGGCCCAACAGTTGGAAGGCAAAGTAACTAAAGGGAGCTGCACACACTATAAAGGCAAGTGAGAATCAAAAAATCGAACTAAGCTCTTAGAGCGCGGGGCCCATAACCTGTTAGAACAGGCAAGCGCAGGGATGTCAGGTTAGACAGCTACAAGCTGAAGTCCGAAGTTAGAAACTAGTTTATTGAGGAACTGACTGATCTACTCACCTGAAGTCCGAAGTTAGAAACTGGGGACTTCAGGTCAATCTAATCTACTATATATACTGTGCACAAGAAGGCTGTGTGCACTGGTTAGATGGTAGCTAAGGAAACTAATCTGGTCAACAGGCAGTGTAGTAAGTCACCATCAAGATGGTGATGCAACCAACACAGCCTGCAACACAGGAATGCTGTACAGTAACAACCATCAAGATGGTTGATGGGAGATAGGTTGGGAACGAGATTAGATAGCCCAGAAGGCGTTTCTAACACGAAGAACATATGCCCAGATGCATTAAACGACAACAGGAACAAGAGGAGGCTTGAAGTTGGACTCGTGACTTGGAGACACGTCGCATGACGCGCAACAGGTCATGTGCTGCCCAAGGTCATGGGAAAGGATGTGAAACCCCGACTAGCTGTAAAACGGGGCATGTCAGACTGCAGAAACCCACTACGCAAAGTAGTGGGTAAAGGCCTATGTAGCTCATTTCTCCTCATGTTGCCTGCCCATAAAAAAACACTTCAAATGTGGTGCAGGAATACAAAGCTACCAGAGTTGAAAAAGAGAGTCAATAAACCATCCAAATTTTAAGACACCAGCCACCTCAGCAGACCCCAGCAATGACAGGCAGAGGCAACCCCAGCAACCTGAAAATGGCAATCACATGCTGAATGGGCACCAGCAACGTAATTTCCTCCGCTGACTTTCCACCACAACCAACAGGTGCTCGCCACCATTGATACTGGCACCAGAATAAGACTTGACCTTGAAGTGAATAGGGTAGAATGTACCGAAGCAGCTCCTGTATAATGAGGTGGCAACCGTACTCCGGATCCTCTGAGTCAAGGCCAGCCATCCCTCTCCCTGTTAGAACAGGCAAGCGCAGGGATGTCAGGTTAGACAGCTACAAGCTGAAGTCCAAAGTCAGAAACTAGTATATTGAGGAACTGACTGATCTACTCACCTGAAGTCCGAAGTTAGAAACTGAGGACTTCAGGTCAATCTAATCTGCTATATATACTGTGCACAAGAAGGCTGTATGCACTGGATAGATGGTAGCTAAGGAAACTGATCTGGTCAGCCTACATCACAGGAATGCTGTACAGTAACAACCATCAAGATGGTTGATGGGAGGATAGCCCAGAGAGCGTTTCTAATACTCCCTTGTATATACTGAAGGATGCCTTGGACGGAAACGTTCATCGCCATCGTTTCGGTGAAGCTTGTTGCTTGGGGCTGGGTGTGACCTGACTGGGATAGCAAGTCGGCTTGGTGGTCCTCTAGGGTTTAAATGTGGTTCCCGACGACTGGAAAAGTCTGTTCTGGGAAGGCCATGAGGGCACCCCATACAGTGGGCTGGCCCAAGCAGGCCTCTAGCTGGATTGCCAGCTCTTGTTGGTTGCATGGATGGACAAAATGTATTGGCAGGGTGGGCAAGGTACCTAGGGGGTCAGTGTGGAGGCCGGTTTGACGGTTTGACGGTCCAGGCTGGTGTTGGTTTGGCCATGGCTGAGAGGCACCTTCCTGGTGGGACTTAAGGAACACTTGCTGTTCTGGGTCATGGGCTTCGTCCAAGCCATCCTGAATGAGCCGGTTGTTATCTATTCCCTGCAAATCAGGGTCCAGGAAGGTGAAGTGCTGCTGGGTGGCAGAAACTGGGGTAGGAGCCTTTGGTGCTGGCTGGTGGGGAACTGCTGACCAGGGAGGAACTGCTGGACCGGGTTGAAGTGCTGGCCAAGGGGTCTAGGACGTACGGGGCATAGAAGAAATCATCAAAGAAAGCCGGAGCGGAGACCTCCTCCTCCGAGTCTTGGCCCTGCTCCCTCCCCTTCCCCTCTCCCATGTCCCTCTCCACCTCCTGCCATTGTAGCTCAATGGAGTTGGCCCATGAGTCATACACCTGGCTCTGGTCTGAATGGCATCAAAATGGTCGAGATGAGATGAGATAGAATGGAGCATTGACTTGCTGGGGGCTTCCGAGTCTGTAGATGGGGGCAGGGTAGCTTGGTCCTGAAATGGAAGCTCACTAGTTTCCATGGAGGAAAGGTCAGCCTGGTCCAGCCAAAAGCTTACAATTCTGGAACTCAATGTGCATCAGGTGTGGGCTGGGGTTGAGACGGTGGCCCAGCGGCCTCGGGGTAGTGTTTTTGTCTGCTGCACAAAAGTCAACGACAGGAATATGAGGAGCGCAGGCTGCTGGCCGGGCTGGTAGGGCCTCATGTCAAGGTCAATCTTGTCTCTTTGCGAACACCTGCACATCAGCTGGGGGAAGTCCAGGCTGTGGTCCTGGGCCCAGGCCACTGCCTTTTGTCTTACTACTTCCCATGCGCTAGGTGGATATAACATGCTCGAGGCGATTTGGAGTTACAGAGGCATGTATGTATGTATCAAGAGTCGGTACACATGCTACACCACCAGGAATCCCAGATCATCACAGATGAATCCGAGTCCGTCATTCTCACTGTATCTACGAGCTACTCTAGCACATCGTTCATGTCAGAGGCAAGTTTAGCGTGACTTGTAATGGTCTGGGTTCAGGCACATAAGAGAAAAGGTATGAGGACACTGGAAGTAACTGGGGTAAAACTCAAGGATTATGGGGTCAATCTCCGTGATGTGCTTGATCACATCATAACGGCGCTTAAGTGCCATCTCGAACAATGTGTATCATGTATTGATCAAACTATCCAGGATTGCCAAGTATTAAGACAGATTTGGTCTCAGTGCAGGTGGATTTGCAGCCATGCCTCCAGCCTCCAAAACACAAGTCAAAAAAAGTAGATCTGGTGACCGTGACGAGTCGTGCCACGAGATATCCACTTGCATGCTGGCTATGATTAGTAAGTTTGGCCTCTTCCTTCATCACTCTCCTGTTAAATGATCTTTGCAGACTCCTACTTGGGCACGTCCAGGCAGCGGATGAAATGGATGACATTGGGCAACGACCTTGTCAGCCATCAGGCAAGGATCATGAACTGGCCACTGAGTATGCCACTCCCGATGCTGCGACAATTTCCTCAAAAAATTCACTCTAACATAGCTGTGCAACTCGCGAAGTATTTCCGCGAGGATCCAAGGGCTGGTCCCAAGGTACGTTGTAATCATTTTCATGTCTGTTCTCTCAATAACAAATAATTTAGAAGAACAAGACCATAAAACTGGGGGTCAGAAGTGGTATGAATGTTTTTCTATCATTGCTGTCAGACTTGAATGACCTTGGCATTCGCAGATAAACTTCAACTTCGTGAGGGTTCCGAAGAGTACATACGGATTGCTCTCGGGTTCGACCAAGATGATCCCATCATCACCCACATCATCCACGCACATCGGGACAATACACTATTGTCCTGGTCAATTGTTGGAGCTGATATTGACAGTAGTCATTATGATCCTGACAATAGTGTAACAAATGGTATTGCAGAAAGTCGTACAGTGGATAAGGCCCCAAGTTAGGTTGGAAATGTCAGCGGTGTCTGTACGCAGATGGTTTCATTTCGAAATAGAAGATATAGCAGGACATATATTTTGCAATGCTCTCACACATTCTCTCAAAATAGAAGATATCACAACACGTGTACTTGTAGCGGCTGAAATAGAAGATATCACAACCGTATATGCAGCAGCTGTATCTGGTGGTTCCATTTTGAAATAGAAACCTAACATTATACATATTATGTAGCGTACCACAATGGAGAAGGGCAGGAGCCTGGAAAAAAACTTTTTTTTTGGGAATAAGGACCCCGGAGACCCTGTGACACTCATTACTGTATTTATTTGCATGTCAGTAGATGGCAGTAGCCTGGCAATTGTCAATTTGCAAGAACCAATAGCGGTGGACAATTGCGCATGGCAATTGCCAATTTGCCAACAGCGACACTGGACAAATGACAGGTGACTATTGCACCACTATTGTTAGTGGAGTTTTACCCCCCACAAATATGTTACTATGAGTAAGAGGTTCTGGGGTAACTTAAGTGCATATGGCTGGACAAGAATAAGAATGAGGCATACCTATCCAAGGAGCATGCTGTTGGAGATCGTGTCGTTCTCGAGGAAATCGGCATATTTCTGGTTTATTTACATGTATTTACTTCAGACATTCTTGGCTGAAAACCACGACAATCTCACCAGATATCTCCTTTCTCGAGCATGCGAGACTGTATCTCAACACATGCCTTTACAACATTTGTTGCAGCACAATCATGGCGAACGACAAGTCGGATGCCCGAGAATTCTACTTCCTCTGGGTCACATCTTTTCTTTGTCCTCTGCGTCTATCTCAGCCATTGAAAAAGCCGCCCGTTGATGTGTCATATGCAACGGCATGAGTAAAACCTTGCAAAGCCAGCCAAAAACCTCCTATACATTGTTTTGTGTTCACAGAAACATATTTCATTAAAAAACATTGCCAGCTCTACTTCTTTGCATCTTCGCTCTTTGCTCTTTGGCACAGTCCTTCAGGTCAAGTATGAGTACTACCTATCTCTTTGTCTTCTTTAATGCCCATGACAAGAAAGAGCAACAATGGTCGGATGAGGACCATTCCCAGTGGATGGGCAACAGTAAGTTACATTCAAACAACCATATTCCAGGTGATGCACTCCCAAAAAAAAATTATTTGAAGCTTTGCACAACGTTGCACGCCCTCCCCAGCAAGGGAGGAGGAGCCAATGTCAGAGTGGAGAGTCAACATACTTTTCTTGGACCACCTGGTTGCTACCCGGCATGAGACCCAAACGGAAGGGGCTGCAAATCAGGACCCAGACGTCTGTGACCTTGAGTCCATCTTTCTCGTCACAAATGGAATGCCGTTCTGAGGAGTCCACCATTGGCAAGCAAGAACTGTAAGCCAATCATGTTCTCTATACTTACTGATTGCCGAATAGTCTATAAGGAGAATGAAGCACTCCATAGCCCAGGTCAGCGATGCTGAACAGGAGGAGGCTGCTTCAAGGCCATGCAAGCAATGTAGAAGGTGCAAGAGGCTTAGAGACCCAGGGCGGCTCGTAGGTAATGTTCTTCCATCAAATAGTCTAGATGCCGTGCAGCTGAGGATTTTGAAGACGGGATGGCAGGGCAATGACTACAGGAAGACTCTGGATGGATCACAGTTGAAGGAATGGCAGGAGGAGAGGATTGAGAAGAGGTTGAGAGAGTTCATGCCCGTTCCTTATGTTGGATAAGCTGAGCTTCAGCATTGCATACCTTTTGCTGAAGCTCACGGCAGGAAGACAAGGATCCCAGACGAAGACCGCCATGTGCTGATCATCCGCATTCAGGCTTTGCTGGACAAGTGTGAATAGCAAATGGAAGATTTTGCGCAGGAGGTGGAGGCTGCCAGGAAAGGCTTTTTGGTGGAGAAAATGGCGAAGAATGCCTGTGGGCCCCACTTTTTTCCAATTCTAGATCATGATTGACAAATAAAACCAGTCTGTCTTCCCAATGTCATGCTTTGTGCTCACCCAAATGGTTCTCTTTGTTTTCTGCAGGAGCCTCCGTTGAGTGAATTCCATTGCAAGAATGAAAGAGCAATTGAACAGCTTATGCACAATGGTGGCACATTCACCCTAATAAAGCGAGCGGCCTTCTATGCTGGGTGCAGGTTCTGCTCCTGATGCATTCCTAGCAAAATGATGGAAAAACATGTTGGAGCATGAGTTTCCAAGGATTGCCAAAAGGTTTTGCGAGAGCGAGAAGATATTAAAGCAGAATTATGGGGTGAAAAGAATGTTTAATCCATTTTGGAGCTTCACTCTATTATACTCATGGACGGTCGACCAATTTACCGCACTGACTGGGAGTTCTAGAAACCCTCATAGAGGCGAGTCACCCTACTACACCTACGAGAGGAGGAGCCTACGGTAAGCTGCGCATCTTACTACATAAAAATAATAACCAGTACTAGCTTCCGTCGCTAATTTATATCTGGCATCTTTGATAGCTGCAATGATATGCAACACATCGCAAGTGCCGCAAGTGGGCTACAGCGGCAATAGTGATGGTGGTAGGTCATCCAAGTTTTTACAGTAGTTATCTCTGGCATCTAACTTCCTGCTGCGTCTTAGAGGTGATCTTTCAAAGATTGAGGAGAGGTGGGCCGGGTATGTCCAATCGAAAGCTATACATGGGAGCGCTTACTTACTATACAAATTGGGTAGTCCTGGTACAGCCGTGGCCAAACACAGCCACCTCTCATGGCCATAGTACCTCCGACTCGTCCAAAGTACCCGACATCCCCGCTGACACCCAGCTGGGAGGTCGAACATACCTGCTGGCCCCAGCGGTCTCGAGTGATCATGTGAACTCTGGATTTCCAGATCGCCAGAGCTCCACATCGCCGCTTCCATGGGCCCCTGCCGCCCAAGTTCCCGCCAAGGCATCGAACCTTGATGAAATTATACGTGGTATCTATGATATCATCAAAACACCTCCTCGGACTGCAGCGAGTCTGCTCGAGACATCTTATGGTGCCAAGTTCGGGGAAGAAATAAAGGGCCTACAAGATCTTGGCATTTTTGACAGTGGACCGCCTCCATCCACCTCCAACATTGCACCACAGGAGGTGGGCCATTGGTCCCTCCCTATCGCCATGGAAGCACCATACGACATCTTCACCTTCTCTCATAATGCTCCCCAAACCGTCGACAATGGAGTCGCCACCCTGCCACCACACCTCAATGATGATCTAAGACACACAGGGGCAAATTTCATTGTGGGCACCACCCCATACTGTCTGTCGACCGCAGCACCCATGGTCGACAAGAATCAGTTTAGTGTATACAGAGGCAACTCCTTACACCCAACCCGTCCGGGTTCAATTTTTCGGCGCACCAGCAGCCCGCTATAAGGGCTTCTTTGATGAGCGAAGACTGGCCCGTTTGGATCAATGTCGCATTTGCCATTCAGCACAAGAACATCCTCGCGACGGTCGACTCTGAAAATCTACCAGAGCACCCTCTGTTAATCAGTCATGAATATAATTTGGTAGGTGCTCCCTGTCGGATCTCTGAAAACCCCAACCCCACAGACTTGGAGAATGTTCCCAGCCTGAGCTTTCACTGGAACTTCTTCGAGGAGCAAGACCATCCTCAGCCAGAAGGCCCCTCTCC
Source organism: Lyophyllum atratum (assembly GCA_014905825.1). Taxonomy (NCBI): domain Eukaryota; kingdom Fungi; phylum Basidiomycota; class Agaricomycetes; order Agaricales; family Lyophyllaceae; genus Lyophyllum; species Lyophyllum atratum. The sequence continues at coordinate 488,782 of JACGCN010000018.1, forward strand.
GCAGAACATCCAACTCCTACAGGAGGAGCTCGAACGACTGCAGAAGTTACGGAATTCGATTCATGGAGCCATCAATGCCTATGGCCTGTTACAGTACCCCTTTAACACCACCTATCCCCCAATACAGGAGGATAGGTTGGACGCCACGCTGCCCCATGACTGGGGCGCTCGCATGTTCCAGCCCGAGATCCAAGCGGACCGGGCCAACAGAAAAGCCAACTCTTCTGAATCGGACAGGCCGTAAAACAGCCCTCTACGCGTCCAGATTGTGCGATTTCGCTACAATGGACGGCGTGTGGATGAAATGCTGTAGCTTTAGGACCAGGTAGAGTTGACGAGGCAAGACCCGTGCTCGTCGCATGCATCAACAGCTGGTGCAAGCCATCTGGTATGTCCCAATCACTCCATACTCATCGAGACTGATCACATCTTTTCTCTCCAGGCACTCCGGCAACCATATCGCCATTGATGCTATAAATGAGGCAGGTGACAAACAAGGTGTTATTCTTGTGCCATGGTACACATTGGAAGCTGTCTTGGAGGACTTCAGAATCCCATTGCGTAGGGCATGTGGGATAGCACAATGGACAATGTTACTAAAAATTTTACATGTACATATCATATCTAACCATATCACAGTCGCTACTACTACTTATCACAATCACTACCACTGGAACGCATCTTCAAACACGAAGTAGGACGTGCTTCGAGCGCATCAATATGTGTGAATGTATCAGTGATTGCCAGTGATGACTTGGAGATTCTGAGTTTAACTTCAGCATGGGCTGCCCATCTCATTGCCATTTATGGATGGTAAAATTTTGGGAGGTCACAGCTGCGTTCTCCAGGCACCCTACCATCCCAAATTAGCAATCCATCACCATCATATGATTATCTGCATCTTATATTTGGACCATCTTCACTTGGGTACCTGACTCAGAATTCCACTGTATAAGAGTCCGAAGTTGGCATGATTTTCAGTACCTTACATGTCAGCCTAGCATGCTCTTATGTCTTATCTGTGCCTACTGAGGCACATATCAAGAAAATATGTAGATCTACCTAGCATCTTAGCCTGGTAAGGATTTCTGTGGTGCATTTTCGCCTGCCATATTATGACATGAGAGGATAATGCAACATTGAGGAACAACGACTTGCAGCACTGGGGACAGTGAGCACGGTTTCCTCAGGTGCTGCTGGGCATCCTAAGACCGTGCATGGTTAGTGTTCGAAGGTCCGGTCAGGTCCTGTTTTTTTGGTTAAAAATAGGCAACTGGCAACCGCATCAGTTGCACAATATTCAAAATACCCAAAAAACCGGACCGCAACTGCAAAAAACCGTAAAAAAACAACCGAGACCAGTTGTAACCAGTTTTTCGAAAGACCAGTTGGCAACTGGTCTTTGATCAGTTTTTGACCAGTCTTTTGAGTAATTCACTCTCGGAAATGTGTACAAGGTGTGCATTTATGTGCTATAACAGTTGCTAGCCTGTGCAGAAGGTCTGTATGGAGCTAAGAAGTGTCGTGTAAGTGAAAATTTGTTATACCTTGCCAAAAAATGTGTTCTGACATGTATTTCTTCACCTCAAAGGCAGTTTTGATGGGCCAGGAAGGGGTATATACTGGGTATTACATAATATTAGTTGCAACCAGTCGCAACTGGTCTTTTTAGGCCAGTTGTGACTGGTTTTTTTGACTTAAAATCAAGGCAACTGCAACTGGTGGTCTGGTCTTTTGCGGTCCAGTCCGGTCCGGTTCCGGTCTTTTTCCAGTCCTTGCAACTGGACCTCTAAACACTATGCATGGTGCTGCTGAGCCCTGGTGTGGGTGTTAGACGCACGACTTCATAGCCCCATCTTGTCCAGAACGTCGCGGAGGCGTCCAGACGTCTACCAAAGGTGCTGTTGATGATATCCGGGAAGAAGATTGAGGCGGTAGTCGAGCCGAGGTTGCTGTCAAAATTAGAGGCGGCGTCAAAGATGCTGCTATTGCTGTCAATATCGAGCTCTGCGACCTTCAGGCGCCCATTTTCGAGGACGCTTGAGAGAAAGGAGGCGAAAGATGAGCCGCTGCCGCTACCGTTGTGGCTAAGTGCGAATGAGGCTGCACATTTGTCGAAGCATGGTGTAAGCAGTGCAGGGTGTGAGCGACAATATAATCATAAGAGGTACCTTGAACAAATAGTGAAGGAATACCTTATATACTGAGATTATGCAAGGGCATCATATTGTAAATCAAATGTTGAATTTTAGTTAAGAAAATAGAGTGAGCAAAATTGTGATCTTATGATAGAACATATTCTGAATAAATTCATCATATCTTCAGAAGAAAGGCAGGCATTATATTTTGTTTTTTTTAATATCATATTATCCTGCTCTGGGTGCATAGCACCCGGGTGCAGTGTACATAAGTACAAAGACTGCTAGCAACCGGTCACAACTGGCCTTGGCCTGGGGGTTTGGGCCAGCGGATAGCCCTTCAAAAACGCGTGAAATTGACCCCTGGATTATCAAAAACGATTGAGATTTGTTGAAGTTATGATCAAAATAGTGTCACCATGGTCTAAAATAACATCCATTTACTATTTTTGTCATATCTTTGTCAATTCTTGGCCGTTCTGGGAGTTCCGAGAGTGGAATTCACTGTAACAAATGTGCATAACTGTCTGTATAAATGGTTAGAGGTGAACTTCAGTGCTTCTAGTTGAAAATGTGCAAGTAATTTACATGTAAATACACATTAATTCATCGTAATTCGTCTAAATCAGTTGCAACTCAGTTGCAACCGGTTGCTACATTTGGGGGAAAAAAAGGTCAAAAGACCGGACCCGACACGACTTCAAAACACTAAGCTGGTGCCAGTGCGTAGTGAGGGAATGCTGTAGAGGCAGGCAGGCGGTGGCATTCTATACATAGTTGGGCTTGATAGAAGTGGTTATCGACTTAGTTACAGGTAGGGATGCTGAAGTTTGGATTCAAACAGGCTCAGAAACAATCATGTCCAAGTCATCAATGTTATCAACTATCAACTTATATACAATTTTTCTTTAGAGTAAAATTACATATCGCACAAAAAGAGGGGCATCCATCGATCAAGATCAAAGGTGCTCAACCAACCTACTAGTAGAAAACTCCCAACCTGCTTCGAACCGCCTGAGCAGCCCTTGCACGGACCAGGATGGTCATTCTGTCCAGCCTCTGGCTGTCCGACATGGTGATCATAAGATGGTTGTGATTGTACCTAAACCAGAAGTATATCAGCCAGCTGGTAAATCGAAGAAGAGGCAGACTCGCTGTAGAGCCCGCACAACCACGTTGTACCAGGCCTTGGCTTCTTGGCAGAGCTGGGCCAAGTTGTAAGAGCTAGCATTCAGCAGAATTGATGCTTGCTTGACGTCAATTTAACCATTTCCTCTTCATACGGCCCAGGCCCATACCAGTCGTACACAGCAGGCAGGTGAGAAGTGAATAGATGCAGGGAGTGGCGCCACCACCTGCATTTGAGAGAGGTGGATGTAAAAAGGCTGCTGTGGAGGTGCCATGAGTGGCTCCAAAAAAAGATCATTGTCGATTAAACCTGATAGCTTGTCCACCCTCATCTTCGACCAGTCGATTTGGTCATGTACCTTGGTCAGTGGGGTTCTCAAGCCGCTCTGTGAGAACCAGGACCAGAACTGTTGTGCTTTGTGCAGGACTAACCCAGAATGAGGACTGAAGCACTCCAGTCCAGTGTCAAACATAATCCCAACAGAGGATAGAAAAAACTGACTGAATTGCAAAAGCATAAAAGCCTGATTTTCTGCTGCTTGTGCACTGACAGCCTCAGCTCAGAAAACCACAGACTATATCCTTCCCACACACAAGGTGCCCAGGACAATATTTTGATGAGACAAAGCCTGAAAATATTGTGAAGGTGCTCTTTGTATGATAACACTATGATCAATGAACATATAATAGGCCCAATTCTGTATTTTATCGAAAATCATAGTGTGAACAAATTCAGAATTCATTCTCTAAAGATATGTAAGAAACCTTCACGATGTTTTCACAATATAATCAGTGAAGATTTTATAATATGTTCACAATATAGTCAGGTAGTTACAATATTTTCACCATATCTTCACCATAGTCTGGAATACCTCACTATATTGTGAACATATTATGAAGTGTTCACTGAGGTTTTTGACAAAATACAAAATTTGCTTTACTATATGTTCACTTATCATAGTGGTGTTGCGCAAAGAGCACCTTCACAATATCTTCAGGCTTTGTTTCATCAAAATACTGTCCTTGGCACCTTGTGTGTGATGTCAGCAACGAAGGCCCGCTCGGAGCGGGCAGATGAGTATAGAGCAGCACGGCTGTGTGCCCGACCAAGGTTGGAACAATTTTTGAGGTTGATGGTGATGGGGGGCCAAGGCGCTGAGTGCCAATGGGAATGGTGATAATGAGTATTGTTTGTGAAGTCCGAAAGTCCGGGTGCCGCTAGGTTCTTCACAGAATCCCAACCAACTCCGATGTCGCACCCCCAACCCTAACCATGGTCTATTTCCACCCGGACTAACACTGGCATCGCGGCCAGCACAGTGCAACCCCTTCGATCCGATGATGCCGGAGTCTCGGCCATTTTTCGGCTTCCCAAAACCGGGAATGGCACGGTGCCTCCTTTCCATAACACTCCTGTGGCTCTGAACCGGTTGACCGGATCGGGAATTGCTGGAGGGCCTATTTCCAGAAGCGGGGGTGGATAAGATGATGGATAAGATTGCTGATGGGCGTGGAAATCAGGTGAGATGGTGTTTCGAAAGATCCCAGAGCTTCCAGCAATGTGGTAAAGATGGAGTGTCTAAAATGTTGACTCTTACAGGGCTCGAACCAGCAATATCGCAACAACAGAGTGCTACTGTGCGTGGACTGGGATGTTGGTGACCACTGCACCACCACAGCCCCGCAGGCATTATATGATAAACATAAGGTATATCCTTTCAAGATAATTTCATGGAAGACATGCTGAGAATATACTTCATATTTGTAGCAAGTAACTCCTAATAAAATTCAAAATATCTTTACACTATTTTTACAATATGATTAATGAAAATTTTAAAATACCTTCACCATATCTCAGGATCAAACAGCAACATGGTGAAAATATTCTAAATATCTAGCAATATGGTGAAGATATTCTGAATATCTCACTACTGTAGCCAATTGTATGGTGGCAACCGTAACGCATAACGCAGGCCGAAAAAGTTGCTTATTTACACGCATAACGGGGGCTCAGTTGCTAGCTTCCAGTCAAAAATTTTTGGGCCAAAAAAAAGGTATATTTTTCTTCGCAGACATTGTGGCGAAGCAACAGTAGAAATTTTAAATTGGTTTCTTGAATGTACAGTACAGCACTTTCCACTTATTCGGTGCTTGCAAGACAGCCATTCCAGGCGGGCCTGCGGCGCACCAGTTGCCTGATTGACCACCGGTAACGCATAACACGGCTTGGGTTGCTAACTCAGCATCAAACATGGTGCGTAACGCACCCCCGTCGGTTGCCACCATACAATTGGCTACAGTATGTTGCAGATATATTTACATTTTTTCTGCTGATCATATTGTGAAAATAGTGTGATCATGTTTTGAATTTCTTCAGGGGACATATGCTGCAAATATGGAGTATATTTTCACTTTGTCCTTCAGGGAATTATCGTGAAAGGATATACTGTAGTGATTCGACCTACTCTTCAAGGGGTGTTACGCGTTACGAAATTTTTGATCTCTTCACCTCTTCAAGGGTCCGATTTCGGCGTTACGAACAGGTACATCTCTTCATGCCACATTCGGACAACCGGTGCTGAGTGGCGATTAATAGAGTACCTAGTGGGTGTATTTTATAGTGGAGAATATTGCGATTTTTGACCGGAAATTTTTTGGGCCGTAACGCTCTTCAAAATGTTTTGTTATGCGTTAAGGTGAAAATCTCTTCATCTCATGGCCTACGTTACGCGTTACGTGAAGACTAGGTCGAAACACTACAGTAGGTTATATTCATCATGTAATGCTTGCTCTTTCACCAAAAATACAGTGAGTTTATTCAGAGTATGTTCTCTCATTATATATTAACTTTGCTCACTAAAGTTTCTTGTATGAAAATCAATATTTGATGCACAATATGATGCCTCTACATAATCTCAACATATAAAGTATTCCTTCACTATTTGTTCAAGATACCTTTTATGAAATTATTGTTCTTCGCACCCTGTGCAGGGGATCAGTAATATGGTTCAATCAGGCAACCATGTTCCAAACTGCGGAGTTGGGTGTGACTCGGTACCTGACCAGGTATAGTAGGTTGCCGGGGTTGCCGGGTTCATTTTCTTGGTCATAATGCATGATACATCAATTTAAACTCAGTTTTCCTGATCCCTCAACTCGAGGCATGCATCCGTTGAGGGATGTAAGCCTGCCAGCTTACAGCATATATACTGCGCGGTAGGTGAGAATATAACTTCTCATTTATCCTGCCTTTTGGCTGAGACTGTTCATTGGAATTTGGTGCAGTGTGGACATGCTTTCAAGGGATCAGTCACCGGTCTAACCAGATATGTGACGGCAGTGTATATACCCGCACCCACTCATTCACATGTTCAATCGGGCCGGGGCCCTTTATTTGTACATATTTACATTACATACTCAAGACTGCTGTACGCGCGTCTCTGATAGACACGCACTAATCTATACTTTCACTATCGACTACTCGACTAGCGTGAACGGTGAACGGTGCGACCCCCCCGACTCCAGGACGGCTTCGTGGACCCTGGGTAGGGTGACAACTCACCTGGCCCAGGTCCACAGAGCCCCGGTGTCGGGTCATAACGCCCCAAGCCATGGGTTACCTGGCACCTTCTCGATGCTGCACCTTTAACTGGGCATGTGGCTCGAGAACGACCTCGATGCCGCGCCCACGACTGGGCATGCGGCTTGAGGTCTAGGAGCGCTCCAAGTGCTCCCCAACGTATGACTTCCTCACACGAGAAGATATATATTACGGCCATATCACAAAATATGACATGACACTCTTCTTCACTTTGCATTGATGCCAAAAGAGTCACTCATAATCCAGTAATAGTCCTTACTAACTGAGCACAAGATCAAATCTGAGAACTGGGATTTTGTCCAAGAGGGGGAATACAAATGATAAAATTGAAGAATGATGGGGGCCCAGGACCAGTAAGGCAAACAAAAATCTACATGGGAACAATAGGGGCGCTGCCCTTCTCCAGTGCTGTCCGTAAGCTGCAAAGTAGAACAACCGCAATGTCATTGGTAACGACTCGGGGATAAAAGGGCGGAGGCAAGGGAGAGGGCGAAGGGGGGAGGAAACACACCTATAGTCGTCGCCATTCTGGGTAATATACCGCACCCATGGGAGGGCTTGATACCCGCTCTTCTCGACAATCTTGAGGTAGCGGACTTGAATGCCCGAGACTGTGAAGTACGGAATCTCGAACTTGACCGTGATGGGAGCTCGTTTCTCGAGGTCGTTTTCTGGGGGTGAAGAGGTGGGTTAGACTTAGGTAAGGCTGAGGGTGGAGAAGGAGGGGCACCATTTTTTACACTGGGGAGACCAAAGTGTGCGCGCATGAGGAACTCGCGGCTGCCGCCTAGCTGCTTGATCTTCCACACGAAAGCGGCTTTGTCGGGGGCATACTGCACTGTACCCGTTGAAGCCTGTAATGCACATGGTTAGTACGAAACATGATACATATTCTTGCTACGCACCCTAAACTTCGGGCTATCCGCGTCATCCGGCACAGGCACATAAATCTCGACATTATTCGCCGTACTTCGCCTTTTGAACTGCGCCTTAACCTTCACGACGTACTCCACCCTGCTGCCTTTATGGCTCTCCACAGCAGCCTCGACCCACACCAGCGGCTTCACAGGTGTCGAGAGGCGGTACGACATGAGCTCAAACTCGCCGTCTGGCGGGATGAAGGAGATTGTGCGGTCGTTCTCAAATCGGGAGAGACGCACACATTGGTGGAATTTGACGTCTTCCATTTCGATTGCTTTGCCGCGCGCCGCTGGGGGGCGGGTCAGTTGGGCGGAGAGGTGGGGTAGGAAAGAAAGCTTACTGCGCCCTGTGCTCTCGAACATGACTTTGTCGTTGAGCCCAAGTCGGAGCTCAGGCATACCTGAGAGGTAGCATTTCATCTTGACGGCGCCGAGGATCTCGGATCGTACGACGTTGCCGTTGGCGTTCACCTGTGATCAAAAAGGATATTGTTACGGAGAGTAGTTGCAGAAAGAGAGTTGTACGTACCAGCATGTTCACACTTTCGATCACGTCGAGGAAGACTTCGTTCTTCCGATACCGAATGCCCTCCGTCCGCCATGACACCGCGTTCGTCACCGCCATCGGCGGTCGCACCTGCACCTCTAGTTTGTGTGATTCCTGTGTAATGTATCTGCGACTCTGAGTTAGCGTCACGCAGAGAACTTCTGGTTAAAGGGAGCGTACTCTTGCAAGATCTTACTCTCGGTCGTCTGGGGGTAGCCGAAGTCCATCATCTCGTCCATCAGCTCATATATAATCACAAAATTATCCCGGATGCTCTCCTCCTCAAGCTCCTTGAAGTATTCCACGAGGACCTGCGTTAGCCGGTGCAGGAAGATGATGATCTCGGCCGCGTTCGAGTTGCGCTTCGATAGCGCGAGCACTAGTCCAGAAATTAGGTGAAAAGAGGGAACGATGGCACTGCTTGACTTACGATAGAGATTCGAATGTCGGATGTGCATGTAGTTGATACCCTGGCTGGAGAAACATGGGGTTACTTGTTGGCCTTCCTCTTCGATGTCGAGGATGAGGGGAAGGAATCGCTCGACATAGGAGGGGGGAACGTCGTCGCGGTAGGAACGCTGGATGAGGGGCTTGCCTTTGAGGTCGAGGATTGCTATTAGACTGGCCATCGAGCTCGTCGACCGTTACGATGCTTGGTCACGGGAACAATCCATACTAAATTGACTTCCCACGCACCCATCTCGCGACGAGGTAGGACGAGGTCCTGACTATGATGAAGTTTGCGTAACGCCATGACCTCTGGCTCGAAGGGAAAGTTGTGCCTCCTCCTCCTTTTAAGTCTCGCCAGACGGCGTAATGCGACTGAAGCTCCATCCAGTCAAGCAGCTGTAGGATTCAGTGGTGTTGGAAGGGTCAATGCCCCTTCATGTATAGTCTGCGTTTACTTAAAATCCGGTGGAAGTGTAGCAGCTGCTTGCCATTGGACTATGATTCTAATGTTATACATGGGAAGAATAAATCTATCGTGATCAGAGAGCTTCATTTAAGTTTCGAAAACATCTCTCTTGACAATTCCAGCGTCGAAATCTCCGCCTCCAACGTCTTGCGCTAAAACACGATCAATACAACGCGCGCAGGACAGTATCGAATCAATCGAACCTTTTCCTCATTAGCAAGGCGCACAGTTGCAGGTACGGTCTCTTCATAATCTGCCTGCGCCTCCATCTTGACGACCTTCTGCAAATTCAGGCGTGCAAGATCGAGTTTCTTGACGCATTTAGCGATCTCCACATCAAGGTCCACGAGGCCCTAGATGAGATGATACGCGTTACATTACCCCGATGTAGATATATTCGAGATAGACCTACCCGCACAAGTGTATGCACAGCAACGGTGGGCGTTACGACAGCGCCACCGCATCCAGCAGGGATCTCGCTCAGGTCGCGGACGACCTTTGCGGCCTTGCATCCCTTGGTGAGTGCCACGATCGTTGGTAACTGCGATTCGAACAACGCCGCCTCATCACCATTCTGTATGTGGAAGAACACTGGTAAAAGGATCAGATGAATGCTATAAAAGATGGACGTCGCGTGCGGTGTACGCACGTTGAATATCGCTTTGCAGATTATACGAAGCAGCAAGCGAGCGGCCAGTCTTCAGGGCAGAAAATACGAGATCGAAGCTCTTATCAGCGTTCTCAAAGACAAACATTTTGTCCTAAATCAGGATCATGAGCCAAAACTTTTGCCAAGACCGGCGTGCATACGTACGTATACTGGGAATGCAGACACCATGATCGACGGCGTAGAGTCATTGGGTCTCCGAGGCAGACGCTGCCATAGCTCCTCCGTGACAAACGGCATGAACGGATGAAGCAGCCGGAGGCCATGATCAAGACATGTATACAGCGTCTGTTGTGCCGATTTCCTTGTAGCAATAGGTGCCGATTCGTCCGTCATGGGTTTCATTGCTTCCTACGAGCGAGACGAGAGTCAGGTGTGCAACAGGTAGGCCAGCACAATACTCACGATATACACGTCACAGAGCTCGTACAGCCAGAAGTTGTAGGCTGACGTAGTAGCAAGCATGAAATTCCGCTCCGCGAGCTGCGTGTTGATGTCCGCCGCAGCGATGTTGAGTTTGTGCAGAATCCATTGCTCCACAAGACTCTCCCTCCCCGTAGGCTGCGTATAATTGGTTAGACTCCAAATGCTAACTACAACATGAATCTCCGACCTTGGGCGATGGCTCCGGGACGAACGTCTCATCCAGCTTGAGCATCGCGAACTTGGTCGCATTGAAGATCTTGTTGCAGAATTTACGGTATCCCTCAACTCGCAGAATCTCCAAGTTGATGTCGCGTCCTGGAACCACAGACAATCAGCCTTCCCACTACCCTAAACGGAAAGAACGTGTACGCACCTCCACCAGAATATGCACAAAGCGCAAAGCGCAGCGCATCCGTACCGCATTGCGGGATACCTTTCGGGAAGTCCTTCTTCTGCCCCGCGGTCGCCTTCGCAATCTCCTTCTCGTCCAAATTTCCTTCACGGAGCTTAGCATGGAGCTCCTCAAGGGGCAGGCCTTGGATGACGTCGATGGGGTCAATGACGTTTCCGAGGGACTTGCTCATCTTACGGCCATGGGCATCGCGGATCATGGCATGGCAGTACACCTCCTTGAAGGGCATCTGACCCGTCAGCTTGATGCCAAGGAGAACCATACGTGCTACCCAGAAGAAAAGAATGTCCCAGCCAGTTTCGAGCAGCGAGGCGGGGTAATATTGTTGCAGATCCGGGGTCTGTACAAATGAAATCAGAACGTGTCATACAGATGAGATCTATGGTGAAGAAACGCACATTTTGGGGCCAGCCCATGATGGAGAACGGCCAGAGGCCAGACGAGAACCAGGTATCTAACACATCCTCATCCTGCTCAAGTGTAAACTTCCTGCCGGCGGCGAATACCTCAGCACGTTCCATCGCCTCCTCCTTTGTGCGTCCCACTACCCAGTTCTTGCCCTCATTCGGCTGTTAAACAAGTTCATCAGCATCGTCCGTTTTGAAGCAAGAGCGCACACAGCACGTACATCCTGGTCAAGCCCCTCAATCCGTACGAAGTACGCCGGACACCGGTGACCCCACCACAGTTGCCGCGAGATACACCAATCCTGAATGCCCTCCAACCACCGATACCAGTCATTCTCGGATTGTTTGGGCGTAATCAGCAACTCCCCGGCACGCGTGCGCTATGTACGAATGATGACCTTGAGCACCGAGCGATATATGCACCACGGGAGGGGCGTACCTTGATCGCCTCCTCTGCAAGTGGCTTGCAGTTGACCCACCATTGCGGCTTGAGCACGGGCTCAATGAGGTCGCCGGATTTACTACCCGAAAGATGATCAGCCATGGGTCACAACTGCGCTCAGACCAAGTTACCTGCAGACCGGAATTTGCATGGGATTATCCTTCGTCTCAATATAGAAACCCTGCTCCTTCAGCAGCTTCACAACCTCCACGCGCGCATGGAACCGTTTCATGCCCTGCATAATGAAAAGCACTTCAGCATAGCCTTTACAGCCTAAGGATCATTGCAAGGACCTTGAATTGCTCGCCAGCATTGGCGTTGAACGTGCCGTCATCGTTCAAGATATTCACGAACTCAAGTCCATGTCGCACGCCGACCTCGTAATCGTTCTGATCATGGGCGGGGGTGATCTTGACAGCACCAGTACCGAATTCCATGTCGACAGCGATGGCGTCGGTGACGATGGGGAGACGGCGGGAAAGGAAAGGATGGACGGCAAATTTGCCATGGAGGTGCTATAACAAAATAGAATAAGCACTCTTACCAAAGGAAGAGACAGAAGGGGTGCACGGGAAGGAGCATGTACCTTGTATCTAGGATCGTCTGGGTGCACCGCGATTGCCGTATCACCAAGCATGGTTTCTGGTCGCGTCGTTGCCACAATAATTCTTTCGTCTACAACTACCGTCAAGACACGGAAACCTCGTGAATAAGAGAGAGCACTCACCCGAGCCCTCGATGACATATGCAAAGCTCGTTATAACACCAAACTCAAACTTCTCCTTCGCGTCATACCCTGGCACATTTAGGAACGTTCTGCCGGACAATTGCTTCTGGTCGACCTACGCACATAACAGTCAAGTGATATGCACGCAAGAAGACTCGGAAGCGCGAACCTCGAGATTGGAGAGCGTGGTGTTGAGTTGGACACACCAGTTGACGAGTCGGTTCGCACGGTAGAGGATACCATCCTCATGCAGCTTGCAGAACGTCTCGATCACCGCCCTCGAGAGTTTCTACTCAAGCCCGTGAATGAGTGTATGATTGGAAGGCTACGAGAAGACGCACCTCATCCATAGTGAACGCCACACGGTCCCAATCATAGCTCCCTCCAAGTCGGTAGAGCTGGTTGGTGATCTTCGTCTGGTACCTGCCCATCACTGCATCAGCCGAATCCTCATCTTACACATTGCTGACACTCACTCGTCTTTCCACTGCCTAACAGTTTCCACAAAGTCCTCCCGTCCGAGGTCGTGTCGCGTCTTGCCCGATGTTTTGTAGAGACGCTTCTCGACAACACTTTGTGTCGAGATCCCAGCATGGTCGAACCCAGGCGCAAACAGCGTCTCCTTACCAAGCATACGGTTCCTACATTAAACACATAATCAGGCCGGCGAACACACGCGCATAATACTGAAAATACGTACCAGCGCACCAACGAATCCTGAATCGCGACCGTCAGGCCATGACCAATATGCAAGCTGCCCGTCACGTTTGGCGGCGGCGCAGGCACCACAAAAGTGCCCCGCGTCTCGCCCTCTTTGAGCGGGAAGAACTTCGAAGTGCTCTCAGGCTTGAAGAAGTCCTGGGCAAGCCACCAGTCGTACCATGCCGACTCAATGACGATGGGATTGTATCCAGCGGCCATGGGCTGCGACATGTCTTCATTATCCGGTATCAGTACGACCATATATGAGTGGAAATGGAGTGCGAACCCTTTTTCTCGCCCTCGGGAGTGACGTTGACGAAGGGTGCTTCAACGGCCTCGTCCTTCTTCGCCTTTTCGGCCTTGGGCTTCTTGTCAGCAGCGGGTGCAGCCTTGGCCGTCTTGGCAGCGAGTTTTGCCTCCTTCTCTAGCCGTTTGGCCTCCTTTTTCGCTGGAGGTACAGTCGGTCTCCGAGTCGCATCGAGCAAAGGCTAGGACGCACCTGCACTCTTCGAGTTGGGGTTGGGTGCATCGGAATTGGGAGGCTGGGATGGTGCTGGATCGGCCATAATTGTGCGCGCGACAGAAGGCGTCCTCTTTAGCAAAGACGGGGGATGGAGACGGAGTAGACGAGATGCAAAGAGATATCGATGCATCCCATCCGGTGACTCGTTTAGCAACTCGGCTAAGCCCGCCTGCAAAATTTAGATCTAATCTTATCGTTCGATCGATCTTTGCTGCTTACGTTGGCAACCAGTTGCCCTTCTGCTCAAATTCATGACTCTCCCAACCTCCCTTAGCGGATTTACCGTTGTCCCAGTCTCCTACTCGCCCTCATCGACGCATTACATATATGCTCGGTCTCATGCAGGCTCGAAGAAGGCTGCCCAAACGTCTTTGCCCGAGGGAAGAACTCTCTTCATGGTCAATATCCCGCCAGACGCTACAGAAAGACAGCTAGGGCAGCTTTTCAAACACTGTGGAACGGTGGAGAAGGTCATATTTGATCTGGACACAGTGGAGCCCCATCATGAAGACAGCGACAGCGATGAAGAGATGGAGGAGACCCTGAATCCTGCAGCAGAACCTGGAGTTGAGGAGCAGCCTCGGAAACGTCGAAAAGTGGCAAAAGACGATATACCAAAAGTCGTCCCTCTACCCTCGAAAAGCCTACGAACCTTGCGACCGTCAGGCCGGTCAGCGCACCTTGTCTTCCTCGATTCCTCTTCGCTCCAGCGAGCACTTTCGTCTGCGACAAAAAGCCGCGCCTGGCCGTCGATGCCAGAAGAGCCATCAGGCCTCCCGCATTATACCTCGCTATATGACTCTCTACGGCCGCCGTTGGACGCAGTACGGGAGCACGCGGACTCGTCCATATTATTTTACGAGTACGAGCTGCAAAAAACGAAACAGAAATCAAAATACCGCAAGGGAGAGGCGATCGTTGATGACGATGGATTCACACTGGTTACGAGAGGTGGAGCCTACGGCAAGACGCTGGGTGGTGGGGTGGGTGTTGCGAGCAAGCAATTCCAGAAGAGTGGAAAGACATCCAATCGGAATCGGGGAGCCAAAAAAGAGGGGAAGGAGAAAAAGGATTTCTATGCCTTCCAGAAGGCAGAAAAACAACGCAGCGGTATGTGGTATTGTGATACAAATATGCGCACCACACTGACGATTTGCATCATCAGATTTAATGAATCTGAAGAAGAGGTGGGAGGAAGACAAGGCCAAGGTGGAAGCGCTCAAGGCGTCTCGACGATTCAAGCCGTACTAGCGAGCAGTGTTACCGGCAGGCTAGTTAATGGCCCCGAGATCTATTCTATCAGATGCGAGGCTGACCAGCCTCGGTCTATCAGACTTGTCCAGAGGTGCGACTATGATTAGGACGCGAGGAGAACACCTAGTGAGCTCACCGAAGCCATTGACGAGATTACTGCTTGCAATACCCAAATACAACGCTAGTGTGATCTGAAGTTGACTACTTACCCACATGAAGAAAGTAAATGAGTCTCGACCCCTTGCGCCAGCCATCCGGAAGTATTAAACGTTCCATTGCATCCCACCATTCCAATCCAGCTAGAAAATTAGACACATCACATTCTTGGAAGTCGTGCTCTTCGTACGTACTACTCAACAAAACACGCTTGAGGGCTGAATGAAGTCTTTGTGGCATAGTTCCCTCAATAGTGGCAATAACGTTCCTCTGTCCAACGCCGTCGTCCTCCTCGCTTTTTTCATTCTCACGTCTGCGCCAAATGATCGTGCAATAGCCCTCTGACACAACAACATGTAGCGGAACACATGGACATGCCTCAATGACCTCGTTGACGCACCTAGTATCCACATCAGGGAATAACATAGTCCAAACGACGTAAATGCGCCACCAGCTCTATAGTCCTGGTTCCCTGGATTACGGCGCCGTGGACGATACGATGCAGGCGCGGCTGCATCAGCTAGAGTAGTGCGGTCATTGGTCCCCTCATGTATGGGTCTCGCCATGTGCCAGCAAACGACCTCAGGACGTCGGCTTCCTCGTGGTTAACGGGGATTAACAATGCCATCGCCTTGGTACTTCACGTTCGTGTTTACGTCCCACCAGTGGCCCTGCCTCGACGAAAGCTGAAGCATCGATCTAGAGATGAACGCGGCAGGACCAACAGCGCGGTAGATGGGACGCGTGGTCTATTTTTGCGCTCCGCGCGAGTAGCATGCTGGTTGTCTGACCATGAGATCCAGGTGATACGCGTAAGTCGACAGCTGTGTTCGGCAAGATTCGCGACTTGGCATCGAGAATAAGATGCATCCTCGCATCCCAACAACGGCGAGGAACTGTATGAGAGATCTCGAGTTCTAAATGCATCAGGCAAGGCCCTTCTGGAAGATTTGAAATACGAGCATTCGGAGGTTTTCAATACTATCCGAGTGAAATCGGTGCTCGCGCTGCCCAGCCTGCCCGGATCTTGTCAATGGACAGTCGAGTTGTCGTAAAGAGCTCCAGATCGGGATGACGCAGACTGCCGGATGAGATACTACGGCACGTGAGATGAGAAAATATGAATGCGGGGTGAACCGGTTCTGCTCGACGACGACGACGACGACGACGATGAAGAGCGGTATCCCCAGTGGCATCCCTCGGGCATCCACAAGAGGCTCTACACTGTTCTCCCCCGCCCCTCTGCTGCTGCCTCCTCGTCCACCCAGCATCGACCACGGCCGCGCTCCAACTCGGCATCGCTGTACACGAGCAGCAACCTCCTGCCCCTATCTTTTTTTGATACACCACCCGCCCCGCCCTCCCGCCTCCCCCCTGCACCACCACGCCTGCCTGGAGAGCCCAAACAGCACACGAACACCAACCCCAATCCACTCGCACTAACTCCGTCCCCCCTCACCAATGACGATGCTCCCTCCATTCATGCCCAGCTTCTTTCATCTAGTCTCCCCTACCAGTATCCTTCACACTCCTCTTTTGAAGGTCTCCATAATCCCAAGCACCATCTCCACCCCCGCCAAAAACGACCACGGGCCCGCTACCAACTCGACGTCGGTGCCTACGGCATCCCCAAGCAGTGTCGCCATCCGCGCCGCGCCTTTCACACCCATGCCACCGATCCTCTACCACTCGCTGTCCAGATCGGCGAGGATGCCTACTTTGTTCGCGACAATGCCATGGGTGTCGCCGACGGCGTCGGAGGTTGGGCCCGCACCCACCCACCTCCTGACCCAAATGCTCCTCCCACCCCAACCCCCAGCGCCCTCTTTGCTCGCCGCCTCATGCACTTCACCTCTGCCCAACTAGAGCCCTTGCCGGACTGCCCCCCAGTTGATCCAGGTCCCGTTCCGGACCTTGACTCACATCTCGCTGAGCTTTCAGAAGGGATCGACGTCCTCCAGATCATGGAGCGTGCCTATGAGCAGACCGTCAAAGCGCACGTTCAGCCGTCCACCTCTACCCCTTTACACACCGGATCCTCCACAGCCCTTGTGGCGGTGCTGGACAATGTAGAAGAGCCCATGCTCAAGATCGCAAATATCGGAGACTGCATGGGCATGCTTGTCCGGGGTGACGACATCGTGTGGCGTAGCGAGGAGATGTGGTGGGCCTTTAACACCCCAGTACAGCTCTCACCACCTCCCCGACCACCCACTCCGCCGCCTTCAGCAATATCTTCTTTAATGTCCACCACCTCCAGCTTCCTCTCACGTCCCCTTTCCCCGTCCACGTCATCCTCTCCCTCATCTTCTAGCTCATATCTGCCTTTCCATCCACCCCCTCCGCCAAAGCCGACATCGGCTCCTCGGACGGAGAATGCCAAAGTGACGCCACGAACAACCGCACAGGTTGTCACCCTTCCCGTATGCCCAGACGACATCCTTATCCTCGCTAGCGATGGGCTGAGTGACAACCTCTGGGACGAAGACGTCCTCGACGAAGTCGTCCGATTCCGGCGGACTTGGGCAGCAGGGGCATCGGAGGTATACGAGGCGTCTACGGGCGTCACAACCACATCGACAAACAGCACAGCAGGAGTTCAGATATCCACCGCCACAGCGACCGCCGCATCGTCGTCATCGCCGCCGCCTGTCATATCCCCCTCGGCATCGTCATCCTCATCGACAGATTCTTCTTCCCTTCGCCGACACACTCTCGCAGGTATGCTCTCCGAAGCACTCTGCTCCCGCGCACGTAGCGTCTCCGAGCGGCGGCACAACCGGACAAACGGTTTCTCCTCAGGTTTATCATCATCGGCGCCGGCTTGCTCATCACCACTGTCGTCGAGCGACCGGAGCTGTAGCAGCGCCCCAAATTCGAACGCTGCTGATGCCCGGAGATCGTCACCACGGCGTAGCCCATCCCCTGAGCCATGTGCAGACGCAGACGAAACTCCCTTTGCACGGCGCGCACGCGAGCTCGGCAAGACATTTTCAGGTGGGAAACGCGATGGTATGTGCCCATTCAACTATGTGCCCATCCATCATCTAACATCCTCCCAGATATCTCTGTCCTCGTCGCGATCGTGTCCCCAACCCCGAATATAATCTCACCTCAGTCTGAAACACGTTGATTACTGCCCGCGCCTCCACGCCAACCTTCGTCTCTATCCTCATTTCCATGTTTCCCTTCCCTAGCATATTTTTATCGGACTCACAGCCGCTGTACAACTTCTCCTTTCATTCTTGGTATATTATTCTCCCTGCAACATGTAGATCTAGTTCATCCACCACATACATACATACTTAAAGCCAGCCCCCATTTGTACATTCTCTTTATCGTCATCGGCGCCTTTCTGTCTACCAGCACCAACTCATCCTTCTCGTGTACCACTTTCTTGCTTCCCGTCTAGTTTTTATTTCAAATCCTCCACGTGTATTCTACAAAATAAGAATGGAGATTAGGGGAGCTCAGAGCGCAGGACAAGTGGCGCTTATTTGACCGCTTACCTGCCGTTTACGGTACTAAGCAAACCGGCCTTTTGGCCCATCGGCTTCCAGTACTTAACTTATGTAGCTGGGATGGGCCCAGCGCGTGTGATGCAGTGAAGGTTTTATATTTGCCTAGGTCGATTGTCCAGGTTTCTGGTACGATCACTGACTCGCGGCTGCTGCTCTGCGTGGTGCCTTCTCGCTTCATTGGTCACATAATTCAAAGATCGGCAATGGCTAGAAAAGTCACTGCCTTCTCTCACTGTGTCCGGGCAGTGCTACAGGACGCCGCCCCATTGGTTGGTGAGGTCTGTAAGTAAAAACGCTGTAGCCCCTAATCAAGCTTCTGAGCTTTCTACGTCGAGCACGAGCTTAAGTTATCGTTGACTAGTAGTGGAAAGACGGAGAGTGAAGGAGAGTTCCATACATGAAGCCTATAGAACACACATAGCAAATCGTACAGAAAGACTGGGACAGAGGATATGTACTGCTGCCCGGCGGTACGTGGACAACGATTTCAGATGAAAAACAGTACAGAAAGCAAACAGACTGGGTACGATGAAGCTTTCGAGGAGATCATTTTGATTATAGTAGTCCATTAGACAGAAAACACCTAGTAGGAAGGCCGTATCACAGGAGTGACCAGTAAAGATAGAGAAGGACTACCAGATATCACATACTTCAATCTGACAAGGGAGCACACATCGCCTTGATGTTGGCCTCGATTTCCCGGATTTTTTGCTCACCCGCCGGCGACATAACATCCATATCCCACCATTCCTTCAGGGGAGCAGCAGTGGATGTGCTTGGAACGGCCGGGGGGTCGATCTGGGACGACCGAGTATCATAGCAATAGACGCGGATCCTGGTCCCAAACGCACTGATGCCGTACAATCTCGGGAAAACGTTCGAACCCTCTTCTTTGAGAGTGCCTCGCATATGTGCGTCGGCTTCTTGGCGACGGTATTTGTCATCGAGGGCACTGCGAGGGTTTATTGCCAAAACAAGCACGGAGGTTAATTCACCGGGAATAAAATGGCTAACAACGAAGAGCTTCCGGGTATCTTCAGATCCGGGATATTGCGTCGTGCAGGACACTCAGAACTGGTCCAATGGGTCGAAAAGCATAGAGAGAATGGCGTTGTATCCCCCATTGTAGGCAAGCTCGTGGTCTACGCGAACGAGACCGAAAACCTTGTGAAGGTAAGGGGTCCAAGACATCGTCGTCTACATGGCGAATCAGAAATGGCGGACCATTGAACGTCCTGTCGTACCTTAAAATTTCAGGGGTGGTTTCGTGATGCTGCTGGAGAAGTCGTGCGTTGGGAGTGATGGTGGGAGTTGGGGTTGGTGGGGGGGTGGGCGGGGTTCATATAGATCTTGGTACCGGTGTTTCAATTCGGACCAACGATCCAGGCAACACGTCGCTGCGTCACGCGCTGCGAAACCCACGGCCAATCCCAGCTACATCCACGGCGGCCTGACCTCTTCATACCTGACATTCCCGACGCATGAACTAGTTCCCAAAGTGACCATGCCTGCACCTCGAGATGCTCTCATGTGTCTCGCGTGCACGAATAACATTGTCACCATTGTTATCGAGACGACAACCAGAGGGGTTTCCTGATAAAATACATAGCCATGGGCTAATTCCCTGGTAATACATGAGTTCCTAATCCCAACTGATAACGATAGAGATTTCGGGGCCAAAGGATCACAAGTATCGCGTCCCCATACTGAGCAGGCATCTGTCGCAGTTTGTAGTTATACTTTCCCTGTGTCCTGTCGCCGCGAAGGTAACGGCTGGCCATAGAAATAGGACATCAATGCTTCGGTGTGCGTTATCGTAAGATTGAACAAGGGGTGTGTCGCATTCTGCAGAATCCCATAAGCGACAAGCAAAGAAGACAAAACCGAAACTGAAAAGGTAACGCACAACGCGATTCTCCGCCCCCCCACAGATGAGTGATCCGCCCTCTTCTTCTGTCCATGCGAGTGCCTCCACATACGCTTTCCTCCTGACGTCATCTGACAGTCGGCTCTCGCTAATCTTTATATCTAGGCATACCGCGATCGTGGTCTGCTAACTATCATCACGAAGGTTGAGAGATCGAGGCGCACCTGGTGTGGAGCTTTGGCCTGCGACCCATGCTGTGCGGATCTGCTTGCGTCGTACATCTGCAGGGGAGACGCGGTGTTGAGCAGCTGAGAGCCCAGCGAGGCAGTACAGGGTGTGGTATGCATCAGCGTTCCTGCGACGCGATAACGTCAGTTATGGTGTTTGTGAAGAAGCGTATAAGCGATAGGGTAAGATGCAAGACGGTCCGCATCTGGCGGTGGAAGACATCATACAGATAAGCAAAAGGTGACACTCACTTCGGCGGTTTATCCCGCAGACCGCCCGCTGGGTGCTGACCTGCGTAGATGATGTATTCCTGCAGCGCCCTTCGATTGAACAGCGCGTCTGCCAAGCCCAGACTTCAAATCAGTCACCAGAAGCACAGGGTGAAGCATTGTTGTCATACTACCCGCATCATCCGTCCCCCCTTTCTGCTGGTCCACTCCAGACGAAAGCTCAGCTGGCACAGCACCGCTCACTCCCAGGGCCTCAAGGAGTGAAAACGCCCCACCACACCACCAGGAGTAGCAGCCATCTACAAGCTTGTTCGTACGCCCTTTGAACCCACCCAACTCGATCTCACTTCCCTGCATCATTACCAGCCACCTGAGCAGCTTATCCACATGAATTTGGGGCTTCGCGCGTTCCTCCTCCAGGAAGGGCAACAGGAGTACCCAGGCTGCAAGTGCACAGAATGTGTAGCCGCCATGTGCCTCACCTAGTGCCGGTCGTGGAGTCTCCAGCAGACGACCTGCACCTCTAGCATTACCGTCATCTCCAAGTGGTGATGAGGTAGCGGAGTAGTATGGTTGGGAGGCCGAGGCAAAACCGCCTTCATAAGTTTGACAGGATGCGATGAAGGACGCGGTTCCCGCGACGAGTTCGGGTGTAAGAAGGTCTAGAAGCGTGGCTGTCACAAGAAGGCAGTATATACCACTGTAAAAGTGATGGGTAAGCGATGGTAGCAATGTTGATATGAGGACGAGGGTGGTAGCAATAAGGGATGCGAATTGAAGATGACTTAGAGTACGCACCGGACATCGACTTCTGCGTGATGCGCTACAAGGAAGGACCCATCGGGTTGTTTCAATGACATAAAAAAGTCGTACATCTTCTTCCTGAATCACATTCAGCAGCGTTAAACATGCAGGATAGCACACCGCACCTGTCGATCTGGTCCCAACCACCACCGGGCCCAGGTCTTCCGACAATAGCCAGTGCACACACGGACGCGTATGTGGGGAGGAGATGTGCAGCCTGTCCAGGCCCACCGCCGAACCCGCCGGCAGGATGCTGAGCAGCCATGATCTTATTGATCATTCTGTATATAGGTAGTATCAGTAGAATTCTCTCGTAGATCACTACAGAGTATAGCATGAAGCGATAACGCGTCACTGAAAGACGCAAAGCACCGAATACATACCGCTGCTTGTTGCCTGGATCAAGCCCCACCTGCAACGCACTAAACGCTTGGATCGTCCAAAACAGCAGCCACGGTTGACTGGCATCTTGGCTCATGTATCTTGCGGGAAATCCCTGGACCAGATTACGCACGAGGAACTGCATATGGCCTTGCTTCGTGAGGGTCGGCCTCGGCTCCGTATCAGAGGGAATGTGTTGTAGGAGAACAGCCTCAGTTTCGGTTTGAGTTATAGATGAAGGGGTCGGGAAGCCATCCGTTGGGGTCGGTCGCGGTGCAGGAGGCTGCGAAGAGGCAGCCATGATGGTGGAATTAAACAAGGTGAGCAAAGACAAGAGACGCCTTTGTTATCTGGAAGTTGATCACAAGGTTTTATCTTATCTTTGCCAGCTGAACTCTATGTATGTTCAATTATCATCAGAGTGAGGAGACATTATGTATTTCGTTGCAGTCGTTAATAGAATAAATAAAAAGAGACATGGCCTATACGAAGCGAGGGTGTGCAGACACGAGACATATAGCGATTGAAGAATGGATGATAAAAGAAAGCTAGCATGGATAAAACGAATAGCGAGCCGGGAGCTTAACAACGAAGGTGATGTGAGGAGGATGATAGGCCGATGTATGTACAGAGTTTCCGCAGGATGAATGCTAGTTTGCAGAAGTTTTTGGAGTTGTACAGGAGGATACCATCGCTGCTGTTGCAGGAATAGCTATCAAACTGCTTCAGGCTTTACCCGCCAGATCACAGCTGCAGCTGCAGCGGCTACCACCAGGACACCTACGAATGTCTGTATCTGATACTATCACACGGAACAGGTTAGACCATCCTGAAAATAAGCAATGTAAAGACATACCTCTCTCTCACGGGTACCAACAGATTTCGTAGTTGGCGCGCTCGAGCTTTCAACATCCTCAGACTTTGGTCTCGTGGGGAGTTTATAGACCGAAGAATCAGGCGTCGCTAGCGTGTCGGCGCCACTTTCTTCGCGCGCCTTCGATCGCACACCGAGTACAGTGTCCTCTCCGTCCTCCTCCCCGTCCTCCTCCCCTTCATCCGCAAGCGCTGACTTGTACACGCCTGAGGCGGACAAAACAATGCCGCCCTTAGCTGGCGACGTCTCTTCAGACGCTAGCGTAGCATCTGTATCCGTATCCACCTCTCCGTCCCGCGATCCCGTCGATCGAGACCTCGAACTCTGCCTTGACCTCCCTCTCCTCCCACCCGACTTCCTCCTCCTCGGCCGATTTGAGTCCGAGGAGAGACTCCGCGGGCTGGGCGGCGTCACCAGGCCGATATGCTTCAATGCATCTCCGTTCATGCCAACATGTTGAAGCTGTTGCTGTTGTTGCTGGATTTGCTCCTGCTGGGCCTTGAGCGCTGCGGTGGCCGCACCGAGTTTCTCCAGGCCCGAGTCCATGCTGCGCACCTGGCCCTCCCATTGCTCCCTTGCCTGGTTCAGGCGCTCACGTTCCTTGTCCCAATCCTCGCGCACGCTGGTCCACTGACCCTCCATAGACTTCTTCCATTCAAGAACCATTGCAGCGAGACTTTCTCGTTCCTCTGCAACAGGAATAGGTAAGGAAGGCGGAGAAGGTGTGACTAGTTGGGTCGGCGAAACAGGGGGCGAAATCTCGGTCTGACTTTGCACTTGCGATGCGGCCGCAGCGTCCTGCGTGGCTTTCACGGTAGCTTCAAGCGCCTGAACTTTGCTTTCGAGGGCGGAAATGGTAGTTTGAGCGGCGGTGTGTTGAGCCTCGAGTGAAGATGTAAGTGCCATGAGAGCTCCAACCTGTTTCAGGACTTGCTCGAATACCTCTTCGCTGGGGTTATGAGAGGCAGCAGATGCGGCAACTTTGGAGAGTGGTGATGATGGGGAAGAGCGCCTAGGAGCGGTGAGGAGCTTGGTGGTTCTGTCAAGAAGGTTCGAGGAGCGATGGTGAGACGTGAATGGGTCTCCATCTCTCATGCCAAGGTTTGTAGGTTCAGGCGTCCGCGGGCGACCTAGCTCGTCGTTCCTTCGTCTCCTCTCTTCTTCATCCTCCTCGAGCTCCTCCTCCTGTTGATCCTCATGCCCCTGGTCCTTCTCATGCTCTTCCTCTTCCCTACTCTCTTGTTCCTGAGCTTCCGCAGCAAGCTCCTCCTCATTCTCCTCCTCCACTCGTTCCAATTCGTGAGGAATAACAGTCGCAATGCTTCTGGCATCGTCGTCATCGTGCATGGCGTTCTCTTCGTCATCTTCCTCGTCGAACCCACCCCGCGGCTCCTGCTCCTGACTGTGATCATCCTCATTTTCCATCTCCCGCCGCTTGATTTCCATCATCTCCCGCAGCGTCCGCACCTCCCGCTTGATGGCCTCTTGCTCGGCCAGTACGCCCTCCAAGGCACGGATCTTGTCAACGTGCGATGTGAGGGATGACTGAGTTTCATGAAGCTGCGTTTGAAGGTCTGCAAGCGCGGATGATGTCAAAGCTGTTGAAGGTGCGGCGGCGGCTTGCTCGGGTGAGCCGGAGCCGGACACAGGGGCGGAAGGTTCTTGGGACGACGGTTGCGTCGCAGGTTGCGGTTGTAATTGGCTTCGCACGGGAGGAAGGTTGGCGGGGTATGAGGGGATGTTGCTAGGCTGGGAAAAAAAGAGGTAAGCCTGTTGTTAGACTAAATATGGGAGGAGAGTATCCTACGCACCAGATTTCCACCGAGGGTATCATGTATCTCGTTCATGGCTCCTGTGAGTGTATGAAGCTCTGCACCCGTCTCGCGGCTCTTCTGCAGCTCGCCCTGTAGCCGGCTGAGGATATGATCGAATGTTAAACCGCTCTTCCCGGGTGGACGCATGCTGCCACCCATGCCACCCATACCAGCCAATCCCTGCTGCGCCATCTGGGGAATGCGGCGCTGCTGGCCGGGCGCAAAGTTGAAGGACCCGGAACCATTGGCATTGGCATTAGCATTGGTATTGCTCGGGCCGGGCTGTGCAAGCATAGACGATCCCTGACCGGGTGATGACTGGTACTGCTGTAGATGTTGCTGCTGGAGCTGTTCCGCGCGAGCGGCTACTTGGGCATCTTGCTCTGTGAATACACAGACGACGCGGGCGGCAACCTTATGATGGATGATGGTCTTGTTGTCCTCGCCGACAATATCAATACCGTATTCCTAAGCACAAGAGTGAGTAGGCTTGCATGGTATGGGTCTCGCCCATAGTATAATTTGAGACATATACATACCACAATATCGTCGCTTTTTAGCTCATATGGGTCCGACTCGAGTCCTTCAGGGCTGAGTCGCTCGCCATTGATAAATGTCCCGTTAGAGCTCTTGACATCCTTAATGAAAATCTTTTACCGAGGGGCTCATTCAGTACATAGTTGCGGCTGTAGCAACCTCCGCATACCTTGTTGCCGTCCTCCCAGACCTCCGCATGCTGCCTGCTCAGGACCTTGGAGTCAAAATAGCCGTTCCTTTCCCCGGGGGCTGTCTTTGCATTGGTTTGGCGGCCAATTTTTACACGCTGGCCATGTGCGAGTGATATATGCTTGGGTACGAAGGAGTCGTTGAGGGGATATAGGTAGAGAGCTGGAAATACGGGCTGGACGGGGGCGGGCATGGCTGCAGCTGGCAAACCTTTGACGATGAGAAAGTGCCAAACAATCTCTGACCCTAACCCTAAGCAATGTCACACCATGCGGCTCACAACAATTCACCAAGAAGCCGACCTTGCTTTCTCCGTGCAACACGAGTCTTTCTTTATACTTCTACTATCTTCCAAATATTCCGTTCGACCGTCTGTCTCCTATTCACCTTTTTGCCATCCGCTCAAAACCGCTATGTCTCCAGAGCTCAACATATCAGGCCTGCCACTGATACTCCGTGAGTTAGCTTCTGGAACACAATCACACCTGTCTATGTCAGGAACCACATGTGCAAGTCAGCAGTCCAATCTTAGCACACTGATAGGTTGTCTCTGGCTTGTCTCTTGCTGACTCTCCCCGCCCACTTCTTTCCAACACGCCTCGATCAGAAAAGCTGTGCCCAATAATCTCACAACCGGACATGTCATTCATTATTCGGCCCCGACTTGTACCTCAGGTCTTGGAAGAACTCATCTCGGGCCAATCTCCTCTCGAAACTGAAAGGCATGTCTGCCCGAAAATCTAAAACCGGGAGCAGGATGTATTATTGTGGGAGGCCTAAAGATACCCATGAGGCGGCATCATTATGGACGTGCAGCTCGGCCTCGCCCTCATCATTTGCGACGAGATAGGCGGTATCCTCGTGTTGTACAATGTGCTCCGCATCTCGAGGACAAGATGGATCAGGAAGTTGACCCAGGTCGCGTGTATCTACAATCTATAGGGGTGCTACGTACTTGCAGACAAGTTACAAGGCAAGCGCAGTCAACCCAGCCGAGCCAATCATCTTGAAGAGAAACAATGCACGCGTTACTCCTGTCATCTCGCGCTGGCCAGTAGTTCCAGAGGTTTGATCTCTGCGGTCAAAGATAGATTGATCACGAATGTCCCACCGACAAGCTGCTCGAAGTTGTACGTTGCGGCACGAGGTATTTCCATCCTCATCCTAGAGGAGCTCAAGGACGCAGTGCCGTGGAAGAATCGACCCTCTCAGGGCCATATTCAATGTCACGGTGTCGATAGGTGCTATAAGAAGTCCTTGCAGGTAGTATTACTGGCTATGTGTAAATATCAGCTCCAAGACGCGTATGCTCAAATGCCGTTTACCTCTTTTTCCCTCATCGTTCGTCGCTTTGCATCAGTCTCTAACTCATTAAACTTCTCAGTGATGCTTTTGTCCCGCTCATCCTCACAAGTCGTTCATTTTGTAGGTTTCTTCTCCAAGGTCTATGTCGTCGACTTCGCTTGTGATTAGTACAAGGCAGTAAGTTGATTTACAGTCGCCGTATATAGGGCCATTCACGTCCAACATAGATCCATTGTTGGTCCGATATCTACTCGCAGAGGTTCTATACGACCTATTCTTCTGTTTCATGTCCAGTGTCCGCTTTAATTCGCACCCAGAGACGAATCCATCCGCCTCTTCGAGCAGCGGTAACAGCGGTAACTAATGATTGAGATTTTGTTCAAAAAGGCGAGATCCGTCCCCCTTCTAGTAGACGCAAGTTATTCATTCTTAGGTATCACTCGGAACACCAGTAACACTGGTAACGATCTTGACCGACCTCAACTTGGTCCCTATTCTAACGTTGGTACAATGTCTTGAGGGGTGTATCGTATCATGGGAGATCTTAGGATTGTTGGAGGACGTTGGCGTACTTGGGCTAAGTAAGATCAACGACCACGCGCAGACTGCATTCGAGGAGACTATGCAGTAGGAGCTTCGTATCCCTTTGAAAACAGACGGATCCGCAGGTGGCGCAATCCGGTAATATGGGCTAGATCTGACCAAAACTGTCATGGGTTGACAGGGGAAAGAGAGGGTTCAGAGCGGGGCACTCCTTACAGCTCCGCCTCTCGGTCAGTGAGCTGCATTGCACCAACATATTGCTGTGCTTCCTCAGCCAAAAAGTTTTCAGGTATATGGATGAGAGCTCACCCAAGCAAGAGGCGAGAACTATAGTTGGAAATAATCCCAGAAGAGACCGTAGACGTCCAGGACCAGGAAATTCAAGGCCCAGAGGTCGAAATGACCTATCCACCTCATGATCTCGCCAAAAGACCCGATGAGCGACGTATTATAATATAGGTTCATCGAAAAGAAATATGCATCGCCATCACTGGTCTCGTCTACTGCAGTAGCAAGTTCTACTAACGTTCCGCCTTGAAATGATCAAAGTTCGATGGTTTCTTTATGCTTGAACTTGCGTCCAGCACGATCGGCAGAGCGGAATCGAAACTGGTTCCCATGTAGCTCGAATTCAATATGTGGTGCTTGGAGGGCGGTCGTCTTCGATACCTGAGGGTCAGGAATTGGAAGAGGCTGGTCCTGCTTGTATGACGGAGGGAGGGTAGAGTAAAGAGGCACAGCAAAAGCAAAGATCGAGTTTTCCTTTGGGATAACTGTATGACATATGAACGGAGATGTCCCAATCAGAGGCTGGATAGCGTACGTTTCACTTTATCCTTCTGGGTGACAATTTTGAAAGCGTTTTCGGTTTCATGAATCACAATGCCAGAGATCCCTACGAGACATGGGTTTTTGCTCTGGCGTACTGTCATTCTGTTAGCAAGACGAATAGCACGTCGGAGACCAGCTTACCCGTCATTATGGAACCATGAAAATCAGCTTTCACTAGCTTCGGATGCATGCTTGAACCTGATGGCATTGCCTGCGGTGGCGGGGGACCAGAAGGTGGAGGTTGGAGCAGGCCAAGCAGCTCTGACATGTAGCCCATCCAAAGTTGATGGAGAGGAAGAAAGAGGTCGAATCTAGATGGCACGCTTCGTTGAGCACATCACACGTTATTTCAATGTTCGATCTACTGACTTGGCTTGGGTTTCGTCAAACCGCCATACCCCTTTTTCCTTGGCCTCGCGTTTGCCTATAATCCCTTTCCTCTTCTTTTCCTTAGCCGCCTTGATCCTTGCTCGTTTCTCGTCCAATGCCTGCTTGGCTTTACTCGCGCGCGCAGGGTTTTCCAGGAGCATTTGGCGGCCTTGAACTCGACTGGCATACATCCCAGAGGGGTCGGATGTTTGCGTCAACTGAGAAGTCACATAGGCTGGGGTGAAGGGAGTGCTAGTATCGAACTTGACCCGTTTGCTCTGTAAGGCTTAAGTGTAAGGATCATAATGCAAGATGGTAGAAAAGAGAGAGAACTTTGATAAAACCATGGTCTTTATAAAGATCAATGGCGGACCCTGTTGGCGTAGTGGTCATTGTTTGGGTTTACTGGGCTGTGATTAGATTGAGCATGTCATTGTTTGGCGAAGTCTCCCCATGATCACCATCCCTCCTGGCCCAGGGTAAACGTCCAAGGTGCGTCTCAGCCTCCAACCAAGACCTCATATTCATGTCGCTCCTGATCCAGACTGTGAAGCCAGGGCACTTTGGGAAAGGATCCGTTCCAGTCGCTCCGCCAGCTGGTCCAGATGAGGGGCCGGCGCGTCGCCTGGCCATAGCATGCGAAACTCTTGTCACCCAACCGACCGAGGGCGTCGATACTGTCTTTAATCTGCTCCAGTACGCTGCGCGTACGTATGGGAGCTACCGCGCGCTTGGCTGGCGCGATGT
The DNA here is from genome assembly GCA_014905825.1 of Lyophyllum atratum. NCBI lineage: Eukaryota > Fungi > Basidiomycota > Agaricomycetes > Agaricales > Lyophyllaceae > Lyophyllum > Lyophyllum atratum. Next base: position 517,988 of record JACGCN010000018.1, read on the forward strand.
CGTAAAAATACACGAGGAGAAGAAGGAGGTCACAAAGGTTGTCAACGGGAAGGAGGTTCTGGAGGAGAAGACGTGGAAATACTTTGAGCTGAGCGACTATAAGTATATCTCATACATCGAATTCGATGATCTGGTCGCCGACGTGGCGCATGCGTTGCTGGACTTGGGCTTTGCGTCTGACCATGTTTTCAATATATACGCGGAGACGAGGTATGTTCATCGGTCTCATGCTACCTCTCATCTTGACCTCTCGTGCAGTGTAAATTGGCAGCTCATGGCACATGCATGTTCCTCCATCTCGACCACTATCGCTACAGCATACGACACTCTCGGCGAATCCGGTCTTACACACTCCCTCAACGAGCCCGAGTGCATAGGGCTCTTCACTAATGCTGATCTTCTCCAGACCGTTTTCAACGTCCTCCCAAATACGCCTACAGTCAGATATGTCATCTACGACGGTTTGCCACCCGCCTCCCTCCTTTCGTCTCTGCAAACCTCGCACCCCTCTGTTCAAGTCATCTCAATCTCCGCCCTCCTCTCACGCGGCAAGTCTCTCTCCCCCTCCCCCGCCCTCCTCGCCTCCCGCCGGCCCACCAAATCCACTCTCGCCTGCATCATGTACACCTCCGGCAGCACCGGCGCGCCCAAAGGTGTCTGCCTTACGCATGGCAACCTCCTCGCGTCCGTCGGCTCCGTTGCGCACGTCTTTGGGCATCATTTTACTGTGCGCAGCACATATCTTGCGTACCTCCCGCTCGCGCACGTCCTCGAATACATGGTCGAGCTGTGCGCATTATACACAGGTGTCACATCCGGTTATGCACGTCCAAAGACGCTCACGGATGCAGGGGTGCGCGGCTGTAGGGGCGACCTTGCGGCGCTAAGACCCAATGTTATGTTTGGGGTCCCGGCGGTGTGGGAGGCGATCCGGAAGGGGGTTTTAGGTAAGATTGAGCAGGGCGGGTGGGTAAAGAAGAAGGCGTTCGAGGCGGCGATGGGACTGAAGAAAGCGGGAGTGCCAGTATTGGGTGCAATGGCAGATATGTTGGTGCTGAGCAAAGTACGCGAAGCGACAGGCGGACAGCTGGTATTTACTATGAACGGCGGTGCGGCGATCAGCCAGGATACGCAAGAGTTCTTGAGTTGGGCGGTGGTGCCTATGATGCAAGGTCGGTCAATCTTCTTCGTTTTTGTGTCATGTCTCAACTGATCGCAGGCTATGGCCTAACCGAATCATGCGGAATGTGCACTCTGCTGCCACCGGAGCTCCCGGTCTTTGGGAGCGTAGGGTTACCTGTCCCATCAATCGAGATCAAGCTTATCGACGTGCCTAGTGCTGGGTACACATCCAAGGAGGCCCCGCAGCGCGGTGAGGTGTGTATCCGGGGGCCGTCAGTGACAAAGGGCTATTACAAGCGGCCAGACCTGAACAACGACGAAACCATCTTCACCAAAGATGGTTGGCTACGCACTGGGGATGTGGGGCAATGGAACGAAGATGGGACGCTGTCGATCATTGACAGGTGTGTCGTATTCTTACTCTCTAAGAGGGCCGCGTTAATTTACGCTGTCGGCACAGGATAAAAAACCTCGTGAAGCTCCAAAGCGGCGAGGTGTGCAACTCTGCCATTCCTTCCCTCTGTGGTGATGTCTGATCGCCTGCTCACAGTACATCGCTCTCGAGCGACTCGAGTCCGTGTACAAATCCTGCAACCTCGTCCTCAACCTTTGCGTGCACGCCTCCCCATCTGCCACACGCCCTATTGCTATAATCATTCCACACGAAGCCAATCTCCGACACGTACTTGCCTCCTCGTCTCAGGGCTCATCAGCAACATTAGCAGACATGTGCACTGACCCCGCTGTGCAGACCCTGATTCTCAATGAATGCAACACCGTCGCGAAGAATGCAGGGTTCAAGCCGTACGAGCTACTGCAGGCTGTGGTACTAACGCCGGACGAGTGGACGCCAGAGGGCGGACTTGTGACACCAGCGATGAAGATCCAACGAGCGCGGATTGGGAAGGTGTTTTCTGCGGAGATTCAGGTGCGTTTTATGTAGACTCTGTCTTGTAGGAGATACAATTATCTGATGCCATGTCTTCTTTGTAGAATGCATATGGACAACGGTGATTCAAAGAATACAGGTCCTTGAAATTAATTGATCCTAGAGGTATGCTTAGCCAGGAGTCAGATGTCGATATTCAACGCAAAACATCCATGGTGTCATGTAAAGCCGCCTAGTCATAGCCGTTTTCGTAACTCTGGGCCCCATGATCTCTTGCATGAATAGTTGGTTGCGTGATCTCATCAAGCTGCTGGGCGCCCGTGGGGAGATATATAGCGGCGAGGAGCAGCAGTGGTGAGAAGCACGATGCTGGCACAATCGGTATCACGGTCAAGGCATCTACCCAGGCAAGTGGACCGATGGTTGCAGCATCTACAGTTCCAGCCAGTGATCGATATCATGCAAGATCGCCACAACGAGCATCAAACAGAGGTAACGACCTGGGGTACTGTGGACGTCCATAAGGAGCCTCACATTGAGGGGTACCATGGTGCCTACGCTCCGAGCACTCTCTGTTTGGCCAACGCATGAGAGCGGGCGGTCGGAATGGCCTTTCGCGCTCGTCAGCCGCAGGATTATGAGGCTCCCTGTTGGGAATTCATGGATGGCGGATATGTCGTCTTCTATGTCCCGGTCCTCTAGTTCCAGCAGCGCCTGTCACACTCAAGACCAGGATTGGAACAACTTCTTTCGTCGTCAAGAGAGCCGGCGATGTCGATACAATATTGAGTTCCAGGGTGGCTTTGTATTCCCGGGTAAAGGCACTCGAGCCTTGGATGAAGAACTTGGTAGTAGACGTAACAGATCAGCATGAAGTGTGAACGACATGCCGTCTGAAATGTCCAGCATTGGCAATGGTCAGCACCCAAGCCACGATCGTCAGAATTACATAGGGAGCTTTTGTGAGCGTGCCCAGGTCTTCCAAGCAGCCTCGTCTACATCTGCGTATCACTGGCCGGTGGAACATGCTACGGCTCAATTCTGGGAAGGGAGCTTGTGTCCCATCGACACCACGAGGGAGTGGTGAGTTGGATCCGCATGGAAAAATAGCCCGCTCCCTCAATGAGACAATAACGATGGTAATATGGCAGTCTCGATACTAATAAGGTGTAGCTACCGCGATGCGCGAACTCCGTATGCGGCTTCATATATCATATCCAGCAGGGAAGTTTCGTGTAACTTGACCGGATATGTCGGGCCGGGAAGCTTTTGTAGAACTGTACAGTTCCAGAAGCCACAATTGCACAGCCACTGTCACGGTGTTGAGAGGACTGGAGTCTTATGTAAACATCGTAAGTCAAGACCTCCTCCGCCATGGCGCCCATGATCACATCCAGCAGAACAAAGGCCGTCCGTATGTTAGCCCCCCCTCTCGCACCGTCGCTGTATGCTCATTTTTGCGCAGTAAAAAACCCGCCGATCGCCAAGGACAGCAAGGCAAAAGCTGCCAAAAAGTCTGCACTCCAGGGTGCCCGGCCTCATCATGCCCGCAAAGTCAGGATTACGCCCTCCTTCCACCGCCCCAGGACCCTCCGCCTTCCCCGGGAGCCCAAATACCCCCGGAAGTCCATTCCCCATGCACCCCGCATGGACCAGTTCAGGACAATTGTCTCGTGAGTTGCATTTCTCGTCCTACCCTCAGGCGCGGTGTTGGCAGGATGAGAGATTGGTTGGGCGGATTATTAGGGAGCTTTGGATTTTGGGGAGGGGTGGACTTTGGACACAAGACATCAAGATTTGAATCTGACTATTATTTCTTCCAGGCCCCTGAACACGGAGTCAGCCATGAAGAAGATTGAGGAGCACAACACCCTGGTCTTCATTGTTGACCTCCGGTCGAACAAGCGCCAGATCAAGGACGCCGTGAAGAAGTTGTACGACGTGCAGGCAGCTAAAATCAACACCCTCATCCGGTGCGTTGAGCCGTAATTTCCTTGACGTTCTTATACTGATCATGTCGTAGACCCGACGGAAAGAAGAAGGCGTACGTGCGGTTGACCGCCGATCATGACGCTCTGGACGTCGCCAACAAGGTTCGTTGCACATATGTATGCTCAACATAGCTGCGATTGACCCTCCTGCCTCCGTAGATTGGCTTCATCTAAACGTTCTCCCATTCGTTTGACGCCTGGCGAGGGGTATATGATGGGATGTTCGCTGCTGTAGACATTGACCAAGCTTTTCTTCATATGTTCTTGCCCGTATGTTTAATGCAAACAACATGCCAAATCCCATGACTACTATGATAAAACGATATGTCCATATTCTAATGATTGTGGGTATCGAAGCTGAGCGCTGGAGGTGAACTGCCGTTACTACACAGACATACTTGTTGAGCGTGGGAACATGTATTTTTTGAGGTAACTGACGCGCCAAGTCTTCCGACCGCTACTGCAATGTTCAGAGTCGTTCTTGCTCGTCCGCCTCGTGCGGCGCTCCCTTCAGTAACACGATGGCGGCGGTGTAAAACTACGGGCACAGTGTATGTCGCGTTTGAAGGGCAATATTCCACTGGTTTTCACTCATCATCACCATACAGCGTTCCGCGTCCGTCCGCCACCTCTTCAAAGCCTTCGACGTCCAAAGATGCGAACGTAGTACTGCCAACCCCTCCATCCTCGAAGCCTGTGGACATCGACTTGTCTGCGCTGTCATTGGAGGACGAGTACGTGGTGTGCCTGCATTTGACCGTGATGGTTCAACTCACAACTTGTATTCTAGTCCGTCATACGTCGACTTGGAACGGTATGCATACAATTTTTCGTGGGCTCATACATGTAACTCATTCGCGTCCAGGGAATTGTCAGAAATCTCGGAAGAAGACCTTTCTGCAGCCTTCAAAGAGGCTCCACGGTACGTCCCATGAAATTGGCCTTTATTTCTCTGACTCTCCTCCAGCGTCGCCGAAACCGAGGCCGAACTTTTCGGCATGCAGTGCGTCTACATGCCTTCATACCTACACCACATTCTAATCTCTTCCTAGACCCATCATCGAAACCCCCGTGCGTCTTGCCCTCGATCCCAAAAACCTACCCACACCCCCACTCGACCCCGACGCCCCCTTCACCGAGGAACAATACGCCGCCTCCCTCGTCCACGGCCGCGGTATCCAATTCCCCATCTTCCACCCCCGCACGCACGACATCCCCGTCGCGAACATCCAATTCCGGTCGCACCACCCCCGCCTCCTCGACCTCTTCACGCATTTCGCCACACACGCTGCATCCTCCCTCGGCATCCCAGTCTCACGGGTCGTCACCCTCCCGACGAAACGCACGCTATGGACTGTCCCGCGCTCGCCGTTCGCGCACAAGAAGAGTCAGGAGAACTTTGAGCGCAGGGTGCACAAGCGCGCGATCAAGGCATGGGATGCGGATCCGGAGGTGGTGGACAGGTGGTGTAAGTATCTGAGGAGGCACGCGCTGGGTGGGGTGGGTATGCGCATAACAAAGTGGGAGCGGTTACCGCTTGGTTTCGGGAAGTCGCGGCTGGAGGGTGTGATGGCGAGGTTGGAGAAGGGAGACGCCGTATCAGGCCAGAAAATCAAGGCGCTTGGGGAGAAGATTGTCGCAGAGGAGTTGGCCACCTTGGCAAAGGCAAAGGTAGAAGCCAAGATTCCTTTGAAGAATTAATCGTTCTCGCCGGGAGTCGATCTCGTAGAGTAGCATAGAGTCCAGGCGTTTATCGTTAATTGGTGAAGAGTTTGAAGGTCCCCTTCGTCTGTCGAAGAGACAACATTACCGTAGCAATCGCAAGATTAGTAACAATACATGCATGCTGCTTCTACTCAAGCACTTACACAAAGGAAAATATAAGTAGTGTTTCCAAGATTGTCGTCGTCTAAAGTATGTATATTATACCAGAACTAAATTTACTTCTCTCATGCAGAATTATCGCCTGTCTAGCAAGCCAATGCGCAATTTGGACTGGCGCTTCTTTTCTCCAATCGACTCAATAATGGACTAGAGCAGGTCGTCGATCTTCTCGGGGTACCCACCAGATAAGGCACGCCTCTCCTCGTAACTAGGTCTTGACGATGGATCCTCTAATTTCCTCAGGAAGAACTGGCACCGAAGCCCGTAGTTTGTAGACTCCGGTCTTTCCACGGAAAGTATGCGTAAACATTCCTCGAATGCCTCTCTTGCATCCACTTTCCGCCCCATCTTCGACCACGCGCGGCCCATCCCCTCCAGCGTTAAAGCAGTATCTGCAAGGCTGCCATTTGATTTGGACTGCTCGAGAGTTCGCATCAGCATCTTGAGGGCAGCATCGTAGTCACCCATGACAATGCACACACGCGCCAGCATCCGCGTTCCATCGGGTTCGTAACGTCCAAGACGGTCATATTCCTGCACCGCAGCCGTCGCCCATGTGCGGGCTGCCTCCCAGGCGCTATCCCAGAAGTACACCTTCGCGAGATAGTAAGCAGAGTGCGCAAGGTTCATCAGATCCTTGACCTCTGCAAATGTCGCCCTGGCGCTCTTGAGCAAGTCAATGATTTCAGGATAATTTTTGGTGCTAGGCTCACATTGCCATCGCAAGACCCCGAGTGAATAGAGGCAAAGTGCAATGCCATGAGAGTCACCGATGGACTCAAATTCCGATTTTGCGTCGGCGATGATTGCGCTATCCTGCTGCAATTCATCGGGAAGGTCACTCGCGTACCCATGTACGTCAATGAGATAAAGGAGGCAGCTGGCAGCTTGTTTTCGGTCCGGAATCGAAAGGAACGACTGGCGTGCAAGTTTGAAATGTTCTTCAGCATCTCGATACCGGCTGAGCCTCAAGCATATAGCGCCATAGCATGACAAAACCGCTCCAAGAAGGCTCGCATTGTCCTCCATCCTACGTGTGACCTTCAACGCATGTTGGATAACCTCTGTGCGCGGCCTGGTAGCTTCCTGATGTCGTGCCAACACAATGAGAGCTTCGACCAGTCTGGGGGTGGGAGTAATGGCCTCCAAGAGAATGGCCTGCAAGTTTCCTTCCTCGACAGAAATCGCTGCAGCATGGTCTTTGTATGAATCTTCACCGGGGGAAGACTTGTGCTGTGCTAAGAACTCGCACGCAGATTCGATCATGGAAGAGCGCACGGATTCAGGGAAACGGGTAGGGTTGAGTATGTAATGTCGAATGACCGGGAGGACGAAGAAAGTGGATCCCCGCTGATCTACAAGGGATGCTTCCCTGAGCACCCCGAGTTCACCAATGACGTTTGGGGAAGTACGTGCCCACCACTCAACGAGCATGTCGTATGTTGTGCCGACGGGCAACATAGACAGAGTCGCGAGTAGGGGGAAGGCTTCTGAGTGTTGCTTCATAGCGGGGCTGTCAACTGACAGGCTGATGCAGATGTCCATACTATGCTCCGGGTCTGATCCATGCCCAAGCATGGCGGTACCCCTCCTGTCATACTCTTCTAGGAGCTTCTTCGCAGACAACCCCAGGAGTTTGCCGATATTAGCCATAAGAGTGATAGCTAAGGGCATATGTCCCACAATTTCGAGTAGTGCTTGGACATCAGGGTCTGCGCTGCTTGTGGAGTAGATGTCCGAATAAATCTTTCGCGCTGCGTCAGAATCGACGCCTCTGAGGCCCACAGAATGCCAATGAATATCGTCACATGGTGGTGTCGAAGCTCTCATGGTGACGAAAATGGTAACGTGGGGTATTTGGTGAATATCACGGAGAATCTGCTCGACCTCAGAGCGTCCTCTATCGATGTTCCAAGGCGTTTCGAAATTATCAAGCAGGAGAACGAGGGGGTCAGAGGACTTTAGTTCAGAAAGGATATCGTTAAGTGCGTTTCCTGTGTTCCGTGCGGTGCCTGAGGATGAGTACAGAGTATCGAGGAAAAGTGAAACTGAAGTAGCCTTTACGCAAGGGACCCATACTCGGTTACCATTAGTGAAATGTATCTTAATGTCAGGATGCGCCATGACTGCCCGAGCTGTGCACGTCTTGCCCATTCCACCAGGTCCTAGAAGGCAAACCCGAGGACGCTTCTGGCCCTCCGGTACAGAGGCTGTCAGGACTGAGACAAGCTCAGCCACGACGGCTTCCCGACCATGAAATATGTCTATATTTGCGGGTACCGCCGCGCGGGTCCGAGCTTGCAAGGAGCTAGCTGCAGGCAGTCGTTCGTCAAGAATGGCTTTCACATCCTCCATCGTAACTTGGATGCGTTCAAGAGACTTCTGCTGGGCAGAGTGAAAAGCAATGATTTGTTTTTCCAGTTGGCCGATGACACCGGCCTGATCGATTTGGCGAGTCAGCTTGAACCGAAATAATGTTAGTCCAGACGATTGAAATGAGATATACAGAAAATCTCACATTGAACCTTTCCAAGGAAATATCCAAACGGTCCGTACATTTGCGAACTTTCTCTTCGTTGAAACTTCTGAAAAAGATAATGAGGAGCGCGTGTTGAGATGCAATTTCGTCGAGCTTCTTTTGGATATACTTCAAGTCTCTCAAGATTCAACGGCGTCAAAAATTGGAATAACGTGGCAGGAGATATGACCCACGACTCTAGAGAATTTATGTCTTCCAAAAGCTTTTTCTGTACGTCTTCCGCCTTCTTTCCCTTGAGTTCGTTGACCAACACAGTCACGAGAGTCTTAATCCGGAGCTTCAATTCTTCAGCCCGCTCTAGAGTGGCATGGCTTTCCTAGACTTAGAGATAAATACTCAAGTCGTGGCAAAAACGATGGGTATACCTCGCAGGCCTGGATTAAGTTTGTGGCAATCTTCACGGCCGACGCAATACCAGGAACCGGTATTTCTTGCGCAACAGCTTCCAAATTTTTGAGAAACTCTTTCGCTGTCTCGCCAGCGTATTCACTAGCTGTTGGTTTTCCGAGGTCCTCGACAACCGGTATGGATTTGCCTTTCCTAGCAGAAGGCTGTATGATGACATTAGTCGTACATTGCTGACATCGTCGAAAGGATGGTCTTGCCAATGTATTCTTCTCCTTGAACTGCACCACAGACGATGCTGGCCAGCACGGAAAGCAGCTGGGCATCGTTCAAAAGAACGAAGCGAGAGTGGCAACAACGTTCATGTTGCATGAGGTTGCATGACATTGAAACGCCAAGTCCGCGCCGCAAGGCGTGCCTGGCGGCCCTGGCCAACCGTGAGACTAAGATCTCATTGACTCTCTATCACACAATGCTGTGTCGTCTATCGAGTACTTGTCCTGTTACATTTGCAAACGCTGGATATCGTGGTGACTCGTTTCGAAGGGATTCTGGGGCCTGAAGACCTGAAGCCCGACTTGAGGACATGCCCTAGCCTAATTGGGAATCGACGGCGAAAAAATCTTCGTCGCGCTGATCAACGATTTGCGTGGATGTTTCAAGTGTTTTGTTTCCAGGGCCACTCCTCGCCACATCTTCGTATTAAACTTGCGCTGATGTCCTCTCTTCCACCACCATGGCCCGCTCTTCTGGTCTCCTGTTCTGCAGTTACGCGGCCTTCTTCACGCTCTTCACGGCCTTCTCACCCACCAATGCCCAGACAAGCGGTCTTTTCAAGTGGACCTTCAACGTACGCAATGGGTCTTCCTCTGACACTTTTTTACGCCATTTTACTCCAAGCTTCACAGGGCGCTGGAGAGACTCTCACCGAATGCGCTAGCCTTCCCGTTACTCTCACAGGCAGCGGGAATGCGCCATACTATATGATCGCGTTTGCTGTGGATGGTACCCCCACTACGAGCCTCATCGGATCTGACAGTAATAGTCTTGCATGGATCGTCAACCAACCTGCGGGTGAGCCGTGTCTCTTTCTCCCCAAAGTTCCATACCCTGCTGACCATCACTCTCTCTGTCGTTTCCAGGTACGAAAATGCTCCTCAACGTCGTCGACTCTACCGGAAGCTCCGGCGGCACCTCCGCCTTGATTTACACCGTCGCATGTACGTCGTTTCGTTGATACCCGCCGGCAACACTGTGAGCTCGTGCATGATTCTTAACCAGCCGGCCAATCTACATCGTGCCTCGTCAACACTGCCACGGGATTCTCATTAAGCTCTAATGCCACGAATGATGAGATATCGACATGCGATCCCTGGGGTCTGGTGATCAGGGGCGGAAAATCGCCATACACAGTCACTCTCGCTGCAGTAGGCTCGCCTTCAGTAACCAACGTCACCATGCCTGTGGGAGACAATGCGTATACGTATATTAACCGCGCCGATCCTAATGGCTCGATCTTAGGTATGTCCTCACATTTCTGCACAACCGCATCCTTCATGGCGATTGAACTATACATTAGCTGCGATCAGCGACTCGTGCGTCAGGTGTCTAAACCTTGAGCCATATTCCGACACTGATTATATCTTCAAATGATAGAACTGGCAACTGGGCAAGCGGGACACCCTACGTCAAAACAAAAGGTACGACATATGGTTAATCTCGTTTATGAGGATGCTCACCTACCTTTGCAGGCGCTTCGGACACCTCGTGCGGAGGAGCCGCTAGCTCGAGCGGGAAGGCATCTGTTGATGACACGGCACCGAGCAAGACCTCGACAACTACATCCGGAACCATGAACATCGGCGGTGCGACTCCCAATGTGGGCACGAATACTCAGGCTTCCTCTCAGACTGGGATGGCTACGTCAGGTGGTGCCGCCCCTTCCACGACGAATGGCGCCGTCATTCTCAAGGGTTTTCCCTTTACCCCCTTGGCGATGGTTGCCTCTGTTGTGCTTGCTCTTGCAGGCTAGATTTTGCACACTTCTTACTGTTTGTGGTGCAAAGGCTAGAACGTGCACACTTCTTCTGTTTGTGGTGCAATGTCAGTGTTACTTTGCAAATTAGTGACTGAAGAAGTCTTGGTCAGAATACTATGACCCAAGCTCGTTTTCATGCCTTGCTTTTGGAAGCTTCTGTTCTCGGAGAATGTACTGCCACTCGCTGAGACCCTTAAAATCCATCATCACCAGCAATACCGGACTTTTGAGCCTTGCAAGGAACAAGGAACGACACTCGATCAGAAAAAGCATTCATCTCCGTGTTTGCTAAACCGCCATACAGGCCCTAGAATATCGTCCCAGCGATACGAAAAGCGAGACGCCAACGATGATGAGGGCCGTACCATTACCCTCGCTCTCAGGTATACAACAGGTCAGTTATGCGACGCGATGCGCGCCTGCTGCGGCTTAATCGCGACTGGTGACCACCGACGGCTTTCGCTGAATATGCAAAATATCACGCTCGCCTTATGACCACTCTGAGTTCTCCCCTTCTCATCACATACTTCTCATTTTTGCGAGGTAAGGTGCACTGAAGATTCTGGATATAACAAGCCTCCACTAGGTACGGACAGCCGCCCCTGATACTACGATCACCCCGATTAACGTGGGCCACGACATCGAAGCGTCAGATTACGACACAGACTGAGGGCCCTGTTCAAGCAAGGTACCAGGTCCCTCCCGCCATGCCAGGCATACTGGGCTTGAAAGTTGTATTATGCTCCTTATGTTGATTGTGAGCCATCATATGCCCATCTAGCCCTCTCGTCGTTTGAAAACTTCAGTTGCACATGTCCAATTGTCTTCTTGTCTCGACACAATTCTGTAACTATCATCGATCTGAAACTCACCCATCCCAGAATGTTCGTACATCGTCGCGGCCCTTGGTCAGTACCTGATGCAGCAGAGAAGGGTAAGGCCTCTCTACTTGAACCATCCAAAGCTGTCGGCCTTGAAAAAGCTTCAGACCGTTACCGCCCCACGGCGCGCAACTCACTCGTCCCAAAATATCCGTACATCGTCGCGGCCCTTGGTCAGTACCTGATGCAGCAGAGAGGGCAAGGCCTCTCTACTTGAACCATCCAAAGCTGTCGGCCTTCAAAAAGCTTCAGACGGTTGACATCCCGACCACTTGCCGCAAAGGAACAACACCTCCACCTGCGTTCGAAGTTGGGTTATGAAGCTGCAAAAGCAGTGTTGAGACCTGGTTGAAAGAACAGGCCAACAATGGTTAACGCAAGATCCTGCCCGTACGCCACAACTACTACGAGATAGATTCGGGGGACCCATCGGACGCAACCAAAAGCGAAATAGTTCTTTGCAGGCTTCATCATAAACACCATCCCGCTGCGTATTCTGCGCTCTTTACTTCACACCGTTGATCTTTTTGCACTAGAACCCTCGATACCGAAAGCCCCCTATGACATATTTCCTTTTCCCCTGTCGAAATTCAGTACCCTTCTCCCCTTCCTGTCCCGCATCATTTCCTGTTCCACGGAAGCTTTCACCTGCGCCATAGTGCTCTGTTTCTTCATCTACCACTAGGCGCTCGTCTTCGTGCCAGGACGGGCTGCCTTTACCGTTTTCGTATGCCGTTTAGGCACCTCGAGATTTTGCATGTCTAGAGTCCGAGGAGAGATGATAAGCTGATAAGACCATGAATGTGTTGCATGGCCGCCAATGCGTCGGCCACGGCCATGCCTTGTCTTGAATTCCCAAACGTGTCTCGTTATCGCCTCATAACCGGAACGTGGTTAGCCCAGTACGTATTGCTGGCGAACGTTTTTCTGACAATTCTACAGTTAACGAACGCCAAGACGCATTCATGATTCAGGACAGGTTACACTTGCTTCTAATTTGAAATTCAATTAAGTGCTGACTAATTGGTTAACAGCATGGTTAGATTGACCCTCGTGGTCATGGTCCTCGCTTGGCTTACGCGGGGGTCACCAGCGAGGTCAGCGCGAGCTGGGATAGTTCCCGGTCTATACTCTACGTATGATGAGGACTCACATACTAGGCTAGAAAGCACTATCCACATGGTCACCTCAGTTATCATTCGTTTGACGCAACGGAACTCGAACTTAGCTCCACCAAGTTGCGAACACTCTGGCTGGCAGCTCTACTTCGGAACGCGTGGCGCGTTGCACGACAGTTGGGCTGGTGGCATGCGACCACCCGTCACGTTGGACCTATCCGTAGATGGAAGTTATAACGTGCCGCGACACACATGTGGTATGACCTTTGTACATCTTCTTTTGGATCTTTATCTCATCACACCTCTTCTGACCGAATCGTATAAGATCCACGCCAATAGGGGTGCTCAATTCTTAGTTCAGCACTCGCAGTGAACAGCGTTCTTCCTCCGATCAAAGATGCTAGTCTTCCCCGTTGTTCTCCTCTCTGTGATCTCGGTGGCGCTCGCCAACCCGGTCAATGTTCCCCGTGCACTGCCTACCCCCGTGAGCGGTGCCACCGCTAGGACCTATCTGGCCTCTTGTACGTATCCCACTTGTGCATTGACGTATGTCGCTCACTTTCGCGATGAATAGTGAAAGTCGAGGCTGAGAACGACGTGCCTGCTTACGACCGCACCCTCTTCTATCACTGGCATACTGGTTCGTGACATACATTCACATGTTTTTCTTCTTGATCTCACGATAATTACAGTGTCTGGGACCTGTGACACAAGGGAGAGTGAGTGCTGCTAACCCGGTGCATAGTATCTTTGAGGATACTGACTAGTGTGCACACAGCTGTCCTGAAGCGCGACGGCACCAGCGTTGTCACCGATTCCTCCTGTTCGGCGACCTCGGGCCACTGGGTGTCGCCATATGACAATGTTGCCACTACTCTGGCCAGCGACCTCGACATTGTACGTGTCTATATTCTTTACTCAAGCCGCTGCATGTATCAATGACATCGACCACGTTAGGATCATCTCGTGCCCCTCAAGGAGGTGCGCTTTGCTCTGTACCTGTAAAATTATGGAGTAGTCGCTGATTAGAGTTCAATCAGGCATGGGTTTCGGGTGCTAGACTCTGGACCAACGCACAGCGAGAGGCCTTTGCTAACGACCTCACTCGCCCACAGCTTGTTGCTGTCACAGACAAGTAAGTCGAGGTATCTCGTTGTGAATGGCGGCCGAACTCATCACTTTGCCAACCCGTAGCTTGAACCAGTCCAAAGGTAAATATTCCAGGTTCTAACCAGATGGCTGATCACTGATTGTTCTTCATTCTTCTCCAGGCGACCAAGGTATATCAACACCGTGACAGTAACGACTATCGTGCTAATCTGCCATCTTACAGACCCCGCAACTTGGGTACCGCCCTTGGCGAGCTACGTCTGCACCTACGTCCGTGCATACGTGCAAGTCAAGTATTACTACAACCTCAGCGTCGACTCTGCGGAGAAGTCTGCTTTGACCAACTACCTCGCCAGTTGCTAAATTCATACAGTATTTACTGTAAAGGGGCTGTAAAGGAGGGTCTTTCATGGGGATATCTAAATAGCTTGTATGATACCCTCAAAGCAAGATGAAGAATTTGTTATTTTCAACATCACCTTGAATTCCCGCCCGTACAAGAATGAAATGAGGCATCATGCTGACTTCTCCAAGCTCGAGTATATGACCAAGGGGGCCTCCATGTCTTACCCGTATAATGTTTGTGACGTGCGACTCTTACGAGAGGCCCAGATTTTGGCGTGGTGAGAATTCATGCGACTGGAGTTCGAGGTCCTGTCCTTGGTGCACACTGAGCAATGGCTGGTTCAACAACTACTAGTACAAGGTCCTTCACTTTCTTCTTGTGCGACCATTCACTTCCCTTATGATTGCACAAGCTTCGCGTTCTCCGTCAGGATCGTGTTCAGCCCCTCTCTCTTCAAGCACGCTTCAAACTTGAAACTCGCCGCAATGTCATCAAGCTCCGCCTCACTCTTACCCACAAAGTGTCCCGCCCACTCCCTGATCATGAACTCGCTGACGAGGATATTCCTTGCGAGACGTGTCACGCGGCTGTCGAGCTTCCATACGGGGGCCGGGTAGAGGTTCTGGAACTTTGCCGGGACCTCCTCGAGGACGTGGTCTATGAGCGGCTTGTAGACATCACGCACGGCGACATCGTCCGCGCCCCAAGCATCGACGGCCAGACGATGCTTCTTCGCGAGCAGGTCCTTGAAGAGCGTCATGTAAGGCGTGGAGGTCGAGACATAGACCATGCCCTGGAAGCCGATATCCTTGTAAGTCCAAATGGACCAACTCAGACGATCCTGTTGGTCGGTGCATTAGAGAGTTAAGTTAAGGGACATAAATAAGCGTCATATGTACCTGGTTGTAGATGCTCAGCTGGTCTTTGAGAACCTTGAATCGAGATTCATTAATGCTGTCCGTCGCTTCGCCTTCATACTGCTTTCTGGCGTAGACGGGGCCCCACTCGCCGTTCCATACGCACAAGTTCCGCTCGTCCATCCACTCGCGTTTTTTCTCGTAACTGCGTCTCAGGCGCTTGCGCTGCTCATCCGTTCCGGTGTACGTCTCAGAGGCAGCCGGGAAGCCGTAGGACGAATAGTCATGAATGGAGTACGCGGTGTTGTCCCAGTTCTTGTGGGCATCACCGAAGTGGGAGAAGTCGGAGGCGAAGGTGTTGCCGTCAAAGAATATGGCGTGGTCCGGGTCGATCGCACGTATAGCCTTGTGGACGCGGTCGTAGAAGGAAACAACGCGTGTATGTTGAGGGTCGGTAGGCTCGTTGAGGGGGTTGTAGCCTGCAATCCATTTATTGCCCTTGTAGTGGATGGCGAGCTGTTCCCAGAGCCAGACCGAACGGTCTTGGAAGTCCTTATGGTTCCAGACTACATGGGTTACGTGACTAAAGGTATACTCACATTAGGAACAATGAACATACAATTGGCAATATGAGTTCCGTGGTCCGAGTGCCAGTCAGTATTCTGTCCGCCGGGTGCAGTATGCATGTCGAGGATGGTGTAAATTCCATGAGCGGCACAGATATCGATGACGCGGTCGAGGTGATGGAACCCGGACTCCTTCAGGACACGGGGGTTCATGTCATCTGCATGGATGATCAGAAAAGTTCCTTGGCAGACAGTGCGAAACCACCAACCCTCAAAGTGACGGTAGTTGAAAGGAAGGCGGATACAATTCAATCCGAGGCTTTTGAAGAACTGGGCATCGGCATCGCTGAAGAAGTACTCCAGGAACTGATGTAGGGGATAAAGGCTTAGCACGCTATAACTCAATATGAGAATCAAACCTCTTGCCTTGTCGAAGAAGAACTCGGATTTCTCATGACCGATGACTTCGGCGAGGGTCTCACGAATCTGGTGCTCACATCCAGGATATCCTGTTGTCGACGTAGTTAGACTGGACCGAAGTTTTCAGATTCACTAGCTGTACCTGAGATAAAGTTCTCCATGCTAAGGGCTAGTCAGGCAGTGGAGCAGATAAAGGCGGGGATGAGCGTACTTCATCCATCCTCCCAAGCCTGCGCCGCGGAGGATAACTTCCTCGCCCTGCTCGTTGGTGAGCCTGGTTCCGGAAACTTTGAGGAGAGACATGGTAGCAGAGAATTGTGGGGCTGCTGAGTGAGCGCCATAGCCTTTAAAGAGATCTCAGGAGGCATATTTCGGTGAACAAGGAGCGGAATGTTGCGGGCCGGAGAAATTATGGGCTCAGGTGAGCGCCAACGCCGAGGAATTTCCGGGCCAAGAGAGAAGTTCGTAGTGAGTTCCCGCAGGTTCCTGCGAATAGCTGCCTAAGAATAAGCTCGAGCTCCGAGAGCGGCTGTTCCTGGAGGTACGTTTAGCCAGATCTTGACGTCTCCAGCGTTTCCCCTTCACCTCCGAGTGCGTTATTATTGTCTCGCGCGTTTGACGATATCCTCATGGTCTACGGTACCGCGGCCGCCTCCGCCACCTTTGTCACTGGGATCCTCCAATCGATTGAGATTCGAGAAAGAAAGTATATAGGTGATGCTCGCTAACAGTATCCTCATTGTCTACGAAACCGCAGCCGCCACCTCCGTCACTGGGATACTCCAATCGATTGAGAAAGAAACTAAATTGTATGACACTCGCTTGGGCTACGATGCTTTCAAAGAGGAATAATACCCACTGCCTTCCTTCCTCAAGCGCCTCGTCGTGATAAGACATTTATCCCCCGCCTTTGTGTGCACGGAGCCTATTGTCGATGGCACTTGTACGTGGTCTAGATGGTTATTGATGCTTGGTCGTTATGAGAAAAGCTTTGATGAACTCCGGGCATGGGGACGGTGGTGTCCAGGAGAGTCCCCTCCAGATTCCCTTCTTCAGTAAAAGCCCAGGGACAGGTGGGTGGCGCGGTGGGCTTATTTGGAAAGGATGAGATTGTGCTTGGTCATTGGGAAAAAGGTGACTTGAAGGTTATAGAGCGCAGGCGTTGGCGCTTTGGCCGATGAAAGGCTGCATGACCTGAAAGTAGGTTTATTAGGGGGTAAAGATTTGGCATTTCGGAAACTGTGAGCAGACATTCGGGTACAGAGGCAGCACGACTGAGTAGATGCCTCTAGTCACGAAAATTCGACTTCAAGTTTCCAACATTCTGCTATCCGAGGCAACAGACTCTTCAGCGTCTTCAATGACTCCTCAGGATGAGGGCTGTCAAACGCTTCGATGTCGTCTGAATTATAATTCCCGAATGCAAATCTGTGCCGGGGAGAAGGAAGGTCCAATATCAACTTTGGATCCTTCAGTAACATCGTCGACAATGCCTCGTCTGCAAGCACCCAGTTTTCTGCCCATTTCTCCAAGTCATCCCTCTCTCCCAATCCCAACTTGAGTTGGCGCAGGTTGGGTTTGGCATTCAACTTCAAGCCTTGCAGGAAGAGCTTGAGGGTAAGTTCATCGATCGTGTTCAGTTCGATTCCTTGCAAGTTTGTGTTTCGCGGGAACACGAGAAGCTCGGCGAAAGAAACTACAAAAATGTCAGCTCACTGGCGTACGGCCCGGCGGCGGGGCAACGTCACCCGCATCGTCAACTGACAAAGGGAGACTATAACGTCGAGCTCGAAGCTTCAATGCTCGTAAGCTTGTCCCAGCCGCTTCCAAGAGCTCTCCACAGGCTTTGAACTGCTGCCATGTGTCGCCTTGAAACTGCATAGATAGATCAATGGAAATCTCGGCAATTCCAGCTGTATACTCGATGGCTCTGGTAAAGGATCGGATCATCCAGGAAGGAGGAGGATAACTGAACGCCAGTTTGCAAAGAGTGAGGTGTCTCAATTGGACGGAATTGACGGTCCAAGGACCCGAATCGAACGGTACACATTCACCGACTGTGATCTTTTCCAAGGTTGTAAGAGCTGCTATGAGATTGCAGAGCTCAGGGAAGGAGAGTGCGATCGATCTAAGCTCCAACTCCTTCACAGACTTGTAGCTGTTATGAAGAGAAGCGAGCGCCGTCGATGAAAGCGTACTCCAATCAATCCATTCCAGGAAGAGTGATGTGATAGAGGGAAATTCGAAGTCCCTGACGAGGAAATCGCGAACTGCTGTGTGACTCCTCCATGCATTTCCATCGGGAGGTATGGGGTTGTCCCAGTCCATGACCACCCTGTTCTGTGCGAGGTGTAATGTATTGAATGATAACAATGAGAGCGTAGACCGAGGCAAATCAATAAGATGAAGAAATTCCACGATTTGAATTTGGTTCATATGCAGGACCTTGGGCGGTGGTAAAAGATGGTAACGAGCGCTCGGCAGCCACGAGTGGCAGACCAAGGCACATGCTGCGATTGTTGGAGTACCGCATAAGTGAGAGAGTACCGAGTCAATGAGCTCGGGAGGGAGTAAATCCGACATGGGGAACCAAAGGAGACCAAAGGCAAGGAAGGAATTCATGATCAACGGTTGTACCAAGTCGCGGGAACATCGCTCGGGTTTTGCCGCCGCATCTCTACATGTACGCCCACCCACCGGCCTGAGCCTTGCAAGTTTACAGAGCTGTACAGAGCCTAATATTAGTTAGGTACGGTCATAATCAACTTCGAGCCGTCATGGACGTGAGAGGGTGTCCCTGCAGCCGAGTGAGGTGCCGAAAGAGTCATGAGGAGATCATCGTTGATTGCGGAGTCGCGGAGTAGGAACTCCAGTCATATCATCCCCACAATGGACCTTGTTGAGCAACCACAACCACCACCCACCACCTCACATGCCCCCCAACATCATGCTGAGAATATCGACCTCGTCGGCGGCCCATTCGCCGTCATTGAATCCGATCCAGGTCAGCAACCAGGACAACATTGAGGTCCCAAATTGATGATAATCCAGGAGTCTTCACCGCACTTACGCGCAAACTCGGTGTGCGGGGCATAGAGCTCGTTGAGATGTATGATATCGAGCCCTGGGCAGTCGACCACCTCAACCCACGCGGACTCATCTTCTGCTTTCTCTGGCGCAAGGATGCTCACCGCCCTGCGGAATTTGACGATCCCACGGCCGAACGCGTCTGGTTTGCAAACCAACTGAGCGACGACGCGTGTGCTTCTCATGCCATTCTCAATGTTCTTTTAAATTGCCCGGACGTCGACGTTGGAGATGAATTACGGAGATTTAAGCATGATACGGAGAAAATGTCACCAGTGGTACGTTCCTGTCATTTCCGCCGTTTCCAAAGCCTCACACCTGGTCCAGATGAAGGGTCTTGCTGTCGCAAATTCTCCTCCACTTCGCAAAGCTCACAATTCGCTTGCTCGGTATGTCATCACTCTTCAACCCATTCATGCCTATACTGATCTCATCACAGACCCGCCGACATCCGCGGTGCCCTAAATGCTATTGCCACCACCACCCTCGACGAAGCCAAGGCCAAGTCCAAGCCGAAACCAGCCACCAACACGAAACGTGGCACGAAGCCTCCTCCCGCCAAGCGCGCGAAAACGGCCAAATCCGCCACTGCCTCCTCGCCCAAGAAGGGCAAAGAGAAGGAGCGACCTGAAGCAGATGATGCCGAGGAGGCCTACCACTTCATCGGCTACGTGCCCGCTTACGGCAAAGTCTGGGAGCTGGACGGCCTGAAGTCTGGTCCCTTAGAGGTCGGCGAGCTGTCCCCGACCAGTATGTGTTCGTCATCATCGAGGGCATCACCTAGGAAGCCCACGAGTAGTGGTTGGATGGATGTCGTGCGGCCTGCCCTGCGGATGAAGATGGAGCAATACGGTGGGGCAGCGGAGGGAGGGAGCAATATCAGGTTTAGCTTGCTTGCCATCGTGGATGGGCTGTACGAGAAGGCGAACGACGAGCTGCAGATGCTCAAGCGAGAGAGGAATGCACTTGAGAGGAGGATGGAGCCGGAATGGGAGAACAAGGTGTGTCTGCGATTTCTGACCACACATGGCTCGTGTCTAACTACCGTTCTCTCGTGGATAGGTGGACCCAGTGTTGCTAGAGTCCTCTCAGCATGCATTCAGCGCAGCACCGGTTGACACGACGTTTGCTACCGACTTTGGGTCTCGGAGAATGTCTAGGGATCTAGAGATCCTCGACATGCCTGAGGAGGAAGTGGTCCCGGCCTGGGAGACCTGCATGCAGAATGCGGTACGGGCGAATGTTGCTGTGGAAGACGAGCTAATAAAGGCGGCCAGGGCGAATGTGAGCATCCCTTTCTCCATTGATTTTTGTAGATAGGCTCAACGTGAATGGACAGACGGACCACATCAAGCGGACGTTCGACTATGAGCCATTCTTGAAGACGTTTGTGGAACGGCTGCAGGCCGAAGGACTCTTGAACCCTCTGCTTGGTCGAGACGAAGATAGCAAAAAGATCAAAGACAGGACGATAAAGGCGAAATAATACGGCTGGTATGGTCCGTAAGGACGAGGGATGTGATCTGCTATTGGTCTTGGTTTACCCACCTATGTATCCACAAATTAAACCTTGTATTATAAGTCGCTGGGTGGTACAGAAAGCAAATCACTTTGCTGAAGAGTATGAATCCTCATGGATATCGCAAGAAATAATATGATGGTGGTACAGTATGATACACATGGTATGATACATAATGCAGTCTCTTCATCGCTCATGGTAATATGTGTTCCTCAGATAGAATAGTGTTCCGTGATTCTCCCTGCCCCATCGTCCATTACCTGTATCCTCGGTGGCTTCCCCTCTCCATCTCCACACAGTGATACACTTCCAGGCATTACCGTTCGGGCGCTGTGACTTCTCGACTCGGTTGTCTTCGTCGAGCAGCGCCGTTTCCAGCTGCATGGGCTTAGTGACATTCGCCACTAGGGTCGGTGCGGACGGCTCTGAGGGCTCTGGAGATATCAGGTGCGCGGGAAGATGTTGAGTTGTCCCGGGTTCCAAGAGGACTGTGAGGGCATGTGTCTTCGGGTGTATCGATTGAACCTGAGGATGGAGAAGGGATGGGTGGTCGGGGAGGCAGATGAGTAATTGGGAACGTACGATGGCGTCTTTCTCGATAGTCAAATCAAGCCCCGTAAAGTTGCGTTTCAGTGCAATGATATCGCCTACGCGAAGGATGCCGCTTTTCGCGAGTGCGACAAGTTTGACCTCGGCAGCCTCGCTGTATACATGGACATTACTCGTCAGAAGGGCTGTTTCGCGGGTCAATCAGGTCAGAACGCACCCCGCTCGTGCTCCAGATTCCGCAACATGGTTCGAAGACGCCGCACTGTTGCCATTCGCTGGAGGGCGACCCACACGGGCGCTGGTGTTATCGCGTTCCCAGACCTCGTCCTTCCAAGCCGCCGATAGCGTCCCCTCGCGAATCCCGTCCTCGTACTTCTTCACCTTCTCGGCATGGGCGTCCGACATCCAGTCTGAGTATATGTGGTCCTGAAGGGTATGTGCAGCAGCCAAGAAGTGCGAGTCCGTAAAGAACGATACATCGACCTCCCCGGACGCTGAGTCAGTCGTTTCGTCGACGGACATGGAGTCAACGGCTGAGGGATGGTCCGCGTCGATGGCCGCCTTGAAGCCGAGGAACGCAGTAGGTGGGAGCAGAGTCTTCAGGATATCTTGGGATTCTGGCGAGAGCATGTTCCAGGAGCCGGCGTTGATGAGATCCTGGTGATACGAAACGCGTTGAGCGACTCGGAGACCTGAGAAATGTGTAGGAACGGGCGCAGCTGGTGGAGCCTGGAGTTGAGAGACGTACAGAGATGTCCATGCTTGTTAGGGCGCTCTTAGGGTTTGTGAGCAGATAACGAAGTTGATCTGCGGGATCCACATCTTGGGTCTTACGTTTGGACCGAGTGGGCGCGGGAGGAGAGGAAGTAAGAGTGTCAGTTAGCCTTGCTGGTTGGCGCGTTGTACGTCGGGGTCGATCCATCATAAGCTGACGGTCGAGCCTGTATCCGTGATGGGTGTCAAGGTCAGGGTGGACTCGCTGACTTGGCGTCGATTTCTCAAACCGTCCCAGTCATGCTCCATGCTCACACTGGTACATTTTCGACCATAATCCACTCGCAGGAAAGTACATACAATTGGCGGGCCAAGGCACAGCCGAGACATAATGTATGCCTCAGAATTCTCATCAGATCAGGCACTCGGCGAAGGTTTTCTAACGAGGTTTGCTTAGACCTGCCAAGGCAAACCAATATTAATGGATTCATTGTCCAAAGCACACAACTAGCTAGTGTTGTCTTTAAATGACCGTGGCCAAGGCAGTGACTTGAGCCACTTCGTCGACAGAAGCACCCACTGCGTTAGTAACGAACGTATGGGAGGACGCCTCATACCCAACCCATACCTCGACATTACAAATATTGACGCACCTTGGACCCACCACTTCTTAAGTTGGTGTTCAACTGTGTCCGCGGCACCCATAGCCACACCATTTGCTTCATTGACTCGGGAGATCTGGAACTGAATAAAGAAATTTGCTCCGTTCAGCTTAGCAAGAAGTGCGGCTGATCATGAATTCGATTGTGACTGGAACAAGTATCATGCATCATGAGTTAAGGAGATAGCAGACGGTTTAAAACACTCGAGGCATACTCGTACATCTGCTTCAACAGCAAGATAACTTCGACTGGTTCTGGACTTTGACTTAATCAGCCGTTGCTGGATTAGCGTGGGTTGGATATGTTGCCCTGCAGCGAGCAATAAGTGGACAGTCCAGATTGAAGAGGTGTGAGCGATGTCACAGCCTACGAATAGAGCGCATCCAAGGGGCGAGCTGTTCGACCTCCCGAAGTCAATAGTGCTGAAGGAGACACCTCCAGATGTGACATCTGGTACACCCGGAGCAACTTCAACCTGCAGACCACTCGCAAGGTCAGCGGAGGGTGTCAGCCTGGGTTATTAGCATTCTTAACAGCGGCGTTGCACATCACATCCTGTGCAAGTGCAGTGAGACCGGTAGCGACTTCTGCAGACAGAGGAACGGTTCCGGTCACGAAGCATGGGTTAGCGCGTTGGACGATCGCAGAAGCTGCATGATCGTAGATGTCAGCGTATTATTACATAGAAATTCGAAGCGTAAGCACTCACCCGAGAAATCCAAAGCCGTGAGCGAAAGGAGAACAAAAGAATGGAAGAACATCGTGTAGAAAGACTGCCAGAACGCTGAGGACCGACGAGCAGAAAACGACCTGCAAATTCATGAAAGGACACAGTCCCAGACTTGAAGGTCAGTGAAAGGAAGCAGGAAGAAAGAGTGGGCAAGGCATCTGGTGATGTTTGTATGTACTTCGATGAGCCTTGAAGCTTGAGGTCGTTATGAGAGTCTGGCTTCTGATATCGTCATAATCTGGAAGTTGCTCGGACCAGGAGACGGAACGGGGCCTATAGTCGACAAAATGGCCGCCGTCACCTAGGCTGACAGTCCTACGAACGGTTGTTCATATGTCCGATTGTGCATGAGACTTGATACCCGTTTTCTGAAGGTTAAACCTAAGTTGGACCCCTCAAACAATTTCACCTACAGCGGTTTGGTCAATTTTTGAGGCAAGCCTTGCGGATGTTGCCAACGTTGTGCTTCTGACCATCGCTGCTTCTCGCCGCTCTCTATCTCCTCGCCGCGCCCAAAAACAAGCGCTTTAGAGCCAGGTACAAAAATGAGGCACACAACCTGGGCACGACTGTCGGTCTTTGCCAGCGCTCTAGGGATCAGGTTTTTTTGTACCTAAGTCATCTTACCTACTGGATCCATGCCCTGAATTATAATAGGTTAGAAGTCACAGACTCACCGAGCTGTACCTGTTTTTTTTTCGCAAGTAATTGGGAGTTCGACCTGCCTTCAACGGGTACACAGTACTGAGTACAGGCTACCGTCCTGGACAGTCGGACTATGTAATTGAATTCTGGAGAGTGGTCCGTGGAGGTGAGAAGAACTTAAAAGAAGAAAAGAAGGCAAAAAGCGGGCTAAAATTTATACACCGAACGGGAATCGAACCCGTGCCGCTTGCTACCTGACAAATGGAAGGCAAGCATGATAACCACTTCACCATCGGTGTCTGTTACGAAGTTCCGCGATTGAATCAAGGACACCAGATCACTCTACCCTTCAAATCATCAAGGATTATACTTCCACTTACGACGCTGCGGGAATGCCCTCAGCGGCTTGTAGCTTGCCAAAGACGATTAGATGATCACTGTGTCTATTGGGCACCACCGTACATCAAAACCCTGTTACCCCTTCTCTTACTACTTACTTTGTATGTACATGTCCATGAGCGTGTATGTATATGCGAAAAAGAACCTTGTCCGTCGTCAAGTACCAGTTATCCCAAGTTATGTATGTTAATGTAGATGCAAAGCGTGATGATGAGAGATGACGATGTCAAGTGCAGCTATTGACCCAGCGCGTGCCTCCTTGAGCAACGGGACATTTGTGATTGCCCAAAGTTTTACTAGAAGAAAAGAATCGTCCGCAATCGTCGCAAAGGAACTCGCAGACCTTCCCGTGTTTCGCAACCTCGTGTCGGAGTCGGTCGTGTTGTCGGGAGAATCTCTCCGAACATCCGAGAGTACAGGGAAAGGAGACACGGGGTTTTGGTTTGTGCGCTTCCATGTGCACCTTCAGCGTGTACTGACTAGTAAAACGTCGGGCACAACCGAGCACAAGACAGGGGAATCGACGTTTCGCGTCGCTCTCGCTATTCGCAGGGGAAGGTTCTCTTGACTTATGGGAATCAGGGGAATGGACATTCCGAGGAGGACGGGGCGACCTTCGCCTCGATATCGACGATGGTAGAGAGGAGGGTTTCGGTTCCGAGATGAAGTATTCATTGGGCATGGATGAGGAGAAGTCAAAGTCGAAGACATTTGAGAACTCGTTTAATTGAAGCGGCGAGGGAGTAGCTAGGGGTAAAATAATGAGCTCGGTTAGGAACCTCCATGGAATCAACTAACCATCATCGTGCGAGTATGTCGAGCTACTCGTGGGCGACGACGATGCAGAAGCAAAAGGCACCTCGGGCTCAGGGAACATGGGGGACTCGGCAGAGCAAGATGCTCCCCATGTCCACAGAGGTGTCTCGTCAGATCTTCCTGAAATGAAAGGTATGGTTAGTGAGGGGCAGAAATTACAGATCTACGCATAACTAACCAGATAAGTATGGCCCGTCGCAAGAGGGGAACGGCGGATGCCGAAGGGTTGCATCACAGGGGAAGACTATTATTGAAGGGTAAGCGCCATTTTGATTCCGTACCAAAGCATCTTACGTGGTTCATATGAATTGGATTCCACAATGTTCCACTCCTGGTGGGGGCTTTGTAGTTCTGGAAAGATATCGTGAGACTGACGAACGTCATAAGGACATGCCCGAGCTTACTGATGGCTCCGTCACTGAAAAACGTTTGTTCGTGGTCTCCGTAATGGGGGTCTGAGTAGGACCCGTCTGATTTATATACGGAGCCCTGGTCTGCGTCTGGCTGGAAGCTCTGGTAGGACATAATATTTTCGAAGTCTGGGTGACGGACATGAGCAAACACAGGCGCTGGCAAAGGATGTTTGGTATACAGACCTAAGAACATGAACGAGGGTCCTATGATCTGCATCCAACGAGAAATGACGATATAACTGAGCAGCTTTCTAATGGAGGAGTCGACAGGGATGAAGGTGGGAGGTGGGAGGATGTGACTTGCTGAACCAAGGGGCTTATCAGGAAAATGGGAGAGCAGGTCGCCAGGGATGGTGTATTTGAATGTCATGATCGAGCGCCCGATTTATGGACGCGACCCAAGGGAACGAACAGCCTCCGTGAAGGAAGGGAGTCCATTCAAAACAAGAATTTCAGGAACTCAAGGCCACGGAGAGGTGTGTTTACGATTGGGGTTATCGTGATATTTCCTTCTAGGACTGTCGATCAAAGACATGCCTCCGTTTCCGTGGAGAGAGAATCCATGCAGATCGAACCGAGAGCTGAAGTGAAATACGGGTCAAACTTCGTAAAAGGGTAGATATCAGGGGCTATCAGGGGCGTCCATTATGTAAGTCGGACCACCGACCAGGTGGCGGTTGCTTCCCACTTAGCGCGTTCACCCTGTCGACAGTGTGCCTGTACTGAAACCTATTGTGAGTGGAAGTGAGCCTTCTGGCTTGGTTTCATTACAGGATCGACATGAAAAGGAAATACATACCAGAGAATAAAGGTAGATGCCTCAGGTGACATGGGGTCCTTTAGACAACCAAACATCGGTTGGTGCCTGTCGGACAGCCACACCTCCGTCCTTCTAGGATTTTTCTCTGATCTCATGGCTTGACAAGGTAATTTCCTCTCAGATCCGCCCAATCTGACTATGAGCTTATGAAGGGTCCGTAGTGGAAGGTGTCGACGGACCATCGCAATCTCCCACACTGTTCACAGAGGAAATCCAATGGATCCTATCGTTTGAAATTTTGCGCCAGGACTAGAAGTGTTTCCGCATCGCTCAATGACTGTATTGGACGCGGAGCCTCTTGCTGGTATTCTTGGTGGTTGGTGGTCACCCTCAGGTTATCCCATAGTTTGCACTCTCACACCGAAACAATTCGACACACGCAGCCTTGCTTGTAGATCTTTGTGCATCAAATAAATGGTAGCCGGACATGCACCTTTCAACGAACGAGGCGCAGACACAGCCTTTCGCCACACGGTAAACCAGGTTTACGATGGAACGCGAGGTGGTAGGTAAACCAGAAGACAAACCGCCGTCAGGGGTATGTGACCCGTACCCTAGCCAATGATGCTCGATCTTGCTCGATCCTCTACCAAAAAATATTTCAGAGCGAAATCATTGACTCCACTTTCAGGAAATGTGTGATTCCTTGCCGATTTCGAAACAAAACTCCAGCGACTTTTGGATTTAGCCACAGAGACCTAGAGCACCACACAATGCTCCCTTTCGCTCATCGTGGGCGCTGAATCTTGTCGGTATTAGCGGTGACCTCGGCCACCATAACGACTGCGTTTGGAAAAGGTCTTACTAAACGGAGTCGGAACGCTACTGAATTGCGCCGACTCGGTGACAGGTCTTCATCTCTCGCCAGTGGCTGAACCGAAACAGTCATTCCGAGCGCCCAGAGTACGACCTCCTCTTCTCGGAATCTCCATACCATATCCAAATGTTGTCTCGGTGAGTCACATCTTATAGATGCTCTGGTGTATCTTTCCAGCAGTCTCAATTTTACAACGGTACACGAAGCAAACAACTGTTCCCCGCGAGGAGGCGTAATCATGTCCTCTCAATATGGAAGCCCAAAGGCAAGCTCAGGTGCCATATTTCCCACTTCCTTGCGGTCTGCATACTTCGTCATTCTAACCATCAATTTGTGTATGTTTTAGGCGGCCTCAATCATAAATATGTAAGAGCGGGGCTGTGGTCAATATGTGACTCATGACATAAGAAGCTGACGTCCCAAGTCGACGCAATATCTCAATCTCACCCTTGCATACGGCCTTCCCTCCCCGTCTGCAGCTCGATGCCCTGAGGACGAGGTCATTGGCCCTAACCTCGAATGTGAAGGAGGGAGGCTGTGGTCGACATGTCAAGCCGCGACATGCAATGCACTTATCCATCACTTTTGCAGCATTATGGGAATACGCCTCTCGCACTACTCTTCTTTTTGGCACCCTGGATGTCTGCGGAAGCTTGCGCCAGTGACTGGTCTCCTTCTCTAATTTTCGCCATCTGAGTACTCAAGATCCCAGTTAAGATATCAGCCTATGTGCTTTTCTGCGCGGTGGCTGCTCGTTCTTGCCGCTTCCGCCGTTGGAGGACGCGTACAAACCTCCACCGACCCGATGGATGTTTGACACTGACTTCGCTCTCAAAGGCATCAGAAACGAACTTACAAAATGCCTCAATCCGAACTTCCTGAAAGAGCGGAGGTAAGGTCTTCACAAGACTCAATCTCAATATTTCCACAGGGACCTCATGACCCCAGTTGTTCACCACATGTAACGCAAAACCTCCGACCTAGTGAGAGACTGGGACCCATGTCGCATCCGTCACGACAATCCCGCCCACGTCATTTGACAGAATGTGTGAGTCCTCGCAACTGTCATGTCTTCTGAAAACACATCATCGTTGGCGCATCTTCGAACTAAATACAGTACAGTGTCAATCAAATGATAGGCTTGGACACAGCCCACGGGGGAGATCGATCGGGAACCGCATTCTACACACTCCAGATTGTCATGCTTTCTTCAGAGAGCACATACACAACGAGCACAGCCTGCTAGACGTGCGCCATCACTCACAACTCCGGGAGCTTTCCGGGCAGATCCTTGATTCTGACTCTTTGGAAAGCCAGCGCGGGGTAGATTGAATGCAAGCCAGGCGAAAGCATCGTGTTCCATGTCTCCACATTCCAGGCGAGGTAACCTTAAAGCAAGCAACAATCTAGTTTCTTCCCAATTTAGCCGATTGTGAGATTCAAGGTTGAGCACATCTCGATCGTGTCAGGGGCCGACAACGACAAGTCAGCAGCCTCGGAACCCTGCGCATGCCCGTACCTATCTTTAGCTGAATGATGGTTATGTAGGCAGCGCTCACGGACTATACGAGATGTCAACAATTGGTCAATGAGCCAGCTCAGAGTCTGTTGTAAGGGATCTGACATGTCATGCCAGTACGAAGGCGCTCGTGAACATTCAAATTAGAATCAGCAACTTTACTTTTGGCCTTTAAGCGCAAGGCGGTACCGTTATCGGGTACACGTGTTACGCAGGAAAACTGAGGACATGGGCAACTGGTTGTTGAGCACGAAGTGCATCGTTGAAACACTTATCTCGAAAACCTTCATCGACAGGTTATCCCTTCATACATGATCATGACTTGCTTTCCCGTATCTAATTGTTGCTGCCAGTGTTACATGAGATTGGCCTTGTTCTTTGGGTAGATTTCGTTGTCCTATATAGCATGGACGCTGTGAGTGAAGGATACATTTGTTCGGTACATGCGCACAGACCATAATTTCGGTGGCAAGGCCGGCTCGGCTCTGCTTGGACCATTCTGGGCTACATGTTGACCCCTTTAGGCAGTCTCGTTCAAGCTCCGACCGACCCAAACTCATCGGCACCGTTGAGACTGGCCATTTCACGACCGACGACAGCCTCGGGACAGCCTGTAGCTCACGACCACCACAATCAGCTCGTAGAGCAGGTATCAAACGCTCTCCAAGCGTTCCGGCACGTCGAGCTGGCCATTCACAGTCTAAAACAATCCTCGTAACCAGGCTGCAGCATGTTCTCTTCGTCTCGCACACCTTCTCTCACTCCGAGTAGGTCTCCTTCACCGACGCCTCCCGTGCAGCCAGACCATTTCTATGGCTCTGAAGACGTCCAGTTACCACCATCACCCAGTAGCGATGGCAAAACATGGCTTGACCCGGAGGACGACCCCCTAGCGCATCGTGGCATTCCGGTCTTCAAGCCTACCATGGACGAGTTTCAGGACTTTGAGGGATATGTATCGAAGATCGAATGTTGGGGCTCGAAGAGCGGCATTGTAAAGGTCATTCCTCCCGAAGAATGGTCCGTCATTTTGTTCCATTGTGCCGCCGCCCTACTAATGAGACTTCTATCATCATCCCAGGACGGCTGCGTTACCGCCTCTGCAGGAGCAATTAAGTGGAGTGAAAATAAAGACGCCAATCGAACAACACATGCTAGGCCGAGGTGGCCTCTTCCGGCAGGAGAACATGGAGAAGCGGAAGTTGATGAGTGTGCGAGAATGGGCAGAACTTTGTGCAAAGGATGAGTTTCGCGCCCCAGGGCTCAATGAAGTAGGACTGCACGCGCGCAGCGCAAATATCAAGCCTAGGACGACGATGAGGAAGACGAAGAAGAAGACCGATAATGTCAAGGCGGAGTCGGTCGGCCCGGACTTGGCGATGCCAGTGAAGCAGGAGCCTATGGATGGTGACCGGCCCTTGGTCTTTGGCGACTCAGGATCTAATAACGACCCGATCGTCTTGACTCCTCCCGACAGCGACCGAACTCCACCTTCACCTGCCTCTGAACCAGCGGGTGCCGCTCCAGCCAGCACCTCGGAACGTAAACCCAGAAAGCGTGTTGCACCCTCCAGGGAGGCCCGGGAGGCCGCGCTAGCTGGACGCGCTGCTGAGGATGCCAAGTTTCTCGAAACCTTCGACCCGCATCAGGATTGGTTGCCGCCAAACACTAATGCATCTGATTATACGCGAGATTTCTGTCAAACGCTCGAGCGTCACTACTGGCGGAACTGTGGTCTGGGCAAAGCAGCTTGGTATGGTGCTGACACTCAAGGCAAGCTTTACACGCGCTTTCTCTATGGGCTCAACTGATTTTTGGCCTCAAGGTTCGCTCTACACCGACGATACGACTGCCTGGAACGTCGCCCATCTCCCATCAACTCTTACTCGTCTACTGCCGGCAGATAATCAGGGTTTACCCGGAGTGAATACGCCATATCTGTACTTTGGCATGTGGAGAGCAACCTTTGCCTGGCACGTGGAAGATATGGACTTGTTTAGTATCAACTTCATCCATTTTGGAGCGCCAAAATTCTGGTATGCCATTCCCCAGGGCAGAGCCGCAGCCCTTGAGCAGACGATGCGAGGTTAGTCTCCGCGTTGAGTCATCCGGTGCTTGTCTCAAAACATGCATTCCAGGTTATTTCCCGAAAGATACAACCAACTGTCCCCAATTCTTGCGCCACAAATCCTTCCTGGCCTCACCCACCCTTCTCGCACAATCTTCATGTAGACCGAACTTCCTTGTACAACATACCGGCGAGTTTGTGATCACCTTCCCTCGCGGCTACCACGCGGGTTTTAACTTAGGCTTCAACTGCGCAGAGAGCGTTAATTTTGCTCTCGATAGCTGGCTGGATCTCGGCCGGCGTGCGAAAGCCTGCGAATGCATCAGCGACAGGTATGGGGTTGTCTTTTTCCACGCGTTCATCTGATTTGACATCTTCTCAGTGTTCGGATTGACGTGGATCAATTACTCATGGACCGTGCTGAAGAAGCCGCTAACCCTCCAAAGCCGCCAAAGCCCAAGTGCGTGTCGTCAAAGAAAGAAAACGGTAACAAGAATAGCAAAGACGCCAAACCTAAGGTTGTACGAAAACGGAAAGCCGTGAAAATAGAGGATGCAGATGAACAGCCTCTGCCCAAGAAGTTGAAAATCAAGCTCTCTCCGTCGAAATCCTCGTCAGCAACAGCCCTACCAAAGGTGTCTTTACCCAAATTATCGATCACGCTGAAACTTGGGCCCAGACCCCCCGCTCTCGAGCCATTCCCCTGCTGTCTATGTGTTTCCATGGACAAGGAAGGCCTCTTGCGCGTTTACGACCCGCCCGTTGGGCGAAAGGATGCAGAGGAGGCGTCGGGGAACCCGAAAGAATGGTTGGCGCATGAGTTCTGCGCAAGCATCGTCCCGGAGACCTGGGTCGACGAGATCGAGTTTGGTCCGAACAGGGTCAAGGAGAAGGTGGTGTATGGCGTCGACGGGATTGTCAAAGATAGGTGGCATCTGGTGGGTCTCATCTGTCCAGTTACATTTCGATCAAACGAGCTAAACATTCTTCGAAACATAGAAATGCACGTCATGTACGAAGACACGTTCCAAAACCCACGGGGCGCCAATCCAGTGCACTAAAGGCAAATGTCCGAAGGCATTCCATATATCCTGCGCGAGAGATGAATCAGAGTCGGGTATCCTCTTCAATATATTGCGGGATGTCGAAAAAGAGGTGGTGCTCCTGGAACCCAACGCCCCTGCATCAGCCGCACTAGTGTCACCTATCCCACCAGATGCAATGCTGATCGACACCTCTGCGCCTCCAACCGACGTGAACGGGACGACCGCAGATTCATCGTCGGGGTCTCGGGTGCTCAAGGTCATCAAGAAGTATGAGGTCCAAGTCTTGTGTTCTCAACACAACCCTGTATGTGGCAATTCTCTGCGTCGTTAACCAATTTCACTGACAATACTAATCCTAGGCTGTGGCGGCGGCCAAGAAGGAGGCTAAGCAGGACAAGATCAAGGCTGAGCTTTTAGCACTCCCTCCCATGGCTCGTATCAAAATGCGTGTCAGCTCTGGGGTCTTCGAAGTGTCGCTCATCAGAGTAATCGAGGCAACCCGATCGGTGGAGGTCCTGTGGGACAAAGGCGATAAGAAGGAGTTCAAATGGAGTAGCGTCATCTTCGGTAACACAGAAGGGCCAGTACTACAAAAGCCATCGGAGTTGGTACCGAAACCTGAACGTGAGTATCTCTTTAAGAGTTCGTCGGACTTAACGGGGCCAAAAGTTAACGAGAATTATTTCGTTTGGGTAGCCCTGGCAATCGGAATTCCTGTAGCCACCTATTCCTCTGTGACGGCTGCTGCTGCTGCTTCACGCACACCCCAAGCTGCTCAGAGTCAACAAGTCGCTAGCACTTCCAAACCAACTGTGACCCACCAGTACGGTGCACCGACCCAGTATACCTATCCGCCTCGCGCGGGGCCTTACGATTACTGGCAGTATCAGACTCCGCAATATTCGGGGCTTCCAGCCACCCATCCTTACGGGTACCCTGCGTACTACCCCGCTGCACAACACGTCGCGGGACCTTCTCACTATAACGCTTACGCTTACGCGCAGCATCAATATAATTCTGCTCAATATTGGCAGCAACCCTACCAGGCACAACACAACGCACACTATCAGCCTGGGCAACTACCTGAGCATCCTCCGCCAGATCGTTCCACAACTCAAGCGCACCAGAATCACTCACCGGATGCCCAGCATCGCCCTATGGCCGATTCCACACATAGCAGCCAAACGCCTCCGCAGCCAGCAGACACCTCTCCGATGCAGCAGGCTCCACCTCAGGTCCCTCCGCATAGCTCGTTGTCTCCTGAGGTTCAAGAAGGGCTGTACAAAAATCTCGCTACGTTGTCCTCGCTGCAGCCCGCCCAGTTCTCCGACATGCTCAGGGACAATCCCCATCTCCGTGAGGTCGTGATGGCGGCTGTTGGGGAAGCGCAGAAGACCCTTCTGCCCTCATAGTTGGACGTTTTGCATATATGCTTTCTTGGTATACTTTTTTATGATAATACTTATTCCATGATGACATGTTCGGGATCTATCCCGACACATATACACGAACGATGCACACATGAATCGGTGTGCTTCTTGTAATTTTTG
This sequence comes from Lyophyllum atratum, assembly GCA_014905825.1. Taxonomy (NCBI): domain Eukaryota; kingdom Fungi; phylum Basidiomycota; class Agaricomycetes; order Agaricales; family Lyophyllaceae; genus Lyophyllum; species Lyophyllum atratum. The sequence goes on from JACGCN010000018.1 coordinate 551,448, forward strand.
TAGGCAAATAAACCATCTGTAAATGCACTGGAGGAGGACTTGGAATTGTGTGCAGTAACAAGTCGTCACGGACGCGCCAGAGCCAAACGCGGAAGTTTGGCTCTATTTACGCGTTCTGACCTGAATCCTTCTCGGAGTCAAGCAGATCTTACAACTCGTTCCCTGTCACCAGCGAGGTCCAAGATATCATAGTGGACGTGATATCGTCCGCTGGTCATAATGTGGACAATCACAGGTCCCTTTGACGGAGCACTCGGTGATATCAGCTTTCAGAGCAAGTACTACGCCAGGCCATGCACCCCGAAAGTGTAACTCACGTCGAGTTCTTTCAGAGACGAAACTTCTCAAGACAGGGACAACTTACGGTCTAGGCAGGAAAGAGTGTCCATTGCTCATCGTCAACAAGAAGGTTTCGAGCCACCAATATGATTTAGAGGTGAAGGAGTTCTCTATAGAAGATGTGGTGCGTCTGAGCGATGTACTTTCGTGCAGGAAAATGTCATCAGTCTGTTTTTAATAGGGAAGTCCGACCTCTCGACCCAAGCTGGAGTTTTCAAACATGAAAGACAAGCCAGCGCGAATTTCTCGAGACGGGAAACAGGTCGATATCAATCCTCATGAAACACATGAATTACAGGACGGTGATATGATTGCAGTCGTCTCTAGCGTAACAGTCATGTCAGTCGTTGTATTCACGCTCAAACCTACATTTACTTACATCACTAAAGCGTTAACTGGGTGCCCATTTGTTGTTATGTTCAGCCTGTTATGGGGAAATCAGCCGTTTCTCTGAAGGACTGTGCTGCTCTCGGTCGGTCCCTTCTCAAGAGGGGTTCCCATGTACTAACCAATCCTCACAGGTGTCCACGTTGTCCACATACCGGACCCACACGTTACCCATCACATTCTACCCAGCTACACCGCTCAACCAATCGTCGCTGCCTCTCTACTTTCTGCCTGCCACTTTGCGAAGATAGAATGGCTCACGGAAGTCATTCGTCTGGGTGCCTTACCAAACAATCCTGATTCTGCACAAGGCCTTTCGCTCGAATATACACTTAACCTCCCCCCAATAAACAAGTATCGACCTATCTTCTCGCCGACGCTACCAACGTCACAAAAGGAGTTCAGAGTTTGGGAACCAAACGAAGAGCGTTTGATGATGTTTTCAGAATATCGTTTCCTTTATGTGGACGAGAAGGCTCGATTTGGGGACTACAAGGAACTCATTGAGAGAGGAGGGGGTTCTTTCGAAACTTTCGATGCCGCCGCCGGAAAATCGAAGTTCCATAGAGCGTTGACAAGAGGACGAGCAAAGGAGGGAAAGAAGACAATCATAGTCGGAAAGGAGAAATCCCTCATCGCCGCGATTGGCAAGGAAGCTTGGAGAGAATTAGTCGAAGAAGCGAAATCGTGCGTTAGGTCTAAATGTCATTCTTCTCATTAACGGGACACCCAGGTTCGAATTACGCATCGTCGATCCAGAAGTCATTGTGCAGGTTACCATTGACGTCGATACATCTTTGTTTGACACGCTCCCTGTAACAGACATGGACGTTGACTCAGGTGTGCTTCTAAGCATAGCTTCAGTATTTGTGCTGATATCATCGTACAGGGCCCCAAACAACATCACTACCAGATTTCATTCCCAATACCCATTCAGAGGAGCCTTCTGTAGCTCCACCAGAACCAGAACAGAGAGCTGGGCCGTCGAGGAGGTTAGTGCGCCGTACAACGTCTCGGCAGGCCTCGCAGGAGCCTGCATCATTGCCCTCGATCAAGACACCTGAACCCGAACAGCCCAACGAAGTTCCCCGTCCTCGCAAGGTCATTCACGATCTCGCCCTTATACATTCAAAGACGCTCACCTCTGCCATAGGCTCTTGTGAAACGTGTAAACGCTGGAGTACCCTTAGTGATCGGCCTCGACGATCCCTCAGCAATACTCGACTCTGTGCCTGACCTCTTCGCTCCTCCCAACCCTCCGCCACAACCCGTAGTTCTCGATCTCACTGTACGTCTCCTACACTGCTAATTTTTATATCCCTAATAAGACAGACTCTCAGGCGCCTACGCCACTCCGTCCAACAAGATTAAAACGTCGACTTGGAACATCAGCCTCTGATACTATGGCATCACAGGCCATAGGTTTCTCTCTAGGCATGGATGAGCCAAGTGAAGAACCGCCATTGAAGAAGTTCAAGGCTTTGTTCGATGCAAGCCATCCAGATAATATAACCTCCGGAGCTTTTGATGAAAGTGCCTTTGATGATGTTCCAGAAACGGCATACGGAAGCTCTACTCAGACACAGACGCAGAGCCAGACTCAGGCGAAAGCCGGACGACCTGGGCGCACCGGTGCTTCAGCAAATCTTAGTACTCTACGAGAGGAGGAGGAAGAGACTCAGGCTTCTATCGGAACGTCACGAATTACCAAAAGAACTCTGGACTCTGTTCAGGAGGACGTAGACATGGAAAACGAAAGTGGTTCTGGCTCCAGACAGACAAAGAAACGAGCGATTGAGAATGTCAATGCCGTCGAGAAGGTCGCCGCTGTGGCGGTGCCTCAGAGCACTCGTACAGCCATCGGAAGCAAACCACCATCTGCTGCAGCGTCTAAGGGAGGAGCCCAACCCGGGAAGCCAGACCAGGACGCTAACTTCCTCAAGGCTATCGCCTCTACGAAAAAGGGGAAGAAGGCCGAGGATGAGTTTGATCGCGACTTCAACAAACTCAAGATCTCGAAACCCGTCCTAGGCCGCGAGGATCCCGCAGATGAGTGGGCTTTGGTAGCCGACTTTGGAGACGACACGAACGTCAGAGGGAATTTCATGGTGGTTGTGGAGATGCAGGCGTATAATAGGGGAAGAAAGGGAATGGGCAATGAACCTGTTGCAGAATGGCAAGGAAAGCCTAATTTCAAGAAATTCAAGAAGGCCAGTCTCCTTCATACCTTGGTATCGTTCCCCATGTCTCACAGACGAAACAGAAGGGGGAGATTACTCCTTCAGCCAGAGTTGAAGTATTCATTAACGAAGGTGGCGATTACGGAATGGGCGCTTGTGAGGATCTTCTTTCTTCCCGTTTTAGGCCCGGAAATGACCTGTCACCCAGCTTATTGGAAGGGCGGCAAATCCCAAGTCCAAAGTCAGGGCGACTTTGCACCCACTCAACCAAAGGCTCGCGTCAAGACGGAAGGACTTACACAGACTCAGACTTTAGGGAAAAGCCAGGCGCCAATGATCATCAATGACTCTGATGAAGAGGAGGTCCCTCGCAGAGGAAGATCTAAGGCTTCTTCCCGAGCTGGCTCTGCTATCCCGCCCAAACGAGCTTCGACGCGCGCGAAAGCACCTGCTAAATCAGCACCGTTGTTCCTTGAATCTGACGAGGACGAAATACAAGTAGCAGATGACGATGACGAAGCGGTCCTTGAGGACAGTGACGAGGAACGAACCCTTCGGTCTACTCAAACAAATGGTGCACGGAGGACAGTCCGCGCCCCCGTCAGGAAAATTGCGCCTATTCTGGTCGACGATGATAGCGATGACGGTGCTGTGTTCAAAGGGTTCAAGGGGAAGCAGAAGAGGCGATGAATTTTTGGATACACGTTTCAAATTTAGAACCCTCAGAGTACAGTATGTGAAGCGACCCGTTCCTAATTGACTTTACCTTTTCCCAGTGGACTATCGTTCCAGTCTCAGCGTTGACGAGGGACGGATCTATCCTGATGCGGTTCGGTTCATTTCGCCTGAAGTCACATAAATGCGCGCCCAAGCCACAGGGTGCAGATGGCAGTTGCCTCATTTTCAGGGTTCTGACCTCGTCCAGATCCAGCGCCAAGATTACGTAGATCCCTTCCTGCTCTGAGGTCCACACCACCGTGTGGACGGTTGGAGATTGATGCAAGATTGGCAGAAGGTGCGCCCAGTGACCATTACCCTCAAGGGGCTTGCAACTTGTGATGATCCGGGGAAGTTTGTCTTCCGCCCTCCAGTATTCTCACTTCCGTCGACCTCACGATAACCCCTGTTATTTGTGTCAAGGTGTTCCTCGACTACCGACAGGCACGGAAGAATATTTACGAGACCAGCCTTCCTGGCCATTCTAGTGCTCGTCCTCTTTTCCACTGTCTTTTTTTCTGCCACAAGAACAACCGTCCAATGAGTCCCCATCGCAGGTCTACACATATTCCACATTTCTAAAAACAATAAAACGTTCAACTTTTGTAAAAGTATGATATCAATGTACGTATGTATGATGTCTATCCAGCCCCCGACCCTCCAACCTCCCCCCCCGTTCATTCCCTACCTACTAGTATCTACAGACCATACCCCGCAGCCGCCAGCGCACCCACCAACGGCGCCGCATCCGCCGCCTGCAACATAGCCTTCACATCCCCGCCGCGGCTCTTCGCCAGCCCCACCAACGCCTCCCCAAGGAACTGCTGCGGGTCCCGCACGTACTCCACAGGGTCCAGCTCAGGCGTGTCCGCCGCCGCGAGCCGCGAGTACGCAGCCTGGTACCCGGCGGTCTGCTCCTCGTAGTCGACCTCGGTGACGCCGGCGTGTGGGTCTTCGCCCTCCGCTTTTACGCCGTTGAGGTATTGTGGCTCTTTGAAGAGTTTCCCGAGGCTGGCGAATGTCGGGGGCCTGGGATGGGGCGGTGAGTATTGCGGTTCCGGTCACTGAGATAGTAGGTGAAGGGAACTCACCAGGCACTCATGGTCGGCTGCTGCATCATGTACGAGCTCTGTGTCAGCAATCGCGTAATACCAACCACCGCGAGCTTGCGGTCCTTTGTCGGGAGTAGCGGGACTTGGGGAACAATAAAGTTGAGCAGGATCTGCGACCAAAGACTATCCACGATCCTCGTCAGCCCCCTATTCCGTAACTCCAACAACAGCAATTATCACGTACTTGGGTTGAATCTCCTCCACAGTCCCGATGACATAGTCAGGCGTCAAGCCCTGCACATCAATCGCCATCGTGAACAGGAAGAACCGCGCGAACAAATGCACATATTTATCCGTCTTGCTCGACTGCATCCTCGTCAACAGCGTCATAATGACCGCTTTGAAGTACTGCCTCAGATCTTCCGGTCTAACATTCAACACAACAGAATGCAGCAGCTCAAAGCCCCACGCGTCATTGAGCTTCGACGGAATGAGCCGCTGCTGCACGACCGCAAGGACCGACGCGACCTGCCCCGCAGCGAGCATCTGCGCACTGTCCCGCACCAGGAACGCCTTGAGGAGCTTCACCAGCCCAGGTATGCTGCCCTTTTGCTGCCACATGGCGGGAGTAAGAAGGAAGGGAAGGAGGCTGCGGTACTGTTCCGGCACATCCATCTTGTGGAGCTCCAGCATCTGTGCGAGGACCTGGAAGACGTAGGGGATGTATTCTAAAAGAAATTCGATCCGTTATCGTCCTTGTTCAGTGAGCGAACAAAGTATAAAAGAACCCACGGTCGATATCCTGTTGCAGGATGATAGTAAACGGCCCAAAAAGGGTCTGCTCAAACGTCGGGAGCGTCGCCGCATTGCCACTAACCACAAACCTATCCCAAAGCACTTCAAAAACCCACATCATGAAACGACTAGCGTAACACACTCACCTCATAAGCCCAGAGATACTCTCAAATATAAACTGGTCGAAACGCGGGTTACTCGGGTTCTTCGAGATAAGACCCAGTATCGCGACCAGCCGCCCGAGTGTCCTCTCAAACCCAGGCGTCAACGTCTGGCGCGCCGTCACAATCACCCGCATCACGCCTTGATTCCGATATTAGTCCTGGTGTTAAGAACGATAAGGAGGTAGTGATCCGCTTACATTTCATCAAGTGATCATTCTCGGCGACTTTTTCAGCCGTACCTGCAGACTCCATCTTGGTGAGCAGAGCATCGACCAACTCCGCCGCAAACTCGTGTATGTCCGCTTGAGCGAACCTAGATGTACAGATATCATTAGTTAGATGGTGCGTCTGACGGGAGAAGAGACCATACATGAGTCGGTTCCCTTGCTTGATGAACAGAACGCGGTCGATGGTGATAGCCGCGTACGTATACGCAACGTAGTTGTCCGACCGCAAATGCCTCGCGAGCAGGGGAAGCACAGACAGGAGTTGTTCTTTCGTCAGCTTAAAGGGGAGGGACTCAATATGCATATTAGGAAATGGCCATAGCCGCGGTGCACGTACCTGGTTCCGGAAAGTATACAAGAATTTGATAGCATCGACCTGCAGAATGGGATGCACCGTCCCTTGTTCAGCCTGCAAGTCCTGGAACACATGGTCCGAGAAGAACTTGACAACATCCACGAGTGTATTGGTCGACGTAACACCATGCTGAACGACCGAGATCAGTTCGCACGAAATCATATCACCATAGCAGACCAACTCACCTGAGACGTCGCACCCCGCGTAGCCAACGCCGTCAACAGATATACCGCACTATCCTTCGCCTTCCAATTCTCCGCTTTATTGGACGCATACTCGTTCAATCCCGTTCCGATCCAGGACCCCACAATCTCTGTGGTCTCCGCCTCATATCCACTACCCACCAGGGCCTGGAGGACATCCGCACCTGCCTGCCGGCGCGTCGCAGCATCAGTGCCAGCCGACGAGAGCGACAAGTCGAGACGGATGAACTCGAGCGGGTCGTCCTCGAACTGCTCCACATCATGTTCACGAAGCGCAACGTTGGGCACGACGACGCCCTGCACGAGGGAGGAGATGGTTTCTCGTGACGAGAATAGGGGCTTGTAGTACCCTGAGCGGATCGCGGTGGAGATGAATCGCAATGATTGTGAGACCAGCTGGAGCACAGTCAGTAAAAACCGATGCCGTCGTAGACGGACTTACACTGTCGTCGGCGACACCGGGCAGCTTGTTGGAGCCGATGAGGGCCCAGACAGCTTGCACGAGGGATTCAACAGAAGGCGAGTTTTGGAGTTGATCAGGGTATAGTTTGATGTAGAGCTAGGTATAGTATAAGGGCGTGCACGATACGAGGACCATCTGAGACTGCGCACCTCGGCAATCTCAAGAATTCCAGTTTTGACTTGGGAAGGCAGGGACGGCGTGGTGTCGTCGGGCTATCATTCCGGTCAGATGACATCATCGGAGACAAGGTGAAAGGCTCACATCGCCACGCAGCTCAGCGGGATCCCAGCTCATGAAGGCATGGAACCATCCAGTACCGGGTGCAAAGAACTCGGCATGCGTATCTTCAAGCGCAGGCGGCAGATCCTGGCAAGTAAAGTCGTAGAAAATGTCTATGAGGAGGACCATGGCCTGCGCCAGGAGTGCATAATTCGCGGTCGGTGTCGTCAGTGCAGGGTTGGGACTGGGGCTCGTTAGTAAAAGGGTCGCCGTTTGTCTAAAGAGGTGGAGGAACGGCGTGACGAATTTTGAAAGGACGAGGTTGATCTCGGAGAACAGGTCGTCCGAGCGTACATGGGCACGCCACTGGCGGAATATGGAATGCGCGGTCTGGAGGACACCGATATTGACGTTGTAGTCCGTGGCCGAAAGGGAGGATACCAATTGCTGTATGTATATGAGGTGAGATAGCTCCGAGCCAGGCGGTTGGGAGACGCACATCGATGAGATCCGTCCACTTCTGGGGGAAGTCGAGTTCCGCAATCAGCGAGACAGACTCGGCCACCTGTGCTCGGACGGCCTTGTCTGCTGGGTTGGACAGCGCCAGCATGGCAGGGACGAGCTCAGATCGCAGGGCCGCTTTGTCTTGCTCCGCGAGCGGTTGTACATCCTGAAAGAAGGTTCGTAATCGCGCTCAAACAGCAGATCAAACAACGTAGACACACCTCCTCCCAGCGAAGCTTTGTGATGTTCTTGAGGTAGACGCCTCCTGCCAATCGTACAGCGCGATCCTGGCTCGGCTCGAGGACGAGGCGGAGCAGGTGAGACAGAAAGCCTTGCTGGACACTAACAGCGTTGAGGCTCTGTTCGGCCTGTTTTCTAGTGTCGGGGTTAAGGGACGCGAGGAGGAGAGCAGGGAGATCGGCCATGATGATGAGGGTGGAGGAGGTCGCCTAAAAGAATTTGGGTATCCTCCCGAGACGCGTGCTCTTTGTTTGTTCCTGCTTGCCACGCGCCTCTCCCATGATGGGCAACTGTCTGCTAGTTGAAGTTCTGAATCTATGCATCCCTCGCCCATCTCCAAGAAATACACAAATCTTGCACGTTAAACAACATACGTGGTTAGGCTGAATGCGTCATGTCTTCGCACCGTTTATTTCGGGCCTTGACACCATCAATGTTATCGTCCAGCTTCCAGAATTCCACCAAGTCGATGGCAACGGCCAATCCAAATTTCGGCACCCAATGCTTCTCATCCACCACGTGGGATCGACCAAGTAGATGACGATAAAAAGCACTCCTCATGTGGCAGCTTGCACTTACGACCCCCTCCTTCCATTGCACGCTGATCGAACACCGTGCCTCGATGTCGTGGAGCCGTCTTCTTTGACCCCTACACCAGTCACTCGGACCAATCACGTCCTGACTTCTGGTCACATTTCGGCTCAATAGAGGCGAAGAGTGGGTCCCCTTTAACTTACCCTAAAAGCTTCTTTGTTACCTGCACCCCCCACCATATCCCTTTCGTGGATGCTTTTTGTCCGCACGACGCGTTTTTCAAGTCTCTGGTGAGCAGAATCAACCCGGTCATGACATCGACGGCGTTGCAGGTGCGTCATCCAAGCTCAAAACGTCCTGTCGCGCACACTTACATGGTACACCAGATCCTGGACCAATCGCTCGTCCAGTCCACCCTCGTTGCAACCGGCACTGTTCTCGTACGCCTCAAATTTCTGGACACCCACACCCGCGCTCACTCAGTTCTGAACAGGTTTACGACCTCCTATGCACACTCGACCAAGAGGTACGTTTTTCCCCACAACCTTGACCTATGTGCTATGTGACGACCCTTCCCCACCAGGTTGCCTATGTGTGGAGTAACCCTTGGTCGATTAGTTCTCTCCTTTTCTTTCTCAACCGCTATCTCCCATTTGTGGACACATTCCTCTCGCTCAACTGTGTGTTTCCTTCCGCTGCGTGTCCTGCGTATTCCTCACCGCCCCTCAGTGAAGTTCTCTCGACACACGCCTAAAGTACGCTCCCACACGCGAAACGTACCACCTGAAACTGAAATTCAAATTATAGGAATGCTTGTCACAGATTACCGTGGTGACATGTCGGTCGACTTCCGCCAAACCCTTTGAGTCTGACACTAGCAATACTGACCTACTCAATCCACAGGGCTCATCGTTCTCGGCACCCTCATCTCAGAAAGTACGTCCCCTGCATTCCCAAGTTACCTCCCGCGTCTCATTCGTCAACAGCCATATTGATGCTGCGCACCTACGCGCTCTGGGAACGCCAACGCTCAATTCTCATCAGTCTTTGTCTGCTCGCACTCGTACGCCCCCCTCCCTCCTCCTACCAAATCTTTTTTTCTCTCATAACCTCGTGTTAGTTCGTGTACCCACCTGCGATAGCGATAACGTACCTCGAAATTAAATCCCTAAAATGTGCGTCGCCTAACTCCCGCACCTCTCGCCGTTCTTATACTCTTCATCCCAGACGCCCCTACGTCATCGCCGGGGTGCCGGCTCGTACATGCGAGCCCCCTGATTTTGGTGGCATACATCCTGCTTGTGATATCAGAAACGAGCACGTCCCTGTTTTGTCTTCCCCATACCATTCTCTTACGACATATTCTAGCACTGGCTAGTCTAACTTCCATCAAAGCATATCGGCATCGTGAGTATAATGTGTCCTCCATTCCAGCTGCCTGCACTGATTGTTGTACCTCCTACGCAGTTCGCCATTCCCAGTCCAGATGGGTGATACAGCTGTATCAGGACGGTTCGTGGACTCGAATTGCCGAGGTTTTCTATTGACTGACATCATGTGCTATATGGCAGGTATTGTATTCTACTTCTTCCTCCTGAGTGGGTGTTTCGCGTTGCCTCGTTGAATACGAAGCTGACATATAATCCAGCGATCTCGTTCGCCAACATCCTCGTCCCTATCGTTGCACCGGTAATACCTCCCTCCCCTACCTATGAGAATACTTCTAAAGAAAAACCTATATTTCCAGTCGGTATTTGCTAATTGGCTCGCGACGTACGTCATCCCCCAATAAAGTGGACCTCACAACTAATACCCCTCATCCTCACAGTCCCCAGCGCGTCATCCACTCCATCATCTGCACCCGCGTTCTCTTCCTCATCCTCCGCCAACGCTCCGCCTCCGCCATGACCAACCGCCTGCCGTGTGGCCCGGGCCCACGCAGTGGATCACCCGTGTTCACGTCGTTTGCGGAGAATGAGACGAGCATGCATATGTCGATTATGGTGCCTACCGTGGATTCGGGTACTACTGGGTGCACGTGTGTCGATGGGGGTGATCATGGTGCATATATTGACGGTTGAGAGGATGTACACGGATGGTGTATGTACGGCTTGCTGCCCTGTGTCTTAGGTCTATCGAACATTTCCACGTCTACGTCCCCACCAGCATCCCTCAACTCCCCCCCGCCCCCCCCCCCCCCTAACGCCCAAAACCTCCTCTCAAAATCCTCCGTATCCACCTCCTCAAGATCCAGGACCGGTTCCCTAGCACACCCCACCAATAACATCCGCCGCACCACTCTCATGCAGCACCCTCGCGAGGGCATGGTGCAGCCCCAACAGCTCCGGGTCCGGGGGCGCAATATCCTCACGAGCGGAGGCGCGGGGTAGGGGCACGAAACCTGGGGGTAGGCGTAAGAGTCTGAGAGTCGGGGATAGCTGAATTGGAATATCACGTGTTTGGGTCGCCATTGGTCACAAAATTGGTCACGGTCCCGGTCAGGTCTCTCGTCATGGCCAACGCTGAGATCCAAGTATACGCGTCGTTCCCTCGCATCGCGGCGCCTGGTGCCGACCTCAATCTTCATGCCGACAATTGGCATTGGGTCCATTGCCTTACCCTCCCATTGGAGACTCTCGACGCACTCCAGTTCTCGCCCAGGCCCTACAAATGGATCCGCTACGCCATCGGAATCGTCGTTGGAGCAGAGGGTGACCTTTCGTCCAGTCCCGACTCGCTCAATATTCCCAACTACAATGCTGGCCTTCCAACCGAGTCCGGCACTTTGTACTATCACATCAGCAACGACGAGAGGCGAAGGATGTTCCCGGTCGATCCTCACATTGGGCGCACAAGCCTCACTTCTAGTGTTGCCACCACTCGGAGGGCCCAATTTCGTTCTGACGCTGCAGTGCGGGATGGAAACCGATGCGTCTTGACAGGTATGGAAGATGTCCTCTGCGACGCTGTGCACCTCGTGGCCCACAGCAAGGGCGATACCGTATGCTGCTCTTACTCCCATTTTATCGTCGCTCACCATCGCAATGGTGGCAGTACATCTCAACATATACTCAGCGTCGCAGTCGAGATCCTGCCAGTGGCGACCTCGTGCAGGACATCGACAGCGTCCGAAACGGCCTCTTCCTGAACAAGCTCACTCATGTCGCGGTGGGTGAGCACGTCGCATTCTTACCAGTGCGTGCCCCTTGTAATAGTATGATATCTAATCGATGTCTGATGGCGTTGATAATCAGACGCCGAACTTTGCTATGGACACGTCCGACGTCGACCCCACCGCACCAGCAGGAGAGAAAAGGTGTACAGCACATCTCTTCGAGCCTGGCCGCCCATCATTTTTCGGCGGCCCCGGTGCAACCCCTTCCAGTCGTCCACTCCGCATTTCTGATACTGATACTCCTGACTGGCCCCCGGCCATTCTCTTCGACGCCGTCTACGCTAGCGCCGTTTTCCACCATTTCGGAACACAGACGCTGAAAGACGTGCTCGGCGCGACTTGGATAGACACCTTCGACCCCGGCGGGGTCATGGATCAGGCACATGCAGAGCAGAATTCAAGCACTTATGCACAGGCCCTTGCCAAGCAGAGGAAAGTGCAAGAGCGTCAAGCACGCCATGGCGCTCGTGCTGGCCCTGACACCCTCGACATGCTCTTGGCTCTGCCGTATATCCTGGTGCCACGGAATGAGCGACAGGCTATGTTCAGAGAAGCTAAGGAGAAGGCCGCCGCAGAAGAGCAGAGACGTGTGCAGGAGAAAGTTGACACTTGGAATAGGCAAGTCATCACTTCATAGCTGGCACGCAATGTCACTAGCCTGGTACGAGTACGAATTCTGTATTATATTTTCCGACCTTTGATACTTAGCCTACCTCTCGAGATCGGTTCTACTCCAATCGGTACCTTCGTGCCAAACGTTGCAGGATTCCGAGTGTGGCCACACAGGCTGCTGCGACATGTACAATCACATGATAAGTCGGTACCTGCTACTTTAGTATACCCGGGTCCCGCTACTTTGTGTAGTGGGTTTCTGTCCGACATGCCCCCTTTGGCCACTAAAGCTCACCACCGGTATAGTCACCTGATCCTGTACTTTTTTTTCGATGTCCGCTTCTGATACCACGTTATTCGTCTGTCAGGCCCCTGCGCAAGAACGCAGCGACGAAAGCGTAAGCTTTCGTCGCTGCGCGCTGCGCTCTTGCGGTCCTCGATTCAACTGGGTCAAAGCAAGATATAGATACAGCGTGAATGAATAAAGATAGAACTGCCGTGGAGTCGCATTGATCCATCACTGTCGTAGTCCATGCCAATATGGAGGGGGCCTGCATCCACGAAATCTATTACGGATCATTCGGCTACAAAGAAAGGGCTGAAAGTAGCGGGCTGTGCGGCGGGACGGCGCCCTATGGTGTTATCAGGTTTTTTAGGGCCCATGTCAAATGTGTTCAGCCCTACCCCATGTGATCGTGGGCGGTTTCAAAACTCCCCGTATTCAACCATACACTGCACGGCATTGACGACACTTAGATAAGTATTTGTCCAGATAAAAAACAGAAGCAGCATAAGAGGATATCAGTAAGTGAGAGCAAAATACTGCTCGAGCGGGAGTAGCAGGCTTTGCGACGGCACGGCGCCCTACGAGTTTATTCGGACGCGTCTTGCTTGAAATCCTGGATCACGGGGAGTTTTGTCTGACAGGTGGGGAACTGCCGTCTGACTGCCACAGGGTTTTACCCGTGTTATCCTGCGCGACCGCGCCGGGGATTCTGCATGTATTCGTTCTCGCTTTCACACTCTCTGGTGGGCGCGTGTGTACTGCGGGATCGTGAAGTGGTTATCGAGTCATCTTTGTACATAACTTACGTAAGTAGCGACCGTGGTGAACTGGCTGTTCCGACTGGGGACCTGGCCAGTATAATATACTCCTCCTCCTCCTCCTCCACATCAAAGTTGACAAATGTTATTGTCCAACCAAGTATAAAATCCACCCGTCCTCGCATTCCTGATAACATCCACTTCCTCTTCTCGCATTTCACGTGCATCATGAGCTACCGCCACGCCTCTGCAACCTCAACGACCACTATGACCTCCAGATCCAGCGCCAACATCACAGAGAGGCCCGAAGTCACAATGTGGGCGAAGTCTCAGGCGAACCACGACCGCGTCTCTGAGGCCTACTTCAGGGAGTGTTGCGAAAAGAAGTTCGGCACTGTCGAGAAGGCTATGATTATGGCACAAGAGGGGGATGCATACAGGCGAGAAGCATATGCGCAGGCGGCTGCCGAGGGTCTGATCCCTCCGCCTATTCACCTCGGGGTGAGTCATCTACGAATACTTTGGACCACAGCTGACAATATATTCTGATTCCTAGGCAAAACCTGGCCAAGGCGAGAAGGTGGATTACGCACAGCTGAACAGCAGGGTGTGGCTCCGCATCTGGGGCGACAGTTTAGCAAGCATCGGCTGCTACAGCTTCGACTTTGTGGACCGCAACGGACAGTACATGTCCACTCCGCCTGGGATCAAGATATACTGCGAGACGACAGGGGCCGAGGTGCGGTCCATCGAGGCGTCGTTGGACGCAGTCGCGGCGAAGTCGAAGGAGTTCAAGAGTACCCTGGAGGCCTCGTATGCCCAGGGCATCGCGGCTGGGCATACCCCCAATGCGCAGTGGGAGACGTACATCGTTCAAGAAGGCACTATGCTCCGTATCAAGCAAGGCTCCCACCCGAATGATCTGTTTCTCACCATCCCGACGCGGACCCCGACTGGCGACAAGCTCACTCTCGTGTCACGCATCGTGGTAAGTCTATTTAGTCTTTCACACATCCCGCCGAATTTAACTTTCGAAACATCACAGTAGGTGCACTGGCTTGGAAGCTCATGATCTTTCGACGTGGTCTCAGAACATATGGCCTTTCTTCATGTATCAACATCCGTATTACTATTAGTCGTTACTATTGCTGTCTTTCGTCGTGTTGTGTCCTTTGCCTCCAATCATGTCTCTTATCATTGCAGTTCTGTTCTATACCACCTGTCGTAACACAGCAAATGCATAAATTATAATGAGGTGCTCAATTTGTAAACATCCACTATCTGGAATTGGGGAATCATATACACCGATGACAAGAGATGTGATGTGATACTTACAGGACGGCGATGTCAAGTGTAAGGTGCCTACCTGCCAGGTCCTGGAGATCTCTCGTCATGGCCAACCCCGGTGAGATCCAAGTATACGCGCCGTTCCCTCGCATCGTGGCGCCCGGTGCCGACCTCAATCTTGATCCCGACAATTGGCATTGGGTCCATTGCCTTACCCTCCCCTTGGAGATTCTCGACGTACTACAGTTCTCGCCCAGGCCCTACAAATGGATCCGCTACGCTACTGGAACCGTCGTTGGAGCCGAGGGTGACCTTTCTTCCAGTCCCGATACGCTCAATATTGTGAACTACAATGCTGGCCTTCCAACCGAGTCCCGTGTTTTGTACTATCACACCAGCAGCGACGAGAAGCGAAGGATGTTCCCGGTCGATCCTAACATTGGGCGCACAAACATCACTTCTAGCGTTGCTACCACTCGGAGGGTCAACTTTCGTTCTGACGCTGCCCTGCGGGATGGAAACCGGTGCGTCTTCACAGATTGGCGGCATGACTTTTGCGACGCTGTGCACCTCCTGGCCCACAGCAAGGGTGATGCGGTATGCTGCTCTTACTCTCATGTTATCGTCGCTCACCATTGCAATGGTGGCAGTACATTACAACATATACCCAGCACCGCAGTCGAGACCCTTCCGGTGGCGACCTTGTGCAGGATATCGACAGCGTCCGAAACGGGCTCTTTCTCAACAAGCTCACTCAAGTCGGGGTGGGTAAGGATGTTGCATTTTTACCAGTGCGTGCCGCTTGTATGACCCCTAATCGATGTCTGAAGTGTCGTTGACAATCAGACGCCGAACTTTGCCATGGACACGTCCGACGTCGACCCCACCGCACCAGCAGGAGAGAAACGGTGTACAGCACATCTCTTCGAGCCTGTCGAACCATTTAGTGCACCCCCTTTCAGTGGGCCAGTCCGGATTTCTGATACTCCTGACTGGCCCCCAGCAATTCTCTTCGAGGCCGTCTACGCTAGCACCATTCTCCACCAATTCGGAACTCAGACGCTGAAAGATGTGCTCGTCGCGACTTGGATAGACACCTTCGACCCCGGCGGGGTCGTGGATCAGGCACATGCAGAGCAGGATTCAATCACTTATGCACAGGCCCTTGCCAAGCAGAGGGCGCAAGCACGCCATGACGCTCGTGCTGGCCCTGACACCTTCGACATGCTCTTGGCTCTGCCGTATATCTTGGTGCCACGGAATGAGCGACAGGCTATGTTCAGAGAAGCCAAGGAGAAGGCGGCGGCAGAGGAGCAGAGACGTGTGCAGGAGAAAGTGGACACTTGGAATAGGCAAGTCATCACTCCATAGCTGGCACGCAATATCACTAGCCTGGTACGAGTACGAATTCTGTATTATATTTTCCGACCTTTGATACTTAGCCTACCTCTCGAGATCGGTTCTACTCCAATCGATACCTTCGTGCCAAACGTTGCAGGATTCCGTAGCCAGCCATAACAATACCAACCCGGCACTGCGGACAACTACCCACCGTCAGCGAATTTTTCGATCGACCGCCGCTGCCCCACCTTGGACTTCAGCAGCATCATCCTCCGGCAACGCTCCGCCTCTGCCTCCGCCATGACCAACCGCCTACCGGGTCACCCGTATTCACGTCGTATACAGAGAACGACACGAGGATGCACATGTCGATCATGGTGCCCACTACGGGCTCGTCCACTACTGGGCACACATCTGTCGAGGGGAGTGATCATCGTAACTATATTCAAGACATTTGACACTCCGTACACATATAGTGTATCTACCGCTTGCTGCTCTCTGTCTATCGAACATACATACCATGTTCCACCGTGACCTCTAGGTCCCCAACACCAACCCTCCCACCCCCTCACCCACCTCCCCAGCCCCCAGCGCCCAAAACCTCCTCTCAAACTCCTCCCCCGTTACCCTATCCACCTCCTCAAAATCCAGGGCCGGTTCCCTCCCACACACCTGATCAATCACGTCCCCCGCACCACTCTCATGCATCACCCTCGCCAGCGCATGGTGCAGCCCCAACAGCTCCGGGTCCGGGAGCTCAATGTCCTCGCGACCGGACGCACGGCGTGGGAGCTTGAGGCCGGGTGGTGGGCGTGCAGCGAGGTTGTGGAACGTCACGGACTCGGAGGGGTGGAGGCCTAGCTGCTCTGCGCGGTACGCTGCGAGCATCCCGTGCTTCATGACGCGATATACGTCGTGGTCCTGGGATGCCAGCGATGTCAGCCAGTCAATTCCACAGCACGAGAGGAATTCTTCCTTGGTGGGAGACTCACGGCGGTTGGCTCCAAGCTGAGGAGGTAGTCCTCAAACCACCTACCCACGGTACCGGACATTGCGATCGCATTGCTGGGCGTGTCGAGCTCTGCAATACGTCCCGGTGTCAATGCCGCGTACTCGCGCAGGATGTCCCAAGTCGTAAGCGTATCATCTTCCGCGGCCTGCAATTATCCAAGCATAAGGGACGGCCAATCACAATGTTCACACCTACCGGAGGATCGAGCTTGATGACTTGCGTGCGCTGCAGACTATGTACATGTATGACGTCGGGCCCGTCAGGCCCTGGCGGGTACGCGTCTAGCACCACCCATCGCGTGAGTGGACATTTGTAGGCCTGCCGCTTGAGCACCTACGGGGTATCCATGAGGATGATAAGACAATATGTGAAGAAGGGAACAACGCGCATCTAATAGCACCTGTTCTTCACGGTCCAGCAGTGTGAAACCTTCGAAGAGCCCCGGACGGCGAGCGTGCTTTTTCACTAGCATAACCCTCATCAGTCGTCCAGTAGCAAATTAATGATAAGAGACTTACGGGGCGCGAGCAGGAGCACATAGAACATAACCGCTAGATCGCGTAGCTTCTGCACGCTAACTGCACCCACCTCCTGACACGCGCACACCGAGGCAGCCATATACCGCTTTCCGTTCTCAGACGGTGCGTGCTCCATGAGGGATCCCAGTACGGCGTGAAACCCTCTGCTGCCGTTTTCTGCTAGCCACGGAGGATTGTCCAGGGGCGATTGGCGGAGAGATTGTCGCAGCCGGTGTGCCTCGGCGCAGAGGGATAATGTGGAGACGGTTAGATCGTATAGGATGGACAGGACATTGGCCTGGAATTCTTGTGAACGGACGTCCATGATAAATATTTAAATGACGTATGTAGGATGGTAGATGGACGTGTTCCCGATTAGGACTCGAATGATGTTGACATTGGACGTGTGCCACGACGGAAGAAAAGGAAAAGTGAGAAGCTGGCCTCGTCCACACCATTGCCATGCCTCTCTCCATCCGCCGTCGCAGCCTCTCCCGCCTCCTCCTCCTCGCCGCCACCGCCCTCCTCGTCCGCCTCGTGTTCTTTCCATCCACATCCACCACGGGGCACTCACCCACACCCACCACCGCCCACGAAATTCAGGAACACAACTTCATCGAGCGCGCTACACGCCCGGACAAGTCCCTCAATGTCCAGCGACACAAGTTTCTGCAGGCCCGCATGGGCCGGGACGACCGCGAGGGTATACTTGGGGAGGTCATCCAGAACGGGGTTAGCGACTACTGGGAGCGCTTCCAGCTGCCATAGTGAGTTTTCATGCCCCCCGAAACAAAAAACGAGTATTCCTCTGACTCCCTTCCAGTATCATGAACCGAGAAACGTCCTCCATGGACGCCCAACACGTCGTCAGCTCGATCGACCAGCTGCTTTCCCTGAACGGGTGGGTAGCCGCTTTATGCCCAACACTGACGCGCCCCTTCGGGCAGAACAAGCACGAGTCCGAAGCGTACGACGACCTCATCCGCGAGGACCACCTCTACTACATCGCCATCATCATCCACTCCGCCGACCACTTCCTCGTCGACCAGCTCGCCGTCATCGTGCAGATGGCCAAGCGCCTCGGCACGAACAACCTCTTCGTCTCCATGCTCGACTACGACTCCTCCGACTCCACCGAGACCCTCACCGACCTCTGCGAGGCTGTGCTCATCCTCCTCGGGGTGCCCTTCCGGATACGCAGGGTGCCTGGGATGACTAGCGACCCGGCGGCGGCGTACTACCCGCTCGAGGAGGCGCATATGCGGAATCTGGCGCTGGAACCGCTGAAAGAGCTGCAGCAGAAGCGGGGGATCAAGTTCCACCGTGTCGTCTGGCTCAAGGGGTTCACGTGCCCGAACGATATTCTCGAGACGATCAAGGTCAGCTTTGCGAACGAGGCAGCGATGGTATGCGGGATGGACTGGGCCGAGCACAACGGCTTCTTCATCTTTTCCGACCGGTACGTACCCCACCCACCCTAAGTATCATCTCTAACCCTCCCCCAGCTGGCGCACCCGCGACATCGAAGGCGACCAATTCCGCCAATCCAAGTCCTCCTCCAAATCCGACGCCGTCCCCCCCCGCGACTCCCAAGGCGCCACGCGCTACGCCCAACACCTCCCCTTCCAAGTCTTCTGCTGCGAAGCCGGCACGCACGTCGTCGACCCGGAGCAGTCATACTACAAAGGGATCACGTACCGCGCCGGCTCGGACTTCCACAACCTCAGCCAGGCGGAGGGCATGCCGACGCGCGACTATGACGCGCCGTGTCTCGATAGCAGCCAGGCGTGGTTCTGCCGCGACTTGTGGGTGCGCAGTGCGCGCGATGCGATGGACGAGGTGGATAGGGTTCGGAGCGCGGGGGATATACGAAGGCGGGACGTGGTGGATGTAGCGGCGTGGGACCCGTTGATGGAGGACGCCGTCAGGAAGGTCTACAAACGGGAGGCCCAGGCTGTCGATCCGGCTAAAGCCCTGGACGCGGTGGAGAAACAGCAGGCCCAGGCCGCTGATCCTGATGCGAATGCGGGGTCGGATTATGATGCGATGCCGGGTGGGGAGGATGGGGAGGAGGTGCCGCCGCTTCCGGTGGATCCGCCGAGGTTCTCTATACCGAACTCTGATTTTACGCCTGCAAGGATATTGGTGAATCCGCGGTGTGTGACGACTTATGCTGGGGTGAGCCATACCCAGCTTGCTGTTGATCTGTTTGGAGATGGGGGGGACAACGCTGTTGGTGGAGTCAAGAAGTATGCGTTGGATGATTGGGAGGGTGCTCCAGAAAGCTTTGTATGCCAGGAACAAAAGTTGGTTCTCTTCGTTTTTTTTCTCGGTGACCATTGCTGATAGGGTCATCCAGACAAACTGGTGGAAGGCAGGCGACCAAAACGCAGAGACGGCTTGGGTTTTCGATATACGATGAACTCAAGCGTGGGACTTGAATCCCTGGCATACCCTTAGACTATCATACCATGTATAATTCTTAATACCACCGTGTTATTCGACGACGCGCGAGGCGCGAGTCCTCACTCGTGATCAGAGTCACTTACCTCGCTGCCCCATACCAGCGGCTTTCTTTATCTTCTACTGTATAACAGTACTACTGAACCTCGTTTACATTTACAAGCTATTTTCTATTTCACAACAGCACCGCGCCCTCCTCCCCTCCGGAACGGATGTGACATGACGAAGAATGGGACGGCAGAGGAAGCCGCCGGGGTGTGCGTCCACTACCCACTGCCCCGCAGACGAAAATTCGGCGTTCACCCGCAGATCCATGTTACGTTGAGGCTCGCCGGCGGCGGGCCAGCCAACCGCTTGCGACACTCGGACCACTGCCGAGGTTACGACCGCCACGAACCTGCCTTCGGTGGCGGGTTGGGACTTCATCATCGGTCGGGACTCGCCTCCGTGGATCCTACCAGGCTAGTGATACTGCGCGCCAGCTATGAAGTGACGACTTGCCTATTCCAAGCGTCCACTTTCTCCTGCACGCGTCTCTGCTCCTCTGCTGCCGCCTTCTCCTTGGCTTCCCTGAACATAGCCCGTTGCTCATTCGGCGGCACCAAGATATACGGCAGAGCCAAGAGCATGTCGAAGGTGTCGGGGCCAGCACGAGCGTAACGGCGTGCTTGACGCGCAAGGGCCTGTTCATCAGTGATTGAGTTGCGCTCTGCATGTAACTGATCCTTGACCCCGCCGGGGTAGAAGGTGTCTTTCCAAGTCGCGAAGAGCACATCTTTTAGCATCTGAGTTCCAAAATGGTGGAGAACGGTGCTAGCATAGACGGCATCGAAGAGAATTGCCGGGGGCCAGTCAGGAGTCTCAGAAATGCGGAGTGGACTACTAAAAGGGGTTGTGCTGAGGACACCGAAGAATGCTGGTTCGCCAGGCTCGAAGAGATGTGCTGTACACCTGTTCTCTCCTGCTGGTGCCGTGGGGTCGACGTCGGCCGTGTCCATAGCAAAGTTCGGCGTCTGATTATCAACGCCAGTTCAGACATCGATTAGGGGTCATACAAGCGGCACCCACTGGTAGGAACGCGACGTGCTCACCCACCCCGACATGCGCGAGCTTGTTGAGAAAGAGCCCGTTTTGGACGCTGTCGATATCCTGCACAAGGTCGCCACCGGCAGGGTCTCGACTGCGACGCTGAGTATACGTTGAAATGTACTGCCACCAGTGCAATGGTGAGCGACGACAAGATGAGAGTAAGAGCAGCATAGTACGGTATCGCCCTTGCTGCGGGCCAGGAGGTGCACAGCGTCGCAGAAGGCATCTTTCATGCCTGTGAAGACGCATCGGTTTCTATCCCGCATTGCAGTCTCAGAACGAAATTGGGCCCTCCGAGTGGTGGCAATGCTAGACTTAGAGGTGAGGCTTGTGCGTCCAACGTTAGGAACGACCGGGAACATTCTTCGCCTCTCGTCGTCGCCGGTGTGATAGTATAAAGTTGTCGACTCCGGTGGGAGGCCAGCATTGTAATCCACAATATTGAGCGTATCGCGACTGGAAGAAAGGTCACCCTGTGCTCCAACGACAGTTCCAATGGCGTAGCGGACCCACTTGAAGGGCCTGGGCGAGAACTGGAGTAGGTCTAGGGTCTTGAGTGGGAGAGTAAGGCAATGGACCCAATGCCAATTGTCGGCATCGAGATTGAGGTCGGCACCAGGCGCCACAATGCGAGGGAACGACGCGTACACTTGGATCTCACCGTTGGCCATGATTCCAATATTTCAGTAACTACGTACAGCGACGCGTGAGTCAGTCCCTCGGAGTCAGAGTCGAAGTCAGGGAATAGAGTGAAATGAGTCACATGATGTTGTATAAAAGTCGACCAAAACTAAAGTAGCAGCAAAGTTCTCCTCCTCCTCCCTCCTCCCTCCTCCCATCCTAACCATGGCCGGCCGCACAGTGCCCCACCTAATGACCCTCGCCGACCTCAGCGTCCCTCAAATCAAACGCCTCCTCGTCCACTCGCACCACCTCAAGCAAGTCTCCCTCCCCTGGCTCGCGCCCCAAGGCTCCATCGCCCGCGAAAAGATGCAAAAACTGCGCCTCCCCTCCCAGTCCCTCTTCAACAAAACCATCGCCCTCCTCTTCTCCAAGCGCAGCACCCGCACCCGTCTCGCCGCCGAGACAGGCGCAACCCTCCTCGGCGGACGCGCCCTCTTCCTCGGCCGCGACGACATCCAGCTCGGCGTCAACGAGTCCCCCCGGGATACTGCCCGTGTAGTTGGGGGAATGTGCCAAGGCATCTTCGCCCGCGTGGGGGAGCACGAGGAAATCGAAGTACGTACTTTACCTCCTTCTCCCATGCTCCGTCTCCAACCCCTTGGCATCCCCCACAGGAACTAGCGAAACACTCCCCCGTCCCCGTCCTAAACGCCCTCTCCTCATTCTGGCACCCCACCCAGATCCTCGCCGACCTCCTAACCCTGCACGAGCACGCGCACCTCTTCGCCCCCGCCACCACCGAGGTGCACGAGGTGTCCGAGGACGCCACGACGGAACAGGAGAAGGGCAAGAAGAAGAAGAAGGCCGACAAACCCAAGGGGGGCGCCCTCCCCGAGCTCCGGCCTCTGACCGTCGCATACGTCGGGGACTCCGCCAATGTCCTGCACGACATGCTCGTGACCTACCCGCGCCTCGGACACAAGCTCCGCATCGCGAGCCCGGAGCAGTACAGACCGCCTGTGGAGGTGTGGGACCGTGTTAAGGAGCTGGGGTGCGAGGAGGGTATTTGGTGGGGGACGGACCCGAAGGAGGCTGTTCTGGGCGCGGATGTGGTCGTTACGGATACCTGGTACGTACACCTATGGTCTTCTCTCTTGGGAGGCGCGTGCATAGACTGATGGGAACGGTCGTAGGATTTCGATGGGGCAGGAAGCGGAGAAGGAGGAGCGGCTGAGGGCGTTCCATGGGTATCAAGTCACGGAGGAGCTTTGCCGGGAAGGCGGCGCGAACCTGGGCTGGCAGTTCCTGCACTGCTTACCGCGGAAGTCCCATGAGGTCGATGATGAGGTAGGGATATTTCCCTGGCGCACTGGCTCTCTTCTCGGTTTCTGATTCCCTTTCGTAGGTGTTCTACGGCCCGCGATCCCTCGTATTCCCTGAAGCAGATAACCGGAAATGGACTATTATGGCTGCGTTCGAGTACGTCTACTGCGTTCCTTTCTTCGGTGGTCATGTACTGAAAGCATTTATAGTCTATTGTTTGGCAAGTGGGATCTTTCGGCAGATGATGCGGAGGTCTCTAAGAAGAAGTGATGCTGGGATTGTTGAATCACGCGTTTTTTGTGGTCGTCGTATTCTTGATTTTTTGCAGCAGCTTCAAAGTGATATCCAATGGTGTGGTCGGTTCCGTAAGGGCGTTGGGGATACTGGGGACTTGTCTCGTTCTGTGGCGCTGCTCCACCCTGGCGTCAGTCATGACAGCGTGCCCTGGTCTTCGTCTTTCCATTATCGGGATTTGGACTCGTTCTAAACCGAGAATGCGGAAAGTTCATATGTGTGTTCTTCCAAGACATTCCCATGCCGACTTTGGGAGGACCGTTGCAATGCAGATGGGTGTCAACCAGCCGCCCACTCCAGTATCGCTTTCTCCCAATGGACTCCCAATGTTTTAATTGGGACTATACCAATGCCGTTACATCTCTGTTTTCACGACTATAATAGTGCCAGCCATTACACCCACATGCGGCTTGCTCTGTCAAGACCGAATCGCGCTATATGCGATTACCCGGAGGCTTGTTACCTGGAGGCTTGGATGATACTTACAAGAGCAAATCCTGCTGTTGCAAGTTGCCGCCTAATGAACACGGTTCAGCTGGACCCTGCCTCGACCCTGAACCGCGTCGGACATCCAAAGCGGCGTAGAAAAAGTGTTTGAGCAATGAGGACGCATTTGAGGCTGCAGGGGGTCTCAGCAGTCAGGACCTTTGCAGGACCTTGTCCAGCTGATTGTCTGGAGGAGGGCAATATTGGAACTCGACGTGCGGACCTCAAAAGGTACGCCAAGCATCGTACTAAGTGGTACCTGAATATTGACTTGCGGCCTCAGCATCCCGCGTTCACTAGAGCGAAATCTGGTTCTCCAAACAATCTCCAAACGTTACGGACTTGCGGAAACTACGGAAAGTCAGTCATGATTCATCACAGACAACCTCAAAGGATGAACGACTGATTTAGGAGAGACTAGGACGACTAGGACAACCTCGTGTATCTCGACTTCCTTCCTACTGAGGTATTTCACACGGTCTTTGTCCTCGCGCTCGTTCACTGCGCCGTGCGAACCTGAGCGCCACGTTTGCGATGATGCCCATGGTTAGCCACGCGACCCTGCCCTTGTCTCCAAATCGAACCGGCCGCCGCACCCGGCGACGCATTCACAGATACTACGAGACTCGAGAGTATCAACCCCTCCACAGTTTCGAACCTACATAAATTGGCTTCAACAATCACCATAAGCGTCCAAACTTGAACCTGGTGTTCGCTTGGCCCCCAAGCCAGCCGAAGGAACAGGGAGAAAGACACCATGATTGCACTTAATCGGTCCAATATTGCCTGCACCCCTGAGATTACTATCCCGAGTCCCTGCCTTCCCTGGTCGTTGGAAAAATCTGTCCGGGTGCAGTCGGACCTAAACCGAAGGGCCATAAAATTGGCCTGACTATCACAGTGAGTATATCCAGCTCTCGCAATTTATTCGACCTAGACACAACTTCTCCAAGCTCTGATGAGTGTTGCATATGTGTGTATGAGCAGAAGTTCTCACCTCCGTGGAGCCTTTTCAACTGATCCTGACTGATCATATAATTTATCCTTACAGAAAGATGAGCCACCTCGCATCAATAAAGCCTATCTCATGTTAGTCGCCTCTACCGTCCTTGTGCGTCTCCTCATAGGCATTGCCTTTATACAGAATGGAGCTGATTTGATGGTATAACTCAGACTTACGATTTTTTGTGTACTCTCGACCGCGAGGCATGAATGACTGCGCCGCATTTCGGACTATTAACTCAAACTCTGCTTTTCCAGGTCAAGTATATCTGGTCAAATCCATGGAACGCGGGAAGTATACTCTTCACGGTGAATAGGTACTTGCCCTTCGTTGACACAGGTATTGCATTGTACCGTGCGTATTCTTCTGTTTCATATTTGGCATTTCGCCATTTCTGATATCTTTGAAGTGATGATGAGTGTGCCTACGCCAAAGGTATGTCTCGCTGTGATGGTGCCGCCGTAGACCTGAAGGATTTTCTTTCGAATAGACATGTCGTACACTCAACCTTGTTATGAGTCGTAAGCCTTTCTCGGTTTTATTACGCCACACGTCACTCACATCTTACCCAGCAATTCTTCACTTCGGCGTCCTCCTTTCTGAAGGTCGGCGCTCTTAAATAACGGAACCCGGGTGGCATTTTAACGTTTATTCCTGCTTTAGTTATCCTCATGCTACGCACGTATGCGATCTGGAATCTCCGACGCTCAGTGCTCTTCTGGCTCTGCTTCCTCGGATTGGTGCGTGGGTGTGGCTTGCAGCCGTCCATCAAGTGGTAATAGGCCTCCAACTGCTACCAGGTCTTGTCGGGCTCGTTTGTATTCCTCGTGGTTTATGCGACGCGAGTGCTGCAATGTATGAATGCCTCCTTGATTTCGCGTCCAGCCTAGTCACTCACTAAGCAGCGTCTTCCTTATCCGTCCAGTCGGTCCTACTCCTCAAGATACGGATCCATTCCCATACGGGTGTAGGATTTCAAAGGGAAGCCATCGTGCGACTTCTAAGTTCTACATGGAGGTCCTGTTGTCCGAAACCAGTCCGTCTCCTTCCATCTCAAATCTAAGTGTCAACCATACTCATATATCGTTGACTTGACTAGTCATCTTGATCCTCACCATGATAAAAGCTTTCCAGCATAGAGACTCACGATCTCGGTGGGTTTCCCAGCTTTACATAGATGGTGGGTCTGGTCCAAGACACCTTTCTTATCCCGTTTGCCTAATGAGCAAGTAGGAATGTGGTTCTATTTCTACATGCTTCGTAGGTCTCCCCACATCGCCAACGCATTTGTTAAATGATGTTGTCGTAGTGGTAACAGTATCGAATATTACGGTATTCTACAAAGCCAGGGTGTGTATAGTTGTCTCGCTGCTCCACAGAAAACTCATAACATACTCTGAGTAGTCGTTGGACCACAAGGAAATCCTTGTAAAGTAAGCCCCACATCTTTCCTAATTCTGGTATAGGAAGCTTCAAAGTTTACGGTTTTCTTTCTTCAGTATCCAGCGTGTACTGCATTCCATCTGTTGCAATCGGGTGATTCTGGACATCCACAGTCACAAGGATTTGACACACCCCAGCAACTCATCGCCATCGAGAATCAATCATATGGAAGGGGTGACATTGTCAGAATTCTTTACCACCGTTGTCCCGGAGCTCCAGGAAGACGAGGTCGACGACACCGTTCATGAGCAACGTGATGTTGGTGAAACACCCTTGTCGGTACTACTTCACCGTGAGCTACGAAGGTAGAGGGCTGCCTTCTGTAAGCATTTGTTGGTGGATTGGCAAGGGGGATTGGTGCAGCCGTGTTCGAGAACACAGCGCGGACACGAACGAATGAAGGCAAAGTGCTGAAGTCTTCGGACTCTCGGAGAGATGGCTATCTTGGAGAGATGGCTAAGACTTGCGAGGATGTAGACTAGCTGATTACATCGAATATCTTGCAGCGTAGTCCGCACCCAGCTCGGGAATGCTGACACGCATCCTTGTATACAATCAATCAGTTGTCGGACACAATCAAACTCCCTACAGAGATAGAGTCCCCCGACACTGCATATTCGAGCCGTTGAAGGGTCCTTCAAACGTATTGACCAGCCACGCGATTCTTGTCGCTAGAATACCGAGTCGACGTCACGCGCCGCATAAACGTATATAATATATATCACCTGCGCGATGGCGTGGTGCAACGCCAGTAACTTCGGGCTCGGAGGGTCAACGCCTTCCATGTCGCGCGTGTAACGGCGTACATAAGCTTGAGAGGATGCAATAAATGTGGATCCAAAACTTCCCAAGCTCGGGGTTCTTGAGGCTCATATTGGGGAGATGAACTTTGGCACAGAATCTCACCCTCCAGAATTGCAACTACTCCATGGCGACTCGGTTTCCAGCAAGGAGGTCCATAGCGAGGGTAGGCGCCTCCGGGTATGTACGGCATTGTGGGGGAGACTCTGTCCAAGCCTTCGTGTATGAAGGGATAAAGTGGGAACGACTGAGGTAGGACCGTGCTCGATCCCATTGCTTTAATCCATTGCTTGAGGGTCTTGTTCCACTGTCGTCGGTGAGTGCAGAGTTACAAGCGGTCAAGGACGACCGACGGGGAAGCAAAGAAGTCATTGCTAGACCCAGATCGGTCGGATCCGCCGGCGTGTTGCCCATGCTTAGACGGTGCGTGCTCCATGAAGGCCTCTAAGACCGTATGCAATCCAGTTCCGCCGTGTCTCCTGAGCCAGTCTGAGTGGTCTAGATGCGACTTTCTCTGGCGTAGGGTCAGTTCGTGTGGGCCTGATTGCTCATGATGGACAAGCGAGCGGGAGAGAAGTAGGAGCTGCTGCCATGTATAGAAAACCTTCTGCGGTGGTGCTGGCTCAGAGTCACTGAGAGTCCGAATCTGGCAAGCCCGACGACAGATTCGGAATCCACGTGGATCTGCGATCAAAACGCGTTCCAAATTAAGCGCCGGTCGGACTCATCTCTCGACCGGAACCATGAACGACCTCGTCCTGGCAGTGTCCTTCGCGTCGCTCCTAAGCCTACGCGGCCTGCGTAGAAAGTCCCTCTCGCCGACCGGGGCGTTGACCGCCTTCATGGTGGGGGTGCTCACCATGGCGGGGGGCCTGCGCGTGTTCGGCGTCGCGCTCATCGTATTCTATTTGATTGGGAGCCGGGCCACAAAACGTGAGCGCTGTCCCCTATCTCTGAGTCTGACGAACCGGTGCTGACGAGCTTTCGAATTCCAGACGGCAAAGAGCAGAAGGCGCGGCTGGAGGAGGGGTACGTGGATGCGGGGTACCGGACCGGGTGGCAGGTCCTGTGCAACAGCTGCTGGGCTGTAATGGCAGTTACGCTGTGGAACGCTATTCACGTACCAGGGAGCATCCATGCGTCCCTTCTCGGGGCCTTTCACCTCGGTGGAAGGGAATACAGACCAGAGGCGTGGTGTGCGGTGGACGCCGGGCACAGGGGGCTTCTATTTGCGGCGTTGGGTCACTTTGGGTGCTGCCTGGGGGACACGCTCGCATCTGAGCTGGGGATCTTGAGCAAGCGCAGGCCGCGGCTGGTGACGACGCTCAAGGAGGTGCCGCCGGGGACCAATGGAGGGATGACGGTGTGGGGAACGGCGTGTTCCGTGGCTGGAGGCGCGATCATAGGACTCGTGATGGGTGTGTGTGTGCTGTTGGAGAACGGAGCTTGTTCGAGTGGAGTAGTTGGGCGCCTCGTGGCCTGGGGAGCGTTCTCAGGGGGTTTCGGGAGTCTGGTGGATTCGCTGCTGGGTGCGACGGTGCAGCGGACGCGATTTTCGAAAGAGCGGGGGGTGGTGCTGCAGGACGGGAGTATGACGACGGGCTCTGTGGTGAGCGGGTGGGACTTGCTGACGAACAACCAGGTGAATCTGGTGTCGAGTTTGGTGACGGCGGGGGTGGTTGGGTGGATGACGTCATAGTTGTTTGATCGTGCTTTTAATACGCAACATGCAAAGATTTTGGCCCTGTACGTTCAGAAGTTGAACGAATGGCGCCCCCGCAGCCGCCGCCGCCGTTGTCCGACCCCGAGCACGCTGCTGATCCCTCTGCGCCTCCTCGCGATGTATCCCGCCCCCTGCTCTTCGAGTGCGCCTGGGAGGTAGCCAACAAGGTCGGCGGCATCTACACCGTCATTAAAACCAAGGTCCCTGTCACCGTCTCCGAGTTTGGTGACAGATACTGCCTCATCGGGCCCCTCTCCTACAAGACTGCCCCCATGGAGGTCGAGCCCTCCGAGCCCACCGATCCCCATCTCGCAGCCACCCTCGAGTCCATGCGGGCTCAGGGGGTCAAGGCACTCTACGGTCGATGGCTTATCGAGGGCAATCCCCACGTCTTGCTCTTCGATACGGGCTCCCAGTACTCCCGCCTTGATGAATGGAAGGGAGATCTCTGGAATCTAGCCGGCATCCCCAGCCCGCCAAACGACCACGAGACCAACGAGTCCATCGTCTTTGGCTACCTCGTAGCCTGGTTCCTCGGCGACGTCCGTCTTCCCCAACTCTCTCACGTACATTAGCTGACTTCCCCCAAGTATGTCGCACGCCAATTGACCACCGCCGTCGTTGCCCATTTCCACGAGTGGCAAGCCGGTGTCGCCATACCCCTGTGCCGCAAGCGTCACATAGACGTCACCACCGTCTTCACCACCCACGCCACACTCCTCGGTCGCTACCTCTGCGCCGGCTCGGTTGATTTCTACAATAACCTGCAGTACTTTGATGTTGATCACGAAGCAGGTAAACGCGGTATCTACCACCGCTACTGCATCGAGCGTTCCGCCACCCATTGTGCCGATGTCTTCACCACCGTATCCCACATCACCGCATACGAGAGCGAGCACCTCCTCAAACGCAAACCCGATGGCGTCCTGCCGAACGGCCTCAACGTCGTCAAATTCCAGGCCATGCATGAATTCCAGAATCTGCACTCGCGGAGCAAGGAAAAGATCAACGAGTTTGTGCGCGGTCATTTCTACGGCCATTACGACTTTGACCTTGATAATACCCTATACGTGCG
Source organism: Lyophyllum atratum (assembly GCA_014905825.1). Classification (NCBI taxonomy): domain Eukaryota; kingdom Fungi; phylum Basidiomycota; class Agaricomycetes; order Agaricales; family Lyophyllaceae; genus Lyophyllum; species Lyophyllum atratum. The sequence continues at coordinate 581,140 of JACGCN010000018.1, forward strand.
TCTTCATACCCGCTTCTGCCCAAGTCCAACCCCCCTGAGTGCTTTTGTTAGATGTTCACCGCAGGTCGGTACGAGTACCGAAACAAGGGTGTTGACATGTTCATCGAGTCCCTCGCGCGTCTAAATCACCGCCTGCAAAAGGCGGGCTCAACTGTGACGGTCGTCGCGTTCATCATCATGCCCGCCGCGACCCACTCGTACACTATCGAGGCTCTCAAGGGACAGGCTGTGACAAAGCAGCTCCGCGACGCGGTCACCGAGATACAGCAACGCGTTGGTGAGCGCCTGTTTGACCATGCAGCACGGGTGCACGGGTTCGTGTCATTATTTACCCTTCCGCTATATCCTCTAACAATCCATCACTTTTAGTGATGCCACCCCCACTCCACTCCCAGAGACCCTTCTCTCATCCGAAGACCTCATCCTCCTCAAACGGCGGATCTTTGCTCTCAAGCGCAACTCGCTTCCGCCCATAACGACACATAACATGGCGGACGACTCCAACGACCCGATCCTAAACCAGATCCGACGCGTGCGCCTATTCAACGACGCGTCGGACCGCGTCAAGATCGTGTTCCACCCGGACTTTCTCAACTCCAACAACCCGATCCTCGGCCTTGACTACGAAGAGTTCGTCCGCGGCTGCCACCTTGGCGTGTTCCCCAGTTACTACGAACCATGGGGATATACACCTGCAGAATGTACAGTGGTACGTCTCTCTCTCCCGCCTCCCTCTCCACTATAGACCACAGACAAAACCCACGCCACCAGATGGGCATCCCCTCAATAACCACCAACCTTTCCGGCTTCGGCTGCTTCATGCAAGACCTAATCGAGCGCCCCCAAGACGAAGGCTGCTACATCGTCGACCGGCGCTCCCAATCCGTCGAAGACTCCGTGAACGCCCTCACCAGCGACATGTTCGGCTTCTGCATGAAGACCCGACGCCAGCGCATCAACCAGCGCAACCGCGTCGAGCGCCTCTCGCCCCTCCTCGACTGGAAGAACCTCGGCGTCGAATACAGCAAAGCCCGCCAACTCGCCCTGCGGCGCGCCTACCCCGACGCCTTCTACCACCCCGACCGCGAGGGTGAGGTAGGGGCCGCGGCATGGGACGAGGAGGACGGCGCGTACTTTGGCGGGGGCGTCGACCGCGCGAGTCTGGGGAGCATGCCGCCGAGCCCGCGGCTGCGCGGGGCGGCGACGCCGGGGGATATGGGGACGCTGACGGAGGAGGTAGGTGGTGTTCCTGATTTTGTGTCTTTGGCGGGGTCGGTGTTCTGGCGGGTGGGGGCGGAGCAGGGGGGTGGGGCGGGGGCGGGGAAGGGGGGGAGTGTACATGTGAATAAGGTGGCTGACGTGCGAGTGTCAACGTTGCAGATGCAGGGACTTCGGACGAGCGATTATCGTGGGTATCAGTGGCCTGCGCGTGAGGATGAGGAGGACTCGTATCCGTTGTGCGTTCTTCGTTCTTCTGGACTTATGGTTGCCGAGATGTGCTGATGGGGTGTTTTGGGTAGCCCGTTGGTGATGAAGGTACGCTCAAGGTCAGGGTCGGTCATCAGCGGTGCGAGCACGCCCGGTGGCGGTGCATTCAAGAGCCTCAGCGAGCGCGATCTGCAACAGGCCGACGCCGCGCTCTCCCAGGTCAACGACGAAGAAACACCCGTTGCTACACCCGCCGCCGCATGAGCGTAACCACAACCTTAGCGGAAACGTTGGTGTGGCCGAACGCGGGGCCAGGAACCGCTCGCTGGGTGGGTAGTAGGGGAGTAGGGTCTGGGCGGGCGGGCACGAGTTTGTGGTGTTCTGTTTTCATTCATTATACCTCCTTTTTTTTCTCTTCGTGGTTAGGCTTTTGTTTTGGAGCTTTTGGGCGGGGGGTGTTGGTGGTGCTTTTGCTTGGGTAGTATGGACTGTAGAGTACTGCGGGGGTAAGGTTGCGTACATACTGCGTTGTGAGGGGGTCGAATGATATGCTATGTTAAGGAGCCCTCACTCGATCCTCAAGTGCTTGAATGACAGTCAATGACGATCGAGCAGGATGGACGCCACAAGTTTTCGGTTTTCGTAGAACTTGTGGATTAGTCACCAGACAAGTGAGAGTGGTGGACGAGAAATGAAAAGGCATGAGCTTGCCCGAAGCCGAATGTACGAGGACGGCCTTGACATTTAGCTTCAAGGTATTACAAGATCCCGAGTGACTTACGCTTGCCCGAACGTAACGGGCCATGCACCTCGGACGAGACAGGATTCTTCTGTTCCAGATATTGACAGTCCAACAATACAGCACCTCCCCCTTCACATCACAAGCGAGAATAAGTCTAAGGTAGTTGCACGCATCTACAATTCTCTAGCTCCCATTACACCATATATTCCCCCACCTATCCTGCGCCCCACCCGTAGCACCCTGCGCCTCATCCCCATCCGCACTATCAATATACCCCACCCCATAGCTCGCCGCCGCATTAAACTGCACCGTCGGACACGTAAACCCCACCAAACTCGGACACGCCCTATCCACCGCCGTGCACACCTCCAAACACGGCAGCAACATCTCATACGCTCCTCCCATCCCCGGAAGCGTCGGGCTCCTCGCCGCAGACGTATCGCTCGCCTGCGGGAGGAGCGCGGAGAAGACCTTTTGCGGCAAGGAGGGGTTGGAGGGGTCTTTGGGTTGGAGGGCGCTTAGGCCTGTGGCGTCGGGGGCTGGGGGGGAGGTGGTGTGGCTGTTTGGATTGGAGGGGCTGGGTTCGCCGCATCGCGTGAAGGTGATGGTGCAGAGCCACTTACGGTATTCGCGCTGGCAGTCGTCGCACCCGACGATGGGGGAGTACCAGTCGCGCCCGCATGCGAAGGTGGTTAGGGTGGTTGTGAAGTTCGTCAGATAGGAGAGGAGGGGTGTTGTGATGCGTTCGGGTAGGTTGGCGGCGGTGTAGGCGTTGGATCCGGATGTTGCGGGGGGTTGGGGTAGGGGGACGGTATACGCGACGTTTGGACAGTATGGTAAATTGAATACCAGGGGACATGCGAAGGACGCTAACACAACCATGGCTCAACTCCTCCGATGGCTTGTAGCAGGCGAAATGGTGGGACATACCTGATTTTGTGACGAAGTATATGGGACCACTGACTTTAGTACGATCCTGAACAACGTAGGCTGTATAATTCGTGGCAGGTGTGAGCCCCTCCATCAGCCATTGCGTTCTCCACCCTTTCGGATCTCTGAGCCATAAGTTTTGGCTGGCCACTGTACCGGTCGACTTCTGAGACGATAGTAAGCACCCTGTTTGCGGCAGAGTCGTCAAAGGGGAGGAAGACGAGGTCGGGGAGAGGATAAGCGTGAAGTTCGGGGACCCCGCTGGCGGTAACGACTGGGAAGAGTTGGCAGCCGGAAGGGTATAGTTGGGGTATACAGGCTTAGGGTCCAGTTTCACGCCGAATGCTGGAGAAAAAATGAGAGCCTGGTTGGACGTTGTGTCGCCAAGCAGTGGTAGATCTGAACTTGGAAGCACTTCGTGTATGGCATCTACGAGGTTCTTTGGCATCTCAGCATTCGTCTGAAGGGCAGGAACATACCTTGGTCTGAGATACCCAACTCGAACGATGTCCGACCAATGTTCTCCACCGCCAATACACCACCTTCCGTAAAAGTCCCAGTCCAATTGCCATGTCCATCCTTCACCGCAATCTCGAAAACATCTGTCCCGCCTCCCTGACCAGGTACCCCAGTGCCAGTGCTATTCGTGACGAAGAATCTCGGAGAAGAATTCGTTACTGAGCATAGAGCTACAGTGATCGTCAAATTGGCGGATGCTGGCAAGGAGAACACCGGCGGATTCGGAGCCGTGGAAGGAGAAAATGCTGAATTCGAATTCAGAGGAAGCCCCTGTCTCGCCTGGGCAAGCACTATCCCAGCGCTAAGCAGGCATAAGAGGGTTTCGGGAAGCATGGATTGGTAGCATCGGAGCGTCCTAGATGATGGCGTTATGTCCACTCCGGACGAGCACGTGGCATACGCGCTTGGCCCGCAGCATTGCCTCCGTAACCTGGGTCGGATTCGATCATTGTTGATCGGGGTTCAGCAAACACCTTTGGGACCATGCTTCCACGGGCTACCACCTGTGTTCCCCGAAGAAGCCCGTCTTTCAAGAGTCTTCTCCACCTTCTGATTACGAGCTGTGATGATTTCGAACACATCGCCCATAAAACCCGCCAGCACCCAAGTGCCTGACTGCATCCCATCCCATCTCCTCTAATCGAAATTCGAGGCCATGACGAACTTCAGCGAAACAGGGGCAATCCAGCACACGGACGCAGGCCTAGGGGCCTCTTTAGGCACTTATGATTACGTCGTCGTCGGCGGCGGTACGGCAGGCCTCGTTGTAGCTACGCGCCTCGCAGAGGATGCGGGTGTCACAGTTTGTGTCCTCGAAGCTGGCGAGAACATCCCGGAACGTCCTGAATTCGTTATCCCAGGTACGCATCCAGAGATTGAGCTGTTTGTTATATCCTACAAGCTACCGTTGTACCCTTTAGGACTTGCTTTTAAGACAATGGGAAATCCTGAAATCGACTGGGGATTCTCGACTGTGCCTCAGCCTGGCGCTAATGATCGTTCGATCACTTTACCGAGGTTTTTCGTCTGCGATGACGTCGAATATTACTCTCGATGTTGACGTTATTTTAGAGGCAAATTGCTGGGTGGTTCGAGTGCCGTGAGTTGTCTTGACTTACAACAGCGCTTCACTCACAGTATCGCACCTCACAGATTAATATGATGTCTCTTGGGCGGTATGATGCCTCCACGTCCTTCCAATTATTCGAAGTTACTTATAGAATGCAGGGGCCACGCTAGCGAATACGATGGTGGGATTGACCTCTTACTTACAATTATCCTACTCACCTTAATGACTTCAGCTTTTGAGGAATTGGGTACATCTGGGTGGAACTGGAAGGAGCTCCTCCCTTACTTCAAGAAAGTCTGTTGTGGCCAGTATCTCATAGTGATTCTTCTCATCTGCCATAGTCAGAAACCTTCACCGTCAAAGAGAAGAACGTGTCAGACTTCTCAGCCAAATTCGACGGAAGATTCCATGGGAGCTCTGGTCCCATACACCGAACGCTGCCGCAGTGGTTCAGCAATGTCCACCATCCCTGCCTCGCCGCTCTAGATTCTCTCGGTGTGAAGTATAACCCAGATGGAGTAACTGTTTTCATCTACTTTGTCGCTGTCGTCTGACCCTCTCGAATCTCAGAACGATGGCGACAATACCGGAGTATACACTAGCAATGTCTCTATCGACCCTACAAAGGCATTCCGCAGCTCTTCGGAATCGGTATGTATACTGTGACCTTATCATAGTGGTTGCCTACCCAACTCTTCTGGATACAGGCATACTACCGTCCAAACTGCGCGAAGCCTAATCTCAAGGTGCTTACTGGATCTCATGCCACCCGGGCGATAACCACAAACTCCATCCTTACTGGTAAACTGGTCGCGAGCGGGGTGGAGTTGATCAAAAATGGCCAGCCATACACCGTTTCCGCGACGAAAGAGGTGCTTCTGTGCGCTGGTATGTCCCGACTTAGTAGCTTAGGCTGTTGATGCGGAATCTTTGCAAATTAAATTAAAATTGCAGGTACATTCCAAACCCCCCAACTATTGGAGCTTTCAGGTCGGTTATGACTCTCAAGGGATATAGGAATGACTGAATTTCCTTGAAGGCATCGGGGATAAACACATCCTCCAGTCCCACGGCATAACGACACTTTTCGATCTTCCCGGCGTAGGCAGCAACTACCGTGAGCGCCCCATTAAATTTCTGTTGGATGGATTGCTGACTTGTTTCTACAGAGGTATGAAAACTATCTGCGCCATCGCCGTGATCAGAAGTTAACCCCTGTTTTTAGGATCATTTCTGGACAGCGTTCATTGCCAAAATGAACCCCAAGTATGAGTCTTTTGATCAACTTGCGGACGAATTGCGCGCTGCTGAACAGTTCAAATCATTGTATGTTCAGACCGATCGTCACGTTGATTACTTATCTGACAAAGTTGATTTGCAGCAACGATTCTGCCAGTGGCATGTTGGCTACTGGAGGAACCTCTGCGTTCGCCTTCATACCGCCAAGGGATCTCATGGGCCCTGACAAAACCCAAGAAATCGCCAAGAACTTCAACGTCAGCGACCTTCACGAGAAATCCACCTCCTCAAGGCTCCAGTCCAACTGGTTCGTCAACAATACTGTACCATTCTTTGAGTGAGATCTCCCTTGACCCCCTATTGTTCTCTCCTCTGACGAAAGCATTGAGATTCGCGCCCTTTCCCGGGTTTATACCTGGTACAGACAAAGTGGCCGAACCTGGACAATCACACGTTTCTTTCATGCTCGGCCTTGTCCATCCTTTCTCCCGGGGCACCGTGCACATTAATTCTCCCGACCCATTGAGACCTCCTTCGATCGACCCACGTGTCCTCGACAACGACGTCGACATCAACATACTCGTCGAAACGATCAAGTTCTCGCGCAAGTTGATCATGACAGATGCGCTGCGTGATATTGCTGGGCCAGAAGTCGCTCCTGGACCTGAGGTTCAGTCCGATGACGACTTGAAAGAGTACATCAGGAACACAGTGCAAACGGTTTTCCACCCCGTTGGGACGGCACCATTACTTCCCCAGAAAGATGGGGGAGTCGTCGATGCTAATCTCATCGTGTACGGCACGGACAATATACGTGTGGTAAGTGCCCGCAAAGCGTGAACACCGTTCACAATATTCAATCACCTTCCTCTAGATCGACGCCTCCATCATCCCAATTCAAATTTCATCTCATACTCAAGCTACGGTTTATGCGATCGCAGAGAAGGTGAACACCATATTTTCTTGGCTTCTTCTTCTAACCTTCTGTACGCAGGCTGCCGACATCATCAAAGGTCGTACGTCGAGATAAGCCGTTGTAACATCACTGCGCATGTGGCGCTTCAAATATATGTGCGAGGTTTCGTTATCCTCTTGGTATCGCGTCCAAGTCAATCAAGCCTGCCGACAACTATAATTGATGACATCTACGCATCCATCCCTGATGACACTTCTCCCCATTGAGTCCGAAACCTCCTCTACACTGACTACATGTGCTATTCAGACTGTGTACATGGCGCGCCTTCGCGACAAGATTGTTGTCACGTTCTCTCTGACCTTCAACACTAAGTATTCGACCCATGGGGAGAAGTACTGGTAAGAACGTCAACATTTAACGACGGGACACAAACTGGCTGAAGCTACTAGAGTGTCGCTTCGTGGCGTCCGGATGGACGTATAAGGGAGTACCTTTCTGTTTAAATTCCTGTGAGAGTTTGGTGAGAGGAAGAGCAGACGCTTTGAAAGGATCTGTCAAAGACGCGTTGGTGTTGTTTCTAACGGAAGGTGCCGGAAGATTATTTTGGTCGCTCCGGTTTGCCGAGGTACGACGTTCAACGTTAAATGATCAAGGCTAACTATCTGGTCCATTACTCCAACATACAGCCTAACGATGCAAAAAAGAAGTACAAAAAATCTCGCAATACCAATACCCTACTTCCTACGACAGGCATTCAGACACCAGTACGGATTGCCCGAGGAGGGAGCGGGGTCGGGCTAGTGGGATCGGGCGGGAGTGGGATGGAGCCATGGATCTGGTTCTGATTCTGGCATTGCGCCGTGCAGTTACTAGCTGCGCCTCCCTCTAAAGCGTCATGTCCCAAGACTTGCCCAACGCGACCACCGGGCAGGATGGACCATCTAGTCACATTGCCAGACTGGAACGTCTTCGTCGCCGCTTCTGGGCTGTCCTTTCCTAGCAGCATGTCGTGGAAGTTCACAGGGTCCTGCGACTGGGACACTGCGCCAAGACCATCCTGATTTGACAGGCAAGCGTCGGAATCCTTGCCATTTGTTCTAGGGGTGTGTACTCACAGTGAATAAGATCCTGCCGACGTCTGGGTCGATGAAATAGAACATATCTGGCCCAAGGACGTGCTCGACGGTAGAAGATCCAGACATCTCAGGTTCGATTTGAAGGTCTCCCCCAGTAGCAATATCGTTGATTTGCAACTTGATTCAAAGCATTAATAACCAAACAAGTCGGGGAGGGATGGCAATAATGCCTACCTTATACTTTCCGCCAGCGCAAGTGAAAATTAGCGTAGCCTGGTCTGCGCGGACCTCGATTTCTGAGAGGAGTAAATTGTCGAGCGTGCCGGCGGCGAAGACGGGAATCTTGCTGACGAAGATAAGGGTGGGTTTGGACACCAGTCGGCGATCGTCAACTGCACCCGTGAGGAGATAGTTTCTCAGTCTGCAATAAACGTCAGTATGCGGATAGGGTTCGAGGTGAAGGGTCAGATTTACCCCAGGGTCGCGACGTCGATGTCGAGCTGCATGTGGATGCCACGAACTTGGATTGTCCCAACGGGTTTCACGTCCTCCAGCTTGGTGCTCTGGTCGTCCACGGGGTCAATAGTCTGCCCGTTGATAGTGACTGCAATGTCGCCCTCGGTAGATTTACCAAAGGCAAGAGACGTGAAAGCGGCGAGTAAAGCTAGAGCAGATATCTTCATGTTGGCGCAGGAGCTCGAGTAGACTGGATGCTGTCTATCTCACCTCCTTCATCAACGGTTATAAAGGGTTTGGGATCTGTGCCAAGAGCCTCTGGCTGGCATTCAAGATACGCATGAGTGTTTGACGAGACATCCGTGGTGAACATCATGACCTGCACGTTCATCTATTTTTAGCCCATTTACCTCTATTGGCCTCTCTGCTTCCCTCGACTATGCTTCCGCTGCTTGTCTGTCAATGACGACCATGCGTACGTCTCAATTAAATTGCTTACCCACTCACAGAATAATGCGGAAGTCCTGACATCCTTGAGAATATCACCCGAGCGACAATCCAACGCATGCGTCCCTCCTACTTCCACCAGTTACTACATCATTCTTCTGGTGAGGTTTTCTGCGTCTGGCGATTTCTAATGCTCTCAAATCCACTCTCCTGGCTTAGCTGAACTCTGACTACCTCTCTTGGCCCGAAATTGACCATTCACTCTCCACAAAAGTTGCACAATGCCTCTCACGACGTTTCAGATATCTGTCAATTTTTTTTGGCTTGGCGCATGCTGAAGGATTTCAAAGCTTGGGTTTGCAAGCGCCACGTCCGGTAACAGTGCCCGGGAGTACGAATATCCGCCTACGTATTAAAAAGTTCAGCCATGTTACTAAAATCAAGCCAGAAGTGAGTCCATACCGTTGAGCTCAAAAAGCTAAGGATGAGACGAAGTCTGTAGTCATGATGTAGAGCGTAAACCTCTAGACCGCATCATGTAATCCAATTTTTTGTGTTGGGCGCTAGCAGATGTTGCGTGCTGGAATGGCTCAATGCGTCAACTGAAAAGGTGGGACTTGCCTCTGCCAAGCCTTAAAACATGTAGCTTTCAGGCGAATTTCCTGGTCATGCGCTGACAGGATCTGAAGGTCGATGTCGTTAAATTCGGTTCTATACAGGACCTGCGGGATTTTTCTTTCCACCGATAAACCAAGTTACGGGTACGAAGTTCGCGTCCCGAATGATGATGGCAGGAACAACAAATAGATCTATAAATAGCTTCAGTTTACTCAATTGATTCTTCCCAGCGTATCTGGGACCCGGGACCGTTAGAGCAAAGATGATACCAGTGTGGTGACCAACAAGGAGTGCAGGCGGTACAAGCTCTCTAGGCCAAACTCATACTCTCCGATTCATCTCCAGATGAGTCACTATATCTCTGGCCAGCATAGTATCACTCATATATTGTCTCCACAACACGAACTTGACACGAACATTATCTCCTGCCACTGACTCCTGGAAGCCCTGGAAGCCCGGTTTCACGCAAATCTTTTTGATTGCGGTCAAATAAATCCCAGTCACTGGTATTCTGTCAGATGTGACACTGCCCCAACCGTCAGTATTAACGGCAGGTTTTCCCCCGCTCCGTGTCGACGCAGATCCATTGACCTCGCGCAATGGGTGGTCACCCCATTCTATCGCCACATCAGTCAGGCGACAAGTTATAAGACTCCGACGTTTTTTCAGCCTACCTTAAAATGGTGGCGATCCACACGCGATGGGCTTTCTTCTTGGGCATTTGTTCCATCGAACCTCAAGACAATATATAATTTATTATCTCTGTGGCCGGTGCTTCTCCATAGGGTCTCAGCTTCTCATACACTTTTAACGGTGGCCGCACTGGGCCAAGTCCCTTCTCCTCGCCAGTCATTCGACCGGTCTATCGATAATCCTCCCTGCACACAAGAAGTAAACACGACAGAGACCTCTATATCAATCATACAAAAATTCTAGTTAATGGTGTGCCCAACCACGCACGCCATGACCCCACGAGATAAAGAAACTCGCCATTATCACTTTCATCGTATACTCATGCTCACGCTGCCACACCGTCCTAAGAACCGGTGTTCTGGAAATATGACACTCCATAAATATACCTGATACGCCCTTCTCGCAGATATTAATATGGTCAGAGCTTCAAAAGATGTCAGGCGCGAAAAAACCTACGGATGCTTCGGACGTGAAACGGACTGCCTGTAGAAGCTCCACCTGTGAATACACTCCACAGCGTATCGCTCAGACACGAAACGCCACGGATCTCTGGCAATGGAAGTCCGAGGAATATAGGATCGCTGCACCTAAGTCAATTGACCACCATTAACATCACGTCAGCCACTGAGAATCTCTGCTTTAGTGCCACAGACACCGCTGAAGACACGGGAAACGGATTCTAAAAATAGAGCTACATAATTGCAATCCGCTCGAACGCATCGCAGTTCATTCAGATCAAGTTGAGCTTCGCATGCCAACAGCATTCTGAGTGCGCTCAGATCGACCCGAAATTCTGGCACTCCGCGATTTGAGAGATCCGCGGAACGCATGTTCTAGACAGATCACGCTCAGGCTACCATTGCTATCGGGTACTCCGGCTATTCGACTGTATTAGTAGGCTCTTACCTTGAACAGGCAACCACCCCAGTAAGCACTGGTAGAACAAACCACTCACGCTCTATCGAAGTTCTGGTGTATTCTTTGCTCTAAGATGGATTTGAAGACGAAGAAACGGGAGGCGCGAGTCTTGGATGCTATTGATACAGTTCTAATCCACTTTAGTTGATACACATAGATTACAGACGGGATCGGTAAGACGAACTCAATAATAAGCAAGACGACTATGTTAAGAGACAGATGGTACAGGAGAGCAGGAGAGCTAGCGATATAGTGGGTTCAAACGAATGGCAGGTTCAGAAGGAAGGCGATAAAACGAGTGTGGGGCAGTAATTGCAGAAGTCCGGGGGAGGTGGGGAATATTAGGGGACCGTAGTTAGATCAAGTGACACCAGCGTCAAGCTGAGGCAGTAACTTGAGATCCTAGATATTGGAATGAGACAACTTTGCGATGAGAACCTCGGTGGAGGGGCATACCGTTTATATACAGTTATAGCGGCAGATAGGCATCGGAGAGGGTGCCCGTGCAACAGGGTGAGCGAAATCTTCGAGTTCTGGATCAAGCTAGTATTATTCCTCAGATGAGAAGTCTTTTTTCCTTCGTCGGTGCACTGATACTCACCTCAGTCCTTGCCTCGACGTCAAGGGGAGGAGAGATGGGTATAGGTGACGCCGACACAACAACGGCCACTGGAATGCCCGTCAGCATGGGTTATATGGGAATGTGGATAAGCAGTCTCACTGCATACGAAGACAATAGAGGACCAGAGCTTAAGTTGCATTTTTCGATGAAGGTGGCTCCCGAAGGGAGAGAGGTCGATTCCAGCGCCAATGAAGGGACGAGCGGTGCTGGTGAGGAATGCTGAGTTGTGGACAGACAGGCCGCCGCTTAATGTAGCTCTATTATAAAATTATAAGGGACAAGTGGACAAGGCAAACTCCAAAAGAGGTTACGTTTCGGTGTTTAGGTGACGGAGTCTCGATACCAGATAGCGCGCTCCTGGAGATCTAGAAATAGGCCTGGGCTGTGGGTCCTGAGAGAAGTGCCTCGGCCACCTCAGCATCGTTATAAGGGCCGTCACGATATCTCTCACCGCCGCCATCATTTGACAATGAACATTGTTTTCGACGACGGGAAGGGTAGAATCAGGGAAATATAACAAGGGTTGCCTAATTCAGGTGATGCGGGAAGCAAGGTGCCTTATTCTGGATCGAGGCGTCCGTTTGTTCAGTCACGTAGGCGATCAGGATAAAAAAGCTCGTGGCAAGCACGCTGCGAGTGGGGTTACAGGGGACGTGGCAATCAACATGCCTTGCAAGGTTGAAGCTGAGCGCTGAAGACAAGATTGAGTCAAGAACTTGCGAAGCGCCAAAAGCGGAGTTCGACGACCACAGTATTTGGTCGTAATAGGATTGGATGGCATTGGGCTGCCGAACCCACCCACGTCATTTCCGAATTTTGCTCGGCCTACGACTTGCAAATTGCAATTCATGAAACTGGCTCTGCGCTCTCTGCATCTCTTTCTTCACCGTGGCGCTAGTCTGGAGAGGATAGCATAATCTCCCTCTGCTTTCCTTCTAATCCTCGGCTGCTCGTAGCAGTTCATCGATGCCAACGCCTCTGTGGCTGGCTTTCCGTGCACCACGTCGGAATACCCAACTGCTCACGATACCTTCCAGACTGCGTACATTCTCCGGTGAAGCTTTCAAGAAGCCTCAACATTCAAGAATTCGAAGATATGCTCGAAGGACGGCTTATACTGCACTCGGCCTCGGCACATTGTACGTGGTTGACAGGACCTACAATGCCTCCGCTGCGTTCCGAAATATTAGAACTTTGTGGACCGTGAGCCATTAATCTTCTCTAGTAAACCATTTTAACCAACCAGTTTGAAGTGCGCTGCTATCACCTTAGATTACAAGCTTAACTTCACACCCGAGAAGAGTGAACTTATACCAGAGCTCCACGAGCGTGTCGCAAATAGAATGTACAACTTATTCACAGCTAATGGAGGACTTTACATTAAAATCGGGTGCGTAATCCTGACCCGCGCCCATGTACCTCCTAACCAGTTCTATCATCTCTAGGCAAGCTATTGGGGCTAATGCAGCGTTCCTCCCTAAACCTATGCAAGTCAAGTTTGCGAGACTCTTCGACGACGCACCTCAGATCCCTTACTCCACGGTTGAAAAGGTATTCAAGTCTGAGCTTGGTTGCCCCCCATGTGGTCCTGGAGGTGCTTTCGAGATATTCGAGGAGGCGGCCGTGGCCAGTGCGAGCATCGCACAAGTACACAAGGCGAAGATGTGGCCTCAGCCTGGGGACACCGAAGAGAAATGGGTGGCCGTAAAGGTGCAGAAGCCTGACGTGGCAACACAGATGGAATGGGACTTGGGCGCATATCGTGCTGTCATGTGGATGTTCGAACACTGGGCCTTCGATCTCCCCGTTTATTTCGTTGTTGGTGAGTTGCCTTCGTGGTCCCGTTGCATCTCAACATCTAAAAAAACACGTCAGATTTCATATCGGAGCACTTGCGGCAGGAACTCGACTTCGTCAGAGAGGCGGAAAATGCCAGGAAGACAGCGGAATTCGTGCGCGGAGAACCACGGCTGGCAGACAGCGTTTACATCCCTAAAGTCTATCCCGAGTTCTCGACCAAGAAGGTCATGACCGCCGAATGGATCGATGGTGTTCGGCTGAGTGATCGACCAGCCATCCGAGCTTTGATGGGCGAATCGAAACCAGGGGACGAGATAACTACGAATCTGCCTCCTAACATGCCGGCGAAACCATTGAAAGGCGGAGTGAAGGCGATCATGCAAGTGATGGTGGAACTATTCAGTGCTCAGATGTTTAACTGGGGCTGGGTCCATTGCGATCCTCACCCCGGGAATGTCATAATTCGACCCCATCCCAAGAAACCCAGGGTTCCTCAGCTAGTTTTGATCGATCATGGATTATATGTCTCGGTGGACGAAACGTTCAAGAGACAATGGGTCGAACTGTGGAGAGGAATGTTAGCTGGGGACTTCGACGCCGTTGAGAAAGTGACGAGCCAATGGGGCCTGGGCATTCCGGATCTGGTGGCCAGCGCAACGTTGATGAAGCCCGTGAGACTCAAGAAAGGTAAGAAAAAGGACGACAACGAGAAAGAGCGGGAGGCGGAGAGCGAAAAGAAGGAGTTGACGCAATATGAAATGAGTGTTGTTATGAAGAAGAGACTGAAAAACTTTTTGAACGACACCGACAAGATGCCGAAGGTTCTTATTTTCCTGACACGAAACATGCGGTTAGTACTTTTTTTTTACCACCCGGCCCAGATCTCTTATCGAGTAAAAAATCTCTAGGATGGTCCAAGGTTTGCTAACCACGTACAAGCCAAAGATATGCTCTACTAATACTTTTCGTCCACAGGAAACAACCAATCATTCGGTTCTCCAGTAAATCGTATCAAAATCACTGGCTACTGGGCTTCACGCTCCCTCGCTCAAGACCCTAATCTCTCTATCACCCAACGGCTTCGCGAATACTGGCACCATCTGATCTTCCGAGGGATCATGCTGTCCTTGGACTTTGTTTTCTGGAAGAACAAGATCAGCGGTTGGATTCGTGAACGTCTCGGCCTGCGCCCTGGGGTTGGATTCGAGGATGAGTTGGAGCAGTCAATGAGGGGTTTCGCCAAGTCGAACTTGGGAGTTGAGGTCGCACCGGATGCATTTGTAGGATGACGAATCAAGAGCGCTGTTGCTCTCGGGCACCACGAATTTCATGGAGAGAACCTTCCTTATCTCAATGTTCTGGTACTTGAGACTCGCGGCAAGTTGATTCAGAGGTGATTTAGTTCTGCAGAGTCACCGCAACCATATATACGGCTGACAGGTTATGATCCAGAGCTCGCTGAAGTAAAGTTGAATACTCTTGACTGAAGCCGTTTTTTGAACGTTAGACCCCTCGAGCAATCCACTTCAGTCGTTTGGTTGATCATATTGAGCAGTATGCCTTGGCCGAGGTACCAATGTTGCCAACCTTGAGCTGCCGAATTCATGGGGTCTGACTGTTTAGAAAACGGCGTTGCACAAACCTTCCATCTACTGTTCATCTTTAGCATCTGCTGTCTCGAGCGTCTCGAACAAAGGTGATCAAATCTTTGAGCGGTTCCATTTATACATGGACGGAATGATGATATCATATGTAGGTTGCGCATCTTGCGCATTGCATTCTTGTCTCTTTGTCCGCCTATATCTCGGTCAGCGCCGCATCTCGCGTAGATCACAGATATCCTTGTCTGTATTTACTATTGGATGTCAGTGATTATCTTGAATTTAGCAAGGGGGTATCGGGTTTCAGGGTCATATCGTGACGACGGTTAGTTAGTCTAGCTGCATAGCTTGAGTTCTTTTTGGAGGTACAAGTTACGGTCAAGTTGCGAATGAGAGGGAGTTCAGATATTCCCCGTTATACACGACGCCTGATCACAATCTTGAACTAAAGATAGAAAACTAGTCTCATGCCCATCCTCCAACCGGTACCTTTCCAATATGGGTCCCTTGGGCATCTTCTTCTCCTCGAGCAAACGTAGTTCTTTTTCGTCTTCTATAAACATATCGCTGCCCACTGATGGTGTCGATTTGCAGTGTACTTCCACAGTTTACTACTACTAGCAATGCTCAACGCTAGAAAGACACTGTCTCGCAGATACCCTTATGTCCATGATGTCCTTGGTGAGTTCTAGCTCTGCTAGAAGCATGGACTTGTGCATACATTCATTGCTTGTTCCGCTCCATCCAGGTCGAAAGCTGCGTACGGGAAGACTCGGCTCGCATCTGAAGAGTCCGAGTCCAAGTCAACTGTCGATCTGTCATAATTCGGAACGTGAAGAACTGTACCCAGGTGATAGCTCTGCAGCTTTGTTCATCGTTCATAATCCATCATGAGATATCCTTGGAATTTAATGCCTTCAAAGGCTGGTTAGGGTACATGTTTACCGCCGTCAGACTCTGCGTCAGAGAACAGATTGTATTCGCGATATTCAAAGGCTGTATCTAAACTCAGGCGCTCGATCGCCCATCTTACGCAGTTCCGGCGCCGATAAGTTATTCGTTTCCCCTCTTTCAGCAGAAGCCTTCAACAGAGCTTCGCGTCCGCGATTGATGCGAGTGTAGGTTGTTATTGCGATGGGGATGCAAATGAAGCCGATTCCGACAAACATCATCTCGACGGCGTCTAGAGATGACTTGAGCCAACATATCGAGGCCCGGTAGCGGAATCACTCACGTCCGACAACGTAACGTGGCGCGTCCTGTGTCCGGTAGATGTTGCAGGCGATTGCACCGCTGAAGTTTCCGATGCCGATGTGCATGGCCATGCCTGTCCCTCGTTTGTACTGACCTGCAAGATTATTACCTAACCTAAGTATGATTTAGCCGTTTATCCGAGCGATGAGTATACTCATTACTCACCATGCAATCATCCCAGGGAATGCGGCGTAAGGTCCAGCTACACAGAAGAATATGCCGAAATATTTGACACTGTGCGGGACATCGGAGATGTTGATAGAGAAACCAAAAAGACACATCACCAATCCACCAAGGATGAAGGGCGACCGCTTCCGTATCTTGTCAGAAAAGTGGGCGAAAACATAGAGCATGATAGCTGGGTAAATCAGTACTGAGGGGAAGGTAACAAACCAGAAATCACGTACTGGCTAAGGCATAAGGGGGCACCGTGAGCAGTTGACTAATTGCAGGACTGTAACCGAAACTATATAGGGATATTCAGATTGAGAATGCCTAGATCGGGGTTTTTCGACGAACGAGTTGATGATGGTCCTAATAGCATTCGACAAGATCAACAATAATAGGGGCTACTGAGGCGTGCAAAAGACTCACGGCAAGAAGAACGTGATCCCGTAAACTGACGAATCGTTATTGATATTAGCAGATACAAAGTGGGAACTACTCACGCGGTACAACTATAGACATGTGGATCAATATATGTAACCAGACCTATGTTGCGGCAGTTAGCGGGTATTTCGGAAATGGGGCCTCGACAAACCTGCCAATCGCTGACTGCCGACCAGATATGACGCGCTTCGAAGTGTTCTTCTTCACCGACCGAGGAGTTGTCGTACTCTGAAAAATGAACGTCTTCCCTCAACCTCACTACCGAGAGGTTTAAAATAGAATATACTTTTGCGCCAAATGACATAAGAACGCTCCTCCCGCGTAAGGAAGGTCGAAGTTAATGGGAAGTCTATCATGACTTATGAAGAGTGGATAAGTGGAGATAGTCGCGTTTACAGGAACACCCACCGAATAATGCAAGTATCCCGGCGAGAACGGTCAAGATGCCTTCCAAGATCTGAAGCACAGTCATATTTCGGAGGAATGTGAGCATGCAAACACGCACAAAAATCCACGACCATCCCATAAGCCCACCTTTACCGTTTAAGAAGCTGATGAAATATGCAAAGAGACCAGAAAAAGCGCCAGCCACTGAGGCAGCTCCGTAAAAGAGGCCGATCCGGTATTGCAACTTATATCTTGGGTACCAGAGAGTGAGGCTATAAGGCAATCAAGGTCTCCTGGTCAAATCGAAGAAGCAACGGATCTACATACTAATAGACAACGCCAGGAAAGAGTCCTGCCTCTGCTACTCCGAGGCATGCCCGAACCCCGACAAGTTGTGAATATCTGGGGGCATCTATGAATGGAAACGTTGCGGTACATCACTTTGAGCGCTTCACGTTTTGACCAATCCCATCATTGTCCTACCGGAGCTTCAACATCAGAGTCGCACCTGGGGAGTAAGATAAACGTACATGATGATTCCCCATACGATCTGTCAATGGTTGAGTTATCGAGAAACCTGTCAATCGTACAGCCGCCGGCGTACCGTGATTCCCGGTAGCCATCTTGTTGAAAGCTGTTAGAGAAGGTAGCCTCATATTTATATGCGATAAGACATACCTGGAAGGACGAAACTTCTTCAAGACCAAGCTTCAAGAACTATCAGATGAGATGCGTTCCGTGATCAGACGGGTAGCGTACTTCGCTGGTAATTCAAATATACAGTATGGCTTTCGCGTCACCCTATAAGGTTATGTATCGCATGAACAGTTTCGTCAGCTCACTATAAAATACATTGTCTATGCAAGGCATACATTAGTCACCTCCCTTAGCGCGCACCACCTGCGACGTACTAATGCAATATTGTACTGATTTCCCGTGAGGTGAAGCTGGTTCGTAAGGCCTTGGAGTTTCGCATTGCCTGAGACGAAGATAGAAAGTGAGAGACCGATGCTGAATGCAAGTAAGTAAGCACATTCTCACCAATATTGCCTACGAAAGATTAGCATGGAATGATCGTCAACGTGCGGAGACAGAACCAATTAAAAGACAACTCACCTCGGTCGATGAAGGACAAAAGGTAGAGCAACGCCAAGATTGGTATAAGCCTTGCGTCAACCTTCCTCCAAAGCTTCCTCTCTTCCACTGCTGTGAGCCTCGGAGGCGGAGGTAGAGATGTCTCTTCGCCGAAGTCGTATACGACCCGTTGAGCGTCAGAATCGGACCGTTCAAGCTGGCTATCCTTCTCATCCTTTCGAAACATGGCGTGGGTGCTCGAGGGGGCGAAACGTACGGACCGAGGTTGTGTATTTATGAGATGGAACAGACGGAGGTGGAGTGGTAGTTCGAGATGTTTCCCATGATCTGGATTTGGCATCGAGAAGCCACTGTGACGAAAGCCTATGAGATATGGTCATGAGGCACATGAGAATAGCGTCCGTGTATGTCCACGTACCCCATTAGCACATCTTGGGGAGTT